>CM062812.1:262938794-263540561 GCA_031772625.1 Pinus tabuliformis
CCAACAAAAAACACTTTGCACTTTGAGAAATGAACGGTCGAGCTATCAGTTTCACATGAACCCTAAGAGTTTTGAGGCTTTGGTGGCTAGTTCAGTGTTTGATAGGTTGCCTAAGGAAACCCAGAAGCTCCTTAATAGTCTGATGTCGGTGCCCGTGGAAACTACAAGTGTTGGAGGATCGATGGCCTCTGAGGGAGCTACCCTGAGGTCGTAAGTGTGGAGGTTCCCATAGATGTGCCAAAGTTTCCGAGGTCACCCAAGCTGATGCCTACGCCAACAAGAGAGGGGCCTAAGATGAAGAAATAAAAATAGAAAGCGACATAGCTGGTGCACAAATCACCTAGGAAGCACCAGAAGAAAGAGAAGCCCACCATGCAGGAGAAAGGAAAGGTGGTAAACCTAGAATCCAATGAGGGTGTAGATGAAGGCGCTAAGGACATTAACATTGAGTGTGTAGACCCTATCTCAAAGCTACCAGAATACATCCCTCCACACCCAGGTAAGGTGAAGTTCTCAAAGGACCTAGATGAGGGAAAATATCTACTGAATACACCTCTACTACTTGATCAGATCACATTTGAAGGTCCATGCTTGGCGTGTGTCCCACATCTAAAGTTAGATGATTGGGACTTGGTGGATACTAAGTGATTCCCCCACCTAGCTATTGACAGTTTCATGTAGAGGGTATTCTATAAGGATTCAGGTGTCACCGCACTGAAGTCGGTGAAGTGGATTCATGGGGTGGAGAAGGCAAGATTGTTGAACCTACTATGGGTGCCACATTACCACCACACACCCATAAATTTGATAGTCTTCAAACAGTTGTTGTGCTTGGTGCACGATGGGTGCCTGTGGTTAGAAGAGCCAATCCTGATAACTGATATGTTGATCCATAGGATCACTTGGCTACCCCATTCAGGAAAAAATCCAGCCAAGGCATTTGGCGAAAAGGTTGGCAAGTGCGACCTCGCCATGAGAATGAAGGACAAGTTTAAGCTTGTTAAGAAACCATGCGAATACTCCATCTCAAGCATAACTGACCCTGCGATCAAGGTAGCCACCCAGATATTGGCTAGGAAGATCATGCAGAAGTGTCACGCAGATGAGGTGTTGGCACCATTAGTCTCATGAGTAGCCTAGTGCGTGGAGAGTGTACAATTTAATTGGGCACTCTATCTCTGCGGTGAGTTCCTCGCGAACTGCAAAGAAGTGTAGGATCAAAGAAAGGCGTTCCATTAGGCATGGTTGTTGTTATCAATCATGCTGGTCGCATGGAAGTTGTCGGAGGACAATCAGTTTCCTCTGATCAAGACGGATTTTCCAGAAGCAGTGAAGTTTGCTTCACTATGGGCCACGAAGGACACTGAGCGGGTCTGCGAGAGTAAGGTCTTCTAATTTTGATGGAGATGAGCATCAATATAGCCATCAACTACAAGCCAAGACTATCACCAATTTTTTATGAGCAGTTGTTGGGATACGCAGAGTTCAAGGCAAACTTCCACTGTATCTCCATTCAAGCATGGAAGGATCCAGAAAAAAAATGGTATGATCTCCCATACCTTACAAAGGATGATGCGATAGTAGCAGTCCTCGATCGTTGGCTGGAAGAATGGTGCACGACCTCAGATTTTTCCACTGGATCTAGTAAGTCTGATGGAAAACAGAAGAAGGAAGAGGCTCAGTTGAAAATGCAGTAGATGGCTGAACAACAGAAAAAGAAGAAAAGAAAAAAGCCAGAGCTGAAGCAGAGCACACTGCTAAGGAGTAGGCAGAAGAGAAGGAAGATGAAGAAGAGCTCGATTCTGACAGAAGTTAGAAGTCTTCTTAACCATAGACGGAGGATGAACAACAATCTGAATAGGGTGGTGGAGACTTAGAGAGCACCCCCTTCTGGATAAAGCATAATCAGGAGTAGGAGAAAGAAGGGTCATGGAAGAAGTCTAAGGCCTCTAAGTCATCGCTTTAACCGATCACCTTGACAGAAGGTGACTTAGACGAAATTGTAGATAAGGTCAAGGATGTGACCGCAGAACTACTGTGGCAGTTCAATTAGCAGCAAAAGCAAGATCTAGTTGCCATTCAGATGAGTCTACATGAGCTGCAGATCTGAAATACTCAACTGTAGACCGGTGTAGCACAAAGCAGTGCGACATCGACTAGTTTGGTGTCAGGAACTACTGAAGTAGCATGAATGGTTCACTCGTTGGATCCCTGGGTTGTCTCGCTGCTGGATGGAGCTTTGACTGCAGAAGTGGAAGCTGACAGGTCTACTGTCAGTGCACTAAATCATAATGTGTTGAACTTGGCTATTCTTCCAAGTCAAGCCCTTCACACCCTTCAGGTAGGTGTGATCGCAGAACTTTGGGCTCAAGAGAAGCGTGTGCTGAGTGTGATCAGCGAAAAAAAGGTCAATAATGTAGATGTTCGTCGATAAGACATCAGCAATTGACACATGGAAGAAATTGAAACAGAAGAATGAGCACACTGTGACAGTAGTCATTGAAGCATGCATAACCATTCTGAAGCTCCATATCCTAGAAGAAGCACCGGTGGAAGCCAATATTTGGAAGTTGGTTTCCCGTGTGCGCGATGCAAAGACCGAGATGGCCAAGGTTTAGTTTGAGCTGAACCTTAATATTATTGAGCTTGTGTTGAAGGCCCAGCCTTCAACTCCACCAGAGGTCAAAGAACATCACGAGGAAGTTGTCAAGGATGCAGTTGCTGCGGTAGACAACGCAGTGACAAATTGCGCTACGCTCTTTGAGTAGTCGCTGGAGGGATTGTAGAAATTTTGAATAATGTAATACTTATTCATAGAGATTATCCTGATTATACACTATTTTTGGAATGCATGTGTTAGCCTCCTATTGCAACAGGTTTCATATTTCATGATTGATAGTGGAAGTACCAAAAATGTTCATCTTTTTCCATGCTGCAAAGGTTCCATTTTTGAAACATTTCTCAGTCAAGGGGAAGCCAAACAGCTTAAGCCTGGTTCCCCTAGGTTTAAATTTTTGCTTTAGAATATAGAGAATGTATCTGTCCAAACAGCTTAAGCTTGGCAGAGTAGCAACTAGGTAGAGAATGAAGGAGCCCAATAGCTTAATCTGGGCCCTTGGAAGAAATAAGGGTAGTTTTAGAAAGGAAAGGCAAATTGAAAGAAAAAACAATCAGGCTTTGCAAGTCTAAGTGCACCCTTCCTGAAGTGACAAAAAATGCTAGATGTATTAGGCTGGGTAGGTAGCCTGGGGTTGCAGGAAAGATCATCTTCAGTTTTGGCTTTGACAAAGAAAACTCACCTTATTAGTGGCGGAGGTAGCAAAGCAGTGTTTAATGGAAGAATTTTGGAAGCATGTCTAACTTCCCTTCATTCCCCCTAAGAACCCTCTTACTAACATTCCCCCAAAGGAACTTGGGATCTGCCCAACAAGTCCTCATTCCATTCCATTTTTGTAAAACATCAAGTCAAAATGTTGGCTTTCTTAAATGAAAAGAAGTCACATTTCTTGTCTAAAATCATTTTTCCACATTCATTTACCCCTATATCTAAGTTTTACTGTTGAAACTTAGCTTTCTGCTCTTCTTTCACATCACAATCCATATTAACTCCTAATTTTACTATGTAGTTCCCTAAATCTTACCCCCCACCCCTGGGCACTATAGCCATACGTTCTAAATCTGGGGAAATATTAAGTCCATCCGGGACTTATATTTAACCTTTCCTCATTCTTTTCCCTGGGATCAGTTAACCCCTCGTTGAACTGATAACCTTTCATTTCTACCCTCCGCAGTCATTATTTTCAAAAGTTTAATGTTTAGAAAAAGCTGTATTAAACATTAAATTAACCCCCGCTTAAGCCTAACCCTCAAACCCTCTTTATTAAAGTTATAACCCCCCGCTGTATCAATAACTAAAGAAAATAGTGGGCGGGTCCCCGCCCTAACCCTCCGTTACCTTGTCTGCCCCGCCGGCCGTTGGATCTGGCCCGCCCCAGATCTACGGTGGGCGGGCCTTTTCACGCGCCAACTGCCCGAGGCTTAGCGTCCGGGAGTTCGGCGGTTTTGCCGTCGTACTCCCGCCACGCGTCAAGCTCTCGGGTGTGGCGGAGCCCCTCCCCCAAAACCACCCAGGTGCTAAGGTGGTGCGCCAGAAACCACTTACCACCCTCGCCTATGTGACGTCAGCGCCACGTCCTCCCCTATGACGTCGTCTCCTCACCGCTGCCGCCGTGCCACGTTGCCGCCACCTCATACTTTGTGTACCATCAACCTGCCACCGTGTCCCTGCCACCATACCACCACGTCACCCATCCGTACATGATGACGTCATCTGCCGACGTCATCCCGCCATGTCATCCTTCCGTACCCCGGGACCCGCCAATGACGTCATGCTAACGTCATCCCGAAAAAGCGCCAGAAGTGCCAAATGTCAATTTTTTTCTCAAAAGAGCGCGAACGACCGTTGTAATTCATTTTTATGGGTTCATTTGAACGCTCTGGTCCCCTGTTTTATTCATTTGCTCACTCTCAAAGCTTCAAGGCGACCAACTAAGCTGTTGCGGCCAGCAATTCAAGTTCGTAACCTACTTTGCATCAATTCATCAACTTTCGGCACCGTTCAAACCAGGTATTTGGCATATTTTCCCCTTTTCGCTCCTGTGCTTGCATTTTATCTGTTGCACATACTGTGAACCTGCAAAAATTCCACAATTTGTAACTCTGCTGTGCCTCAGACCCCATTAACCCTTTACTCCAAAAAAGTCTCAGAAACCTGATGCCCATTTACACTTTTGTGGGCGAATTCTGTTTAAAGCTCGGCCCCCAGCAAAAAATCTCGCAGCAGCTCGACATTTCCCCATTTTTACCCTCTTCCGCTGTCCAAATCCGTTCACTGAAACTGTAAATTGCCCTCTGCTCCTCTGCGTTGTTCTTCACAGTCTCTAGCTCCAGAGAATTCACTGAAAAAAAGGGAAATTGACCCAAAACTTTGCAAAATTGGTCCCTTACAACATAAACTCTCAAGCTGTCCAGCTGCTGTTACATTTGAGTTCAGTTTACCTGCTCCTGCTGATTATTACAAGAAAAATTGATAGCCAGTTGTTACATTAGTCCTCCTTCAGCTCAAGCATTCAAAAGCTGCATAATGGCCACTCCATCTGCTCTGAACGTTACTCCCATCAACCCGCCAAGCAAAGAGCTTGAGTCCATGCCCTTGGCCGATACAGACTATCTTATTCAAGACTTCGTTGCCAAAAGGAATCATCTACACACCTACTGCCAGCTGAGAAATAGCTTCATAAACAAATCTGACATATATGGCATTTGGGAGTCCAATCTGCCCCATTTTTTCCTCCCTTCTGTGAATATCTTTCCTGAGATTATTCACCTCTGCGCTGCAAATTATGAACCTAGTCAAAGGGCTGTCAAGTCTTCATCTGGAAGCATACTTTTCTACACTACTCCTGACTCCATCAACCAAATGTTGAACTTCAAAGAGACTCAGACACTATTTCCCTTCTCCATAAATAATTTGCTGGAAGAGGCCTCCTGGTTCACTGGTACCAAGATTGAAGTGATTGCTAAGACATTTATGAGGGCAGATTGCCAACCAAAGGAACCACCTCCATTTCCTTATGAACATTTCAATGAGGTGGGCAAGCTACTGGTAGATATGATATCTTATGTGTTGGGCTTCACAACAACTGAACTCGTAGACGAGACAGTACTGGTTATATTGTCTTCTTTCAGCCAAGGACAGCCTCCTACTGTCATGTACAATTATGCCAGGTTCGTATCAAATAAAATCCATGACTAGCTCATTAGACTAGATAGGCAGGGAATTTTCAAATATTCCTCCTATATCTATCATTTGTTCATGTTTTATCAATATGAAGTTTTCGAATGCCCTATCAAGAAACTGGACTCAAAGGGAGAAAGGAGGTCTGTTGTCTTTTGGTCATCTGTATTTCATCAAGTCCAACACTCTCCTTATTCATATTGTGAATTCATTGACCAGTTTGTCTATCCGGTCTCCTGCCTCCTAATGAAGGTTCCTCCTCCCAGATTAACCTATGAAATGAAAAAGACCTTACAGCTGTCTAAGAATTACAAATTAGGTGATTGGTACCTGTATCAAGACCATACTGTCATCATAGTTTATGGTTGTGAACTGTGTCCATACAGGCTCCCGAGATATTTGCCAATGAGACTGTTTGCACTAGAATACTACAGGCAGCTTATAAATTCAGATTTGACTCACTTTCACAGCACCAAAAAGAAGTCACAACTGAAATTCAAAGACCGCCTAGGCCCCTTCATCATGAATAAGAAGGATGGTTGGCAAGAGGCTGACATAATACTCAAGGATCAATTTAAATTGAAAAGGAGTTTCTGGTGGGTCCCTTATGACCCACTTGGCTTCATTAATGCCAGAAGGGTCAAATATAGGTTGATACCCTATGACCACTGCAAATACCCAGATATTGAAAAATATGCTAATCAGGATGCATGGGCGCAAGGAACTTTAGTGGAAGAATTAACTCAAGAGGAAATCTTGGAACAAACTGCTAGGGATCTTAAAAAAATTCTTGACTTAGATTCTGATGACCAGGTAAATTTCAAGCTGCCTTACCAAGTTGAAGAGGGCACTTCTACAGCTGCAACTTCACAAGCTGCCCAAGGAGCTTCTACATCAGCAACAGGTATAGCCAAAGGGAAGGAACTGATGGAGACAGAGCAAACGGTCACGGAACAGCCGGTCACCTCAATGGAGCAAATTCAAGGGCAAACCCCTCCTCAACAAACAGAGGCACTACAAGTGCCACCTTTGCAAACGCCTGCCCACGAGGAAAGGGGCAAGAAGCGAGACCGATAAGATTCCACACCTACTAGTGGGTCTGTGTAGCAGCCTGAATCAAAGAGACAAAGGGTTGATTCTCCGGTAGAGGAGGAGGTCAGTGAAGAGATCGTGGAAAGCCCGAGAAGGGAAAAAAGCCTGCATACACCAACAAGCTTTTTCAGCGAGAGCAAGATAAACAACAAGGCATGGAGGTGTCTTCCTCCACTCAAGGAGGCAAAAAAACAGCCAGCACCAAGGCCAGCTTCAAAGAAATCAAAGCTCAAAATGAGCTACTAAGGGTGCAATTGTATAAGCAATTTTTAAAGGCAACAGCTGCAAAACAAGAAAGACTGATGGCAGCATTTGATATAAAGCAAGAAAAGATGATTCTGAGCCACTTCAAGCCCAAGGTTCAATAGCCACAATCGGCCGCAGACTTTGTCAAAACGAGGTTAGAGGTCCTGTCCAAGGACATCCACCCAATGGATCAAATAGAATTACACAAGCAGACAGCCGAAATGCTTTATTCTACACTTGCTGAAAAGGCCACATTGGCCCATGAGTTAGAAGAATCATTGAAGAATACCAACACTCAGCTGGATTTTGAAAGATTGTCCTCCACAGCCAAGGATAATAGAATTAAAACACTAGAGGAGATTATTGTGGACTTAGGTCATGATCCTAAGGGTGTCAGGGCCCTTATGAAAAAGAAAGACGATGATATTGTTGCACTGAAGAAAAGGTTGAGGTTGCTTCCTACTGAGAATCCTCAAACAAGAGAAATGCAGAAAGAAAAAGAAGCTGAGGATCAGTTGGACTTGATGATGAAGTTGAACCAAAGAGTAATCGATTTGGAAGCGAAGTTGGAGCAAGCGCTGCAAGGAAAGCAGGGAGAGTCGACCTCTCAGCCTCCTCTAACAATCCCAACTGTTGTTGATCCTCTATCACAAGCAGCAGTGACCCCTCCAATTATTCCAGCCACAACAATAGCTACAGAAGCTACAGCATCAACAACAGCAGCACCTGAAGCAAGCATGAGCGTAGATGATTTGACAGAAGCTGTCAATAAACTTAAACTTCAGGCAACAAAAATAAAGGAAGCCAAAGAAAAGCTGGCTAAACTAGAAGAAAAATATGATAAGTCCAAAATGACGGTGGGTGAGCAATCAAGGGAAATCAAAGCCCTGAGGGACAGAATCAAAACCTTGGAGATAGAATTATCCTTGGACAAAACTTTGGCTGAAATAAAGAAGATCCTATGGGCCAAAATAAATCAGTCAATCACTGGCCAATGGAGGTCAATTCAGGCCATGTACAAACAGGTGGAACTGATTGGTCGTGCTAAGCTTGAAAGCCAGAGAGCCAAGGCAGCATTAGGAAACATGCCTGAGTAGGCTAAAAGAATGATCAACTTTCTGAATCATCAAACTAGGGAAGAGCTGGCAGCACTCCATATCATGAACAGAATAGATGCCATATTAATAGCAAAAAGTGTGCTCACATTAAGAAGCTTGGTGCAAACTCTGGAGGCAAGATCTCGAGATATACAGAGAGATGTAGACAATTTTGACGTAAAGCTTGCAGCACTACAGATTAGAGGATTGCCCAGCCTGTTGACCAGCGCTGGAAAACTATTAACATGTGACCAATATGCTACTAGGCTAAATAATTTTGTCACAAATCAGCTTACCGCTACATCAAGTTCTACAGCAGAGGCAGGGCCGCCTACAGGACAGACACTTTGCGACAAGCTGGAAAGCTTATTTTACCTGGAGCATGAGGTCAATCATCTATTTGATATGCCGCCCAGTTATTACAAGTACACAGAGGCCAATGAAACACTTGTCAAAATACAAAGGCATCAGTTGCCTTCTGAGAATTGGTGGCAGGCAATGCTGGCCGTATTGCCCAGGTGATTTCAGTTTTTGCCTCTTTTTGTTCATTTCAAAATCTATGTCAGATACAGGTCAGCAAGAAGCACAGGATAAGGCACAGAATGCACAGGACAGAGTAATGAAGGAACGCGCAGGACAGGTGGGAGCAGGTACAAAGCAGTAACACTGAGATGGCAAACTAAAGAGCGTGGATTTCCAAGAACGCAGCCCCGCCGACTCAAAAGTCAACATCTACCGCCAAAAGTGAACAGCTGTTGCATTTGTATTTATTTTAGCATTTACTTTTCATCAATCACTCCTTAAGAGTTGGTAGTGAAGTTATCAACTATTAACTCCTCGTCTAGATATTTTTGTATCAAAATTTTGTATAAAAGACCACCCTCTGTGTTGTTAAAAGGGTTGGTCGGCTTATGTATTCTAGGAGAGACTCGCACTGCATTCCTGTTATTTTCTATAATCAAAGACTGTTGAAAGCTTGGAGGAATGGTTGTTTGCATCGTGTTTAATTGGTTTAAAGACGTGAATATGGAATTCTTGCACTGCTATATGAAACAATAAGTGTTCCTCATCTCTATCATTTCCATTTCATATATGCACAAATCACAGAAAGAAAGATTGGTTTAGAAATTGCATATCTGCACTCTACGCTCAGTTTTTGTGGTTTCTTAATGTTTTCCTCTTGATTTAGGCATTAATATGAATTCCTTTATGGCTCATGTTTAACCTATTTCACATATGAATGACTGTTAACTAGGAATTATTAGTTGCTCCTAGGTTGAGCTCATTCATCTTCCCTCTGCTAACCTGTTTGAGAGATTCTTTGTTGCCTCTCATTCCTTGGCATCCTTTCCATCATTTAAACTTGAAAAATTGTTTCATATACAGCTATCTTGCTCCATGTTAGTCTTATGACCAATAAAATGCACCAGTAGTCCTACTCTTTGACTCCACGCCCAATGGTTTGAAGTTTCCAGAACATGCCTTGCCTCTTTGCCTGAGAGTATTCTCCTTCCCACCCAAAATCAAAAAAAAAAAACAAACCCCCTGAACCCAACAGCTAGCCTAAAATCCTTTTAAACGAAGCTAAAAATCATAAAGAGAGAGCCCTCTCTGACTGCAGGTGGGCTAGAACCTACAGTCCAAAGTTGGTTTGTGGTTACCTCGGTCGTATCCTTTTCCGGAGCTTAAGGACAACCTGAGTGATAACAGCATGCATAATACATAACCTCCTCTATGTTGATTATCAATTTGCGGAATTAAAAACAATCGCATGCGCACATTGAAACATCAATCACACATATCAACACGGTATGTAATGGGGAAAGCATACAAATGAAAACCCCCAAATATCTATATATTATAATGATAGAGAACATGTAGCAATACATAGTACAATACTCCTCACAAGTACTCAGTACTATCTCCACCTGCTACACACAAACTTGCTCAGATCTGAACAAGTCACGGGTTCAAATCTCCTCCACTGTTTTCCTGCCTCTACTGCGCAATCCAAGTTGAGAATAGATCAGATCCAAGTTCAAATTCCCTTGGCTTGTACTGCACAATCTTCATTGGCAATATAAATCAATGATTCTGCAAATCTCATGCACAACTATAGTCACAACTAATAGTAGTCTCACCCTTTCACCCACCTCTAACACTTGTCTCCACTGAACTGTCCATGCACTGAGTTAACTGATGTATTCTTTAGTTGATTTATGAGTTAATAATTAGTGAATTAATTAATAATTAATTCACATCACTCATCACTAGTGTATTTGGCAGTTAGACTAAATAAAACTAGTTCAACTAAGTCAAACTGAACACAACTCCATCAACTCCACCAAACTCAATCACTTGAGTTCTAACTGAAGTCCATCATGCAATAGCTCAACTAACCCATAGAAAAAGCGTATTTCCTTCTGGAAGTTGCATGTGCCACATCCGTAGCTCGAATTGAAGTGTTGCAATAGGATAAGATAATGTTTATAGTCCAAATATTATTAAGAGCTAATAATATCCGACTATTCTATTTTTTTGGCTGGCAGTCTAAAAATAGACTCCACCCATATGTCTAAAAATAGAAGTCCATCTATTTTTACCAACATGACCAATCATCCATAAATAGCATCCTGCAACTCATAGACCATGATCCATATGTCTAAAAATAGACATAGTCTAAAAAGAGACTTTGCGCCAAAAATAGCCTGCGGGCCCACTTAGTGAAGGCGACTTCTTTTCACTAAGCTCCATCATCTTGTTGCATTTTCAACACTCCCTCTCAACAAGATATGGATTATCTGCAACCCCTATCCTTCCTTTGTGGTATTCGAATTTTCTCCTGGTGAGCACCTTCGTCAAGATATCAGCATCATGATCCTCCGTGGGAATGTATGAAAGTAACATGATTCTCCACTCCACACAATCTCTGATATGATGGTACCTGATGTCGATGTGCTTGGATCTATCATGAAATACTGGATTAGCCAAGATTTTAATGCAACTTTGGTTATCACAATAAATCACAGTAGGCTTCAAGTGTGACACGAACAACCCGACCAGGATCTTCCTCATCCATATAGCCTCGCATGCAGCCAAACTTGCTGCCATATACTCAATTCCTGTTGTACCAAGAAACTATTGTCGACCCAATACTGAATATCCCTCCAGATGTGCTCTTTCTGTCCGTTGGGCTCCCTTCCCAATCTACATCCATGAAGCCACATAGCTTCACCTCATCCTCCTGTCTGTACCACAATCCATATCCTGATGTGCCTCTGAGATAACGCAATACATGCGTCCCTACCTTCCAGAAGAGCTTGGTTGGCTTAACCATAGCTTGTGAAATATGGTTAACAACATAGCATATATCGGGTCGTGTATTGACCAAATACATAAGCGACCCCACCAACTGTCGATAAATAGTGGCATACACTACCTCTGCTAAAGTAGCATCCTCCTTCCTCCAACCTCCAGGAAGAGGAGTATCAACAAGCTTGCAGCCATGCATGTTGAACTTCTCCAGTATCTCCCGAGCATACTTACCCTGAGAAATAAATAGTCCATCACTGCGCTGCCAAATTTCCAATCCCAGGAAATAATGAAGGAGGCCCAAGTCCTTCCTCTCAAACTCTATAGCAAGATCCTCCTTGCATGAAAGTATCAACAGCTCATCTCCCGTCAAAATCAAATCATCTACATAAAGTAAAATGATCAGCAACTTACCCTCCACCACAATCTGGTATAGGTTAGGATCCGCCTCACTCTTGGAGAATCCAAGTCCGGTGAAATAACTGTCTATCCATGCGTACCAAGCATGAGGTGCTTGTTTCAACCCATACAGCGCTCTCTTGAGCCTGCACACATGCGACTCACTGTTGAAGATCTCGAAACCTTCGGGCTACTCTATGTACACCTCCTCCTCAATGACTCCATTGAGGAACGCAGTCTTCACATCCATATGATGGATGTGCCACGCCATCTGCACTTAGAGAGCAAGAATCGTCTGTATGGAAGAATACCTTGCGACAGGTGCAAAGGTCTCCTCATAATCGATCCCCTCTATCTGTGAGAAGCCTAGGGCAACAAATCTTGCCTTGTACTTCTCCACACTCTGGTCAGCTGCCTGCTTCACTTTGTAGATCCATCTCGAACCCACCACTGATTTCCCCTCCGGTATTGGGACAATCTCCCATGCACTATTTCTGACAATCGAATCATACTCTTCCACCATGGCATCTACCCATGCGGGATCCTCCACAGCTTCCTCGAAAGAGGATGGCTCAGTCACGACACATTTTCTCACAAGAGCCATGTATCCAGTGCACCGATCAGGTGACTATCTATGTATGCGATGTGCTGTAGGTGTTCCTACAACCTTCTCTGCATCTTGAGCCAGTCGCTCAGCTTCTGTAGTGCGCTTTCACCCTCTGATGGTTGGCGCTGCATGAGTGGTCTCTTCCACTCCATGAACTTCATCTTGTGGCTAATCCACATCCTGAAGCTCATCCTTAGGAACTAATAGCTCCTCATCTACATGCAAGTGTGGCTCCCTCTCAAGCGAACACTCCATGGCTTTCTCCTCCTTAAATTTGATATCCCGTCGCACAACAGTCTTGCGACTGTCTGGCAAATAAACACGATAGTTGTGGGGCGTATAAGTGTACCCCAAAAATATCCCAACCTCTGCGGTCGGCTCCAGCTTCTTCCTAGCATCCTTCATCACATGCATGTAAACAGGAGAACCAAAAATCCTCAAATGGGAAATATCAGGCCTCATACCAGAATAAGTCTCCTCGGGTGTACTCATGCCAAGTATCTTGTGAGGACAACGGTTCTACACATATATTGTAGTATTGCATGCCTCCACCCACAAGTGAAGGGGTAGGCCCTGATCATGCAACATCGCCTGTGCACCACCCACAATCGTTCTGTTCTTTCGCTCAGCAACCCCGTTCTGCTGTGGGTTATGGGGAGCTATGAGCGGGAAGCAGGGATTACTCACTTTCTTTACTAACATTTGCTCCTAGTCCCATTTCTTTTCTTTGGTTAGTAATAAGATTCGTGGATATTGGACACTTACTTGCTTTAATAATTAAGCTAATATGACTTGCAAAAAATTAAGTGAAATAGTTTGAAAACATATGTGGATTATGACCACTTACTTTATTCCCTAATTAAGCTATGTGGGTATTTGTTTGCAACTAAAATAAAAACTAAAACAATAAAAAAATCTAATTTCTTGATGAACAAGGGTTCATTCAAGCAACGAGGGGTACTAAATAGTAAATAAAAAATGCAAAGGTGAAGGAAATTCAATATAGGCTGCCAATCACCTAAGAAAACTAAAAAATACAAGGCTTTTTGTTGTTTTTCTATCTGTCACACGTGTTCTATAGAAACAGATGTGCACTTCATGGTTTTCGAAGATACAAATGTGCGCTTCACGTCTTTCATAGAAGAAAGCGTGCGTGCGATAAAATTCAAAAATTTCTTCACTTCCACGAGCTTAGAATAGGTCCAGGGGGACTATAAAAATTCCAGGGAGGTGAGGAGCACCTTGAAGGATGTTTGTGCAGAGAGGAGGTCCTACAAACAATCTCTAGATTAATGAAAAGAGATCAGTGGAGTCATCATTCCTGTTGTAGTGTTTTTGGAGCACAAGTGTACCAAAAAACACCCCCTTAGCAGTGGATTGTTACCTGCAAAGGATCACAATCAAATTTGGTGTTGTTAGTGGACAGACTTAAATAAACACAACATTGTAAATAATGGATACAATGCATACAAAAACATAAACTTAAACAAAGAGGTGCATGAACATAACAATGCTCAAATGGAGCAAACACATCAATAATATATGGAAAATCTCCCTTTATTGATTACTGGTGGTAGAGGTTGAATACAATCAGAATACTAGAGCACTTGAAGAGAATTCCTTGAGCTAGGGAGCTCAATAATCCTCAGCAAGGATGTTTCTTTTCCTCAATCTCTTTGCAAGTTTCTCCTCTCTCTCAAAGAAGTGTGAAGACTCTCCAAAGGGTGGATTGTTCTTCACTCACTAAGATGTTGGGTTTCTTAGAAGCAATTTGGCCAACATGCTAGTGCTCTTCACTTCCTTGGTTCAACAATGAAATGGTGGTTTTCTTACAAGAAATTTGGCTAGCATAACAATGTCTCTTCTTTTTGTCTCTCCCATGGCCTGTTTATATAGAGTTTTTTGAATCCCTCTTCCCTCTCTTGGTACATGTATGATAAAGACACATGAGTAGGACAAGATGATTCCATTGAGGGCTACACTTCTCTAAGGCAACTCAAATTTGGTTGTACTAGGCCAACCTCATATCAAGAAATCAGCTCCAAGTGTGTGGAGTGGTCCCAGACTACTAAGTCACCTTTTCTGCAACCACACGGCATTTTTGATGATATGTCGCATGCATGCATTTATCAAAGAAATATACACGTGACATTAATTAATTTCCTTTATAAACTTTGGACCTTAGGAGAACCTTTGATTTTTGAATCTTTGTAATGTATTCCACTAGAAAATTGTCCACCTTTGCATTATGTTGGACACTTTTAATGTTTTCTGGATTGTACTAGTAGATGTATGATTTTCCGATGTTAACAATGATATATATGAAATAGGAAAAACAATTATCATCCATAAAGGCTCAAAAAGAGCAAGAAGGATAAAAGAAGTTGTGAGAAGCTAGCTAAAAGGTAAGGAAAAAAACTGTGAGAAGCTAGAAGTTGAATGTAAGTTTTGAGCCTGTACAATTAATCATTGCAAATAGATTATTAAAAAAACAAAAAAGATACTATGGTAAATACAAAAATTACACGAATATTTTATCCTAACATCACAAACCTTAGAAAACCAACAAGTTATTTTTTTTCTTTCTATTTTGTGTACAATATTACAATACAAAAACATACATGAACTTCCAATCCAACCATAGTTCCTTAACTGAAACTATAAAACCATGGAAAAAACCACCATGCACCACAAAATAACTTTTTAGAAAAATGGTGGGACAAAAAATGCCAAAAATTTGACACTTGTGACCCCTCTATGTTCATGGTGCATATAAGTTTTGTAGGAATTTACAGAGTAAGTTCCTCAGACAGAACACCAAAGGACACCGCTCACAAACAGATCACAGATCAATACACCAGTATTTTTGACGTGGTTAAAACCCTTAAAGAGGGAAACAGTCCATGGCCTGAGCCAACGCGACCACTTCAGACAATATATTAATAAAAAGAATGAAAATTTACATAAGCTTCTCTCATGAACGGTTACCCTACAAATGCCCTCCATGCTCTTTAAATAGAGATCATGGACCAATCGGGTGTTAAGCCACGAATCAAGTTTCGGTAATACCGAGGAGAGAATGAACCGTCGGATCACTACATATCGTGTCGTTGGATTGTAAGTTACAAAATGTACATAGTAAAGAAACACACTTTACCTAACTCTATACTAGACCAAGTTATACTTAACTATTTCCTATGTGTCAGAATATCCTAACATCCCCCCTTAAGAACAACTTGGGATAGGATTGAAGGATTTAAAAATATGACACAATAGGAGAAGGAAGAAGGCACTAGAGATTTACAAATATGACACAACTTCCTGAACTCCAACCATAAATCAAAGTTTAGTGAACTTCGCCTCTGTGAGAACCTTTGTAAAGATGTCTGCAACTTGATCATCTGTTGAACAATATTGCACTTCAAGAACTTGGTCGTGAATGAGCCTTCCGATGAAGTGCATGTGCATTTCAATGTGTTTGTTGCATTGATGTTGGACTGGATCTTTGCATAGTTGAATGGCACTTTGATTATCACACCAAAGTGTAGTCAGATGTTGCTGCTGAAAGCCAAACTCTGATAGGATCTGACGAAGCCACAAGGCTTCCTTACTAGCTTCTATGGCACCACGATACTCTGCTTCTGCTGAAGAAAGAGAAATGGAACCTTGTTTCTTGCAAGCCCATGTAATAGGTCCTAAACCAAGAGTGAACACATAACCTGCAGTAGACTTCCGATCATCAGGGTCACCAACCCAATCGGAATCAGTGAAACCAACCAATAGAGGAGCTGCTTTGGCACTGTAATGAATCCCAAACTGAACTATACCTCGAACATAACGAAGTATTCTTTTAGCTACTTTCCAATGACTTTCATGTGGGTTTTGCATAAACCGAGCAACAAGGCCAACAGCAAAGGAAAGGTCAGGACGAGTATGGGATAGATACAAAAGTTTTCCTACAAGTTGATGGTATAAGGTAGCATCAACTTCAGGAGAAGTACAAGTGACTGAAAGTTTAACTCCAGACTGAAAGGGAGAAGGGGCTGGCTTACAATCTTCCATGTGGAAATGGCATAGAATATCACAAGCATACTTGGACTGGGAAAGGGAAATACCTTCCTTGGATTGCAAGACTTGAAGACCAAGAAAATAATGTAAGTGTCCTAAGTTTGTCATTTCAAACTTCTTTTTAAGGATTGACTTCACATGGTTGATAAGGTTGGGATCACTACCAGTGAGGATAAGATCATCAACATAAAGAACAAGAATAATAAGAGACTTGCCCACTTTCTTGGTGTAGACAGTATTGTCAGAATGACACCTAGAAAAGCCAGATTCTAAAAGAAAGCTATCCATTTTGGCTTACCAAGCCCGAGGAGCTTGCTTGAGACCATAAAGGGATTTCTTAAGCCAACATACAAGGCTGGAGTCTGTTTGTATAAAGCCAATAGGTTGTTCCATATAGATTTCTTCATGCAAGTCCCCATGCAAGAAGGCAAATTTAACATCCATCTGATTGACTTCCCATTTGAAAGAGGTAGTAAGGGAAAGAACAAGGCGGATAGAGTTCATTTTGGCAACAGGGGAGAAGGTTTCAGTGTAGTCAATGCCTTCAACTTGTGAAAAACCCTTAGCAACAAGACGAGCTTTATGTTTATCAACTTTCCCATCTGGTCCATACTTGGTTCTGTAAACCCATTTGCATCTAACAAGTTTTTGTCCCTTTGGTAGAGGAACAAGATCCCATGTATCATTTGCCAATAATGAATGATATTCTTCATTCATAGTTGCTTCCCAATCTGGATGGCCTGAAGCTTCTGCAAAGGTGTCAGGATCATAATTCACTGAAGCTTGGGCCAGTAAAGAAGAGGCTCTATCAAACTGAGAACGTGTACGTCACTGATCTGTAGGATCACCGGCAAGATCACCTGCTGCATCCCAAGTAGCACGGACCCATTTTGGAAGCTGAGGAGCTGAAGGAGGATCCTGAGAAGGTGGGGGAGGATTTTCATCCTCGCTTTCATCATCTGAAGAAGAAATATTTTCAAAAATAGAAGAGATAGGGAGAGGTGGCACATCCGCCGAACTAGGCTAGTAGGCCGATATATTTTCAGCAAACTTTACATCTCTTCTAATGATAACATTTTTGGACTTAAGTGGAATAAGTCTATATCCTTTGAGATCTTCAGAATATCCAACAAAAATACATTTTTCACTCTTAGGTTCTAAAGCTTTATGTTTCTCATCTGGAATATGGGCCCATGCTTCACTTCCAAAAACATGAAAGTGACTTACATCTGGTTTAATTGAGCTCCATGCTTCTTCTGGAGTGATATTCTTTAAAACCTTAGTAGGAGTGCGATTTATTATGTAATTTGCACAGTTAATTGCTTCTGCCCAAAAATTAAGACCAAGTCCTTTATATTGAAGCATACAATTAGCCATTTCCTTTAAGGTACGATTCTTCCTTTCAGGCACACCATTTTGTTGTGGAGTATATGGAACAGTATGTTGCATTTGAATTCCATTCTCAGTGCAAAAGTTGATGAATTTGTTGTTGACATATTCTCCGCCATTTTCAGATCTTAGCTTAAGAATTTGATGTCCAGATTGTTTTTCAACAAAGGCCTTAAAGGCCAAGAACATGTTAAATACTTCACTCTTGAGTTTTAAGAAGTATACCCAAGTGCGTCTGGAAAAATCATCAATGAGAGTTAAGAAATACTTGTAGCCAGAGAATGAAACAACTGGAAGTGGACCACATAAATCACTATGCACAAGCTGTAAAGGGGCTGAGGCGTGCCAAGAGGCAAGTTTTTCAAAACTATCCCAATGATGTTTTCCGAGTACACATCCGGAACAAACACCATCTCTGCAAGATACCATTGGAATACCTGTCACCATATTTTCTTTACATAGATTCTGAAGGGAGCGATAGTTTAAGTGACCAAATCGTTCATGCCAAAGTTTGCTCACTTCATCGTTATGAGCAACAAATACCGAGGGAAGATTTGATGACCCAAAGTTGTGAAACTTATACAACCTTGTAGAATCATCAGCAATGCCAGTAGCTAGAATCTGTTTAGGATCTCCTAGGTCCTTAATTACAACATTGTGAGGTGAAAATTCAACGATTTTACCATCACCTGAATGAGTTATCTGATATACAGATAGAAGGTTGCAGGATAAGGTTGGAACACATAATACATCATTAAATTGACCATTTTCTATATGAACAGTTCCATTCCCTACAACACTAAGAGATATATCATCACCAACATATATATTTTTGGTGTTACAATCATTTAAAGAAGAAAACATGGCTTTATTTTTGGCCATGTGATAAGAAGCTCCAGAATCAATGAGCCACTCATGAGAATGAGAAGAATAAGATACATTTAGTGCATGACTGAGACGCTTGACAACCACATGCAGAAAGTGCTATCCCTGAAGATGAAGTTGAAGTTGAAGAGTGCTCCAAATGGATGTTATGCTTCTTCATTGCTGCTTCCAAGGCTTCCATCCTCTTAAAGCATTTGGATTCTAAGTGGCCATCTCGATTACAAAAGTTGCAATGTCTATTAGTCTTCTTCACTTTGTTTTTATTTGTCTTATCATTTTGTTGAAATGTTTTTTCATTTTGAGGCTGAAATTGCTTAGGACCCTTGATTGGTTTAGGACCATTCCTTTTAGGATACAACTTCTTAGGAATCTTTGAATTTGGTTGCTGCTGGGCAGCTAACGCTTTCTTAGAAGAGTTTCCAAGATGAAGAAGACCAAGGTGTAAGAGTTTTTCTTGTTCTCTTATTAAAGAATCTCAAAAGGAATCAAAGGAAGGGGACTTGTAGGCTTGTCCTTGAGAAATGAAGGCTTCTCTTGTAGAATGGAAGGTGGAAACAAACACAGAATAGGCTGGTCCCAACTTACTAAGAATGGAATAGATAAGGCTACTATCTTCTTTCTTAACCTTAACACCTTCCAAGAGAAGTCTAAGGGTCTTGAACTTGGACAAAAAATCTTCAATGCAAGAAAAATTATTGGGGTCCAATGTAAGCAACTCATTTTCGAGTTGATGGGCTTTAAGTTCATTTTTAATTCCAAAAACTTTAGTGATCTATTTCATTGCTTCCTCAGGAGTATCAAGTTCTGCAATATGGCATCTAAGATCTGGAGAAATAGACATCCCTATCAACCCTCGTGCTTGATCTTCCCTATTTTCCCATTTAGCTGCCTTATCTTCATCTTTCGGCTTGGTTTCTTGGCCTGAGGCTATTCTGTAGAGACCTTTACTTCTAAGTAAATCCACAATGTAGGACCACCACTGGAAGTAGTTGGTGCTGTCAAGAATAGCTTGGCATGGACTTTCCATTTTAATAGAAACTGAAGCTATAGATGCTGAAACTAAGTGTTACAATGGAAAGATCTCGAAAAATTAGGCTGGTTCAGAAAAACGGCTCTGAAAACGGCTTCCGGATGAAGAAGTTATGGCTTTTTTTAAGAAAATTTAACGAATATGCCGACGAAGTGCGGGAATGTGCGAAAATGAATGATAATGTTAAAAAAAAAAAAAAATCTGCCCCCTTTCCAAACTTAATCTAATTAGCTCAACAAAAAGAAGACTTGAACTCAAGACCTCTACTCTCATAAAGTAGCTTTGGACCAAGTGAGCTGAACTAAAAGTTTAGTAATTTTTGGAAAAGAGGAAGGGGTCGCTAAAGCTTTGGGCTACATGCTTACTTTGAGAAAGCTCTTTTTCCCTACAAAACAAAAAACACAAAACCCAACATGGACATGCAAAAGAAAATGAACCTTACGGCTCGAAGTTAGCTTTAGCCGGAAACTAAATATTTTCCTCAATGTTTCTGATTTTCCGAGATCACACTAAGGCACAACGGAAAAGAGCATATGCATGAGAAAAATCCTTCCTTTCTGTTTCTGATTTTCCCAGATCGCACAGAGTCATGGGGCAAAGAGCATACGCAGAAATGAAAGATATAAATCCAGTAATTAAAAAAAACAAAAAGCTAAATAAACCGAAACTGAAATAAACAGAGAGAAAATAACTGTAAACTGCAAATAAACATTGTATACCTCCAGATCTTAAAAATGACGTAGCTAGGGCTACCAGAAACCTTTCCACATGAAATGAAAGGGGTTCCTCACTGGAACAAATGCTCCTAACACAATAGAGCAGTCCTCTCTGCCCGAAGGTAGTCAGAAACAGTAGATCTAGGAAACGACAGTCGGATGCAGTTCTACCGGCTTCAGATTTGGATCACCAATGAACGCAGCCCTCAAATAGCTCTGATACCATGTAGGAATTTACAGGGTAAGTTCACAAACAGAAAACCAAAGGACACCGCTCACAAACAGATCACAGATCAATACACTAGTATTTTTGACGTGGTTAAAACCCTTAAAGAGGGAAACAGTCCACAGCCTGAGCCAACGCGGCCACTTCAGGCAATATATTAATAAAAAGAATGAAAATTTACATAAGCTTCTCTCATGAACAGTTACCCTACAAATGACCCTCCATGCTCTTTAAATAGAGATCATGGACCAATTGGGTGTTAAGGCAACGAATCAAGTGTCGGTAATACCAAGGATAGAATGAACCGTCGAATCACTACATATCGTGACCGTCGGATTGTAAGTTACAAAATGTGCATAGTAAAGAAACACACTTTACCTAACTCTATACTAGACCAAGTTACACTTAACTATTTCCTATGTGTCGGAATATCCTAACAAGTTTTGCAAAGAATATAACACATACCCAACACTGAGATCATTTTCTTAAGAAAGGAACTAGAAAAAACCAGTGAGTAGTTGAATAGAAGCTTGAAGTTTGGCGATACTATTGAAATCTTAGATGATATTGTTAGTTGCCAAAGGTCACCACTCATTAATATGGGTCTTGGCTATGAAGAAAAGAAAAATACCCCAAAGGAAGATGCAATAACTAAAGGTACAAAGCCATCGGAGAAGGAAAATGAAGAAAAATGTAAAAGTTATACTTATATTCTCAAAGGCTCCATTAACAATGAAAGAAATAGCAGGAAAGGAAACAAGACCAATAGAAACTTTATTTTTCTCACAAGAACAAGAATGAGTTCAAAATAGTTGTTCCACCAAGAGGGCCTTTTACAACCCAATACCAAAATCTCTTCCTTGGTTATTGTTTTTCTAGCTATAATATTGGTGATAAAATAATAGTTTGTACAACTTATGCAAGAATTGATCATGTTAGAGATAGAAATAGAAGATATTATCGAACCTCAAAGAATGATTATGTGAGCAACAAAATCACAAGTTATCATGGTTGTTGATAGAAAATGAAATTTATTTGCTCCCCTACTTGATTATGATATTGAATTTCATAAGTGGAATAATTATGGGAACATATTTTGTGACCATAAAAGAAACATAATGAAGTCTCCCAAAGAAAACAAGGAAGAAGATGTTCTTCCTAGTCATAGAGAAGAATACGCAAAGGTGCGGATAAGGAAGCAAGAAGAATCGAAGGAAGAATTTGAACTTGAATATTATGCTCAAAACATAGGAAACTGACAATACATTGATAATGGATGTTAAAAACACATGATAGAGAATTAGAGAAAATTTCTCACCCTAAAGGAAGAAAAATGAGGTAGTGTTACCATTGGGGATAATGCTTCTACAAGGATAGTTGGAAAAGGTGCAGTTATTCATGATGATCGGAATACTAAAGCACATAATGTATAGTATGTTGAAGGGTTAAAACTCAATCTTCTAATTGTCATTCAAGTGTATGAACAATGTAACAACTCACATTTAATTCTAAAAGATGTGAGATAAGAAAAGCAAGTTCAGGAAGATTAGTGGAAAATGCAAACAAAACCTTGAACAATATATATGTGCTCGATGAAGACAAAGGAGAAAAATGGTGGGACAAATAGATAAAATTTGGTTATGGCATAGAAAGATGGGCCATATAAACTTTTGATAATCTAGTAAAACTTAGCAAGACACAAGTAATAAGAGATATGTTGAGGATCTCAAAACCTACAGACATTATTTGCAAGCCATGTTAGGATGGGAAGAAGATGATAGATTCTAAACAAAGGAGTACTCAACATAAAAGCCAACAAGAACACAAACCTCTGCTGGCCAACAAGAAAACAAACTTTAAAAGTTGAGAGTTATTATATGCTACTTATTGATGATTACAGGAATGACATGAGTTTCATTTCATAAAGAAAAGTCTAAAGAATTTGAGAAGTTTAAATCTTTCAAAGCCGTAGTTGAAAATGAGATCAATTTAAAAATCAAGTGCTTAATATCAAATAGAGGGGGGAAGTTCACCACTAATGAATTTGATGAATTCTATGAGTATCAAGTAATCAAGAGACATTTTTCGACAACAAGGACTCCACAGCAAAATGGATTTATAAAAAGGATGAATATAACTACATAGGAAATGGTTAGAACAATGTTTAATGAAGCTAATATACTAGAGACATTTTGGAGAGAAGCAGTCAACACAATAGTCTATATTCTAAATAGAGCACAAATTAGAGTGAACAATAGGAATACACCTTACGGATTATGGAAAGGTAGACCAACTATAGTCAAATAATTCAAAGTATTGGGATAAAGTGATATATAAAATATAAATAAACATGATTTAGGAAATTTTGATTCCAAAACAGATGAATATATCTTTATTAGTTATGCATCTAGAAGCAAGGCCTATAAATGCTACAACAATTGACTGTGAAAGGTTGTAGAAATTATTTATAAGAGTTGATGAAGCAAAACCTGAAAAAGATCAGTCACTGTTAAACCCACATGGGATGTGAATAGTCATGAATGATAAAACAATGAATTTCCTTTCTTATTAACTTAGATGTACATTTATAATACATTAGAGTGACCGTTGGATTCCATATTCCAATGTCTCTTGGACTCCGGTGGCTGTTCACATTCCACACCAACCCATAGAGGATTAGGTGTCCAACATTCCCCCCCTGAATCCAAAGGGGCATGTATGAGTCCAAGAAGAGAGTTGTAATACAAAATGTGCAAAAATTCAGGGCAGCACTAGGCCAAATGTGCTCTCTGGAATGTTGGTATAAGGGGGTGGTTTAAGGATGACCACCAACACAAGAACTCTTCCAAATCATTTACTGTTCCCAGAACTCTTCCAAATCTAGCATGAAGCTGAGGCCTTCTGCTAGAGGAAGTGCTCCTCATGTTTTGAAGAGGGAAACCTTCAACCTTGAAAGGGAGGTCTCACCTCGCATAAAAAGGGAGAACTTCAACCTAAAAAGGGAGGTCTCAACCTATGATGGTTTAACATTGATCATCAACTGAAGGCATGCTCAGGGGCATCTTTGTCTTTGGCTACAACTCTGAATCTAGTATGGAAGGTTGTGGCTTAGGTTCACTTGATGTGGCTTTGAAGCTTGTAGATGACCATCATTTTTCCCCCTGTCAGATACAAGGTGAGAAGATGGCGAAAACTCAACTGCAAGACTTTTCAATACTCGAGAGAAATTTCTATTGTATGAGCGAAATATCTTTTTAGTTGTTGAAGCCCATTACCAAGAAGCGATCCATCCAAGATGAATCTTTGTTCTTGCAGGAGGTTTGTTTTTGAAGCATCTATGTGAAGAATGGGTATGTTGACCGAAATTCTTGCATGTATGAAGATCAAAAAAATGATCTTTCATATGGTTAACTCGGTCATAGTGTTGGCATTTAACAATCGGTTGTGGTTGTCGTGGAAGAGGACTAGAATCTAGAACTAAAGATGAACTATCATAAAGAAATCCAGCACTCTAAAACTAAATGGGCTTTGAGTAATTTGGAATATGAAAGGATACATCCTTGTCATATCCAAGACCAGTTTTGTGCTTGTTATGGACAAGCTCTTCCCAAGGTATGATGACCAACTTGGGAAGTGCAAACTAAATTTTTGCATCTGCACACAAATCTATTATTTAACTAAGCATTGAATGTGAATCAACCTCAACTTTATATTCTTGTTGCTGACAAGAGTCTATCCCAATGTTCTGAACAAAAACATGTTCAAAATGATGACTCCACTGTTTTAATTCTTCTTGTTGAAGCTAAAATTCAAGCTCCAAAAATTATACCTTTTCCTGCGTATGCTGCAGACATGTTCAAAAGTCAACAAGAGTGGTTTTGTTGATTTCAACTGTGTCATGATCAGAGGAATGTATCAGAGTTTTTAAGAACTCTAATACCATATTAATTCTGATCATTTTCATTGAACAGATAAGGCAAATCTCTCGAATTAGATGACTAAAGTGGTTGCAATGATAAAAAATACCCTTGATGGAGTACTCTTGTGGCAGTGTATGGAGGCTTTGCAAAATAAGTATAGTAGAGGTGAAGATAATATTTTTCCCTATGATACCATGGGATGGAAATTTTCCTTCCAATAAATCATCTAAAAATTTGTCCATTGAAGCGAGTGACTCATCCCTCCAAAGGCGATTCGACCCTCTGGTATATGATACAATAAACTGATGAAAATATATCAGATGGTTGCCACTAGGAATAGAACACCTGCAATGAGCTCCCATTGATAATAAGATTGAATTGATTGATATGGAGGTGTTATTGAAAACAACTTGACTTCTCCAAAATTAAGCTGCTAAAGGAAAAAATGGTTCCAAGAGGAACTTCAGATTTGTATCACAAACCACCAATGACTCCTTCGAATTTGGTCTCCTCTTGGTCAATAAACAAATACTATTCGACTCTGTCCAATGATAGATTCTTTTCTTATAGAAAAAGATAGGAGATGGATAAATACTTTGATGAGTTTGCTACAGCCTATTACAATAATATGACCCGCTGATATTTTAATTCTGGAATAAATTATCCAATTCGACATCGTTCCATGGGAGAACGCAAGGAATTATTGGTTGAATCAAGGGTTAACGCAGAACCACAAATATGACCATAATAGATACCCATATCATTGAAGAGCACATAGCTACTCCTACGAACATAGACAAAGGGGATTCTAACTTCGTTGGTGTGTTGTTGTCACTGCAGGGGACTGAGAAGCACAACAATAGTGATATGGTTGTTGTTCTCTCGGAGATGATCTTCAGAGGTACTGATATTGTTGCAATTCTCGCAGCTCAGGAAAGGCACATGAGAAATAAGATAAAAGAATCTTCCTCTGCAAAAAAAAGGAGCAAAAACATCTGGCACAGCAACCAACAACTCTGCTAGCCAGCCTCCGAAAAGAGTGAAGATGACCCCCAGAAAATATATTGCGTAATCAGAATTGAGGCAGGAGGCAAAAAACGCAAAGGTCCCCTAGAGAGTTCAATCATGCGATGAAACGTTCGAAGAGAGTACTAGATATTTGGATTTCATCACAAAATCCAACAGAGACATGGGCAGGAGATCGCCCACTCTGATACCATGTTAAATCCACATGGGATGTTAACAATCATAAATGATAGAACAATGAATTGTATTTCTTATTAACTTAGATGTATATTTATAATACATTAGAGTGACCATTGGATTCCATATTCCAAGGTCTCTTGGACTCCAGTGGTTGTTCACATTCCACACGAACCCATAGAGGATTAGGTGTCCAATAGTCACAGACAAATGTAGATCCAAAAGACGCATCATCCAGATTTTTTCAAAAGTGTCATCTATAAAATCATATTTTTGGTGATATAGATACAAGAGTTCACACTAGAAGAGGATTGGTAAGTGCACTAAGAAAAGAAAAAAATTCTTTTCTTTCCATAATAGAGGCCAAGAACTTTACACAAGTTAGTGAAGATTGGGTTAATGCTATGGAAAAATAATTGAATTATATTGAGAAGAATGAGACATGGGAACTTGTGCCTAGACCAAAAGACAAGAATCTCGTTGGCATTAAATGGTTCTTCATAAGTTGAATGACAATGGACAAGATATAAGAAATAAAGCAATATTGGTTAAGAGTGTGCTCAAGTTGAGGGTATTTACTTTGAAGAAACCTTTTCTCTAGTTAAAATATTAGAAGCAATCAAAATGTTTTTGTCATTTATGTGTTTTGAGAACTTCAAAGCCTATCAAATGGATGTCAAGTTCGCCTTTCTAAATGGAAAAATAAAATAATTATATATTAAAAATCCAAAATGATTTCAACTCTCAAAAAATGAAGATGATGTAGGAAAATTAAAGAAAACACTCCATGGAATAAAAGAAGCTCCCAAAGCTTGGTATTCAAGACTTGACAAATACATACAACAACAAGGTTCTAAAAGAGGAGTTGCAAACAACAACCTTTACATCACAAAAGAAAATGAAAATATGTTAATCGTTGTGGTTTATGTGCATGATATCATTTTTGGAAGTAATGATAATAGAATGAACCGAAAGTATGCGAAAGAAATATAAAAATAATTTGAGATGCCCATCCTTGGAGAATTGTTATTGTTTCCTAGGTTTGTAGATTTTTGAATCCAAAAGGAGAATTCATTTCTTAGAGAAAATACATCAAGGAGATCTTGAAGAAATTTAGAATGAAAGATTGTGCAGTTGTTAGTACACCCATGATCACAAGATGTAAATTGAGCAAATGTGATGAATCCCCGAAAGCAAATCAAACACTATACAATTCAATGATTGGAAACATGTTATATGTGATAGCATCAAGGCCAGACATCATGCAAGTAGTAGGATTAGTTGCAAGATTTTATTTTGCACCAGAGGAGATATGTCCAAGTAGCAAAAATATGATGGGTACATTAGACTTTGGCTTGTGGACAAGTCTTGCTCAAAACATCAATTTTTGTCAAACACTATACACGTCCAACTTGTTGTAGACCTCAAGCATTTGTCCCATCCATAGGCCATGCTATTTATATTCTCTTAGTAGTGAATCACCCTTGAGTTACGGCTTCAACTACATATGGAAAAAATTACCCAAAAATTAGGTTAAAATGTGTAGTACCAAATGAACATGGCCAAGGTACCAAACCCTATAAACCTCCAACCAATAAAATCACATTCCCCACCCACCCCACACCTAAGTAGTGCACCCCCTTCTCTGCCCTTGCTATCCCTTAGGTTGGTTTAGTTATGCAACTATCACATCAGTTTTACTTGCAAATTATCCTCAATTTGTTGTTGGATATTTGGAGTGTACATAAAATGTAATCATGTGAACTGGTTCTATTTTATTTAATACATTCGCTTCAACCACCTCTATGCATTTTTTAATTAATTTAGGGCATAATGCATTTCACATATTAGTTTAACTACATTTTCATTTTCATTTTCAAGAAATGATTTTACCATTTAAATCATTGTTCCCATACACAATTACCTTGCAATTGGAATGCAGTCTAACATCATTTCACTTTATAATTTAATAAATTGAGATCTTAAAATTGTTGGCATGGATTTCCATTCCATTTAATTTACACAAGCATAAAATCCAATAGATAGAGTACATCAAGTTCTAGACTTCAATTTGCCTATGCAAATTTATAATGATAGAGAAAGGCATGCCATTGACTTCAATTTTCCCACTCAAATAGATTTGTCCACTTATAAATGCAATCTAAATAGACATTAAAACTAAACATTAATATTGTCAATTTTATTTGATTTACTCAAGTATATATATACAATACAAAAATATATATGATAGGTGCTAGATAGGTCATATAGATTATGCGAGTGCTAGGTCGATTAAATATCTTATCCTTCTCTTTCATTTTTGAAATGTATCGATTCATACGGAATTGGGCATCTACGATATGAATAGATATCGATGTCGGGGTTCAATAACCAATTATCTTTTCATTCATGATTAGCATGAATATAACCATACCGATAAATTGGTATTGATGATATTGGTTGGGTCGAGCTGGATTTGAACCAGCGTAGGCATATTGCCAACAGATTTACAGTCCGTCCTCATTAACCACTCGGGCATCGACCCAGGAACAAGACAGTAATTGAAAATTATTTAGGATACCTAACGAATGGATCATGGTACCCCCAGGGGAAGTTGAATCCCCGTTGCCTCCTTGAAAGAGAGATGTCCTGATCCACTAGACGATAGGGGCCACCAATCTATTCTTTATAATATGAAAGTGATCGGGAAGTTGTCAATAATATTACAAGAATTCTTGGTTTCCTCAAGGTTTTTTTCAAATAAACTTGCCTATCGATAAAATGGAGTCCCTTCAGAAATTAAATATTGCAACTAAAACAACTCTAAAGCAATTTACGAAATCTATATTTGTGATCCATCGGCCCAGTTCCGATAAAAAAGACTTTATGGACTCAAATTATACAAAATGTTTCATACTTGATAATTTTGATAATTTTGATAATTTAAATTATTTAAATTATTAAAATTATTAAAATTATTTAAATAGTGAATGGGGCTTATCGTTCTCTGATTGAAGTTATCCGGAAAAGACTCAAAAAAATATAAATGGGTTGGTGGGACAAAAGATCGATCCGTATGTTACAATCGGATCGTGGCGGGTATAGTTTAGCGGTAAAAGTGTGATTCGTTACATTATCAACTCGAATAATGGAAGGATCTTTTACATGGATCTTTGATCCATCTAAAGCTCTATTTCCAGATAGGTTCAAAACCTCCCCTATACCATCCATCCAGAGTTCATATGTTACACAACTTCATATACTTTACGTTCCCATATTAGAGTATAGTGCTTCACTTCTTTCCATTAAAACAAATGCCCGTTGGTGTTCCAAAAGTGCCTTTCCGAGCCCCTGGAGATGAAGATGCAACTTGGGTCGACTTATACAACCAACTTTATCGAGAGAGATTACTTTTTTTGGCTCAGGATATCAATCACGAGATTGCAAATCAACTCATGGGTCTCATGGTATATTTGAGTGCAGAAGATTCAAATAAAGATATTTTCTCATTTATCAACTGTCCCGGTGGATCAGTAATACCAGGGGTAGGTCTTTTCGATATGATGCAAGCAATAGTACCAGATGTACATACAATATGCATGGGGGTAGCTGATTCAATGGGATCTTTCATCCTAATCGGGGGAGAAATGCCTAAACGTATAGCATTACCTCACGCTAGGGTTATGATCCACCAACCTGCTAGTTCCTATTATGACGGATCGGCTGCAGATTTTCATAACGAATCGAAACACGTAACGATGCTTCGCGATTACATAACCAGATGTTATATAGAAAGAACGGACCAACCCGGAGAGGTAATTCAACAGGACCTGAACAGAGATGTTTTTATGTCAGCAACAGAAGCCCAAGCTTATGGCATTGTTGATGTCGTAGCGGAAGGTTGATCTCATAGCGGAAGATCCTCTTTTTAATTTATTTTTATAATGAACTGTAAACTGTGATCTCTTTGTTCCTTTTCAAAAAAAAAAGGGGGGGGGGAAGTGATTCATTTCATAATCACCTGATATGGTATGGTTAGGATCAATCCGAACCAGTTGATTCTGCATACAATACAGCTAGAATGCCCACTATTCAACAACTTATTAGAAATGCAAGACAACCAATAGAGAATAGAAAAAAATCTCCTGCTCTTCGAGGATGTCCTCAGCGTAGAGGAGTATGTGCTAGGGTGTATGTGCGACTCGTTTGGATCAGAAACTTAAACAGACTGGGAAATTCTTACAACGGAATAACAGAAGAATTTTCCCACTGTAATCAAGTAAAGATCCATCATCTAACCTTACCGGGGATGAAATTTATGGTTTCCATTGGTGCAAATCCAATCACCTTGATGTGGGATGAAAAGCAATTCCTCATTGGTAGCGAATGGTCATCAATCCATTGAGCGGGGAAATCATGCAAATTGAAGAAGCATAAAGTTTATGCTCATATTGCCGCGAGAACGGAACAACAGGGTCAGCTACCTGGCCAACCCCAGAATTACATGTCGTTACTGTATTAATAGATCTTGTAATGAGAATTTGTTATCTATAATTCATTTATATCAACATCTAATAGCAATGCTTCATCATAAATTTGATAAGGATAAAAAAGAAAAACAACTTTATTCTAAGAACAAAATTTATGCCAGAGCATTTCTCAATCTTTATTATCAAGTTTAAATTTTAGAATAAATGGTACCACAATAATATCACACAATAATATCACTCTCCACTGGTAAAAGCAAACAAGTTACCTCCAAAACAGTGAAGAAAATCTTATCAAGGTGTTCAACCATCATATTTAACAAAATCGGCCCCCACCTCTATGGAAAATAGAAATGCAAAAGAAGTATCACATATTCTAAATCTTGAATGATAAAACAAAAACAGCCTTCTCTGGCCACTTATGGTGGCACGAAGCGCGTATTAAGCAGAGGAGAGGTGCCACTCAATGTTTATGAGAAGATCCATTGGGCAGCACATCTCCCCCTAGCATTTTATCTTCAATCCCATCAACACTTTCTTCAACAGCTAAGGGCACGGGCACAGTTTTAACCTGTCCCCAAAAACAAACAACGGCACATTAGATCTTCGCAGCTTTCCCAAACCAGAACAGGCAAGAACGACCATAATACCGACATATCCACTATATCAACAAACACTAACCAGATTTCTGTACTTTAAGCTGTAAAACATCTCCAGATAACGGCGGGTCTCTCGTCTTTCAAGTTTTGAGACATACTTCCAAAATCCATAAACCCCAGACAGCGTCATTAATCTGTCAGCATAAATCTGCCATGTATACCTACAAAAGACCCATTCAATATCAACTTCTATGTATGGATGTATATAGTTGAATTTAATTGAATATTTTCAATAAAACCTCATGAGGCCATTTACGATCTATAGAACCATATGAAAAATGAAAAAGTTTATATGAAAAATGAAATAGGGCCCTAAACTTACTTTTCATAGATACGCTGTAGACCAGCATCAGAGATCTTGTTCCAGTAGGTGGGATCTGTCTGACACCTCTCAAAAAAGTCAGCAATCTGTTCACTTGTAGAATCCCCGTGGTATGGATCAATATGGAATCCAGACACCCCATCCACAATAATTTCAGCAGGACCTCCATTACATGTTGCAAATGTGGGAAGACCACATGTCATTGCCTCAACAACTGTAAGCCCAAAAGCTTCATAAAGTGCAGGCTGAAACACAACCAAGACAGCAAATGTTGATGTGAGTGGTACACTAAATTTAATTCATTACATTTCTAGATGAATGATTGAACATCATAAAGACATCTTCACCCTAGATTTATTAAACTTGGAGATAGACAGAAAAACAAGAACCCTCTCATACTCCTATTAAAATATTGACTGTAAAGAGCACCTGGCTTCCCTAGGTGAAATTATAGATCCTTCATCAGACATAACGAGCATTTGACAAGGGCATAACTAGCATTTGACAAGGGCAAAGGCTAACCTGTATGAAGGCACCTCTTGTGTCACAAATGTAGCGGTACAGCTCACCATTCCGTACTCTATTCTTTTGTGCACATATCCATCGGAACTGACCATTCAGGTTATATTCTTTGATAAGTCTATGCATTTTTTCAATTTCGGCCACTTCTTCTCTGTCTTTGGACTTTGATGGGTCAATGTCACCAGCAACAACAACAAGGTTAACCAGCTCCCTCAGGCGTTTGTTCTTTGCAAACCATTCAACCAATCCTGTCATATTTTTCACTCGGTCGAGTCTTGCCATAGAAAAGATAATGGGTTTTTTAGGGTCATTCAAGGCACACCTGAAAACATAGCCAAAGCAATTATTTCAAAACATGCAAAATTGTTGAATAAATCAGTAAGAAATAAATTGTGGTCAAATGAAATTGATAAATGAATTATCATCATTTGGTTAGCAAACAATCATTTTCATCTTTCCCAAGACAAATAACCCACCGAAACTACCATGTCCCAACATTAAGTGAAAGAACTGGCATGGAGAATATAACTCACATATGTTCAGCTGTCCGCTCAGGATTAAACAAGAGTTCCTCAATTGAATCATGGAAAGCAGTAAGGCGGCGCTGCTTTTCTGAGTAAGGGAAATAAATCTGCATGTCTGCTCCAGGAGAAACAATGTTGAATTTTGGATCAAAAACATCAATTCCATTAAGCACACGGTAGAGACCAGGAAGGGTGAAAGCAATGTGGCTTTCATACTGTCCAACAGTATCCTTACTGCAGCAACAAAGTCATATATTTATATGCAAGTAATAAAAGGGTGGCTTTGTTCAAAATAAGAAAAATAAAACACCTATTCAGGTTTTTAGGTCTCACATTTTCAGAATCCAGCCTTGAGATAGAACAAATACATAAACAGGAGTTAAAAATCCTCTCTAAATGAGGAAAGGATCATACCTTCCTGCAATCTCTTGATATGTGCTAGTGATAATGAAATCTGCATGATTCATTGCAATTAGATCTGCAGTAAACTGGCAAGAGAAGTGGTATTTTTCCTCAAAATTCCTCCAATATATGTCTGAATCTGGGTATTTGGTCTTCTCCAAAGCATGAGCTATGTTGCACTGAGATGATAGACAACATATTTAGATTCAAAATTTCAAGAAACAATTCCTTTTCTAGTTGTTGATATACAAAAACACAATGGCGAGTGGAAAAAACCTGAGTGATTCCTTGTTTATGTGCCATCAAAGATGCAACTAAATTTCCATCGCTGTAATTTCCAATAATCAGATCAGGTTGACCTTTCAGCTCTGCAGCTACTTCATTTGATACATCCTACAACAACATGCCAAAATTGCTAAGTTAAAAGGGACTGCAGAGTGGAACACCTTGCCATTCTGTTACCAAAATATTGTCAGTTATACTGATAAAATGTTAAAAAGCAGACATAATGTAATACAAATAGTTCAGCCAAAAAGTTACAAATATTGATCCTTTCAACTCAAATACTAATACTAATCTTTCTATTTCGCCTGAATATCAACACTTTCAATTTGAAGAAGATGGTTTATGCATAGAAATTATCATCATCTGCATAAAATAAACAAATAGAAACCCATCTAAGAACTCAAAACAATAGAAGCCTTTTTGCTATACACCATTTAAATAGGTTTGTCAGTTAGAATTCTGTAGCAGTTTCGTTGGGATGCCTATCAACAATTTCCCAACTACAACAGGCTATCATTCCCGTTTTGTCAGAAGTTGCATAGGCAATCACCAAAGAGGGGTGTGTAACATTCTGATAAGGAGTTTAAAACAAAAAAATGGCCTATGGTTATAGGATATGACCTATGATAAACCAACAAAACAAAATTATGGACATAGTGGCATTTAAAGACTAAAAATCATCTAGATAAAAGCATGCGAGCATTTGCAGCTCCAGTGGGGCCTGGAGAAGACCAGAGGAACAGGGCTTCGGCTGTGGTTTCTAACTAAGGAATTACCTTGTAGTTATCACCTTTGTCAAAATCAGTTCCATCTGGTCTACTGGGGGCATAAAACCAGCAAATATATTTGGATATGATGATTTGTTTCTACATTGATAGCATTTCATGTCAGGTGGTCTTTTATCCTTTTGTTTACTTTTCAATCGAGTCACAGCATTGAATTGCTTTACAAACTCGAATAGGACAGAAAAATGTTATGCATTTCAATCTTGGTAATTCATCGGCTTTTACCTCTGAAAATCTTTCCAGGTAAGGCCACACATCAAATCGAGAAACCCAATGGCGCAAAACTCCTTCTTCTGTTCTGAATGGTACCCGAAGTATCCGAGAATGTTGAGTTCCACTGATTTTTTCAAGTCGTTGACTGCATGTTGTACCGTGGGCCTCAGGAATCAATCGAGTCACCTTGTAACCGAAACACCAAATACAAAATATCAAATTTAAGGACTTAGAATACCAAATAAAAGACAATATTGAACCTAAACGCACTACACAGAGGGAAAAATAATTTGCTCCGATAACGTCACTGCTAATTTAAATACAGTAGAAACAATGTAGGTAACAGAGCAGAACTTTACCACAATAATCTGAGGTGTGATGTCTAATCCTTGTCGTTTTATTCTTAATAGCATTTCATTCTCTAATGCACGAACTTGGTCAAGTATATAGACAACCTGTGGTCAAATAGGAACATGAAAGTAAAGTTTTCTAATAGCCATGGAAATATTTTAACACAACATAGGTAAAAAGATTTCAATCAATATCGTGTAATGCTAATTTTATCTTCAAGCTTTGGATGCTGTTTAAATGGATATGATGCCAAGCATTTTCAATTACATAGTTAAAAAGATAAAACAAAGTCAAATGAAAGTTCAAAATATAATCAGACAATCAGGGGGACATCATGGAATAGGCATTGCAATTATAAAAAATCTGTTTACCTGTCCACCAGTGTCTGGCATTCCTAAAACATTTGCTTGCCCAAAATAACCATGTGGTGAAAGAATCACAACATTAAAAACCATAGGAATCCTTCCTAAAAACATTTCCAAAGTCGATGGATCAGGTGCCTGAAGGATCTCCAACAGCAAATGAATCATATCCAGGACATGCTCTGCATTGTCTCCCCACCCTTTTTCCAATCCCATTTCTTGTAATCTGCCCACAACAGAGTCAAGCAACAATCAAACATTGACATCACTTTTTATTTTTTGTTTCATATTTAAAGCCTTCCTGTCATGAGAAGGTGTCATGAGAAGGTATCAATCAAGTAGGACACCAGGAAAATCAACCTCAATGAGGCCCTCAAACAATTCCTACAATATCAATATCAATATTTTTTTTTCATATTCAGTAGAAAAAAAAAACATATCTGCAAAAGAAAAAGTCGTATATTACTTGTGTTCAAACTTTATATATGGTGTATTGTTATCCAACTTTTTAAGATGTTCCTCTGCCTTTACCAAAGCTGAGCGTAGCTTAGTTAAACTCTGTATCCTTTCATTCAGCATCAGCGTCTGCAAGTTAAATGGCAAACATTATACTTGTGCATTTCTCAACATGCGACAAATGATAAATTGAAAATCATATAAAACCAAGTACAAACACTTTTCTAACCAAAACACACAAACAGTTCCTCTAGCAAAACTTCACACCTCAAAAATCACTCTGCCACGTCCTTAGGATACAGGTGAGATTAATTGAATCGTCTTTAGGTCACACATAATGGGATATTCATATTTTACTATGAAGTCAATTTGATTCTAGAAGCAATATATAAAGCCAGGTTTTTATCACTGAAATTCAAGTTTGAGTCAGAAAAATAACATTGCAATGTAGTGGAGGAAGAGAAACGTCTTCATAATTAGGTTTCCTCTGTTTTAGTTGGATTTTAATTTAGTAAGCAAAATAGAAGATGAGAAGCGAGATACCCTGTGAATTTCTAATCAATTGATATTATATATCTCTAGAACAGCTAGGGCAGTCTTCTTTCTTTGCTGTTATATATCTCTAGAACAGCTAGGGCAGCCTTCTTTCTTTGCTATTTGATTTAGATTTATTTTGCACAGAAGAATATTGAATTAACTATCAAACACAATGATGCAATACATATTAACCAAGGAAAGAAAACTGACCTGGCCTTGGTATTTGTGAGCTCGAAGGAAATCCAGCAATGGCTGCATGCTTTCTTTATCATGAAACAGTCTTGAAGACAAATGTCGATTCAAAAATTGAACTCCATTACCAATGGAAGATGGCCGTGTTGGGCGAGGAAAAGATGCATTGAATGGCTCAAGGTCTAGCTCCAATACATAGTTATCCTTGTCACTGCAAAATACAAAGCTGTCATCATTTGCTTATCCAAGTAAAAAGAAGAGTGACTCTGTATTTGTGAACCTGTGACAGTATATGCAAAAGAGAGCACTACATGGTTGAATTCACAGTTTATACTACATTCTCCATATATATAAACATCTAAATAGGTTGGATGCATTTCCGAGTATTCATTGATAAGATGATTACATTCCTCTTCTGCCTTTTGAAATGCAGGAAAAACAAAGAAATTTAAAATTATATATATGATAAAGGATATACGCTATCTTCAACAGGCAATTTCACAATTCATAGAAATTATTTAGGTATAAACTTTACAAAACATTATTGACAAGCTCTGCGCTTATAGCATCATGGTTCCAATGTAAGTAAGTACCTTCCATTCACAAGGTGTTCCTTGAATTCCAAATATTCAGCTACAGAGAGCTGTTCAACAGCAAGTTCATCAACATTGACGCGAACATATTCCCACACACCAGGCCTTGGCCGTACCGCAAGAACAACCCATGGTGGAAGAATAATAGCCTCCTGAAACACATATCATATTGTCATGAGAAGCACACATTTTATGACAACTACACTGATTTTGCAATCAACTGCCCCGGAGTTGTAATAATGCTGCATGTCTTTTAAACAGTGGAAAAAGTCTGACTTTACCTGGGTTGACCTCAACACATCTCCAAATAGCCCAAAATGGATATTTTGACTTTCATCATTCTCTCCTGTTACCTTTGCTAGTCCATCTAATAGTTGATGAGGCTGCAAAATCTTCTCCCCTTGTGCTACATATCTGCAACCACACACACAAAAAAGATGATCCCTCATAAAATCAGGGGACTAAAGGTTCACTTGGTGTATCTTAAAATCAGGGGACTAAGCAGGGGACTACACAAAGCACACAAAACACCCAAAACACCATCCACCCTTGAACCACCCTTGAAACTCCAACACTTAACCCTCAGGCTACATGAATGCATTAATGCGGGAAAATGCAGGAACTGTATACGTAGAAAACAATTCATCAGGGAAGGGAGGTGGGAATCACCCTGAAAGCAGAGAAACTATTTCATTGCGGTGCTCAGAGAGCGTGTCCTCAACACGTTCTCGAGAACTCAGAGCACGGGTCAGCATTGCAGCAACCATGTCTTCCTTCTGTAACACCAAATCGAAAGAGATGTAATTGCTATTTTCTCTCGGCTACCAGAATTCTGACTGATCCTCTGACGACAGAATTCACGAATACAGACACCCGAAACTTTTAAAAGCAGGGAGCTTGACGAATTAACAGAGACGCCTTCGATGACAGTAAGAGCTCAACATTGCTCGAGAAACAAGTGTGGAAGAACAGGATCGGAGCGGGGATTTATAGTGTAACTAAACGTAAAAATACGTATGATCAAAAGTGGAATCCTTCTTCAAGGGTGGTGCTCCTGCTCTTCTCGATTCAACCCATTCACCCGCGCCCAAGGGTGATGCACTGTTTTTTTTTCTTGGGTATTGTGGATGCTATCCCCATTTTAATTTTATTTAGATTTTATCTGAACTTTTTACCCACTCGCCAGCTAAACCTGAGGTGAAACATTTTATTTTCTAAAGAGTTATTCAAGAATCTTTGGGATTATATCCATTTAAAAATAGATAACAAATATTTGGAAGGATATCCATTTACAATTTTCGTTATATAAGTTTTTTTATTTTTATTTTTAAATAAAATTTATGGTATTTTTGACATGGTTGATTATTGTATATGGTTAATTAAAAATAAAAATAAAAATTTATTAGTATAATTTATTGAGGATGAGCTTAGTCAGCAAGGCCACCCAATATCAAACTGCACGGGATGGTTGTACCATGTGTTAGGGGAGAAGACATATTAAAAATTTAGCTAAGGGTTAGTGATGGTTGTACCATGTGCTAGGAGAGAAGATATGTTAAAAATTTAGCTAAAGGTTGGTGTGACCCAAGCCGGGAGCGATCTCAGATGAGTTTAACGGCTTAGATGCCCTTGAGTTGTGATTACTCAAGCCACATATCAAACTTGAAAGATGACAATAAACTTAACAAACAAAGAAAATATATATATATATTAAGATAAGTATAAATATATATATTAAAATAAATATAAATATAATAATAAATATTTGTTCATAATAATAAAAATAATAAATTTAAATTTCTAAATAAATTAACAAATTATTATTTTTTATATTAAAAATAATAAAAAATATTACAAGTTTGAAATAATAACTAATAACAAGGAAACAAGTATGATATAGCAATATCATGTAAGTTAATCTCTGACCATTTTAACCAAACAAGTAAATTAATGAGTGCTTTATCAAATTTTGATGTTAACTAAATTAATGAGTGCTTTATCAAAATTGAATGCTCACATCCTGTAAAGGTTAAGATTTTTACATATAAAACCATTTTTTTGACATTGGATAGATTTAGATAGGTATTTATAGAGAGAAAATTAGAAAAACTTTAAGTTGGTGTTTTGGTTATGAACTAAATTTGTATTTCGGTGAATATTTTATTCAGGTGAATAGTGAGATATAAAGGTTTACTTATTATATAAAATAATTTAATTTATGTGTTAAAGTTTTGAGTGTTTGATTATGGGTTTAATTTTATTAAATATTTTGAAAATGTTTGGATTATTATTTTGTGCAACTTAATTGTGTAAAGAATAAAATTCAAATAACTTATTACTTACTTTTTTTAAGTAATTAAAATTTATAGGACATATAACTTTGGGGATTTTAAGTAGAGGTGAGAAATAATTCCATTGAGAATTGTTGTGAAATATTTTTATTGGTTTACTTTGAGTTACATTCCTTTTAACTTGTCACTGAGCCAAAGATTTAATAAACTTTTATTTGGAAGCTTTGAAGGGAAACTTGAAAATTGGCGGTTCTAGTCTTTAATATTTATGTGAAAATTTAAAGAAATTTATTAATTTTTATGGGTAATAAAATTAGAATTTTAAAATATTTATGGGGAAAATAGGGACTTTTAAGATGTGTGATACACATTATGTACTAGGATATACATTAATGATGATGAGATCACCCATTAGTGTTGATAAGAAAGCACAACACCTTTACCAAGGAGATCAAACAATTGTGTAGAATATATTACTCTTAGATATATAGTAGGGTGGAACCTAGTTGGTCAAATTTGAGTTGATGAGACAAAGCAATCAGATGAAGAACTCAATGCTGAAATTTAAATTCATCACTGAAATATGATAGTTCACTCCTAATATTTTTGTGGCGAGTTGTATAAGATAGTGTTGATGAGCATAAAATGCACGCCAAACAATTCAAGGGGCTCAACCTAAAAAAAAGGCCTAATTAGACTCTCCCCTGTTTGGGATAGCTCACTCCTCTAGATTATGTATCTCAATAACTAATTTTTATGTGATTTAATGATAGGGAAAGAACAATAAAGACTAGGAAACCCCCTTAAATACTATCCTATGAACTATCACACGAGGGAACTATAATTCAACAAAGAGGGCTAGTCCACATTAACTAAAACACAATTCAATAGTTAATCTACAAAGAAATAGGGTAAGAGGAAACTATAAGAGGAAGTTGTAATTCAACAAACACAATTAGCTTGGGTCTAGAGAATGACAACTTAGAAACCTAAATTAATTACAGAAGGTAAAGAATCAAACTATTCTAAAAAATAAATCTATGTGAAGCCAATAAAAAAGTACTACTAATATAACATGCAAAGAAACATGTGTTTGTGCAAATAGTTCATGACCACATTGATTTTATTACATGGGTGATTTGTAAATTGCCTTGGATATTCCACTAGACAGTTCATCACAACAGATCTAATAAAAATAGACTAGAAAATAATTTTCCTTAGATTTCTAGATTTCTAGATTATTGTATTTCTACTTATGCATGCAATAGATATAATGTGGAAAACAAAGAACAGTGAAATACAAACACACACCAAACACCATGATATGGTTTAGGAAGCCCTTTGGGGAGAAAACCTAGCTGGAAGAAGTTGCTTTGCTCTCGTTTGTCTAGAATGGAAATGATGTAGATACAACGGAGAAGACACTCTCTATGGAGTTTCTTGAGACCTGTGGCCTATGGGCTGCTAAAAAACATAAACCCCCTTTTGTATGTGCTCCTTGTATTCACACTTCGCTACTTTACTCTACTATGCAACAAAAAGTAAGCAAATAGAATCAAACCCATTTTCCTCCAAGTGGCCCAATTATAACATAGAGTGATAGCCAACTATAGGTTAAATTTGACCCATTCAACCCTAAACATGAGTTACAATTTGAACCTTCTATAGTTTTCTTCAACATACCTACATGGCTAGCCCCTTTTCCATGAGGAATAGGGCTGATGTGCTGTTATGATATGGTGGTCGATCACGATATCTCAACTTCTGAGAAGCATAACTTTTGCATCTAAACCCTAATTCACATCTTTCTTGGACTATTGGAAAGGACTCTATGCATAGAATAGTCAAGGGGTGTTCATATGTGGAAAATATTTAGCCCTGAAAAATGTCATTTAAGGCCTCAAGATGGCCCCGAAAGGTTTCTATCTCCAATTCTCCAAACTAGGTCTCATCACTAAAATTATTCTTGTAAGTTGTTTTCTTTGATTTTTCCACCTTGGAAGCATTAATATGGATGAGAAACAATATAATGATCCAATATTGATCGATTGGATTCACCATTAATTAAAAGAAAAGATAGATATATTCTATACCTTATAGAATAAATTAGTGTCCATAGAATAATTCAAGGAACATGCAAATCCCTTAAGAAAAGAAGTTAATATAAGAAATTAAAAAAAATGAACTAATCTAAATCACAAAAGAAAAACATACCTCCCATAATATTCCAAGAGATAGACAAAATTCCTCCACAAAATATTGGCTAGGAAATTGGCTTCCTAGTATTATGAATGAAGTAGAAACAGTTCTTATAATATACTTAAGTTCCATTGAATACAAACTTTCCCAACCCTTGATCCTTGGGATAGAGCCATATATATAGCATTACAAAAATATCTTCCCTTTGAAGAATCCGAGGGGGGGTCTAATCATGAAACTAAATGTGGTTCCTAGATATGACATGTAATTATTAGGAGCAACCTCAACCAAAGGAAGTTAGGCAATTGTGCTACATGTAATGGCAATGTGGCAAAAGCATATATAACATGTCATAAATCGATATTTTGTCATGCCTTGAGCGGTGGGTTCTAATCTTTGGTCTGCAACCTTGCTAAAGCATCTTCAGTAGTGAACTCTCCAACTACTAGTCTTTAATTGCTCTTTTCTATGCTTCCACTTTTTTATTTTCATCTTCGCCTACTCTTGTTTTTTCTTTCCCTTATTTGTACTATCACTTCCAATGTTGGGTCCCTATAATACTAGTGATTACCCCATTACTATTGTAGTTGTACCCCTTATTAATATTGTTGTGCCCCTATTGTCCCCCATATTGTTATTAATGTGCCCCGTAGAATCCCTCTATTGTTATTTTTGTGGCTTTATATTATTATTGTTAGGTCGGCTGGGTTATATTGTGACTCCTTAGACTCCTATATATAGAAAGGAGGTTTTGTCATTTGAATCATCCAAGAATTGTTCATTTATGTAATGTAAAGGAGGTTTCCCCCTCGAAGAGGCTAAATTTTAAGGCATTGATCTATCTTTTCTATCTTTTTCTTGAGCTGGTTTCATAACATTTGGTATCAGAGCTTTGGATTCTAGGGTTTCGCTGCTCCAAACAGGTCATCGTGGCATTTTCGCTATAATTTTTTTCTGTGATGTTTCAGAAGCTAAAAGAAAAACCCATTTGAGAAGACATCGCGCTGAAGCTCGGGTCCGAATTTCAGAGTTTTTCGCGCTATATTTGCGGAGATATGATCTGAGGAAGTTGGTCTTTTTGCAGACTCCTGAATTACATTCCAAACAGGTGACCTGGGGAAAATCATCATAAATTTCTCTCTGAGCATCAGATTGAAATTTTCTAAGAAGGTACAGAAAGAGGATGGGCTGTAGTTTCTTGCATATATTTTTCAGAGCCAAAGGTCAAAACAGGGACACATGGCACGTCGTACAAGTTCACTCTATTGAATTAGTCTATAATCAGGTCACTGTGGGATATTTGGAATAACTCTTCATTGGAGAATCCAGTTTGGGTCAGACTGGTGGCATTGGAAAGAGGACACAGAGGGCTACCACAGGTCGCAATTTCAGAATTGGATGATCCAAAATTACAGAGATACATTAGAGGCAATATCGAGCTCCTACAAAGTGAAAAAAGGTGTGTAGATTTTTTAAATTTTTGCTTAAGCTTGGTTTGAAAAATTATTTTGAAGGAATTCAAAGGGCATAGTAGAGCATTAGTATCAGTAACTGATGCCCCGAGGAAAGAAAATGTAAACACCTAGTAAGCAATCTGAAATCTCTAGCATGACCCATGAAGAAGAGGAAGAAATGCTACATGATATATCAAAATCACAAGACCAAGTGCAACAAATTTCACTCTCACAAAAGCTAACAAAAGCTAAGATAAATGGAGTGGAATCTAAGATAAAGGGCGTGGAAGCCAAGATTGATGATTTGAAGATAGATTTGAAGGCAGATTTGACAAATTTTCTACAAGAAATACTTACTAATGGTGAAAGGGGAGGAAAAGAAACTCATGATGCAAACAAAGGAAATGTTAATCATGATTTCATAGACTCTAATGTTGGATCGAAGACACACCATATTCCAAAAATCGATATGAGGAAGTTTGATGGCAAGGATCCCGCAACATGGATATTACAGATGGAGCAATTTTTCGATCTCAATAATGTGCAAAACACACAAAAGGTATGTATTGCAACTTTATATTTGGAACCAAATCAGTTTGTATGGTATCAATGGCTTTGCTCTCGTAAACAATTTATCACTTGGGCATTTTTTGCGGAAGAATTGATAGCACATTATGAGGATACAAAAAGAAACACTTTTTTTAGCCAATTGATAAGTCTCAAACAAAAGGGTTCAATAATGGAGCACATTGAAGAGTTCCAAAAATTGAACATAAGGGTAAAAAGTATTCCATAGGAGCATAGGATTGATGTGTTCATAGGGTCTTTAAAGGATAATATCCAACATGATGTTCGCCTTTGGGAACCTAATTCATTAGAGAAGGCATTTAGGTTAGCAAGAGAAATGGAAAGCAAAATTATGGCAACCAGGAAGCATACCACTCACAACTATAAAGACGGAAGTGTTGTTGCCACTAGTCTTCCACAACCTATAAGGTTGACACCACAAAAATTGGAAGAAAAAAGAGAAAAAGGGCTTTGTTACAGTTGTGATAGCGAATACACTAAAGGTCATAAGTGTGCTGAGAAAGAATAAAAGGAGCAAGAAAGGTAAAAAGAAGAGGATATACTCCAGGAACAAAGCCTAGATGAAGAACAAATGAATCCGACCATATCTTGTAATGCATTGGCGGGAATTACCATTCCTCAAACCATCAAGATTGAAGGACAAATCAAGAAGAAAAAGGTAATAGTGTTGATTGATTCAGGAAGTACCCACAATTTTATTCATTGTAAGGTAGCAAAAGAATTGAATTGCTTCTTATATCCAGCACCAGAGTGTCAAGTGATGGTTGCAAATGGAGGAACAATAAATTGCTCTGGAAAGTCCATAATATCAAGCTATCCATGGGAGAATATGTATTGACTAGCCCAATGCTTTCCATTCCAATGGGAGGTGATGATGTTGTATTAGGAGTCCAATGGCTACAATCCTTGGGTACAATAGCTTTTAATTTTCAAGAACTTTTCATGAAATTTTCTGTGGAAGGAAAGGAAGTTGAATTAAGGGGTATTGCAGCGAAACCGGGAAAGATAATCAGCTCTAACGGTATGACAAAGCTTCTAAAAAAGGAACGAAATGGTGTAATTGCACAATTATGTTCGCTAGACTTTTCCACATTGGAATCATCTATTTCTCCAGATCTTGAAAAAGTCTTGGACAATCATTCCAAGGTATTTGAGACTCCCAAAGGTCTCCCACCTATTCATGATCATGATCATGCTATTCATCTGATTCTAGGAATTGTTCCTCCAAACATCAGGCCGTACATATATCCCAATGCCCAAAAGAGTGAAATTGAACGTATGGTTGCAGAAATGCTAGAGGCTGGTATAATTCAACCGAGTCAAAGTTCTTTCTCTACTCTAGTGGTATTAGTGCACAAGAAGGATGGATCATGGCGCATGTGTCCGAATTATAGGGAGCTCAACAAGCTCACTATTAAAGATAAGTTTCCCATTCCTGTCATTGATGAATTACTGGATGAATTGCATGGATCAATTTACTTCACCAAGTTGGATCTTCGTTCAGGATATCATCAAATCAGAATGAAGACTGAAGACATTCCGAAAGCAACATTTAGAACTCATGAGGGTCATTATGAATTTTTGGTCATGCCTTTTGGCCTTACTAATGCACCCTCAACATTTCAAGGTTCGATGAATTCAATTTTCAAACCATTCCTTAGAAAATTTGTGTTAGTATTTTTTGATGATATACTAATCTACAACAAGTCTTGGAAGGATCATGTTGAACATGTTGACAGGGTGCTACAACTATTAGAGGAGAAACAATTATATGCAAAAATATCCAAATGTTTTTTTGGAGTACAAGAGGTGGAATACCTGGGTCATATTGTATCTCATGAAGGAGTTAAGGTAGACCCTAGCAAAATTAAAGCCATTAAGGAATGGAAAATCCCCACATCCATAAAGCATTTGCGAGGATTTCTCAGGTTGATAGGGTACTATCACAAGTTTGTTAATAATTATGGGAGAATAGCAGCACCTCTAACAACACTATTGAAGAAAGATGCATTTTCATGGACTCCAGAAGCAACAAAGGCCTTCGAACATCTTAAAGAGGCAATGTGCCAAGCACCTGTCTTAGCTACACTGGACTTCACAAAAACCTTTATTATGGAATGTGATGCTTCAGGAAATGGAATTGGTGCTGTTTTAATGCAAGATGAAAGACCCATTGCTTTTTAAAATCATCCAATCAAGGGAAAGTTTTTACACAAAGCTATTTATGAGAAGGAAATGTTGGCAATACTCCATGCACTTAAGAAATGGCGACCCTACCTAATGGGAAGACACTTCAAGGTAAAAACGGATCATGATAGCCTTAAATACTTTTTAGAACAAAGATTATCCTCTGAAGAGAAACAAAAGTGGGTCACAAAGATGTTGGGTTATGACTTTGAAATCATCTATAAAAAAGGGAAGCAAAATGTGGTGGTAGATGCACTCTCAAGAAAGGATGAGGATGTGGAAGAATTGTTGTGTGCCATTTCTATTATCCAAACAGATTGGATAAACGAAGCAAGGGAGGAATGGAAGAATGACGAAGAAGTGTGGGCACTTATTCAAAAGTTACAACAATATTCCAGTACGTCGAATACATTTAGCTGGAAAAATGATTCGTTATGGTACAAAGATCGCTTATACCTCTGTAAGAATTCCCAACTAAAACAAAAGATTCTTATGGAATTGCACACTTCTCCCTTAGGAGGGCACTCGGGATTTTTAAAAACTTACCATAGGGTTAAGAAGGAATTTTTTTGGGATGGCCTTAAATCAGATATTCAAAAGTTTGTGGCAGAATGTTTGGTTTGCCAACAAAGTAAAGTTGAAACAATTAAGACACTGGGTCTATTACAACCTTTATCCATTCCAAGCCAATGTTGGGAGGAGGTTTCAATGGATTTTATCACAGGTTTACCCAAGTCTGAGGGAAAGCGTGTCATCATGGTGGTAGTTGACAGACTTACCAAGTATGCACACTTTTGTGCATTATCACATCCATTTAAAGCCAGTACAGTTTCTACTTCATTTATGGAAACAATTCAAAAGCTACATGGAAACCCAAAGATTATTGTAAGTGACAGAGATCCCATTTTCATTGGAAATTTTTGGACAGAATTATTTTCTTGTCTTGGTACTTAGTTAGCTCATAGCTCATCTTATCATCCTCAATATGATGGGCAAACTGAGATAGTAAACAAATGTTTGGAAGGATATCTTCGTTGCTTTGTATCTAATAAATAGACACAATGGATCAAATGGTTGCCTCTGGCTGAATGGTGGTATAACACTTCCTTCCATACAGCAACAAAAATGACCCCATTTATGGCACTTTATGGGTACCAGCCACCATCCATCACATCATATTTAAGAGAAAATTCTAAGGTTCAAGCAGTGGAACATCACATCGAACATCAACAACAAGTCCTCCAACTCTTAAAGGATAACCTCGTGTTGGCACAGGCTAGAATGAAACAACATGCATATCAACATCACAGCGAAAGAAGTTTTGATGTAGGTGATTGGGTATTCCTACGGCTACAACCATATAAGAAAATGTCCCTCAAGCAAGCTGAGAAGGATAATAAATTATCACCAAAGTATTATGGTCCGTACAAGGTGTTGCAAAAGATTGGTATTATGGAATACAAATTGGAGCTTCCTGCAGCTTCTCGATTGCACCCAGTTTTCCATGTTTCATGTTTAAAGAAGGTTATAGGCGATAAGCTCCTAGTTCAAACAATATTTCTAGAACTTGACGAGGAAGGAAAAATTATATTGGAACCAGAAGTAGTCACAGAAACAAGAACTCGACAGCTGCGAAATCAATCAATTTCAGAGTATCTTATCAAGTGGAAGAACTTATCTGCTGAAGATTCCACATGGAGGATGAGAATTTTATACAGAAGCATCCAGAACTACTCAAGCATTGAGGACAACACTTTTTTGAAGGAGAGGGGCATGTTGGGTCCCTATAATACTAGTGATTACCCCATTACTATTGTAGTTGTTACCCTTATTAATATTGTTGTGCCCCTATTGTCCCCCATATTGTTATTACTGTGCCCCATAGAATCCCTCTATTGTTATTTTTGTGGCTTTATATTATTATTGTTAGGTCGGCTGGGTTGTATTGTAACTCCTTAGACTCCTATATATAGAAAGGAGGTTTTGTCATTTGAATCATCCAAGAATTGTTCATTTATGTAATGTAAAGGAGGTTTCCCCCTCGAAGAGGTTGAATTTTAAGGCGTTGATCTATATTTTTATCTTTTTCTTGAGCTGGTTTCATAACATCCAACTTCCTAATTCTTAGTTTCTCTCACTCGTCTAGTCTAATGTTTGCATTTCCTTGAATTCAATCTTTCCAAACAATAATAATCAAAGTTCAATATTCACAAGAATCTAGAATTATGGGCATGCAAAAAGAAAGTTGTGCCACTAACTCAAGAAGTCATGTTTTGATAGATTACTTCTATTAATTATTTCTCATAAATCCTTAAAGCCTAGTTGATGTTATTCTCCTCTTCTCTCCAATTGATTCTTGGAAATCTTTCAAGTAACATGCAATCTTATATTAGATACCTTATACCTAGGTGCATGCATTTTTCCTTATGAAAGACACATTAAACCCATAATTGGCTTGTTTCCCTTCAAAATATGGGTTTTGACTTAATTTCCAGGGGAAAATATAGCTCATGCCCTTTCGTTATGGGTAGGAAGGTAGAGCTCCTGTTTTGAGGTGAGGTGATAATTACCCACAACACATATACAAATCCAAGAGTGCACACTTGGACTTCCACTTCTTCCAAATTCTTTTGATTATATCAAAGTGCCATTCTCACTACTTGAAGTTGTTTATGGTCTTACCTAAGAGAAAATTTGGGCTAGGTGTACCCCTCTTACATTAGCTTGGCATCTTAGGGAAGCATTTGTAGATTAAGCAAATGTGGACATATTGGAAGTATCATTGTAGCTAGTCAAACACTTTAGAGGGAAAGGAATGTGATATTGTGGGAGTCAATGGGTAATTTATAAGTTATAGATCAAGATTTTGGAACATGCCATGATTTGCAACTCCTATCTAGAAATACCTCATTGTAAATTCTTCATTCTTATGAAGAACTGCTTTTGGACACCTTTTATTTAATCAAATCTTACTTTGGGCTACGTAGACATATATGATTGTGTGATTGTGTGATAAATGTTCCTAGCATGGTTATTTGGTCTCATTAACAACTACTACGGTCACCTTATCTTGAAGAAAAATTTAATACATGGGAAACATCCTGGTTGAATGTTTTTGGACAAATCATGTCCTACCACTAGTGTGATTTTGGGTATCTAGGTCACTTGATTGATGTGGGGCCTACATTATTGGCCCATATGATGAGGAATGTGAGGAAATATTCCACCAAGTGTATGTGATCGGGACATGCCATGTGAGATTAAAGAAAGAGGAGGTGGAAGTCATGCCATTGGAAACCTAGGGACACAAGAATGGCATCACCAACATGTTGTGGTGCATGCATCTAAGAATAATCCATTAGGACCAGGAAGTAGAACAAAATAACCTTTGTAGAATAGAAGCTTTAGAACATTGGGAGAGTGTTAATTGTACACATGGTTAATGAAGTGTGGTAGGATATGATTCATTGGACATAGTAGATATGGAAAGTGGAATCAAAGGCATTAGTTATATAAGAGAGTAATGTTGCTTGAGCATTTTGATCGCCAAAACACCATCAATCATAGAAGTGGAAAATTATTAAGAGATCAAAGTTAGAGAATTGAGGAATTACTATTCAAAATAACAGGGGACCATCTGATAATGGCAGTGTTTCCAACCATACATGTAAATGTTTGGTAGGAAATTAGAGAAAATTTCTCATCAAAAGGTCATTGATGTGCACATGGTGAATGCTTGAATAGAATGCTCCACTAGGCATACACATGGACAACTGGAAAAAATTCAAGGATAACATCATTAGGAGATAAAGAATTGGGTGGGAATGGATTGTAATAGAGTGAAAGATCTTTGAGTTGACAACATGAATGAATAATAAAGAATCAACAAAAGAAGGTTTTAAATAAGTGTGCGCACTTGGCGAAAGCTCCAAGAAAAGAAGTTTGTTGGTCCTACAAATGGATGATCAATGACATTTCAAAGGATTGGGAGTTACAATACTTGATCAAGACTAGGGAAATGGTCTGTGGACCAAGAATTGTTACTAGGCTGATAAATGGATGAATGGTAGAGCAATAAATATGAAGTTGGAGTGAATTGACAGACCACATCGTTACTACTTTAGAGTGCTTGGAGCTAGGAAAAGACAAAAATATGGAATAATTTCAAGGAGGGAGCTCAATTACAAATTAAAAATAACATGGGATTCATTTTCTAATTAATTAAAAAATAAAACAAAAATAAAAAAGCAAAAGTCATAACTGAGAAAATATAGAAGTCACATAGTTTTGTGGGTTTGTTGAGGCTTCAACAGTTAGAAACTCATTGGACATATCCCATAAATATTTATGCATTAGACTTATTGCAACCACACTAAATGCATTATACTTATCACAACCACACTAAATGCATTAGAATTATTGCAACCACACTAAATGCATTAGACTTATTGCAACCACACTAATTCTCTTTCTTGCTTGCAAATATGAAGTGTCATGTTTCTTGTAACACCACCTCCCACATTTACCCACTTTCACCAGTCTTCTAGGGTAAACGTGAATGAAGGGATACTATGACATGACTAAACCTCTTAGGTATAGTTAAGGAAGTGGAATCAACAACTTGAAACTTTATTGACTTCCCTTAGGTGCTACAGGACCCCCGGGAGCTAAAAACCACTCTAAGTGCCAAGACCTTGAGACAACTTTCCTTTTTAGTGATCTGGAGCTTAAGTCGCTTGCATAACAAGGCAAGCCAACAACTGTAACCCTCCAGTCACATGGATGACCTTGCCTACCAACGATTGTAGACTAAATTACTTAGTTCTATGCGTGCAACCCCAAGATCCGAGCCACTTTTTTAGGGCTAGGATCCAGACCTCTACCCAAAACTCGATAGAAATTTCAGAAATGATAAATGACACCAGGACAAAACCTTTAACACAAAACTTAGACAAGGACTTGACCTAACCAGGTATAACCATGACAGTCATTCTGTCAAACACACGGTGAACATGAAATCTACAGGTCATGAATGCATATCTAAATAAAGAGATATGAAACTTATCTGAGAATCATCAAGAAGGCCTAATGTCCTCTCACAATAGCTTCCATAACATCTATTAGGTCATGCATTCAATAACCATTCATTTACCAACCAAAACATGATAAGAACCATGACTAGAATTTTCCATAAAACCATGCTTATAACTAACATATAACCATATTAATAGCAATGATAGAACAACCATCAAAGCCACATCATAACAAGTACATTTAATCATAAAATATAAGAGGAACTTATCTCTTATTAACATATTCAAAATCCAATCAAGTTATGGACTTCCACGTACCACCCAACCATAGATTGGGTTCAACCAAATCTTCCTTTCAATGAATCACTCATGTGCCATATTCCAAGCATGAATGTGGGATATCATGGGATAAACAAATCCATAAAAAACCAAGGGAATCTAGTGGTTAAACCACCTCCACACTCACACTACCGTGATCTCACCTAAACTAGTCTTGAGATTATAAAACCAAACCAAGCTTGGATGCCTTAGAATTCATTCACCATCCCTTGAGGAATTTTCCTGTCTCCACCCACTTGTTGAGGGCTTCCCAGAGAAAACTATATCCACCCCCAACCCTTGCAATTTTCCTAAGGCAACCTCACCTAGATCTAAAACCTTCTAGCAATCCAAAGCTCAACCAAGAATGAATCCCATCACACCATGGCTATCCGAAAATGACAAGGCAAGGATGAAACCACTGTCAAACCCAACAAAACCCATGCCAATGATAGCAAGTGAACCAAATACACACATGCATGTACCATGCATGCCAAAACTAGCTAGGAAATCATGCATGCAACTTGTTACCTGCATGTGTTCCCACTGAAGCCACTTGATCCAACTCCTCCTTTCTTGTCCTTTACTTTCATTGTCCTTCCTTTGCCTTCCTTTACCTTCCTTTACTTGCTTTCTTGCTTTCTCCTCTTGATGCTCTTCTTTATCTATGATTAATTCCAAAGCCAAATTGACAAAAGGCCCCAAACTGATGCTCTGATGTCTTTTTATCATTGATGCCTCTAAGTTATTCATTTTCCCTCTATTTTCCTTCAATTTCATCCTCACATGCAACCTGTGACCTTTCACCTCCCTTTTCTCTTAATTTCCTTTATCTTCATAAATAAAATTCCAATTAATGCCTCTTTTCCTTTTCAAATCCTTTTCCAATGCATTTGAAAATTTCCCTTAGCCATAATAAACCAAATGAATGCCCACTAGGACATTTTTCCCAACATTCAACTTGGAATATGTGTCCCATGACCTTGGTCTTATTTTTCCTTTATTAACTTTATTACATGAAATTTTAAGCCAAGGCTGTTACAGACCCCTCCGCCTTAGGGGAACACCATCCTCGGTGTTCTATGACACCTATGACCAACAAGACCGTTGAAAAGAAAAATATATTTCCCATGGAGCTTTATAATCCAGTGCATTGCAGTATTTACAATAAACAACCTGCTCAAAAGCAAAACCATCATGATAAACATGACAACCATACCGCTTATTAGAACTTTATAACATAGCTTATTTCGGTATTTACAATAGTAACCATACGTACATGTGTACATATACCAAAAACTCATTTTCCTTGAATGGAAAATAATGAAGGATACATAGCCTGCATCTGATCAACCATCTCCCGTGTAGCTTCATCAAGCCCAAAGTGCTTCCACTACACTTTAACTTGCTTGATTGCTCTGTTCCAAAGCATGAGTTGTTTCTGCTACAATATGAACTAAGGTTCCAGCTGGAATTCTCCTTCTAGCTCCACCTGCAATACAGACCAATCAATCACATGATTAACATCTTTTACATATCTTTTAAGCAATGAAGCATGGAAAATATCATGGAATTTCATTGTCAAAGGAAGTGAACATATGTAGGCCATTGGTTCAATCATCTCAAGGATCTCGAAAGGCCCACAATACCTTGGTTCCAACCCAATCCTCAAGGAGCACTTCTTGGGCTTGATGTGCAAATACACATGCTCCCCAACCTAAAACTCGTTAAATACCCTGTGTTGATATGCATAAGTCTTATGTCTGTCTTGTGCTTCCTTTAGGTTCCTCTTTATAACCTGCATTTCATGTTCCATCTCTGCCAACATGTCTGGTCCAATAAGTACCTTGTTCACTGGATCACTCCATCTAATGCGAGTATTACAACTCTGCCCGTACCTCAAATAGACTCATCCTCAATGACTCATGATTACCATTGTTGTAAGAAAACTCAACCAATGGAAGATACTCCTCCCACCTCCTCTGCTAGTGCATGACATACATCCTCAACATATCCTCCAGTATCCTGTTGACCCTCTCTATCTGTCCATATGTCTACAGATAATAAGTTGTATTGAAGGCCAATTTTGTACCCAAACCTGTAAACTACTCCTTCCAAAACCTATAAGTGAACTTAGCATCTTTGTTTGACATAGTCCTCTTTGGAACACTGTGCAACCTCACTATCTCCCTGATGAATACCTGTGGTACCTTACTAGTTGAATAAGTAGTCATAACTGGAATGAAGTGAGCTACCTTGATCAACCTATCAACCACAACCATGATGGAATCATGCTACTTGGATGTCCTCGACAAGCTTGGAATGAAATCCATGGAAATGACTTCCCATTTCCACTCTGGAATCAAAATAGGCTGTAACAAACCAGCTGGGTGCTTACACTCAACTTTCACCTGCTAACAGTCCAAGCATCTAACAACAAACTCTGCCACTTCCTTCTTTAAATTCGGCAGATAGTAGAACTTCTTCACAACTTTCAACATCTTCTCATATCCTGGGTGACCTGAATATGGCTTCACCTGAAACTCCCTTAAGATAAGCTTCTTGATTTCAATGTCATCTGACACATAGATCCTGTCCCTAAATCTCACCAAGCCATTTGCCATGAGATGATAATCCACATCCTGGTCACATGTACCCTGTTGTAACTTGTGCTTAAGTCGTTGATACCGATCATCTCGCTATCCTACCTGTAAGATCCAAACCTATAAATTTGTCCCATAATAGCTCATAGATGCAACATGGTTTATCTACACTCTCCTATTGAGAGCATCTGCAACCCTATTCTCCTTTCCTTTAATGTATCTGATCTCAAATTCAAAATCACTAAGGGTAGCCAACCATGTAACTTTCCTGGAATTCAAAATTGGTTTGTCAAACAAGTACCTCGACCCACTATGATCACTCATCAGCATAAACCTCTTGCCAAGAAGACAATGCCTCCACATATTCAATGCATGAATAATTGCTACCAACTCCAACTCATGAGTCATATAGTTCTTCTCGTGTTCATTAAATGACTTTGACTCATAGCACAACGCCTATCCCTCCTGCATTAGGAATCCACTAAGTCATCTATTGCAATACACCATGAACTCTTTATTTGGATCTACAATCTTTAAAATTGGAGCATTTGTAAGCAACCACTTCAACTACTCAAAACTTGTCGCACATTCCTTTGTCTATTCAAATTTCTTTCCTTTTCTCTCCAATGATTTAATAAGATATGAAATCCATGAGAAGTTCTTGATGAACCACTTGTAGTAACCTGCTAACCCCATGAATGATCTAACCTCATCAAAATTTCTAGGAGTTTCCCATTCCATGATGGCTCTTATCTTTTTTGGGTCCACTGTTATTCCCTCCTTGGAAACCACATGTCCCAAATAATGTACCTTTGTCTGAAAGAAGATGCATTTACTAATCTTAGCATAAAAATGATGCTCTCTTAGAAATCTCAATAATGTTGCTAAGTGTTTTGCATGCTCTTCCTCATTCTTATAATATATCAATATATCATCAATGAATACAATCACAAGCTTATCCAGATAAGGATGCAACACATTGTTCATCAAGCACATGAAAGTAGCTGGAGCATTAGTCAAACTGAAAGGAACCACAAAAAACTCATAATGCCCGTACCTGATCTAGAAAGAATCCTTGTAGATATCCTCTTCTTTGATGTGCACCTAATAGTATCTTGATCTCAGATTGATCTTTGAGAACACTGTTGCTCCCTTAAACTGATCAAACAAATCATTAATCCTCTGCAATGGGCACCTGTTCCTGATCATCACCTTGTTCAGCTGCCTATAAATAATACATAACCTGAGAGTACCATCCTTCAACTGAAACTTCAATTCCACTAGCTTTGGAGTTCTCATCTTGTAAGTTTCCTTTGATGTTAGTGCTGCTCCTGGTACCAACTCAATAGAAATTCCACTTCCCCATAGGGAGGCAACTCTAAAATCTTAGTTGAAAGCACATCCTCAAACTGTTACAATATAGGGTACCTCTTGAGGACTTCCACATCCTTAGCATCCTTACCCTTGTCACTGGAGATATGAACTAGAAATAATACACAACCCTTCCTGTAACTGTGCTTAGCCTACATAGATGTAACCATCCTCACCAATGTAGGTTTATTTTTTCCCTACAAGATTCTCTTTTCCGCATTATCATCCAGGCACTCAGTAGCCTTGTCATAACAATCTACTTTAGTCCTATGGAGGTACAACCAATCCATACCCAATAGAATACTATGTGATCCCAATGGAAGCACATTTAGATGTGTCGATGTAGGCATACCATTAAGCTCAAATGCACAAGCTCTTACCCGATGATGAACTCTCTTCTTAGTACCTGTATCCAACTAAACCAACCAAGACTCTACATGCACTTCTTTTCTTAAACAATGCTTATCAACCAATTCAAGGTTAACATAACTATAATTCGATCCAGGGTCAATCAAAATAGAAACAACTCGATCACAGAGCTTACCTTCCATCTCAATAATGGACGCCTGGTGATCTGATTTCTTGTTGTCCACAAATGCATAAATCTAAGGAATGCTATGACCAACATCCCCAAATGTCTGCACCTCCTAAGTACTATAGATCTGAGGCCTACCACCTTGGTACAATGGAAAATCCTTCTTGCGATGATCTTTGCCACAAATCCAACACTGCAATGGTCCTCTGCCATCACCTCTATTTTGTTGCTCTCCAGGTTGCAACCCATGTCCCTTGTCAACTACATTAAACTTCTTGTATGGAACAACATTCTCTTTCTCACCTGCATCCTGAGGTCTTCCCCACTTCGGTGGTCACTTTCCTCTAACTTTCTCATTCCCCTTCAAATCACTCTTAGGCTCAAATTTACGCTTTAATTGATTGTAACAATGCTTCAGTTTCTTGATGGCTTCCTCTAGTGACAGAGGCTCATCAAACTCAATCTGGTCTCTATATGCTACTAGAAACCCACTAATAAACCTTTGAATCTTTGCTCTCTCGTCCATGAGGTAAGGAAAATAGCTCAATAACTCAAGAAACCTGCTAGTATACTCATCATCTATCATCTATAGCTCATAAAACTCCTTAGCTATATCGTCATAATACCTTTCAGATAGGTACTTATTCTTGAAGAGTCACTCAAACTCATCCCAAATCAACTCTTCTTCTCCAATGCCTTTGACTTTATTCACATTTTCCCACTAGATATATTATTTCCCTTAAAGACGGAAGGTAGCTATTTTGGCTTTCATGTTCTCTAAATAGTTATGTAATTTTCGAATTTCTTCATTCCAAGCAACCATGCCTCTGCATCTTCTGACTTCTTCATCTCTCCATTAAATGTAGGAAGATTGACTTTCTTGAACTCCTTTGGTAAGTTCTCATTCCTCCTATAAGGATTATGGCGATGATGATGATGATGTCTCATGGACAAGGAACTAGAATGAAACCCATACATACCAATCCTCCTGTCAAGTGTACCCAATGATCTGCCATCTCTGCCTATGTCCCCTCTATCCAACTTGTATCTTGACTGAGACCTGCTACCATATGCCCCATTAGTCTTCTCTTCCTATTATTGTCTAATCCTCAGCTATCCATGTCTCTACAAGTCTAAAAAACTCTAAAGGATCACTACATTGACCTATGTCTGCTTTTCTTGAGCCCTTGCTAGTGTTTCCTGAGCCTCAACCAATTTGTCATTGTCTACCTTGAAACTTCTGATCTCTGCCCTCAAACTCTTTAGTGTGTCTGCTATATTAGGAGAATACTCATCTCCTTGTTGTCCAACTGATCTATAGGGAGAGTCACATGAACTGTAGTCCACCATTTTACTCGTTATCTTTGATTCTCTTCTTTCTGCAACCATGCCAGGTTAGATAAACCGAATAGATACCATAACCAAAATCATACCTTAATGACGTTCAAGGGAGGCTTATCTCATCTACAAAATCAGTCCCAGTTAGCATGATACATGTATAATCATAATCATACCAATATGCCAACATCATGCACGACAATACTAATTGCATACCATGACCTCATGCATGACAACCATAACCATGACAATGCATGGATAACCACATGCATCTACCCCATCCGGTCCAAGTGTTTGAACCATGCTATGATACCACTCTATAACGCCACCTCCCACATTTATCCACTTTCAATGGCCTGTTGGGGTAAACATGAGTGGAGGGCTACTACAACATGACTCAATCTTCTAGGTACAATTAAGGAAGTGGAATTGAAAACTTGAAACTTTACTGACTTCCCTCGGGAGATACAAGACCCCCAAGAGCTAACAACCACTCCAGGTGCCCAGACGCTAAGGTAACTTTCCTTTTTAGTGATCTAGAGCCTCAGTTGCTTACATAACAAGGCAAGCCAACGATTGTAACCCTCTAGTTGCGTGGATGACCCTGCCTCCCAATGAACATAGACTAAATTACTCAGTTTTGTGCATGTGACCCCGAGATCTAAGCCACTTTTTCAGGGCTAGGATTTAGACCTCTACCCAAAACTTCATAAATGATAAATTTCATAAATGATAAATGACACCAAGCCAAATCCTTTAACACAAAACTTAGACACGGACTTGACCTAAGCAGGTGTAACCATGACAGCCATTCCGTTAAACACATGGTGAACATGAAATCTATAGGTCATGAATGGATATCTGAACAAAGAGATATGAAACTTATCTGAGAATCATAAATAAGGTCTAATTCCCACTCACAATAGATGACATAATATCTATTAGGTCATGTAGTCAATAACCATTCATTTACCACATGATAAGGTCCTTGACTAGAATCTTCCATAAAACCATGCTTATAACCAACATATACTAGATTAATAAAAATGATAGAACAACCATCAAAGAAAAAAAATAACAAGTACATTTACTCATAAAATACAAGAGGAACTTAAATCTTATTAACATATGAAAAATCCAATCAAGTCAGGGATTTCCACATACCACCCAACCATAGATTTGGTTGAACCAAATCTTCCTTTTAGGGAATCACCCTAGTGCCATATTCCAAGCATGAATGTGGGATATAGTGGGATAAACCAATCCATAAACATCCAAGGGAATCCAAAGGTTAAATCAACTCCACCCTCACACTACCGTGATCTAACCTAAACCGGTCCCAAGATCATAAACCCAAACCAAGCTTTGATGCCTCAAAATTCCTTCACCATACCTTGAGGAATTTTCTTGTCTCCACCCACCTGTTGGGGGCTTCTCAGAGAAAACCACCTCCACCCCCAACCCTTGGGATTTTCTTGAGACCACCTCACTCGTATCCAAAACCTTCCGGTAATATAAATATCAACCAAGAATGAACCCCATCACACCATGGCTATTCGGAAATGGAAAGGCAAGGCTGAAACCACTGGAAAACCCAGCAAAACCCATGCCAATGACAGCAAGTGAACCAAATACACACATGCATGCCAGAATCAACTAGGAAATCATACATGCAACCTATTACCTGCAAGTATTTCCGTTGAAGCTTTTTGATATAACTCCTCCTTGCTTGTCCTTTTATTTCCTTCTCCTTCCTTTTCCTTCCTTTACTTGCTTTCTTGATTTCTCCTCTTGATTCTCTTCTTTCTTTGAGAGTAATTCCAAATCCAAACTGAAAAAAGGCCCCAAACTGATGCTCTAATGTCTTTTTATTATTGATGCCTCTAATTTTTTCATTTTTCCTCTATTTTCCTTCAATTTCCTCCTCATGCACCCTGTGACCTTTCACCTATTTACTTTATTTTCATAAATAAAATGCCAATTAACGCCTCTTTTCCTTTTTAAAGCCTTTGTCAATTCCTTTACCAATTTCCCCTAGCCATAATAAACCAAATGAACACCCAATAGGATGTTTGTCCAACATCCAACTTGGAATGTGTGTCCCATAACCTTGGTCTTATTTTTCCTTTATTAACTTTATTACATGAACTTTTAAACTGGGGTTTTTACAGTTCTATAATGGAAAGAAGAGGGTCTTGAACCAATCACGACATTTGATTTTCAATCCTTGACCTAATATGGTCATTAGAAATATAGAAATGTGTCTTGTTGGTGTCATATCTAGTGAATTCAACTTTATTTCCTTAGATTGATATCATTTCTCACAACTAAAATCTTGCATACCCTAAGGGAAAGCTTTATTCATTTTCATCATTATATATTTCTGGTCTCTTGGTGTTGCTCCACTACCCATAAGTGTACATAGGCCCAATAAAGTCACCCCAACATCACAAACCTTTATTTTTTACCAACAAGAACCCATATCCTTGGAAAAGATATATGCATTCCCTTGAGGTCTAATCATGTGCATCCTTTCCCTCCTTTTTTCATTTGATTCCTATTGAGGTTTTTGGCAGCAGATATTAGTTGATTTCTACCTAGATGGTAGCATTTAAAATCCATAATGATCATGTCATGCAACGAATAAGAATATGAGTTGGATAGGGTCTAATAAGGTACCTTTTAGGATATGGAGAGATGACTAATGTGCACAAGAAACTAATTTGAAAGACATTAAAGATTTTTTGGTTGAAACCCATATATTGCTTGTGGGATCCCAATGAACTGAGAGGAGGAAGCTAGTCGATTGTTCTATAAATTAACTCATAATAAGACCCTTGTTACTTTCCCATTCTAGAACACACATTCCCTTCACAATCATAGAACCTAGAACATTCAAGCATACTTTAGGGATTCCAACTAGTCAGGACTCATGTGAATATATTTACAAACCCACGTGACAAAAAAAACAAATTTTTGGGTATTGGCCTTAAATTACTTCAGAACTTGGATACATTTGAGATATGTGAAAATCAAAAAGGAAAAGAACAAAAGTTCAAATTCATAAAAGAAAATGGGAATAAAAAAAATAATTAGAAAACAATTGGAAAAGAAATTAAAGAAAATTATGGTACAATATAGACATGCTTTTTTCCTAAGTAAAGTACTCCTTTAGAAACTATCCATTGGCAAGAAGAGGATTTTAGTTCAGTTCCAAGTTTTGTATCATGTAGGTTCCATCTCCTAGCCTTTTTTTATATTTGGAAGGGGCCCTAGTTCAACATGTGTTGGAATTTGGAGTGCTTTCCCTTTTATTCATTAGCTTTGTCCCATTTGAGTACCAATTCCCCTACATTGAAATCCCTGGTGGTATCCCTGTGTTTTAACCACTTTTTTACCACATGTTGATGGGAAATTAACTTCCTCCTAGCTTTATCTATTTCTACTTAAAGTTTGAGTTAGGTATTGATTCTATTATGCATTGGAGAGGAAGAGAAGTCTTGGAAAAACTAGGATAATTGAAGAGAAGGAAGAAAAATATTTGAGGGGAGGAAGGATTCTTGGCCATAAACTAGGTAAAAAGAGGAGGTTCCCAATGCCAACTTGTGGGTTACTATGTTATCCCACAATTCCTGGAACAAATCATTATGGAAATTCCTTTGATAATTGACTATATTATTCTTTAAAATTCTGATCAAATTCTTGTTTAAAGAATTAGCCACCCCATTCGCTTGTGGCTAATAATTGGCTCAATATTTGAAGATGATTCCCTTTTCAAGCATGAACTAATGTAAGAAAGTGGATGAGAAATAGGATGTATTGTACCATTGATGGTAACCCTAACCTAGGAATGATGTTATGCTCCAAGAACTAAAGCATTGTGTGTCTATTTATCTTGTTGAATTTGATAGCCTTGACCCAACAGGTGAAGTAAATTGTGGTGTTAAGGATGTATTTATGATACATAGATGAATGGGTATTAATTTACCCACTCACATCCAATCCCCATTGTTGGAATGCGCTATCGATTTGCAATGAATGTAACAATATAGAACATTTTTTCTCTCTCCTGGCTCTAAACTAGTACACTTTGCATTTCTTAGTGTATGAATAAGCATCCCATTAAACAAAATAGGCCAATAGAAGATGATTTGAGGATATTATGTGTTATTATTTACCTAGTCAAATTTCCTCTTGCAAGGAATTTTTTTATGTTTTTCAAAACCACGTATGCATCTCTTTATCTAGGAATCACAACAACACTCCATATACATTCCTTCTTAATAGGATTTTGTTGATCAAGAAAAATTGTGGGAGTTTTAGCCACAAGGATCCTTTCTCTCAAGCATTAATGTGATCTAGGAAAGATCGATGGTAAAAGAGGTATTTAAGATCCAAATACCATGAATTATCTTTGAAGCACATATGTGGTATTTCACTGACAAGAAACACAATTTCATTATCCCACCCATTCTCATCCAATGGATTCTTATCTTTGCATTAGGTTTTTATTTGGCACAAGGCTTTTCACCAAATTATATTGGCTAATTTGAACTCAATGTTATACTCCTTCACAACATATGTATAGTTTGTGCATCACTCCCCTAACTCGTGTTGTGTAAACAAGGTTCCAATTGTAGGGCGAGGGACTACAATTTTGGTGTGATGCTTGAGGATATACAATTGAAATGTTTCATAGCTTTAAAAACTATGAGAATTTTCTTTTCAATTTAAGGATAATTAAGCTCAATGGCTTGAAAATTTGTGCTCATGAATGATATGGGGCACTCATGCCCTTATTCATCTTTCTGCATTAGGATTGTGGCCATGGATAGCTTGAATGCAAAGATACATGATGTAATCAACATCAAGCTTAGGGATTTTTAATACAATTGTGCTAGCAATATTATATTTAATTTGGTTAAATGCTTTCTTTCAACAATCCTGTTATCACATTGTTTAGTCTGATTTTTTTTAAAAGTGCTAAAAATAGGAGTGTTAGTGCGAATTTGTAATAAACATGGTTAAAGCATTGACATCGGGAGTGTCAACACATTTTTGTAAAAATGGTCAGTTAAAACTCTGTTTTTTCCTGTAAAATTAAACAAATTCGGGTGAAGTTTTAGAACATATGGAAATGAATTTTCCAAATCAGAAATAGGTTTTTAAAAAAAATAGAGCCATTAACAAAAACCTCCCTCATTTTTAAAACATGTATCATGGTTTGAAATATTTGAAGGGTATCTGAAGCCTAGTTTTCATGATTTTGCAATCCTCTTTTAGTAATTGTATCCAAAATCATATAACGAACAAATGAGAACTAATTTTTCAAAACCAAAAGAGGTTTTTGTCTACAATGGACCCATTTAAAAAAACCTCTCTCGGGTTTCTAAAAAATATCACGGTTTTGGATTTTGAAGGGATCAATGGAATCTATTTTTTAGGATTTCATGAGGAAAAATCTCATGGACAGTTGTTGACTTGGATGCCACCTTATCAAATTAGGATCACAAATTTGAATTTGCATGTGCATGCTTATGTGCATGTATTTGAGAGATTTATGTTTATCCAACCATTTGAATAGAGTCGTGGCTGGGTCACCAATGAAAGGAAAGATGTTTATGTGCATGTAGTTGAAAGCTACACTTTTTCTATTTTCTTTTTAGTAATTTGTAATTAAGAATATGCTAGAAACTTGTTTTAGTTTGTAGTATTTTCTGTAGAGACAGATCATAAAGAATGAGAAAGGGTTGGAATTTTTTGACAAAACTTTGATATATTTTGTATACAGTTTGACATTAATATAAGTTACTGTAACCAGTGTTATTTGTTCAGAAATTTAGAGATTCTTATGTGATAGGTTTTCTTGTCTGTCTCCTAGTAATTATTATCTCTTTGTTTCATAATATTTTCCCATATATCTTCTACATTTTGGAAATTAAGTTATTAAAGTTGAACTCTGTTTATCAGCTTAATTTTACTAATGCAAAACTGCTATATGTTTTCCACTTATACATATTAAATATAATTCATTAATTGCTCTCTTTTTGGTATTTATTTCTACTTGCTTCTATCACAACTAAATGATAAATTGTCTAAGAAAGTTGTTGCTACCTTTCCTTTGTATTATGTTCATATAGCCTGTAAGAAGTAACTTGTTTTCAAGAGGAATCCATGCCCAATGTTTTTTTTTTATGTACTTTTCCATACCAAAGTTGCTAAAATCCAATTAGATCTAGTCGATGTGCTAAATACATAACCAGTCAGATTTGACTTAGTTATAAAAGGGATCCCCCTTCAGATTGAAAGGGCTAGCTTTTAATTCAAGAGATTGGTTAGAGGTTACCTTAGATTTTTTCCCGCATCCAAGGTTTTCTCTAAGTGATAAAATTTTGGTGCCATTTCTGTGGAGGAAAAAGCTTCAAGAAAATATCCTCGAAGAATGACAATAATTAGATTTGACTTCTGATGGTGAACAGAGGTCAAACACAAAGTGGTTGTGCACAATTCACCTGGTGACTCCGTTGTTAGATTCCAAAAGTTAGAAATTTCATGGAAATCCACTGTTCGAAGAATTCAAAGCTTTAACTGCAGATCTAGTTGCCTAGTCAATCGAGATGACAGGGTATGTTAAAATTCTTATTTCTATTGAAGGTTTTAAGTAGTATTGGGACATTTTTTATGATGATAAGATTGATGCAACTTTTTCAAGGTTTTTGTCTATTTATTTAAATTCATGCAAATGCAACTCAGAAGCTAAGATCAATTTTTTGGAAACATTTGATAAAAATATTGTGAATAATATTGAGGTTTTAGAGGCTCAAATATAGTCCCATAATTGCCAAGATCAGAATCAATCCTTTGAAAGCCTTATTCATCTGAAACAGGAGGTGTTTCTAACTTTTGATATTGAGATTGAGGAATGTTTTTTTTTTTAAATGAATTTGAAATTTCACAGTTGAAGTCATGGTTTGACATAATGAATAGATTTGAGAAATTCGACCATGATTATTTAGTCATTCAATACCTTGAGGGTCATTAGATAGATCATCATTTTAATGATCCCGTAGTTGACTACATGGAGAGTTTTTTTCAGTTTGAATTTTCAACTGTTTTTCCCCGTGGAGACAAATTTCATCATGAGTTTCCTTTTCCACTATATTGTATAGTTTTGATTTTGTTGAAGCACAGTAAAAAAACAACGGTATTTGAGCAACTACTGAATTGGTTGCATTGGCATTTTTGTATTATTTGATTGAGCAGTTATTTCAGAAGTTTAGTGTAGGATGAGTGTGCAATATGTTTGCTAGTCAAGCATTTATTTTTAGCAGTCATGTGAATTTCTAGTTTGGTTTTGAGTTACAGAATAAGTGCAAGTCGTAAGTTGTAGTTGTTGAGTTGGGATCAACCCAATGGATCTGGCCTCTGGTCTATGGGGTTCTTGCTGCCATCCATGATCGATAGCATCCCCATGAAGCCAATTGTTACCACATTGTTTAGTATGGAATTTTTTAAAAGCGTTGAAAATGGGAGTGTCAGTGAAAATTTGTAATAAGCAAGGTTAAAGCGCTAACAACAGGAGTATCAGCACATTGTTGTAAAAATGGTTAGTTAAAACTCTGGTTTTTCCTGTAAAATGAAGTAAATTCAGGCACAGTTTTGAGAACATATGGAAATGAATTTTCCAAATTTGAAAGAGACTTTTGTCTAAAACAAAGCCATTAAAAAAACCTCTCTCAATTTTTACACAGGTGTCACGGTTTGAAAGATTCGAAGAGATATTTGAAGTCTATTTTTTAGGATTTTGCAATCCTGTTTTAGTAACTGTTTTCAAAATAATATTCTGAACAAATGAGAATGAATATTTCAAAACCGAAATAGGTTTTTGTTCGTAATGGACCCATTTAAAAAAGAAATCTCTCAATTTTCTAACATCTATGACATTTTTGGAGCTTCAAAGGGAACACTAGACCCTATTTTTCAAGATTTCATGAGGAAACAACTCATGGGCAATTGTTGACTTGGATGCCACCTCATCAAATTTGAATTGGTGATCCTAATCTCTAGCCATGACTCTAGAAACATCATGATATTTAGATGCAGATAGGCTTGAAAATATGTTTATGTGCATGTATTTGAGAGATACACTTTATCTATTTTATTTTTAGCAATTTGTAATTAAGAATATGCTAGAAACCTGTTTTAGTTTGTAGCCTTTTCTATAAAGACACGTTCTAAAGAATGAGAAAGGGTTGGAAATTTTTGACAGAACTTTGATATATTTTATATACAGTTTGAAATTAATATAATCTATTGTATCTAGTGTTATTTGTTCAAAGATTCAAATATTCTTGTGGGATGGTTTTTCCAGTATGTCTCCTAGTAATTGTTATCTCTTTGTTTCATAATATTTTCCCATATGTCTTCTACATTTTGGAAATTAAGTTATTAAAGTTGAACTTTGTTTATCAGCTCAATTTTACTAATACCAAACTTCTATATGTTTTCCACTTAGATATCTTAAACTAAATTCATTAATTGATTTGTTTTTGGTATTTATTTCTACTTGCTTCTATCACAACTAAATGATAAATTGTCTAAGAAAGTTGTTGTTACCTTGCCTTTTTGTTTTGTTCATATATCCTGTAAGAAGCCACTTGTTTTCAAACTGACTGCATGCCCCATGGTTTTTTCGATCCTTTTCCATACCAATGTTACTCAAATCCAATTAGATCTAGTCAACGTGTTGAATACATAACCAATCATATTTGACTAAGTTATAGAAGGGACCCTCCTTTAGATTGAAAGGGATAGCTTTCAATTCAAGAGATTGGTAAGAGGTTACCTTAGAGTTTTTCCTATGGCCAGGGTTTTCTCTAAGTGATAAAAAATAATACCCCCATTTGAATGTTGCACCTTTTTTAACTCACCCCCTTAGCACCCATCATCCTATTGAGGTAAAAAGAGGGCAGTTATTATATTAACATGATCTCCAAGGTATAATTATGGAAATGAGGTCTAACATTTTCAATATTTTCCAACCTCAAAACTAAAAATGGATAACATCGTTGCATTCATCTCGTCGAGACCTTTCCAATGGTATAAAATTTTCTCAAATCCAACTCCTAGATCAAAAGATATGGTTGTTCAAAGATTGGCCTATTAGATAATGCCATGTGATTCTAGCCTACTGCATGGCAACTACGTGGTCTCCACATGGGCATCCATGTCATAATCTTCTTGGAAGCTATCGACCGATATTTCACGCTAGGTCCATTATATAATTTATATATAATATAGATGAGTACACAAACGTGGGCCCCTTGGTTACCGCCTCACCCTCGGAATAAAATCCTAGCAAGATTGCACCCAACCCCCAATGAAACTCATCAGGGTAAATGTGTCGAGGTTCCATGGAATCCTCCTCCACATGTCCCATCATCGTTTCTTGTGGCCACATGCTTAAGATTCACTCTGCCACATCGTCCCGACCTTATCCCTTGGTGATGTGTTCAAACCGTTGGGGTGACTTTACCACTTTTTAAAAACTCCCAGGGGGTGTGGATGAATGAGAAGGCTCCTCCTTACTCCAATGTGGTGTAAATGTTGACCCGCCATGCCACATCCTCCCAAAAATAAAATCGTGGGAATTTTATACCCAACACCATGGGATACTGCTATGGAATAAATGTCGGGGTGACGTCACACATCTTTATCGCTGAGGTGATATGTCCTACCCCATGTCACCACATTGCACTAACATAAATCTTCACCTAGCCTGTTAAGTGTTTCCACATCACTGCTGGGCATGACGCTTGTGAGGATGGTCATGGGTCTCACCATACCATCCTCTCCATGGTTAAACGTATATATCATGTTATAAAATATATGGTATCCTCCCCCTTTATTATGCTGAATGAACCAACTCCGAGCCCACTATGCCATGACATCCTAGTTGATAAATATCAGCGGGATCTGACCATCCCTTCACTCGAAATCTCTGAGGAAATATGTCTAGGGTTACATGGACTATGAGGATCATCCCATGGCATCCAACAACACTGAGCTCTTCTGCCCACATTCCCTTTTTCATGAAATCTAGCCATATGGTTCAGTAGTTAGCCCACTCTTTTAACCCCCAAAAAATGAATTCCAACCCCCACTGCCAATGATTAGTTACAACGCCCACACACATGGGTGAATGAGGTTGAGACCTATTCCTCTAGCCTTAGCGTTCTTCAACTCCCAAGTGTTGGAAAAAAAAATTTAAAGTTTTTAAATGTATGAATAACAAGCCTTTGCCTAGGGCCTCCAAAGCCATAACGTATGTGAATATGTTCTCTGCTTTGTCAAGCTATCCCTTATGAGTTTTAGATAGTCTTTGCTCGACCTTCAATCATTGTGAAAAAATAGTTACAACTTAGTAGTTGAACATATGTGTGTGTGTGAGCCCTACGCTATCCCTTCTGAACTTTTGCACTGCCGTGACCGATCTAAGCCTACAACCTACAAAAATATATTTGCAAGTTTCAATACAAGAGAAAAAAGGACATTGTCATCCTTCTTGAGCTTGCAATTTTATAGAATAAGGCATGATGGCCAAACTGTTTTAATATAGGAATTCATTATTTCCTTTTAATAGAGATTATCTTTCTTTCCACACACATGTATTTGGTCTAATATATAGGCTCATAATCAACACAATAATGAACCCATTCCTTACAAAAATATTTTGGGAATCAACCTCTCATTTCCACAAAGGAAAAATGGCATCCCCTGCTATTGATTTAGTCGCATTAACAACATTTCAAACATAAACATGATATCCAAATGCAATAAAATAAAATACTTCAAGCATTTAGCTACAGATGCATGATAAAAAATCATGAAAATAACCATAAGCATTCAAGAATTTCATACAATAAGTTAATGGACCAACATTGCACAAAATGAAACATCATTCAAAGCAACATATAAATTTCCACAAAGATATTCTTTATTTTCGCACCTTTCAACTTAGTGCACCTTAATTACTATACATAAAAAAGGGAAAACTGAAGGTGGGACTTCGATTTTCCGCCCAACCATATACCTACTATAGCCAAAAATCACTTATAGTAGTTACACTCGAGCTACATCCATGATCTAACAGAAATTTATTTTCGATAGATTTAGTATTAAGCCATATTCAGTCCACAAAGGATATGAAATACGTATGATATTGGGTGGTTTATCAACTAGTCAAATACATCACAATTCACAAAAATGGGTGGTTTATCAGTTGTGTCAAGCACCTTGAGAGTGGTATATCATCCCACAGTGAGCACCATGGGTGGTTTATTAGCACTCTCTCAAAAAGCACCCATATGCATGTGTTTTATAAGCCCTAGTGAGCACCTTAAGTGGTTTCTTAGTCAATCCTTGGCAAACACTCATTCCCATTTCCTCCTAATCCTCCTACACTCTAGTCATAATTTCCTCTTTCAGGGAATCCCATTCCCTCAGCTCATATCTCTTTCCATATTTCCTCATGAGCTTCACCAAGAAGAGGTCCAACCCCACATTGTTGTGCATTTTCCTTTTTATTTTTAGGGTGCCTCCTCATGTTCTTCTTGGAATCTTCCTCTTATTTTTCTTATTATTTTCACCATAAAATTTATTAAAGGTTCCAACTAACCCGACATGGGTTTATCTTTCTTCTTCCCTCTTAGATTGTGGATTTGTGATCCCACTCTTCAGGCCATTGCATAAAAATATGCTTATTTATAATTCAGAGTATTTTCACATTACCAAAAATTAGGGGAAAATGTAATAGGGGTATCAAAAACCCCACCCCCTTAAAGGGAACACCATCCTCGGTGTTATTATTAGTAAAGAACAAATAAAATTGAGTTTTACACACATATCTTAGATCCACTTATTCAGTAATCAAAATATGGGTACCACACCTTTATTATCTTAGTCATTTCCTAGGTGGCTTCATCAGGTCCAAAGTGCTTCCATTACACCATGACCTACTTTATTTTTCTATTCTGGTGTGTGATTCGCCTCCGATCTAGGATGCATAATGGTTTTGGTTGGAACTCCTCCTTTGGTTCCACTTAAATCAAAAACCAATCAACAACACGATTAATGTCATGAACATATTTCTTAACCAAGGAAACATGAAAATAATTATGTGCTTTCACGGTGGCTGGCATGACCAATTTGTAGGCCACTAGCCCCACTATCTCCAAGATCTGAAATGGTCTACTATATCTGGGTGCCAACTTGACACATGAGCTCATTTTTAATAATATTTTCTTTGGCTTAATATGAAGATAAGCATTCTCTTCCACTTGAAACTCTTTATGTAGTCTCTATTGGTCTGCACAAAGTTTTTGCCTTTGAGGCCCATATTGCTATCCTCCAGCCCATGAATTCTTTCTTTTCTCCCCATTAATTTACATTTTCATCTATAATGTTCTTAGTGGGAAGACTAAAGGATGCTTGTCATACTTTGTGGCCTAATGTGGTTTATGTGTAGGAAATAGAGCAATTTTGATACATTTATGGTGAAGAGGCATGTTGGAGGCATCTAGAGGCAATGTAGGAGGATTTTCCCTTGCATTTACTCTCCTTTGACTCAAAGTGATCCATAGAATCACTCATCTGCATCTCGAGATCCATTGACAACTAAGGAACTCAAGTGCAAGTGAAGATCTAAGGGAACTGGATCCAGTAATTTTGAGATTTTGGAGGGAAGTAGTCCTCCTCTCAAGGGAGCTGCCCCTCAGTCACTTTTTGTATAAATAAATAGGCCTAAGGGCTCATTAGGATTCAAATTTTTGGGATCTAGGAAGAGTTATTGAAGGTCAAGTACTTGATACTGTTATTTCCATTTTGAGATTATGTATTTGAACTCCATTTTCTGTTAATGAAAGGTCCATTGTTGGTTCACATCTGAGTTAGCTTAGGAGGGTTGAAACCCTTGGGTTAGGGCCCAACCTAGAGGCTTTAGTCCCTCTCATGTATTTTTCCTTATTCTTGTTCAATTTTTTGTATTTCTTTCCTTGTTTAGGTAGAAGTTAGATTGCAAAAATTGTAGTTGTAGGTCTGATCACCACCTCTCTTGTGGGAAGTGTGGTTGAAGAGTCTACAACAACAAGCCAAAAATATGTGCTTGTGTTTATTTGGAATTTTCTAGGCTTTGGATTTTAATTCTCTTGCATGCTTGGTTTCTACACCTTAGAAGTTAATATCATGTCTTGGAAAATGGATTAGATACATGTTGTAGGATAGAATAGTTCTTGATGAAATAAAATTCAACTCATCCTTTCCACTTTGATTTGTTTTGCTGCAATTTGATCATTATATGTATGTTCTTGATTGTTAGTTTGAAAGGAATTCCAGTGGATTGCAAGGGTTGTCACATTCATCCACATCCATTTTTTCATTATTATCCTCCTCTTGGACACCCCATACTGCTCTCAAATTCTTCCACCGAGATCATCTTTTCAGAGTCAATGAAGGACACCGTGAGCATGGATTTTTGTGCAAGATGGGCCTCTGAGGGGTGATAAGCTTGGAAAAGGTCCTCACACATCCTTCATCCACCCTCATCCACCTTCCACCACCTTCATAACACCTTCCTTACCCCCATAAATCTCTCAGACCCAACCCCATAGCAAAACAGGGAAATCTTGTAGTAAAACAAGGTATCCATTAGCATCTTGTAACATGGCCTAAACTCAACCATATTTTCTCTAAGATATTTATTTTTTCATTTTGAGATTGAATAATGACCTCCAAGCCTTGAATCCATGATTGGGGAGACCCAAGGACCACTCTAGACCCCTCCTTCCTCCACTGCAAGAACAAGACAACAAATAGAATTAGGAAGCATATTTTCACATTTGAATCACAATGAGTATTATCTTATGCAATGAGTAAAGACCCTGTTGCTAAATCTAGAACTATCTTACACTCAATGATATGAAGGGAAAATATTCAATGCAAATAGGTTAGACTCAGTCACACTCTTGGATTTCCTAGTTATGTGTTGTAGACTAAATTTCCTCTTTCAAAGAAATTTGTAGTTAGATTAATGATTTACATTATGCAAGTAGAGTATTGATTTGATTGGTTTGCAAGTAGAGTAGCATGGTTCATTTCTGCAACTAGTGTAGTCTCTTTCCTTCCTACAGTTACAATTAGTCTCCACATATAATGAATGGAACTTTCATTTCTACAACTAGGATAATGTTCATTTCCTTGCAATTAGAGTAGGTTTCTGTCTTTTCACATAAATTCTCTTTGTAGTTAGTTGAAGGAGTGGTCTCTTCATACCTTGATCTAATTCAATGACTGAGGGTGACATGAGTATAACTTGACCTACTGTGCATATAACATTGTCACCTCTAAGTTTGTACAAACCCCGGGTTGATAATTCAAGTTGAGGGTCTTGGGAGTTGCAACATCCTTGATGTAACACAAGGGGTCATCACCTTTATTGAGTTGCCTTTAAATTATTCTTGATCTTGATCATCTCCTTCTCCATTTCTTCTAGAAAATATGGCCTAAGAATTACTCTATTTACTGGACCATCTAGATCGATAAGGGTGTTTCATTTCTTGCCATAAAGTGTCGGCTCATTACCAATGATTCTTGATATGAATTGTTGTATGAAAATTCTGCCAGTGTGTTATCGGGAAAACTAGTGTCCATTCAGAGCTACTAGTCCCACTAAGATGGGTAGATATCTTAGAAACAAACAAACTAAAGTCACTTGTGTTTTCCTTTATGAGAGATAGATGAGAGAGAAGTAAAGAGTACTAACCTCAGTCTTTCGTTAGTCTCCTTGCTCGTTTCCTCTCTCCCTTGATAGAGCTTTTGCCACTCCTTTCTCACTTGTCCCACTTCGAAGAACACCTGTAGAGTCAAGGCAGCAAAATACCATCAAATCATAGAGATATATAACCATAAACAATGTAGGATCAAATGTACATTAACCATATAAATGCATATACAAATACAAGATTCAGAGATATACAAGCATATCGAGGAAAACTCAAATAGCATTATTGATAGAAGTAGTAGAAGAGAGGATTACAACCAAGCTGTTTGATCCAACATCATCCTCCCAGCATGAAAGCCCTCTTCACCTCATATAAAGCAAGATCACCCAAAAATGTCTTCAAAGAGAAACCAACAGCACTTCCTTGCAAATTACAAAATTCCAACCTCTAGATCTCTTGGATGAGGGATCCATATATAGATGCTTACAGGAGAGTGAGTTAGCTTCTGGGATTTTGATTAGTGTCATTTCACTAATAGTTCTTGGTTCCACTTGGAGATTTCAGATCTCTTACTCATCCCTGGGCGAATTCAGAGAGGCAAGTGTCATATGAGCAGTTTCTAGAAGATTCTCTGGGTTTCCACCTAGCAAACTGCTTCTGCCATTTGTCTGCTCTTGCTCATCGCACCCTACAGAAGGGATTTCCAGTATGCATCGCACCCCCCATGTGTAATAGGTGAGATGCATCGCACCCTATGCATGGAGCAGTCTGTATGGTCCAATTTTGACCAGTTCTGAGTAGTTTTTCATGGAGAACTTCTGGGAGATGATGTAATCAGCTGACCTTATTCCTTTAGGGTATGAAACAACACTTTTAGGGGTTTAGAAGCCCTTGGTTTATGGACATATGTGATTGGGGTTGCAGTGCCCAAATATGTCTATAACAGTTGCCCCCTAAAGCATGAGGTCGTAAATCTTTTGATGTCGGGTGAAATGCTTTATAATGAGGATCCGAGGTTTTTTGAACTAGAAGGTGACCTGTAATAAGATACAATACAATACATTATCTTCACAATATTTTCATGATCTAGCTGAGGCAAGTATTCCAATGCTCAACTTTATAAATCCATATTCATGTACATAAGACAGACAATCGTCTATGTGGCAGACTGATGATTCTGGTAGAGCCATCATCCTTTAGTTTGGATGATTATCTGTGCAGCTGTGATGTACATTTGACATCTTTATTTTCTTGAATATATCACAGCCCGAATGGATGAAACTAGATTTGGGGTCTTCAAACTCGTTCAATCTTCGCCCAAAGTACAAGTCGATCCATGTGAAAAGATGTTCTGATGTCGAACATGGAAAGACATCGCCTGATTACCAGCCAATGATGTAAGTTGTTAACAGGCGTGAGAGGAATCACCGATAATGATGATGACCCTCAAGGTACTGCAGTACAATTCACGTGGTGTGAATACATGAGTTGATGTTGAACACCACGTAAAATCTTTCGATCGAAGGCCATTGATGTAAACCTGTCGCCGGAAGTGAGAAACTTGCCATTGAGGCATGCAAGCTTCAAAGTACTGAAAGGGTTGTTCCTAAGTCAACTTCTTGGATAATGAGCTGATGTCGACAAGAAGTGACTCATCGTAGGAGGGCCTTAATGAATCCCACATCTACGACACGGAACGGAGCAAATGATTTTGTGGAGGTGAAAACGATCTGATGATACAAGGTTGAGGGTGGCGGTCATGAAAAATGGAGAGTGAAGGTATTGCAACGGATGAGACGTTTAGCTAGGTTGGTGAATTCCCTTAGTGACTTCTCTTGAACATATCGTGACACTGAAATGGATTGGTAGCGTTAACCCCAAAAACGGATGGTACGGTGGACCGATGGTGATATGACCGGTGAATGGAATAACCCAACCCAACTCAATCATGGTGGTGGAGTGAAATTGTCATGTTCAAGAGTGACCTGCTACCAATGAAGCTATTCAAGTTTTCTTCCCTTTTTCCCCAGTCATTGCTAACCAGTACCTCTTTATTTTTGTGAAGCTTGAGGAGGATAACATATGCTTGTTCTATAATTTTCCCTTCGGGCAAATCTGTCGCTATGTTTTAACGAGCCTAGCGACAGTGAAACTCGCTCTTGTCTGCATGGACAAGTTTGTCACTATTGTTTTAACGAGTTTAATGAAAAAGATAACTCGGTCCTTTTCAATTTTAGAGAGTCTAAAAAGAGACGTAAAGGCAACTCCAGTGGTCCTTTTTCATAATGTAATCCCTTAAGTCAAAAAAATGTAAAATAATACAAAAGGGATGACTTTTCAATATTTTTAATGAGCCAAACAAGACAAGCACTCAATATTTTTGTGTAATAATCCATCAGGTCCAAAAATATTAAAATCTAGAGGAGGAATAGCACTTTCGACCACTTTAATGAGCTGGAGAGGCCAATTGCTCGGCAATCTTTTCATATTTTACGATTCAAATGAAAAGAGCTTAAAGGAGACTCATTTTTTGAGGAACGAGTGATGTTTTTGGATAGCAACTGGTTCTAGGTAAGGTTTGGAACTTTTCAATTATGGCAGTGTAAAGAAGGTGGCTAATAGAATCACCGGTCGCAACTGTTCCTCAAAAGGGTAAACAATCAAATGGAGGCGTATGATCGGCTAAAAAAGAGTGGAGGTGATGGTAAGAACACGACCAAGGTTCAAAAGCTGATAATTACGCGATTGCAATGGTTATTTACCGAAGGTGGGGTTCATTTTTTAATGAGCTTAAACTCTATGGGAACACTTTATCATTGCTAGGTTTATTTTTTAATGAGCTTGAACTTTGCGTAAAATTGCTCGTGCCAATCGTGTAATAAGGATGTCTCATTAATAGGTTCATTTTTTAGGAAGCTTGCCCCATTTGAAACTTTTCTCCTGAGCCTTTCGTTATGCAAGCTAGGAATGACCAACCTACGAGTTTAAAGGGTTAAGAGCCTACAAACTAAGAAAATAAATGGTCGCTTTTCACTTGCATGCAAAAAGGTTTGCATGCCCCCAGGTATAAAGTAGAGTTTCCAGGTTACCATATGGAAGTTCTTGCATTAGCAAGATTGTTCCATCCGTGTCACAGACAAAACGCTTCCTTGGATCTGTCCATCGAAATGGATGAAGGTGATTCTAGTTCCAATCACCTAACCTTTGACGGGGGAATCCTTTTCCAGTCTGATCCATTTTCCTAAATGGACAAGGATTGTCAAACTAGTCATATTCCTACGCGGAAACCTACCTTATATCTAGGGTTTTCCTGTCGAAGCAGACCAGGGTGCATGCCTCTTGGGTTTTAGTCACAATCACCGAATCACTCGCGATCATCAGGTGGATGGACTGGAGATTGATTAGAAATTCCTTGTGAAAAAATACCAGTTAGGGATGGCATTTGACTAATAGCTGTGTTTGAACCAGGGAATGAAAGCTGATCAACTAGGTGGACCACTCTACCTTCATGTGGAAAACACATCACTCGGAAGAGTGAGGAAATGATAGCTCCCATGCTATAAATGTAGTCACGCCGAAGGAGTATATTGTAATCTAGAGGTCCTTGGACTACCATCACGTTTAGACGAACAGTGTTCCTTCTCAAAGTTATAGGCAAATTTGGAAGGATCCCTAACGATCGATTGGTTCCTTTGTTGAAGCCTTTCAGATTTCGAATCTCAAGTAGAAGCGATGGTGAACCAAGTTCTTTCCAAGTAGTTGAGGAAAGGATACTCACAGAAACCCCTTCATCTATAATAGTACCATCCATGATCATTCTGTAAGCTTGTACTATGATTTGGAATGGTACATTAGATGGTAGGCGGGGTTTGCCTAGTAGATTCCAATCGAAGGAAACGACTAGATTGCTTGAAGAGTGGACCGAATAAACGGTTGGATAAATCTCTGACAAACTTCCTTCCTGCAGTAAAGGAATGGGTATATTTCCCCCATGTTCATCGGAGTCTGTGTTTACGAAGAGAATTTGAACGGTATCATTCTCATTCTCCTTGGTGACAGTATCATTTGAAGGTGGACCCTTTGGAGACAAGATTGGGTCGACTGCAGTCTTGACCTGTTGACTTTGGTCTAGTGTGGACTCAGAGGGTTTATCTTCAATGATAGGTGCTTCGACTGACAACAAATGTGTGTCAGTCAGATTTTCAACTAGCGATGGACTCGGCAAGAGTTTTTTGTATCCGGGAGGAAGTCGCTGTGGTGAAGCAGGACAATTATCCAAGACTCTCTTAGCTTCGTCTAGGAAGGGACAATGGTGGAGGGCATGATCGCCTTCACACAGTCTACAAGGAAATTTGGATCTTCCTTTTTGTCCATTGACTTCATTTTCACTAGTTGACGGTGTGCTCTCAACATGATCGTTAGCGGTTGAAGACACTGGATTGTGCAAGTGGGGAGACCAGTCCCTCAAGATCTGTGGGATGCAGGGACAATCTCGATGATAGTGGTCTCCCTTGCAAATGACACATGGAGATTTAGGTTTGGAAGGTGCAGTGTGTGGATTTTCGCCAGATGATGTACGGTTGCCCCCTTTTGCTGTTGGATTCTTCTTCTTCTTCTCCTTCTCAGTTACTTGGTTTTTAGGGTGACTAGCTTCACCAAGCAAAGAGGAAGAAGGAGAGGGAGAAACAAATGAAGTAGAAGGTTGGGGAGCAACTTCATCTGGTTGCTGATTGGATTGCTGAGGAATTGCGGTGTTTTGAATGACAGAGGTCAAGAAAAGCCATACTGGTAGACCAATTGTGAGTCCTGGAAGGGACAATGTAGCCATATGTGGAGCACCAACATCTCCCCAAGAAGAGAAAGGGCTAAGATTTACCCCAAGGGGAAATCCTTGATTGGTAGACTCCATTTTCTCAACCTAAGACCAACGAGGGAACAGTGACGTTATTCCGATTAAAATAAATTTTATGACGTTTTGACACAACTTTCTTTTTCAATTTTTAAGAGTCGAGAAAAAGCTAAAGATGACTCTAGTCGCCTTCGATTTTAATGATCCTGAATTGACAAGTGCTCAGATGGACCTTTTCTTTTAAGGAGTCTGAAAAGGAACGAATGTGACTATTCTGGAAATCTAGACAGAGGGGATTACCAAACCAATCGCAAAACTGCAGAATACTTTTTATGGTACAATAGTCAATCTTCCCAAACGTTGTGTTCAGTGCATTGCGATTGATAGGGCGACAGACACAACTTCCTAAGGATAAAGGATGTATCTTATTGTGGTCTCCCAATATATACTTGACGGTACGTGGGAGCACAAGTCCGTACTGGCACTTGTCGTCTCAAAGAGGAGGAATCACCCAACCTACGATGAAAGCGATAGTTACCAGGATTTACGACGCCGGAATACATCTCTAGCTTAGACTTCTAAATGTTATGCATTAGGTTCCAAAGCGTTTTTATGTTCATTGAGGTTTATTTTATAGTTTATATTTCTTAAGAAGTTTGCCTTTAAGGTTCACCGCATGATGTAGATATGCAATTCCTAAATATGCAATCTAAGATGATAAACAGTCGTTTACTTTATTTTTCCAATGAAAATCCTAGCTACTAGGGAAAGAGAGATGAAATTCTTTCAACATAGAGCAGAGAGCACACAGTACATGCACTTTTCCTAAATAAACTTCAACATGCAGTCTTAATGCAAATTCACATGCATGTATTGTTTTTTAATTTCCTTAATGTAAGAATGACAAAAAGAAAACTAAGTATAGATCTGAACTATCTTCTTTCAAAGCGACAGTACTAACAATTTTCTTTTCAAAAAACGAAAGTAAGGCCTAGACAACACTTTGCGATTTCGAATTTAAAATTGCTTTCAACACTTGAAATACTAATGATTCAAATCAAATGCAATGGCAAAAGTGTTAATCGATTATCTAAAAGAGGAAGGATTTGCGACACTCTTTTTCTTGACTGAAAACGACACTTGCGACACTTTCAAATCAAAGGACGACAGTTCGATTAAGCTACTATTTGCAAAGGAGAACTGTAAATGATGAAAAATACATTAAAAAAAACATTCACAATTCATTCTGATGGATGCTAAATAATGCAAAGGAAGATGGTTTCAACAGAGATATACTGATCATAGACAGCAAAACTACTGAATAAAGCTCATGACAATGAAGAAAAAACAAAAATCTGGAGGCAGAAACAGTCTCATTCAATCATTGCACCAGTAACATAGGGAAATAGGGATGCATCTCACCTGCAACACACGGGAGGTGCGATGCATCTAGGTTGTCAAAAATAGACAGTGCGATGGACCAGGGACGAGACTGAGCTTGGTTTTCACTCACAGTTTGCAGCTAAGTTCAGGGATTTAGGCTGAGCTAATGATTGTCAGTAAACACAAAGTATAGGGGCTGATCTAATGAGGTTGTTTGAGCTACCACTAGGGCACTTAAGATGTTTGAAAGCTAGATGTTTACCAAAGATTGACTGAAGCAACGTTGATCTACTTTGCAGTTGCATAGCAAAAGCAGTTCGAAGGCTAGCTGGCTTAACTTCAAGCTCCGTCTATGGTTTATAAAGCAAACAACAGTAACAAAACAAACAAACTATTCGCTCCCTAGTGGTGTCGCCATTTTGTTATTGAGAAAATTAGTGTCCATTCAGAGCTGCTAGTCCCACTAAGATGGGTAGTTATCTTAAAAACAAACAAACTAAAGTCACTTGTGTTTTCCTTTATGATAGATAGATGAGAGAGAAGCAAAGAGTACCAACCTCAGTATTTTTCTAGTCTCCTTGCTCGTTTCCTCTCTCCCTTGATAGAGCTTTTGCCACTCCTTTCTCACTTTTCCCACCTCAAAGAACACCTGTAGAGTCAAGGCAGCAAAATACCATCAAAGCATAGAGATCTATAACCATAAACAATGTAGGATCAAATGTACATTAACCATATAAATGCATATACAAATACAAGATTCAGAGATATACAAGCATATGGAGGAAAACTCAAATAGCTTTATTGATAGAAGTAGTAGAAGAGAGGATTAAAATCAAGCTGTCTAATCCAGCATCATCCTCCCAACGTGAAAGCCCTCTTCACCTCATACAAAGCAAGATCACCCAACAATTTCTTCAAAGAGAAACCAACAACACTTCCTTGCAAATTACAAAATTCCAGCCTCTGGATCTCTTGGATGAGGGATCCATATATAAATGTTTATAGGAGAGTGAGTCAGCTTCTGGGATTTTGATTAGTGTCATTTCAATAATATTTCTTGGTTCCACTTGGAGATTTCGGATCTCTTACTCACCCCCGGGCGAATTCAGAGAGGCAAGTGTCATATTAGTAGTTTCTAGAAGATTCTCTGGGTTTCCTCCTAGCAAACTGCTTCTGCCATTTGTCTGCTCTCGCTCATCGCACCCTACATAAGGGCTTTCTAGTATGCATTGCACCCCCCATGTGTAATAGGTGAGATGCATCGCACCCTATCCATGGAGCAGTCTGTATGGTCTAGTTTTGACCAGTTCTGACTGGTTTTTCTTGGAGAACTTCTGGGAGATGATGTATTCAACTGACCTTGTTCCTTTAGGGTATGAAACAACACTTTTAGGGGTTTAGAAGCCCTTGGTTTATGGACATATGTGATTGGGGTTGCAGTGCCCAAATATGTCTATAACACAGTGGTAGGTACTCTTCCCACTTTCTTGGTTGATGCATCACATACTTTCTCACCATTCCTTCTAATATTCTATTTACTCTCTCTGTTTTACCATCATACCAAGGATGATAAGTTGTGCTAAAGGCTATCTGGGTTCCAAAACTAGCAAACAATGACTTCCAAATTTTCTAAGTAAACTTGGAATCTTTGCCTAAAATTATATTTTTGGGTATTTCAAGCAACCTGATTATTTGTTTCATGAAGATATGGGATATATCCATTTATTTATGAGTAGACTTAACAACTATGAAGTGAGTTTCCTTGCTCAACTTATCTACTACCACCATGATAGAATCATGTTGTCTAGATGTCCTGGGAAATTCTGTAATGAAGTCCATGGATATAACCTCCCATTTCCATTTTGGAATTGGAATTGGTTGTAACAATTGAGTTATATGCTTGCACTCTACCTTCACTTGTTGACATTCCAAACATTTTTCATGATATTTTGCAATATATTTCTTCCTTCCTAGACAAAAATATGTCCTCTTCATGGTTGTCATCATCTTTTGATATCCAAGGTAAACTGAGTAAGGTATTTTATGAAATTCATCCATGATAAGCTTCCTTAAATCCCCTACACTGGGCACATATTTAATTTTATTGAATATTAATATTCCATCATCATTGATCTGGTAGCTTCTACTTGCTCATCCATCTGGCTATTCTTTCCAAAACTTCTTCACATATTGGAGTGTTCATCATTTATTAGTCCTTATTTAATCCTCTCCTTGATGTCAAATGAGCATGTACTTAGGGTTTCTAGATGAACCCCTTGCAAACTTCTATTGAGTGCATCTACCACCTTATTCTCCTTTCCTTTGATATGCTTGATTTCAAGGTCATACTCACTATTCAATTCCAACCATCTAGCTTGTTGGACATTTAATTTGGGTTTGTCAAAAGAGTATTTCAATATACCATGATCTATCATCAACACAAATATCCTTTTGAATAAGTAATGCCTTTGCATTTTTAGTGTGTGCATAATGGTTTCCATCTCCAAGTCATGCATGACATAGTTACTTTAATGCTCATTAAAATTTCTGGATTCATATAATATTACATGTCCTTCTTGCATTAAGACTCCACCAAGTCCTTAGAAGCATCTATGTAAACTACAAAATCCTTTTTTGGATTTGCTATTCTCAATATAGGTGTACAAGTAAGTAAAGTCTCTAGCTATTCAAAACTAGCTACACATTCAGGTCTTCGTTGAAACTTCACTCCTTTTATTTGTAAGGTAGTGATGGGATGCCCAATATTTTAGAAGTTTCAAATGAATCTTCGATAGTAACCAACCAACCCCATAAATGATCTAACCTCTGTCACATTCTGAGGCATGGCCAATTCCATTATTTCTTTGATCTTTTTTGGATCCACACCACTCCTTTTGAGATTACATGACCCAAATAGTGAACCCAAGATTGAAAGAACTCACACTTGATGAGTTTGGTATACAATTTATGCTCTCTAAGTTGTTGTAAAAAATATTTTAGGTGGTCATCGTGATCCTTTTCATTCTTTGAATACACCAGGATGTCATCCAAAAACACCAACACAAATTTTTCTAACTATTGTTTGAGCACATTATTCATCAAGAACATAAAAGTGGTTGGAGCATTTATAAGCCTGAATTGCACTATTGTAAACTCATAGTGACCATACCATGTCCTAAATGCAGTCTTGTGAATGTCTTCCTCTTTGATTTTGACCTAATTTTTAACCATTTCTTAAATCGATTTTGGAAAGTACAACAACTCTTATTAGTTGATCAAATAGCTCATCAATCCTCGGTAGCGGGTACTTATTTTTCACATTCACCTTATTTAGCCTCCTATAATTAGCACATAGATGCAACATTACATTTATATTTTTAACAAAAAGTGTTGGGGCTCCCCACGGTAAAACATTGGGCTATATATATCCTTTTTCCATTAATTCTTTCAACTGAAATTTTAATTTTATGAGCTTAGGTGTGATCATCCAATAAGGGTTCTTTGTTGTCGGTGTTTTTCTTGAAATCAGTTTAATTGTGAAGTCAATATCTCTACTTGGTGGAAGTCTTAACAATTCATCTAGGAACACATAACTATATTTTTTTAACACTAGGTAATTCACAAAAGGGTCTACATTGGTTTCCTTCTCCTCTATGATTTGGATGGCATAAAGGGCACAACCTTTTCTATTGCAACATTTCACTTGCATTTCTGAGATCATTATGAGTGTTATCAACCTCTTAATACCCTACAGTTTTATTGGGTTGCCTTCATCATTGAGGCACTCCAATACTTTGTCATAATAATCCACCTTGGCCCTATGGGATGCCAACCAATTCATACCTATCAAAACATCGTATAATTTTGATGGAAAAAATTCAATTTGACTACAATAGTAATGTCCCTAATTTCTACAGGGAAATGCTCAACCATATCTGTTATCCATCTCTTTTTCCTAGGGGCCAGTTAAACAAGCCATGGTTCTTCATGGGTTTTCTTTAGAAATTCACATTTTCACACAATCTTAGGGATAATATAGCTGAAATTAGATCATGGATCAATTAAAATGGATACGGGTGAGTTTTTGACCATACCTTCCATTTGAATGATCACTTGATGTAGGTCTCCCTACCTATTATCCAATGAAATGTATATATTGGGGATGCTTTAGGCCACATCATTTACATTTGTTGCCTCTTGTATGTTATATAACTTCTTGCCAACATTTTGAAATAGAGGAAAATTTCTTCACAAATGGTTCTCTCCACATTCCCAACATTGTATGCTCCCTTTCCTGGATCCTTCACCCTATTCATTCATTGATTTTTGAGGTGTATTTCTATTGATTGTGAAATTTTGCTAATGTTCAATTTTGGTGAGGTTATTAAAATTTCCACCCTTTCCTCCTTGCTTATATCCTAAGGTTTTCTGCCCTCCTTTTCCTTTCTTCTTCCAATCAGTATGGACCTAAATCTTATGCTTAGACTATTCATAGCAATGCATGGTCTTCGGAATAACCTCCTCCAGAGTCTTAGGTTCATCAAATTCTATTTTGTCTTGGTATGCATGTGGTAACCCACTAACATACCTCTGGATCTTAGTCTTCTTATCCTTGATGTAAGGTACATACCTTAGTAGTTCCAAGAATTTTCTAGTATACTCCTCAAGTGTCATTTGCCCCATTTTGTGTTCATATAATTCCTTGGCTCTAATGTCATAATATTTCTTGGATAGGTACTTTGCTCAGAATTATATTTCAAAATTCATCTATGTCAATTCCTTCTCTTTGATTCCTTTAATGTTCTTGAAATCCTCCCACCATATATCAAATTTTCCCTTTAAGTTAAATACAACCACCGACACCTTCATTTTCTCAGAATATTCATGCAATCTAAAGTACTTATTTATTCCCAAGAGTCAAGCCTTTGCATCTTCTACTTTCTTTAATTCTCCATCAAAGGTAGGGGGTTTTTCTTTCTTGAATTCTTCTTGCATGGGAATCATCTTGCTCTTATTTTGATTATAATATCTCATGTCTACACATTCTGATGATTTATTCGGGCTTCTTGATTCTCTTTTTGATGTGTTGAGTGAAACTGTTCCTCCTTCTACTTGTCTATGCTTATTTCTTGATTGGTTTCCTTCTTCCTTCTTGTTATCCAACTCATTCTTTTATATCTTTATTGAAATTATTTAGGCCTATACTTATCCTGATGGATGGTACCAATCTCCTATTGTCTTTGTCATTGCAAGACTAACAAACTTTACAATAATATGGCATTCACTTCATCTTGATCTCTAACAATCTTTTCGTTATCTTTCTTTAAACTTCTTATTTCAGCTCTTAGGTTTCTAAGAGCATCCATCAGTTTAGGATTTTCCTCATATTTCATATTCCCAAATGACTCTTCTTTGGGGTATTGTTGGGTTTTATTTACACCACACTATTCTAATATATTTCTCATTATTTCTCTTTCTGTATCTTGATGTTTGTCAATATGATTTTACACACACATAAATGTTATCCAACTAGAAAGGAACATAAAAATAACATAGGTTCTCATCACCTTGGTCTATATTGATCTAAAACACCAAATTTCAATTAGCACATAAATAATATTCCTTTAAAAGTTACATAAAACCATTCATTTCAACATAAAGGAAATCTAGAAAATCAAGCATATCAAGCATTCATCTAGAGTATGCATGTGAGCCTTTTTAGGTCCAATGCTTGAACCTATAACTCTAATACCACTTTGTAACACACACCTTTACCACCCATTGCCATATTGAGGTAGAAAGAGGGAAATTACTATGTTGACCTGATATCCAAGGTACAAATATGAAAATGGAGTCTATTTTTTTTATATTTTCCAACTTCCTCAAAACTTAAAAATGGATAACATAACTTGTTCATCTCATCATTACCTTTCCAACAATACAAAATGTTCTCAAATCTGACTCTCGGATCAAAAGATATGGTCGTTCAAATATTGGCCTATTAGAAAGTGCCACATCGCTCTAGCTTGCCATGTGTCTCCTATGTGGTTCCCATGTGGTGCCCATGTGGGAATCCATGTCATAGTACACCCAGTAGCTACCAACATATTCATCGTAGGTCCATTATATAATTTATATATAATATGAACAAGTATGTGGATGTGGGCCCTTCTGTTGCCACCTCACCCCAGGAAGAAAATCCTGGCGGGATTGCACCCAATCCCCAAGGGAACTTGTTAGGGTAGAGGTGTTGGGGTTACATGGACCCTCTATGGACCCATCCTTCATGTGTCCCATAACCATTTGTTGTGGTCACGTGATCAAGCTCCACCATGCAAATCGTCTTGGAATTCTCTCTTGGCGATGGATTAAAATTGTCGGGGTTACCTAGCCTCTTTTAAAAACATCGAGGTGGTGTGGATGAATGAGAAGGCTCCTCCCTACTCCAACATGGCATAAATGTTGGCCCACCATGCAACATCATCCTGGAAATAAAATCTTGAGACTTTTGTACTTGACACCATGGGATACTGCCAGGGTGATGTCACCCATTTTAACCACTAGGGTGACGTGTCCTATCCCAGGTCACCAAGTTTCACTGACATCAACCTTCACCCAACCTATTAAGCATTGCCACATCACTCCAGGCCACAACACCTACCAAGATGTCTATGAGTCCCATCAGAACCTTTGCTCCATGGTTAAACATATATATCACATTATAAAATATATAGGTCCTCCACCATAATTATGTCGAATGAACCAACTCCTGGCCCCACTCCATCATGTCATCCCAACGAGATCCAAACAAGTCTCCATTTGAAATATTTGAGGAAATAATTCTAGGGTTACGTGTATGGAGGTGATCATCCTATGGCATCAATGGAACTAAGCTCTTATGTTTTGTATCCAGATCAAAATAATGTAGCAACATAAGAAAAATATAAATCAAGAACTTTATAATAAGCCACTTTGAGGGGGAAACCTCCCTTTACATCACATAAATGAAAAATTCTTGGATTATTCAAACGAAAATACTGCCTTGTCATATATAGGAGTCTAAAAGGTAAAAATATAATAAGGATCTATGCTATATAGAATCTACGACTGCGGACAAACGTATCTTCCCTAAGCCTGGTGGACTGACCTAGAACAAAAGAAAGACAAAGAAGCTGATGTTTTCCTTAAATTAAGTAGATAATGGGATGAATCCTACCTGGAATCCATCGTATGCTTCACTCCTTCCTTGGCTTGTATGCTCCAATCCTAGTTCTGATCGCTATAATTAGAACCTGCACGGTCAAATAATATGAGCCAATGATCTACAGGATCTATGTAGCATCATCTAATCACTTTATTCAATAGATCAACATGGTATTGGAATACATGAAATTATAACATCATATATAGGAAAAAAAATAACCCTTTGCATTAATAGAAATGGAGTGAGTTACAACCAAAAATAGGTGTTGATCTTGTAGAAGAGCTCCTCCAAGTTGACTTGTCCTTTCCCTGCCACAAAGTGCACCCTAATGCATAGAATAATATCTCTCACATCAGCAACATAAGGGTAGAATCAATCTCCAAAATCCAACCACAACCAACCAAGTGCTTGTGGAATGAGGTAAATCTATAGGAAAGAGAGGTAGTTCATGAATTCTTATCCATTTACCAATATAGGCTTGAGATCCAAAAGTGATGGGAGGATGAGCTCAAGGGATAAGATGGTGATTTCTCCAAGGTGGAATCATATAGGATTTGAATGTTTATCCAAGGTAAATAGTTATAATAGATCTTGGAAGATTATGGAAGAGGAAGATGCGAGATTATTTTTTGTTTTCCCGAATTTATAGAATCAGCACACCCCCAAGACTAGGCAACTTGTAGGTGATCAACACAGGTTCAAAGTAGGATAACCTAGTAGTCAACATTGGCCAATGAGGGGCCAGGGTGTGTTGGTCCTAAAAATGACTGAAATGAAGCAGTTTTAGCCAGAAACTCAGGGATATGAGAGAGGTATACTTAAGGATTTGTGTAGGGAGGATGACAAAGTGTTCAAAGGATGTGGATGATCCTGTTTGAAGGCCTATTAACTAGATGTGACAAAATGGCCTATAACAGATTCCCCCCTAAAGCACAAAGTCAGAAATGGTAGCTAATGACTGAAGTGATTTACCTTGTGATAAGTTGGGATCAAGAACAATGTGCGATATCATCATATGTTACAATAATTTTTCATCATGACATATGTAATGAGGGAGGCATACCCATACTCAGCGTATTGTTGGACAGTTGGCATTGAGTGTTAAAATTGGAAACTAGGGCCAAACTCCACATGGGTCATCTTATTTATGACAGCTAATATTTTTCTTGGATTCCTCTCTTTGAGAGGTGTAGGATTGATCCAAAGATCATCCGATTCCGACATGTAAAAATCAAGTTATGGATTTATTTTGATTCTGGACAAATTGTCAAGGTCGACCATGAAACTTATGTAGGCTTAGAAGCCCAATAATCACGTCTATTCATCCTCAACGTTAGCCTATAAATTCATGATGCCTCATCCTGATGTGGACACATTTCATCTTCACACTTCTCTCTCTCCTCATTTGATTGGGTACAGAACTTCTTAGCAGCATCTCTTTCCACACGTGTGAAGGAAAGAAGGGCAATTTTCTATTCTGGGTGTTGACCAAGTTTGAACGAATTTCCAAAAGGATATTTTGGGCTACATTGACCAAGCGTTGACATGTTTTAGTGCATTTTAGGGTAGAGGAATTATGTCCTAGAAGGCTGTAGATCTGGGCACAAGAACTGAGGCAATCTAACCTATGTTTTGACAAGCGTTGACTATACTACAGCTGGCTACAGGGTTGTCTTCTGTTGACCAATTTCAACAGGATTTTTTTGGACTGTTTTGGACTGATTAGACTTGTTGTTGGAGGTAGAAGTTGATTGAGTTTGATTGAGCTGAATTGAGGAAGGAATCTTCCCTGTTTACCACCATTGACTTTTCTGGTTAGGGCTCTTTTTCTGCTGTCATAAATTATCGGATTTGTAAATTCTATTATCTCTCTCTCTGCTAAACTACTGAAGAATATAATAATATTTGATCAAGGGTTTCCCCACATTGTGGTTTGTCCTTGGATGGTGCCACATATTGTGCCCTCTTGGCTTGGCTTGTCTTCTACTATTTATGTTTATGTTCTATCTGCATTTTACTATCATGTTGATGTGATTACTAATCTGGATATTGATATTGGGCTAATAAATAAATTGAAGTAAAATTGCTCTAAAGCATAGAACATACCATTGTTGCCTAAATTAACATGGTATCAGAGCTGAGGTGAAGATAAAGCCCAAGAAAGAGTGAAAGAGCAATCACAATAGACAGTTGGACAAGGACAAAAGTCTAAATGGGTTCCTCATCCCACTTCCAGACTAAAGACAAGCTCCATGATAAATATGACTATCATGGATGGAAGATGTCTCTTAATTTGACCTTGGAAGAACAAGAAGTGATGGATTATGTGAAGGATAAAATCTTCGAGCCTCCTTCAAATGCACCAGATACTGCGAAGACCAAGTATAATAGGGATGAAGTCAAAGCAAAGAATATTATCAGAGATTCCATTGATAAGCGTCTGGTGGCCTACATCTTGGAATTGAAGACCTCCAAGGAGATCTACGACAGGTTGATCAACATGTTCAAGGTTAGTAATGCTAATCAAATTCTATTTCTCAAAAATAATTTGAAGGATATTAAGAAGGGCAAGGACAAGGATATTCAATCCTACTTCTTAAGGATCACTGAGATCAAGAATGATCTAATTTCGATTGGAGAATTCATTCTAGAGAGGGAACTTACTCTCACCACCCTTAGAGGACTCCCACCTGAATGGTATGTATTTAGAACCACTATACTCAACAATGATCGAATTCCAGGGTTTGAAGAATTGATGTCAATACGCATTCAAGAAGAAATAAGAATGGTGGAGCAAGAAATGCCTTCTAATAGAAGCATCCCCACTGCATTCTTCGCTCATGCCAAAAGGAGAAATAATGCAGGGCCTAAAGGTCATTTCCATGGAAAGCCTAGATATAAGGGAGGAAGGAAGGGCAGGTGCTTTGTTTACAACAAGTTTGGCCACTATGCAAGGGAGTGTTAAAATAGAAGGGACACATCAAATGATGATGATCATAATCATTCCAGGGGCAACTTCAACATCAATGATCAAAGGAATGGTAGGTCTAATGGAAAACAAAAAAGGAATGCGGGACATCAAGGAAATGGTTGACCCTCCAAGAAATCAAGGAACTCTAGGTATGAAGAATCAAATTTTGTTAACAATAAGAAAAGGCAGTACTATCTTATATTAGACCTCTCCATTGCCTCTCCACTAGACACTTTGGGGAATTGGCTAATTGATAGTGGTGCCTCAAGGCACTTTGCCAGATACAAGGAAGCTCTCTCTAATCTTATAGAAAAGGAAACAAACTTGGAGATCATCCTTGGAGACGATGCTACATATCCCATTAAGGGAGTAGGTAATGTTACCCTTCAATTGAATCAAGGTAACACAATTCACTTACAAGAAGTAATATATGTACCTGATCTCAAGAAGAACCTGGTGTCCATTTTGGCAATGGAAGACAAAGGATTCAAGGTGGCATTCATCGATGGAAAGGTACGTGTTTGGAAAAGAAGTTTTAAAGATTCTTTTACTCTTGGGTTCAGGGTTGACACTTTGTATCAAGTTGGAGGAAGTCCATTTGGAGCCATGTATTGCGACACATCTCTACAATAAGAACTATGGCACCAGAGGTTTTCCCATCTTCATTATAAGGCCCTACCCGATGTGAGACAGATGGTGATAGGTATGCTCGAGTTGAAAGTATAGCATGAAGGTGTATGTCTGGGATGTGTCAAAGGAAAACTTACAAGGGGACCATTCCCCTCAAGTAATAGTAAGAACACAAATATATTGCAATTGATCCACTTAGAAATATCTTGTATGATGCCTGTAAACTCTTTGGGAGTATAATTATATTATATCACCTTTACAGATGATTATTCTTGCAAGACCTGGATCTACTTCTTGAATAAAAAGGATGAAGTGTTCACCTGGTTCCGACACTTCAAATCCTTGATCATAAACCAATCCGAGAAGAAAATCAAGATATTGAGGAATAATAATGGGATTGAGTATGAATACAATGAATTCCAAGATTATTGTAGAGAAGATGGCCTTAAGAGGGAGACTACAACACCATACACTCTCGAGAAAAATTGTGTGGCTGAAAGGAAGAATTGCACTATTGTAGAAGTTGTTTGTGCCATGCTTCATGATCAAGGGCTTTTGAAGTTCCTCTTGGCTAAAGCTACAAATACCTCCATGTATGTTCAAAAATTATGCCCTCATAAAAAATTGGACTCCAAGACTCCCAAATAAATGTTCACTGGTAAGAAACCAAATGTTTCTCATTTTAGAATTTTCGAAAGCCCCATATATTTTCATGTGCCAAAAGAGAAAAGAAGGAAATTGGGTGCATCTGGGAAGAAAGGAGTCTTTGTGGGCTATAGTGAAAATTCTAAGGGATATAGAATTTATGTGGCTGGTCAAAGGGAAGATGAGATAAGTCATGATGTGACCTTTGACGAAGATATGGCCCTTAGAAAGATCAACAACCTTCCTATACCAAGGAAGGACAAAGAAGCTGACACCAGAAAAGAGGGTGCAAAAGAAGATAAAACAATGCCAAATGTTGATGAACCTATGGATCCTATTGATCCTCCTCCTCAAGAGCCATCCTCCTGCAAGAGGAGACCCTCATGGCTTAGGGAGACTCTCGAAGATGTCGACAAACATTTTTCACCAAGGGGTACTTTCTGTGAAAGCAAGAAGTCAAACAGGTATCAAGGATACTTGACCATCATGAGCACTATATTCATTCAAAATGAGCCTTTATCATTTGAAGAAGACGTGAAGCAACAAGTATGGAAGGATGCTATGAATGAAGAATATGAGTCAATTATGAAGAATGATGTCTGGGATATGGTCCCTAGACCCCAGGACAAATCGGTTGTCACCTCTAAGTGGCTCTACAAAATCAAGCTGGAGCTGAAGGAAGTGCAGAAAATTTCAAGGCTTGCTTTGTTGCTTGATGCTTCTCTCAAAAGGAAGGTGTAGATTACGATGATATATTGGACCTGTTGCCCAATACACCACCATCCACTCAATCATAGCCCTTGCTCCCTCGCAAGGATGGAACCTACATCAGATGGATGTCAAGACCGCCTTCTTGCATGGTTTGATCAAAGAGGAAGTGTATGTGGAACAACCCGAGGGGTTTGAGGTTCATGACTAGGAATATCATGTATGCAGGTTGAAGAAATCTCTCTATGGTTTGAAGCAAGCACCCTGGGCTTGGTATGAGAGGATCAATAGCTATCTGATGAAGCTTAGGTTCACTATAAGTGAAGTTGATCCAAACCTTTACTTTAAGGTTGAAAATGACCTCTCATTCTGGTACTTTATCTGGACAACCTCGTTTTGACAAGTGCAGACGCTCTCATTCACAAATGTAAGAGGGAGTTGGCTTTTGAATTTGAGATGAAGGACCTAGGACCGATGCACTACTTCCTAGGCTTGGAGGTCTGGAAAAAGGTAGATGAAACTTTCCTATCTCAAGGAAAATATGTTGTGAAGATATTGGAAATATTTGGATGGTAGATTGCAAGCCTGTGACTACCCCGATGGAACTTAACTTTAAGAAGTTATGTGGTAGTGCTGCCGGACTTGAATTGGCAAATGCTTCTAAATATTGTCAACTCTAGGAGAAATGTCGTTCTTGGTTAAATCTCATTTAGACATATGTTTTGTAGTTAACACATTGAGCCAATATATGGTTGAGCCTCATCATATACATTGGATTGGTGCCAAGAATATTCTGAGATATCTTCGGGGCACAATCACTCATGCACTGAGATACACTACCGGAGACATGAGACTACATAGTTATTCTAATGCTGATTTGGCCGGCAGTATGGTGGATCACAAGAGAAATTATGGATGCTTCTTTTCTTTGGGTTCTGCTTTGATATCCTAGATGAGCAGGAAGTAGAAATTGGTTACCTTGAGCACCGCTGAGGCTGAATACATAGCTGCTAGTATGGCCTCCTGTGAAGTTGTCTAGTTGAGGAAGATCTTCAGTGAGATGTTTGGACATGTGATGGATACCACCATGATCCTTCGCAACAACAAGAGTGGGATTTGATTATTAGAGAATCTCGTGTTTCATGATCACTCCAAGCATATAGATATCAGGTACCACTTTATCTGGGATATGTTACAATGAGGAGAAATAAGGCTACATCACATTGGGACTGATGAGAAGGTCGTCGATATTCTAAAAAAATCCCTTGGGGAAGGTCAAGTTCTTGGCCTTTCGAGAACGACTTGGAATCGTGGAGAGACCCTATTATGAGGGTCCTATATGATATGGACATTAAGCTCCGGGAGCTCCGGGGGCTTGGGGTACTTCTTGGAGCGATGAGAAACCATAAGGTGAGTGGTTCAGCCTTCCCCTAGTGGTTTTTTATTTACAGGGTGAGTGGTTCAGCCTTCCCTTATGATACCCCTTGGCGACATGTAGGTAGGATGAGTGGTTCATCCTTCTCCTGCCGAGACATCCTAACCATGCAGTCTGGGACTCATGGGAAGTACCTCTCATCTGGCCAATGAGTAGGGAAATGAGGATAGGGACCATAGTACTACCGATGGATGCATTGTGTACTACCATACTCCCTATGCTAGGATGACCAATATTGATATGGGATCGTTGGAACTGACCTCAAGTCAGTAAGAGTGGTATGGGACACTCTCTTTTGATTAGAACTGACTTCAGGTCAGTAAGAGTGTTATGAGACACTCTCTTTTATTTGGGACTAACTTCAGGTCAGTGGAGAATGGTATGATACATTCTTGATCACTTCTTCTTCTTCATAGTTCAGTAGAGCAGAGCAATGCATTGATGGCAAAGATAGTACAAACTGGCAGATGGATTAGCAGATGGAGTTCTCCCTAGTTGAGAGGGAGTGTTAAAATTGGAAACTAGGGACAAACTCCACATAGGTCATCTTATTTATGATAGATGATATTTTTCTTAGATTCCTCTCTCCGAGAGGTTTAGGATTGATCTAAAGATCATTCAATTCCGACATGTACAAATGAAGTTATGAATTTATTTTGATTATGGACAAATTGTTAAGGTCTACCAACAAACTTATGTAGGCTCAGAAGCCCAACAGTCACGTCTATTCATCATCAACGTTAACCTATAAATTCATGATGCCTCATCCTCATTTGGACACACTTCATCTTCACACATCTCTCTCTCCTCATCTGATTGGGTACAGATTTCTGGGCAGCATCTCTCTCCACATGTGTGAAGGAAAGAAGGGCAATTTTCTATTTTGGGCGTTGACCAAGTTTCACCGAATTTATAGAAGGTTGTTGGCATTAGGTGGATTGTTGGCATTGATGGGAAGTTGGAATTGTCTAACTATTGGGAGGAGTGTTGGCATTGATGTCAACCAGACTATCTTGGATGTTTGTTGCAGCAGATGTTGGTAGTGATGGCATAGGAGGAATCCTATGGTTGTTCATGGCTTAGAAGGATTCCTATGATAGCTGCAAGCTTTAAGTAGAGAATCATCATAGACATAGGGGGAGCTGCTTTGATAAGTAGTAGCAGGCAATAATGGGCAACCTCAAAAAGGGAGATTGCTAAGAAAATGAAAGGTTTGCATCTTTGGTGAAATACCCTTATTTCATTTAAGTTGTAAGTTTGATTATGCATAGCAGTCTTGTGTTCATGAAACACAATTGGTGCAAGATTTCCATGTCCCTTAACCCTCAATTGGTATCACTATGTCAATTGGTTGTGTTGGGCTCATGTTGAGTAACCTTGTGTGAAAATGGACATTTCTTTTTGAGAAAATAAATATTAGAGTTTTCTTGGTACATTGTTCCATTTGTATCATTTATTTTGGTGAAATTGGTATTAGCTGTGAAGCAGTCCCTATTGTAAAGATATGATCTCAAGGGGAGAAGTGGAGATGCTGAAATAAAGTAAGCACAGTCTCAGAAGCAGCAGCAACAATGAAGTCCAAGAAGAAATGTGTCATCATTAATCAGTATTTGCAGCAACAAAAATACCATGATCATTTTAATTGGTATCAAACTTTAATTGATGCAAAATGTGTATTAGTGGAGAAAGTGCTTAGCCAGCAGCCATAAGGTGTCCAAAAGTGGAGGAACTCAAATTAGAGGCATTATACGTTTAGGGAGAGCATATCACATATGCCCAGTTTATGGAGCAACAACAATGAAAGTCCTGAAAGAGATGTTCGTGAAGCATAATTCACATCTCAACAGCTAGACTCTGGTCTACACAGTCAACGATTGAATGGGGAGGGAAAGGCAACTTGTAGCCCCTTGCCATTGATGTAAAAGGGGGAGACAATTTTGGAGAAGCTGTGATGGCCTGTGCAGAAAAAACCAGGCCACTGGTATCTCATGCAATGCTATGTGTGGTGTTAGTGCCTAGATTTACCCTAGGCTGAAAAGGTAGGATCCAGGGACAACATCAAACCACGCTCAGCCTCGTAGCTAGCCCTATGAGGACAGGAGAGGGCTCTCTCCGGGTCAATCTCAGCAAAAGATAATCGATGGGGCTTGAGATGACTGAAATAAAACTAATTTTAGGCTAGGTATGAAGTGCAAGGATTTGATTTGATTTTTTGGGGGTTTTGTTGGAATCAAGGGAAAAGCAAATTTTGGGGTGTGGGGATTGAGGTTCAGTTCTGTAGAGATCTCGATGGGGCAAGGTAGGAAATCGTTTTGGCACTTAAATTTTAGTGAGATGGAAGGAAAAGATAGGTGAGGTGTTGAAGAGGGCAAGAGCAATCACGAATCCTCCCCAAACATCTGAAAACATCAAACAACTAAAGCAAACTTCAAGTAGAGTATTGCACTTTCAATGAATTCTACTTACACTCTTGTTTGTCTAGTTCAGAAGAAATAAGATAGAAATGAAATCACATAAAAAAAATCACAATCACAAAGAGAAGCACTGTACCAAGACAAATTGCCACATGAATCCCAAAGAGTGCTGCAAATCCTGGTCTCAATTCCTTAGCCAAAATACTGAAAATGAATGTACAATGAAGCTCAAGGCTTTCTCAAGAGTCCAACCTCTACCAAAATCCAACCCCTACACTATGAAATTCATAAAATATATACATTTTCTCATCCTTGTACTAAGGGATTGAGCTCAACCATTTTCTTCAAAATAGAATTAGTTACATTAAACTTGGGCCGAATTTCTGAAAATAGGTGTTGAAGTTGAACTCGCATCTCCTAAACATAGCACCTGTTACAAAAAGGAAATAGGTTTTTGTAGATAAGGTCATTTTGGAGAAAAATCTCTCTCAAATTTGGGAAATTCATTTCCAGTAGCTCGCAATCTGTTCCACAAAATCATCTCTAAAACAGAAAATCATTAAAAATTTAAATCTGTGAAAATGAGCTGTAAAGATCTAGTCACATATCCCAATCCATGACACCTGTGAAAAAACTGAAAGAGGTTTTTGTTATATAGCTTGTAATTAACAAAAAATGCCTTGGGTTTTTCAAAATTACTTTCCATCTGTTATAAAATGGCCCCGCACTAAAATGACTAAAATAGTAAAAAATATGAAAATTTTGCTTTGTTTAAATGTAGGCTCCAAATATCACTGTATATCTCCCACATAGTAGCACCTGTGCATAAACTGAAGGAGGTTTTTGTTATTTGATATGCTATGAACAAAAAAATCTTTCACTTTTGAAAAATTCCTTACCATTATTTCAGAAACTGATTTTTTACTAAACTTGTCATTGTGTGCAGCAACTGACCTCAAAACATGCATAACCAAGAATCACTCATTCATTTCTTCTAATCCACGAACCGGTTATGGGAATGTGATATACTGTTGGAAATATTTTTCTGAGCTTCTTCTGATGGACACACTTGTGACATGTTTTGTGCTGAACATCATGTGCAAAACATCTAACAAAACTAGACATAGTAAGAGCTCATGTTGATCCCTCATGACAGGCTGCGAATACTGGAACTAACATGTGGAAGGAGCATGAGGTTTGGCCATCACATGAAGAGAAGGATGGAGTGTTTCCATCGGTGCCAAAGGGGGAGATTGTTGGATAATTGGCATTATCTAGATGGATAGGGGCCTAGTGAAGGCATCTACAAGTGTATTGGCATTGATGTCAACAGTGATGCTGGGAAGATGTGTTGGGTAGTTGGCAGTGCCTAACTGTTGGCATTAAAGGATTCCTATGATAGTTGCAAGCTTTAAGTAGAGAATCATCATAGTAGTAGGATTAAATGGAGAATCCATAAAATTATGATTACAGTGATGGACCAGATAGATGTCCATGATAGCTATAGGCTTCATGTAAAGGATCACCTTGGTGGTTGTGATTTTAGCTATCCAGAGAGTCAAGGAGAAGAAGAGTGGCAAAGAGTTTGGATCCATATTAGAGGTATCAAATGGGATAAAACACTACATTGGACCCTCTCCATTGGAAAGTGTTATGGAAGATATTTCCAATGATATGTGGAAGTCCAACAATGGACTCCTAGATCAAAAGATATGGCTTGCTGAAGTTTTAGGGTTGCAACCTTAGGAATGAATATTGAAGGTCTGATTTATCAGAGATCGCATATCAGAGGTCTAACATATCAACGGTTGCATATCAGAGGCTTAACATATCGATGATCACAATTAGAGATTGACACATTAGTGTATCAGAAATTAGAGATCGAGATGTCTTTGTATCGACATTATCGACGATCGCTTATCAGAGGACAGGAAAATCGATGCATCGCAACATTGGAGATCGACGATCTCAACATTGGAGCAAGTTGTATCACATATCAGTGACTGGAGGAGATCGGAACCCTAGATATTAGAAAATCACATATTGACATATCAGAAGATTGGAGATCAGAACTTTCCAAGTGTGAACCCTTTAAAAAGTTGTGATATGGGTAAAGTTTCGATTGCGTTAAAAGCCATCAGGAAGGCCAAAAGAGAGTTAACAAAGGATTTTGGTGTAAAACCAAGGTCGGTGAGACCTTTTCTCTCTCCTCTAATAGGACACATGGCCGCATGTGATTGGCTCTAATAAGGACACATGGTAGCATATGACTGGCTCTGATAAGGACACATGGAAACATCTGATTGGTTTTGATAAGGCACAAGTGGCAGTTGATGTTAGCATGACGTGGCAGTACAGAAGGACACATGGCAAGCAGTTTTGGCATTTTGAGGGGGCCTAATGGGCCATATATGGGTGACATGTGTCACCACTTAGGAAGTGCCATGTGGGAGTGATGACATCATATCGGGAGTCAACGATTGGAAGATTGAGGATGTCGGCACTTTATAAGAGTTGAAAATTGAAAAAAGGTGAATAAGGGGGCTCTAATGTGTTAGCGCATGGTCAAGAGGAAACTAATAGAAACAAGGGCATAGAGAAATAACAAATGAAAAAGGCTCTTGACGTAATGTTAAAGGACTTAGCACCTTAAGCCTAAGCCTCCAGTCACTAGACTTGGTCCTATGGTGGAGATGCGAAAAGGGGTTGAACAAAAAGGGCCAAGGACAAAACCAGAAATCACTATTTTCATATGTCATTTGAGAATAAAGTTTCGATAAGGAAAATATCTGATATTTCACTATGGTGTAAAAGCTCTGATATAACATCATAGAGGAGTTAAAAGCATATGGGTCGGCAACTGAAGAGTAAATGAAGAGGTAGTGGAATAGATCTTAGAAGTAATGGTGACTGTCATAGATCACTGGGTCAAGGGCAAGGGAAAGGACCATGATCTTAGGGAAAGAGTGTTGGGTATGCCTTGAGTTGAGACAAGTTATTCCTATGCTATGATGCACGTCTCAGTGAGTTAAGTGGATAGATGGATAAAAAAAAATCTAATACAAGGAAACAAGGACAATAATCCACAGAGAAGACATGATGAAGTACTATGAAACCATGAATAAACATGGAGAGGCTTAGTGATGGGAGAGTTTCAGATAGAGAGGATTGTGTCTGGTCTGTGTGATCAAGTGGACTGAGAATTAATTCTCAGTATGGAGAAAACAACCATGTGCCCATTCTCTTGTTTAATGCAGTGGCAGATGCAATAGCAACATGGAAGAGCCATGCTGAGGTACATTTTACAGCATTGAATGTAAGAAAGAGTGGCAATATCGATTGGGAAGCAATAGAGGAATAAAACCCAAGAGCTCAGATGAGCAATGTGGGGAAGTAGCATACTATCCAGAGAGCTAAGAGGAAAAAGCTTTGTGAGAGTTTTCACTACTGTGTAAGGCTGAGTGAGAGTCTATTCTATAGATAGAGGTCGAGAATGCCTATGCAAAGGTAAAAGACCCTAAGTGCTACACAACTGTGTGTTAGGCCAGAAGTTTCCTGTGTACTGTGTGTTAAGGCTAAAGTGTATATGCACTATGTGTAAGGATGAAGTGCCTATGTGCTGACTGAGAAAGGCCAAAGTTTCTTGTGCAGTAAAAGAAGATTGAGAGTTGCATGTGTGTTGTGGAGAGAAAAGGACCATGAGCTGAGTGCATGTTGTTGAAGGGGCAGAGACATAGTTGCGTGGATGGTTATTAGTGACTGGTGTTGAGCAGATCAATGGGCTATTGTAGAGTGAGGAGAGTGAGGAGAAACAAAGATTTTATCAGGTAGAGTGGCTACCAAATTACAGAGAACATTCAGTTATTATTTGAATGTGGGTTGGTGCCTACATACAAGAAGTTGGTGCTTCCATTCTCTAGTGGGTTCTTGAGAAGGCTTGGGGGTTGGTGTCTCCTGCAAGTTGGTGCTTTCAACAAATCCGTGAGGTTGGTGCATCACATGGTGCTTCTGGTAAGTTGGATAGCTGTCTACAAACAAAGGGAGTTGGTGCTTCCTGCTAGTCGGTGCTAGCAAAAAATCAAAGGGATTCGGTTCTTCCTATGAGTGGATGCTTACAAAATAGATTGATGTAATATAATAGGTGCTCTTATTTTACATCAATAACAAAAGCAAGCTTGGTGGTATTTTCTAAAAGGGGTTTCCACGTGAAAAACCTTGTGTGTCATGTGTATGATGCTCATGGTGTGTATGCTTGTTTTTTGATTTCATGTTGCTTCCATATTACATATTTTTGTTGATTATGTGGATGATTTCAAAGTTTAAATAAGAAAATTAAATTGGCATAAAGAAGTTAAAATTAGCATTAATATTGATTCGCCCCCTCTCTCAGTATTATCATTGTTTCCAACACATATAAGCTAACATTACAATGATCAAATGACACGTCCATGAATGAAAAATGGACCCATGACTGGATGATTGTATTTATGATCATGACCATCATACATTGTGATCTTGTATTACTCCTGAAATTGCAACCCGGATGGATGAAACTAGATCCAAGATCTTCTATCTCATTCACAAAACCAACCAATGTACGAGTCTAACCATGTGAATCAATGAGTTGAGGTCAAAAACAACAGACACCATATGATTACCGGCCAATGATGTAAGTCATTAACAGATGCGAGAGAAACCACTGATGATGTTAATAGTTCTAAAGGTACAACAATACAATCTGTATGGTGTGCATAAATGAGTTGATGTCGAACACCACATAGACTCTTTCGACCGAAGGCCAATGATGAAAACCTATCACTACGAGTGAGGAAACTTGTCATTTATGTATGCAAGCACCAAGTTATCAAGTCGCAGGAGGGCCTTGATGTATCCCCAATCAGTGGCACAAAATAGATATTAAGATTCAAGATAGAATGATCAGAATGATGCTGATAGATAATTTAATCAAGAAAGGTAGACATGGAATGAAGGCTTAAGATTATTGTAGTATATATTAACTGAATGACTTCTCTTGCACACAACAATGACACTAAATGGAGTTGGAAGCATTGACCCAAAACTGAAAAAGGAGGTTTTTAAAAGGTATGATAAAGAAAAATACAAGAAGATTTCCCAACCCAACAACCACAACAATGAAGTGGAAGAGTGTTGTGTTCAAGAGTGACTCACTGCCATTGACAATTGGAGTACCCTATTTTCCCAGTTTCCCCAACTATACTGGTCAATACCTCTTTATTTTTTAACAAGCTTGAGGAGGATAACATATGCTTGCTCTCTAAGTTCATCCTTCGGATGAATCCTTCTGAGAATATTTAACAAACCCAGAGAAGGAGTGGTTCGGTCCCATCATGAACGACGAGTCCATCCCTATTTGATGTTTTCACAAGTCCAATGAAGGTGAAAACTCGACATATTTTTCATGTTTAGAGAGTTTTAAAAAGAGGCTAAAAAGAAAACTACAAATGTTCCTTTTCATAGATAGTCCTTTCGGTCCGAAAAGGCAGAAAATAATACCCAAGAGAACCTCTTAGCCATGTTTGACTAAGGTATTCATTTTTCATAAGTCGTCTATCTCAATCTAGAAAAGGGTTAAACTTATACTGAGTAGACATCTTTTTATTTAATTTCACAAGTTCAACAAGACAAGTTCTTGACAATATTTTCATATTTTGGGAGTCTGAAAAGAGCTGAAAGAGAACTCCTCTTGGAGGAACAAGTGGTATACAGGGTAGCAACTGGTTCCAATCATCATGGAACTGCTCAAAACACATATAGGTCAAGAGGTTGGCTAAAAATACCGCACATTGTAGCGGTTCCTCAGGAAAGGGTAAAACATGAAGTGAAAGCGTATGATTGGCCAAGAAGATGGCGACGATGGAATGAGAAAACCAAGGCTCATATGTAAAAAACAAGCTGATAAAGATGGCAATCACAAGAGGTAAAGTGGGAACGGTTTCATTTTTACACAAGCTTGAAACATGAGAAAAACTATGCTTGAGAGTGGTTTCATTTTTACACAAGCTTGAAAGAAAGAAACTATGCTTGAGATTGGTTTCATTTTTATACAAGCTTGAAACAAAGAAAAACTATGATTGAAATAAGTTTGCATGCCCCCAACATAATGAATAAACTCTAGGAACATGCCCCCAAAGCTTCATTGCATTCACCTAAGTAGACTACCAGTTACCAACAAGTGGATGGAATGAAGGTTCATTTACAAGATCAAGCGAAAGACTTGACTGAGAATTTATGAGATCTAATCAAAGAGTCGTATTGGAAGGGGATTTGTTTCATTTTTTGATGAGCTTAACACAGGAAAATAGCTATGCTCAATACCTTGTTTCATTTTTTAATGAGATTGACACAAGAAAAAGAACTCTGCTCAAACACCTTGTTTCATTTTTTAATGAGCTTGACACAAGAAAAGGAACTATGCTCTGGAAACTTGTTTCATTTTTTAACGATCTTGACATAAGAAAAGGAACTTTGCTTAAAGGACCTTGTGTCATTTTTTAACGTGCTTGACACAAGAAAAGGAACCTTGCTCTGAAGAACCTTTATTCATTTTTTAACGAGCTTGACGCAAGACAAGGAACTTTTATCATAAAACCTTGTTTCATTTTTTAAGGAGCTTGAAACAAGAAAAGGAACTCTGCTCAGGGTAACTTGTTTCATTTTTTAAGAAGTTTGACACAAGAAAAGGAACTCTACTCCAAAATCATATCATGGCATTGAAGAGACCATGGCTTCCAAGAGATTCTCATTAGATGGAAGAACACCACACTTGAAGGGATAAATATCAAAGGATCCAATGGAAAGAATAGGCTCCAATACCCCTAGTAAATGATTCACCATATCACCTACCGGATCTAGGTTGAAAGAAGTTGAGCAGATAGTGAATGACTCATCTTCATCCATAGGTATGTGAATGGGATAGGTTACCACATAATTAACCTATGGCAAGAAACATACCACTTGCACATTGAGAATGATTGAGGAAGTAGGATGATTGGCAGTCAAATTAGGACCAACAAATGAAAGTTGATCGATAGTCACAATCCTTCCATCATGCAGGAAGCACATCACTCGAAAGAGTGTGGACACAACAACATTCATAGTATAAACATAGTCTCACCCTAGGAGAAAATTGAAGTCCAAAGGGTCCATGACAACCATAACATCAATACATATAGTTTTTCCTCCCAAGGTAATAGGAAACTGAGGAAGGATCCCTAAGGATCGATTGCTTCTTCTGTTAAAAGCTAACAGATTTAGAGTGACAGACACAAGCTGTGGGGAACCCAAATATTTCCAAGTAGTGGAGGATAGAATACTAACATAAGCTCCCTCATCTATAACAGTGTGATGGATATTATTATCATAAGCCTTTACCATGATCTTAAAAGGCATGTAAGAAGGGAGACAAGGTTCTATCAATCAACTCCAATCAAAGGCAATGGCCTATTTTCTTGGAGGGGGTTTTGTAGGAATAGGATAAATGCCCCCTTGTCTGGTAGAATCAGAAGAAACAAGAAGAACCTGAGTAGTATGATCCTCACTCTCTACGGGAAAAGTACAATCGACTGAAGGTGGAATCGGGTCAACCATTTTCTCAACCAATGGTTGGTCGAGAATGGACTCATGGGATTCACATTTAGAGAGAGTGGGATTGATTGGATTCGAATTCTGATCAATCACTTCATCAACTAGTGGAGGATTGGGAAAAAGATTTCGATAATTAGCCAGAAGATGAGGCTAAGAAGCTGTAAGGTCTTCCAACAATTTTGAGGCTTCATCCATATAAGGAAAAAGGTGATTATGATGATTCCATTCACATAACCTATAGGGAAACTTGACTTTACCCTTTTTACCATGGACTTTATTATCACTGGTTGAGGGTTTATCACCATCATGATCTCTAGAGGCTGATCATAAAGGTTGATGTGAGCCTATAGACCATAATTCTAATATCTTGGGAATACCAAGACAATCTCTAAGAAGGTGGACACCCTTACATAACTTGCAAGGGAATTTAATTTTGCTGGTCTGATTGGAATATTTTTCCATACTAGTTGCATTGGTAGAAATGGTTTCTTGGTTCCCCCCTTGCTTATTTTTCTTTTCTTCTTCTTCTTCTTAAATTCTTGGTTACTAGAATCAATACTTTCACAAGGTGAGGAGGAAGAAAGGTATGAAGAAACGACAAGTGAGGAAGGAAAAGGGCCACCTTTAGGATCAAATTGAACTTGATATTGTTTAGGTGGAGGAGAACTTGGTTGAGGTGCAGTTTGGACATTTGGAACCATAGTGGTAAAAAACAATCAAAGCAAACCAATGGTAAATCTGAGAAGGGACAATGTTTCCCTATAAGGAGCACCAATATTTCCAAGAGAAGGAAAAGGACTAGGATTCCCCTCAAAAGGGTTTCCTTGATTGGTAGACTCGTGAACTGTTTCCATTAGTCTCAACCTAATATCGACTAAGGAGGTGTCTCACGACAAGGATGTTGTTCCGCAGTCAATTAATTGATTTTAGAAATTAACAACACAAAATAAAACAAAGGGGTAATTAGGAAAACTAGTTTACCAAGAAATCGTGAACTGCAATATACACCTTGGCGAACCAAGGACTTAGCGTATGTGTAAGAAATATCCCAAATGTTTTGTTTGATGTATCACAATATACAAGGTAGTCAACTCGGTTTCCTATGGTGAGGATAGAAGCCTATGGTGGACTCCTAAAATGTACTCAACATTACGTGGAAGTGTAGTCCATAATAGTTCTATATAATGTGTAACCGTTCGATGAGAGAATTCTCGTATACTTTACGTGCTTGGAGCTTCATCCAATATATGCAAAGGTACGTGGAGAATGATCATATACACTCACGTATGTGGAACTAGCTCTCACCCCTGGGATAAAATGCTGGCAAACAACGACAACTCCTACGTTTAATGACACCGGAACACATCTCTAGACTAGACCTCTAAGCGTTTGCGTTAATGTTACAAATTATCCTTAGGTTGATTCAATAAATTTTAATGTTTATCTTCAATTAAGTTTCAGTTTTGAGGCTCACCATGAATTTCACATGAATATCCTAAAATGCAAACTAATGTGAGAATATGAAATCTTTCTCGTTCAATGAAAATCTAGCTAAACAAGGTAAGGGACAAAGAGTATGAAACAAACAATATGCAAAGTACAATTCCATTTTAATGAAATTTTTCCTAATGTTGATGCACACACAAAACCCTAAATTCCAATGCAAATATTTTTCTTTTCAAACCATTTAATTTTTTAAAATGATGAAAACTAAGATGCAAATTTTAATCACTAATTCAAACAAACTTTTTAAAACAATGACTAAAACATAAATTCATGAAGCACTCAATGATCAGAAAAAATTAGTTTACAAATGACCTAATGATAAGAACAAAAGAAAATCTAAACAAATCCTTACCAAAGGCACTAAAAAATGAAAGAAAACCGAATGGAGGCTTCAGAGAGACCAAAAGACACTCAAAGACTCAAGGAAGAGCCGCTGGAAGAAGGGATCAAAGAGCAAATAAAGACAAAGGAAAATTTGTGCATGAACAAAGGCCAACGTAGACATAAAGGAGGCACTAGTTCTTTGCAACAAAGGCACAAATAAGGCTCAGCTAGGGTGCAACGCACTGTCTCAAAACCAGAGGGTGCATTGGTCTAGGGATGCAAGGTTCTGACACAAAAATTGCAATTGAAACTCAGTGAAATGTATTCTTAGGTATATTCTTGACTGAATAAGATAGTAAAGTCTGAAGAAGAGTGTTACACTAAAAAATGTCACCATGACTATTTACAGTTAGTATGGCTCTATCAACAGTCATGCTATCCTCTTAGGCAAGTCTTATGCCTCTGCTCTCCATGTCAAACTCCAAAAAGAGAGAAAGTCTTTATAAATGTATTTATCTATGGGTACGCAGGTTCTCTCAACCTTACCTGCGGGTACGCACCCAATGTTCACAAAAGTTGCGTCCTTGGACGCTCTGTATGTAAAGGGGCAGGTGCGTCCCCCTGTAAAGGTCAAAATGCGCAAGTTTCATCTTTAAAAAGTTACTTGTGGTCATTTCTAGAGCATTCTAGAAGGTTGTTCGACGTGTATTGAGCGCCTCCAGATGGTTCATGTACCCCTACCAAAGAGGAACTTATCCCATCAATAAGGGAGCTATCCCATCCAAAGAGGGGATTATCCCATTGATGGTGGACCTGATTAACTTCCTCTTGAGCACTATAAATACAGGCATTGGGCCAGAAGGAGGGGAGGTTGAAAGCTAAACATTTCAAAGGGTAGATGCTACAGGAATTAGGACTCCCATTTAGAAGCTTGTGAGGAGAGATTCCCATCCTTACTTGTTCCATTTGGAAGTGGGTGAGCTTTGTCAAAGTAAAGGAGAACTCTTGATGGACCCTGGGAGGGACTTGCACAACACCAAGGCTCAGGTTGTAATTGTTCCTTTTGTTTCCTATTAATGCAAATGAGTCCATTCTTCTCAATAACTTGTTATTTATGAGTTGTTTCATGTACTCCTTGGTCTATGTGTTAAATATGTTTTATTCTATGAGATTATCAAGTGCTATTTAATCGTTTGATTGTTAGTGGATGCAGGTTTCAAAGTGAAGGAGGAGCTCATCCGGATCCGCGGAGCTGGACTGCTACAACAACGTTGGACTACAGGTAGGATCTAAACACTTGATTTCTTATATAGTAAATGCATGTTTAGAGAAGGATTGCTCTTGTTTGTCTTGTTTGTCACTAGAGAGTCTTAGGCTCCTAGGGAGGTTGATTTGTGTCCGCACTATCGACTCTTTCCGCCTGACAAAATGGCGACTCCGCTGGGGAATCCATTGATGTGAAAGTCTTTTCCTTTGTATGTAACTTTGCTCTGAGAAAAGTCATTTATTTTCTGGTTTTTGGCTCTGTGACTTTGTTTCTGGGTGGGTTAGCTTAGGGTTAGATTCAATTTAGTTTTTCTTGAATTTTCCAGTAGGACGCACCCTCTGAGTATTGCACAGTGCGTCCCTGGACGCACTGTCGCTGTGTGCACAGAGCGGGCCCGCACCTGTCGTAACGGGTTGCCTGCATCCCCTGCTAAAATTTAAGAAAATTCCATTTTTTGCTTTTTTTCTCTTTAGATTTAGTTTTTACTTTATTTTTTCTGCCCAGATCCATTAGTCTCCTGTCAAAGATCTTCACCTACGCTTGTTTCATTGGCATTCCTGCTTTAAGCTTTCATCAATTTGGTGTTTTGAGTCTCTTTTTTGAGAAATTCTTGATTTGATTTCCTTTTGTCATTACTTGGAGGTTTCTCTCAGTCCTTTCACAATTTTGCATCTTTTTGCTTTCGTTTTTGCAAAAAAATTTCCCCCTCATTCGCCGGGGGGGGCTAAATTGTGTATGAGTGTTAATCGCCTTTGAGTGTTTTTATTTTATGATCTTTGGAACTCTCACCCAATTTTCTCGACTTGCACTTGATTGGTTCTTAGATTACATTAGAATCATCTTGTGTTTGAGAATTCTATTGCATAGATCACATTTGCATAATTAGAATTCTCATTTTCAGAATATGAATGAAAAATGTGCATAGATTACATTTGCATACTTTTCAAGTGAATTGTGCATAGATTACAATTGCATAGTTTACATTCTGAAAAATCAATTGTAGATTTAGATCAGCCTTATTTGATTTGAATTTACACAAAAATAAAATAAAATAAAAGGTTTGGAATTGATTTGCATTAGTTTTTCTTGATGAAATTAGTGCATTAGAGAATTTGTTATATTTTCTCTTAGTGATCAATTTTTTGCATTGTTGGAAGTGAATGGAAACTCTCTCCTTACTTTAATTAGGATTCATCGAATTGAAAAGATCACATTATCATATTCGATTGCATTCAGTTGAGTCGGGTCATAACACCATTGGTTTCATATCCATTTACCCATTTGAGTAATAACAGCCTTAATAACACAGCACTTAATTAAAATTCATCTAGTAATTTTTACATTTCTAGGGCTCTGAAACACCAATATAGCTTAGGCTAGTGTCTTGGAGTAGGAGAGTAATTAACTCTCCAAGACAGCAAAACCAAACAAGTAGCTCATCTTGTGGTAGGATAAATCCGACTGTTTCATTTGTACTCTGGGAAAGCTCCTCTTAAAGGAGAAGCACGAGCTCGTGTCCGAACCAGTGAGGGGATCAATCCTCCCTCGTTGGGAACGACGCCAGACACGCACGTATTACAAATGGTAAACCTCGGATTAACCATTCTCGAGGAGCCAGGGGTCACTTGTCGGTAAACCTTGGATTGTTGTCAAGGAGCCGGCAAGGGGATTGAGCTTGATACTCTGCCCTTGCGTGCTGTCAGAGTGTAGACTGTTCCCCCAGGTGCATTTTTTGTTGTTGGTAAACTTAGTGACCATTATCTTTAGGGTTCTACCCAAGGTGACGGTGGAGGGAAGATCCCACTGTACCTGGAGCAGACGTCGGCTAGACTCACTTGGATTTTCTGGGGGGTTCACTTCACTCGGGACGGTTAAAGTGGAGGAACTTGGTCCAGTCTATTCATTAAGCAGGTTGCCGGGGTAACTGTTCCACCCGCCACTTCTGTACTGAATTCGGCGATGTTGGATTTCATCCCCAACTAGTGTTTTCGGTCCGGAAAGTTACTATTTGTGTGTGGTTTGACTCCTAGATTTGATAGCGCGTGTTAATTTGTTTGTTTTTACTTTTAGAGACCATAGGTGTGAATTGTGAATTTTAATTGTTAGGTGTGAATTGTGAATTGTTAATTTTAGTTATAAATTGTTAATAAAATTCACTGAAGTTGAATATAATGGCAAATGTTCCGGAATTTACCAACCTAGGAACCCCTCCTAACGAGAATCCTAGTACTTTTCCTTACTTTGGAAATGTTGGTCCTCCTTATATGGCTACTTTTTCATTACCTGGATTTACAATAGGATTACCGATATGGTTATTTTCAACTTCGTTGGCCCAAAGTACTCCAATTGTTCCACCTCAACCGGATGCTTCACCTCCACAGAGTTCACCATCTCAACATCACCAACCTTCTTCGCCTAATTTTTCTTCCTCCATTTCTTCCTCTTCACCTGGTAAAAGCCTTGATGCTAGAAACCAGGAGGCTAAAAAGAAGAAGAAAGGGAAGAAGAAGAAGAAGCAAGATAAGAAAGAAGTCAACCAACCAACCATGGCTGTAAATGTTAGTGGTGTTGAGGAAACCTCCGACATGCATCGTAAACCCAAATACCCTTGCAGGCTATGTAAGGGTGACCACTTCCTTGTCAATTGTCCTGGTATTCCAAAGGTCTTGGAAGTATGGTCAGAAAAATCTCATCAACTTTCCGTTGATCCATCAACCAGTGATAGTCAAGTTTCTGGGAAAAAGGGTAAAGTTAGGTTTCCTTGTAAGTTATGCAAAGGGAGTCATCAAACTCACATTTGCCCTCACATGGATGAAGCCTCAAAATTGTTGGAAAACCTTACTGTTCCACAGCAAGAATTTCCAACTGGTTACCGTAAACTTTCTCCCAACCTACCGTCAACTGACGGCGTGATTGATCAAATTTCACATACGGTCGATCACACTCTTCCATTGGAGAGTGAAACTCATGTCACTCAGGTTGATGATCCATTAGTTGATCAAGTGGTCGATTCAATTTCACATTCGGTCAATCACACTCTCCCTTTCGGGAGTAAATTTCATACCGCTGATGTTCTTCTTGTTACATCGGATTCTTCTATGCCGGGGGGCATTTCACCTGTTTCTACAGAACCCCCTCCAAGTACTGAGGTCTTTTCCTTTGATTGGAATAGATTGACAGAACCTCGTCTTCCTTCCTCCATCCCTTTCCAAATCATTGTCAAGGCTGGTGGTAGGGACATACATCGTACACAGGTAGATGAAGGTGCTTCTGTTAGTATTTTATCCTCAACTGTTTGGAAAGCTTTGGGTTCCCCTCAGCTTGCGCCTATTACGCAGAATCTGAAAGCTTTTAACAGAACCATTAGTGAACCTTTAGGGATCCTTCCTAAGTTTTCTATAACCTTGGAAGGTAAAACTGTCTGTATTGATCTTATGGTAGTTCGAGGTCCCTTGGATTTCAATTTACTCCTTGGGCGAGACTATGTTTATGAAATGAAAGCTGTCGTATCGACACTCTTTCGCGTGATGTCTTTCCCTCACAATGGTAGTATTGTGACTGTAGACCAGCTTTCGTTCCCTAGTCTTGTCTCAACTACCAATAATATGACACCCCTAAATGTTCCTGATTCTAAAGTGGTATCTACCCCACCATGGGTTAATTATGTGGCAACTGGTCCCATGTTTTCAGTTACCGATGTAAGTGAGCCTCTCACTGTTGATTTGGATCCGGTAATTGACATGGAGAACTCTATGGGATTGCTTGAACACGATGTTCTTATCCCTTTTGAGTCCCTTGACATGTGTTCCTTCCAGAGAACTATTCTTCCTTCTGATGAAGACTTTTTGGAAGCCATGATCAAGGTGTGTCCATTGACATGTCTTTCTTCCAGTTGGAAGCCATGATCAGTGATTGTGAGGATAGTTTCTTCTAGTCTCAACCTCATTAAAAAATGAAACTGGAAGTCATGAGCATAGTTCCTTGTCTTGTGTCAAGCTCATTAAAAAATGAAACAAGGAGTTTTGAGGACAGTTCCTATTACTGAGTCAACCTCGTTAAAAAATGAATCAGGGTCATGAGGATAGTTCCTGTTACTGAGTCAACCTCGTTAAAAAATGAATCAGGGTTATGAGGATAGTTCTTTTCTTGTGTCAACCTCCTTAAAATGAAACAACTCCCTTTTCAAGTTAAATATTGAAAGTAAACCTTCATTCCATCCATCTGGTTGAATGCAATGAAGCCTGGGGGGCATGTACCTCATTTTGCATCATTAAACTAGGGGCATGCGAACTTTTTGAGCATAGTTCCTTGTCTTGTGTCAAGCTCGTTAAAAAATGAAACAAGGGTAGGTTAGATAGGTAGATTTTAGAGAGTAGTCATGAGCAAAGTTCCTTGTCTTGTGTCAAGCTCGTTAGAAAATGAATCAAGGATTTTAAGAGCATAGTTCCTTGTCTTGTGTCAAGCTCGTTAAAAAATGAATCAAGGTTTTTAGAGTAGAGTTTTTTGTTAGGTAGATTGTAGAGAGTAGTTATGAGCATAGTTCCTTATCTTGTGTCAAGCTCATTTAAAAAATGAAACAAGGGTTTTGAGGATAGTTCTTTTCCCGTGTCAACCTCACTAAAAAATGAAACAGCTCCCACAAGTCTTTCCAAGATCTTGAAAGTAAAGCTTCATTCCATCCACCTCATTGAATGCAATGAAGCTTGGGGGGCATGTACCTTGATTTGCGTCATTATGCTGGGGGCATGCGAACTTATAACAAGCATAGTTTTTCGTTTCAAGCTTGTGTAAACATGAAACTGAATCTGAGCATAGTTCTTTTCCTGTGTCAAGCTCGTTAAAAAATGAAACAAATCCTCCTCTAATTGAGTCGCGAGTTTGACTAGATCTCATAAATGTTAAGTTGTATATTTAGGTTAGTTATTTCAGTTTTTGTATAATTTTCTTACAGTTTTAGGTCGAGTCTTTCAAATGATCTCGTAACTCAGCCTTCATTTCATCCAATTGGTTGAATGAAATGAAGCTGGGGGGGCATGCGCTCTAGCAATTATGCTTAGGGGGCATCAAGCACAATTTTTTTTCTCTGTTTCAAGCTTGTTTAAAAATGAAACTATTTTGAAGCATAGTTTTTCACTGTTTCAAGCTTTTGTAAAAATGAAACCTATCTCGAGTCAATTTCAGTTATTTTCAAGACTCGTTAAACTCATGAAAATACCGAGATTATTTTTCCATCTTTCATTCTCGTAAAACAAATGAAAATGCCGAGTTCTTTCCATCTTTTCCTGCTCGTAAATTAAATTGAAAGTCGGCCATATGAGTACATTTTTATCATTTTTTCGAACTCGTTAAAACTTACGAAAAAGTGAAACCTTGGAGTTCTCTTTTAAGCCCTTTTCAGACTCCTAAAATATGAAAAGATTGCCGAGTGTTTCTTTCAAACTCATTAAAACGGAATTAAAAGACGGTCCCCTTATAGCTCTTTTCTGACCGTAAAAATAGGAAAAGATTGCCGCGTTTTTGTCGTTTCAAACTCGATACTGGAAATAAAACGATGTGTCCTTGATCGCTTTTTACTTTTCAGGTCAAAGACACTAATCATGAAAGTACTCCTTGGTCACAAGATCAAGCGGTTCTCCCAGGTATTATTTTATACTTTTTCGGGCTTGGGGGACACAAATTTACGAAAAAGTTCAACCCTGGAGTCTTCTTTAGTTTTTTCAGACTCTCTAAAATTGAAAAACGCCGAGTTTCTCCTATACTGGGCTCGTTAAAATTTCACAGTAAAGGGCCTGTTCAATTACAAACAGGAACGAACCACTCCTTCCTAGGGTTCGAATCAAAACTAGGTTGGACTCATCCGAAGGATGAGCTTATAATCAAGCATATGTTATCCTCCTCAAGCTTGTAAAAAATAAAGAGGTACTTGCCAGAAATGGTGGGGGAAAAGAGAGAAGAATGAGCCTATTTGTTATCCTTTGTCTCAGAAGAAACCTTATTACCACTCTTGAACACGACACTTTTCATTCACCTGGGTTGGGAAATCCTTTACCTCACAGTTGATCAAACCACATTGAAAGTCTTCAGCCGGGTTCCAGGGATTAACTTTGAGTCATTCGTTGCCAAGCCATCTGTTGTGTCGTTATGTGTTCAAGAGGTCTGCAAACAAAACTTTCATCTGCAAAATACTTGTCATCCATTTGACCATCCCTGAGTCAGTCCTTACAGCAACATTTCATCAACTTGAACAAATGATTTCGTGTTGTGGGCTTGCCTGCAACGGGTCGCTTTCTATCGACATCAGCACATTATCTAGAGAGATGACTTAGAAATCGTCAGTACCTTGAAGTCTGCATGCATCAATGGCAGGTTTCTCGCCTTTGACGTCAGTTTACATCATTGACTCTCGATCAAAGGATTCCGTGAAATGTTCGACATCAACTCATTCATTCACATCTCATGGATTGTACTGGGTACTTTGAGAACCATTGACATTACTGGTGGTCTCTCTCACACTTGTTAACAGTTTACATCATCGACTAGTAATCAAGTGGTTTCTACCATGTTCGACATCAACTCATTTATTCGCATGGCTAGAATCGTACCAATTCGGGAAGTAGAAATAAAGACCCTGGATCTAGTTTCCACCATCCAGGCTGCGAGGAGTTTTGTATTCATTATCTAAGTAGACTAATCATAAACAGATGGCTGCGTCCATACTGTGTCTACGCAAGTCTATGATTATGATGTACTACAAGATCATTCCTGTATCAGAGTAGTTAGTCAGTTAGTTAAAGTTTTGATCTGAGTATGGGAATGCCTACCTCAGTGATGATATAATCTTATACATGTATTTTGTGTTGAAAATTGCAGGTTCTGACCAGGCTCTCCACGAGATAATCCTTGAAATGATAAAGCGCTTCACCCTTCCTAGATTTACAAAACCCTAATCTATTACAGGCTTCGCACTTTAGGGGGCAATCTGTTACACTAAAAAATGTCACCATGACTATTTACAGTTAGTATGGCTCTATCAATAGTCATGCTATCCTCTTAGGCAAGTCTTATGCCTCTGCTCTCCATGTCAAACTCCAAAAAGAGAGAAAGTCTTTATAAATGTATTTATCTCTGGGTACGCAGGTTCTCTCAACCTTACCTGCGGGTACGCACCCAATGTTCACAAAAGTTGCGTCCTTGGACGCTCTGTATGTAAAGGGGCAGGTGCGTCCCCCTGTAAAGGTCAAAATGCGCAAGTTTCATCTTTAAAAAGTTACTTGTGGTCATTTCTAGAGCATTCTAGAAGGTTGTTCGATGTGTATTGAGCACCTCCAGATGGTTCATGTACCCCTACCAAAGAGGAACTTATCCCATCAATAAGGTAGCTATCCCATCCAAAGAGGGGATTATCCCATTGATGGTGGACCTGATTAACTTCCTCTTGAGCACTATAAATGCAGGCATTGGGCCAGAAGGAGGGGAGGTTGAAAGCTAAACATTTCTAAGGGTAGATGCTGCAGGAATTAGGACTCCCATTTAGAAGCTTGTGAGGAGAGATTCCCATCCTTACTTGTTCCATTTGGAAGTGGGTGAGCTTTGTCAAAGTAAAGGAGAACTCTTGATGGACCCTGGGAGGGACTTGCACAACACCAAGGCTCAGGTTGTAATTGTTCCTTTTGTTTCCTATTAATGCAAATGAGTCCATTCTTCTCAATAACTTGTTATTTATGAGTTGTTTCATGTACTCCTTGGTCTATGTGTTAAATATGTTTTATTCTATGAGATTATCAAGTGCTATTTAATCGTTTGATTGTTAGTGGATGCAGGTTTCAAAGTGAAGGAGGAGCTCATCCGGATCCGCGGAGCTGGACTGCTACAGCAGCGTTGGACTACAGGTAGGATCTAAACACTTGATTTCTTATATAGTAAATGCATGTTTAGAGAAGGATTGCTCTTGTTTGTCTTGTTTGTCACTAGAGAGTCTTAGGCTCCTAGGGAGGTTGATTTGTGTCCGCACTATCGACTCTTTCCGCCTGACAAAGAGGTAGGACAAGAAAAATGGACAAAGAAACCACCAAGGGATTACACTCTTCCCCGGCATGGTTGCCAATTTCTTATACGAAATCTATGACTGTGGATAAAAGTATCTTCCCTATGCCTGGTGGACTGAGCTAGAACAACAGAAAGACAAATAAGATGTTGTTTTCCTTAAAGTAAATAGTTAATGGGATGAACCCTGCCTAGAATCCATCATATGCTTCACTCCTTCCTTGGCTTGTATGCTAAAATCCTAGTTTTGATCGCTATAATTAGAACCTGCATAATCAAACAACATGAGACAACAATCTATGGGATCTATTTATAATCATCTAATCACTTTATTCAATAGATCAACATGGTATTGAAATACATGAAATCATGACATCATATATAGGAAAACAAAGAACCCTTTCAATTAATATAAATGGACTGAGTTACAACCAAAAATAGGCGTTGATCTTGTAGAAGAGCTCCTCCAAGTTGACTTGTCCTTTCCTTGCCACAAATTGCACTTCTATTCACCCTAATGCATCGAATAATATATCTCACTTCAGTAGAATAAGGGTAGAACCAATCTCCAAAATCCAACCACAACCAACCAGGTGCTTGTGGAATGAGGTAAATATATAGGAAGGAGAGGTAGTTCATGAATCCTTATCCATTTACTGATCTAGGCTTGAGATCCAAAAGAGATGGGAGGATGAGATCAAGGGATAGGATGGTGATTTATCCAAGGTGGAATCATATAGGATTCGAATGTTTATCCAAGGTAAATAGTTACAACAGATCTTGGAAGCTTCAAGATTCTTTTTTTTCTCCCAAATTTCTAGACTGAGCAACTTGTAGGTGATCAATGCAGTCCCAGAGTAGGAAAACCTGGTAGTCAACACTAGACAATGAGGTGCCATGGTGCATTGGTCCTAAAAATTATTTAAATGAATCGGTTTCAGTTAGAAACTCAAGGATATGAGAGAGGTATAATTAGGGATTTGTGTAGGAAGGATAACAAAGTGTTCAAAGGATGTGAATGATCCTATTTGAAGGCCTATTGACCAGATGTGACAAAATGGCCTATAACAACCTACATAACAATAATAATATAAGGGAACAAAAATAACAATAGTGGGCTTATATGGGGCACAACAATAATAATATGGGGGCTACACTAGTAATATAGGGACCTAACATGTCCCTCTCCTTCAAAAAAATGTTATGATGTATGCTTAAGTAATTTTGGATGCTTTTGTATAAAACACTTTCCTTCCCATGTGGAATATTCAACTGATAAGTTCTTCCACTTAATGAGATACTCTGAAATTGAACGATTTTGTAGCTATCAAATTCTTATTTCTATAACTTCTTTAAGGTCCAATATGATTTTTCCTTCCTTGCCAAGTTCTGGCAATATAGTTTGAACTGGGAGCTTGTCACCTATATCCTTCTTGTTGTAGTGACTGCAACACCCTCCAAAATTTTGGCTTGCACTCAAATTTTAGAGCCTTCCTTGGTCTTTCCCTTGATTGCTTCACTAAAACACTTGAGTTCATTTCATGAGCTTTCCTGAAGTCCTTTGTTCCCTTTTTCTTCGTGGATCAACTGTCGTCTTTCGGCATGTTTGACTATTTTTCCATGTTTTTGAACCTTTTCTGGTGGTTTCGAAGGTTGGAATTTGTGTATACAAGTTGTCCTAGCTATGTAAACACCCATCACAATCATACACAAAGTTTTGAGCACGGTCACGCAAGTTTCATCACTGTCGTCCTAAATTCTAATTCAAGTGTCGCACTTATCGCTTCTTGTTATGAGACAATCACACAGAGGGAATTCCCTTCTTATTGCTCCGATGGTCTATGTTGTCGTGTGGTCGAAGTATAAGTGTGTGATCACAAGTTCAATTTCATCACAAGTCTATCTCCCTCCTGCACTTAGCCACTTTTCGAAACTCTTCCCAATGAGGCAACTCAACTTCACTAGACCCCGAATGAACTATGCATTTTGCGGTCTCAACCCTCAGTAATGTGAACTTATTGCCTGGAACTACCCATTGCGTAGTCTCTGTCCTCTAGGGAAGTTGCACTACGCAATTCCACATCTCAACAGTCTCGCTTGACCTCTAGAATTGTGTAGCAGTTCCTCCTAGTCTAACTTGAACTACACACTTCACACTTCCAGTCCTCAAGCTCTTCCCATTTCTTGGAGGAACCCCATAATGTGTAGAGAACCCAACCTCACTTAGCCTCCGAAACTGCACAAAGGTGTTCCCTAGTGTCCTCCCTCAGCCGGAGCTCACTGACCTCAGGAACTGTGTAGATTTGTCCTCCACACATCTCTGTTGCCCAGTCCTCCTTGCCTCAGAAAACTACGTAGATCTGTCTCCCAGGGTCCCATCCCACAACAACCACTATTTTCCTAAACTCACAATCCTGACTCCCAGTGGCCACTGCACAATTTTTCTCCCTAGCAAGTAGTGTGCTCAAAAGTTCCTTCGTCAATCCTAAGTTGCGCTTTGCATAGTATTAGTGATCAAGCCCTCTCCCTGTCACATGGAATTGCGTAATGCGCAGTTACTGGGCCCTCTCTCTTAGTCTGTCATCGGTCCTGGGATGAGTTCATGGGTAACAATGCATCATCTTAGATTAGGGAGTTTTCAAATTGATGTAGTCCTGTCATGAGTACCAGTGGCATGGTAAAAGGCTCAAAACTCAAAGTGGTAGAATTTAAATAAACTTAGCATCAAATCGAAGTGCTCGTCATCGTGATTCCAACTATGCAAAAGACACTCAAATCTCAGTTCATATGAAGAAGTTAGAGAAAGTCCAAGTTTATGCTTGACTTGGAAAGGTGGCAGGAGAAGATGACATGGAAAAAATTCAATGAATGGGGAAGCGCCAAGTGGTAGGCCACCATTGGTCTTGCATTTTTCTTATCGTGGAAGGAGAGGTCAGTAGTTTCAAATCGGACCTAGGAAAGAAAAGTTGCGATGTGATAATCACCTATTGCAATCGCAAAAGGCAAAGTGTTTTTGAAATGGCCCCAGCAAGATCTCAGTAGTGATTGTGATATTGCATATCATAGATCGAAGGGGATCAAGTGTTTATGAATTGGCCACTGAAAGAGTCCAGTTACGATGCGATATATCGCAATCGTAGTTCTCAAAAGGGGAGCAGTAGTATGGAGTGCCAACCCTAGTTCTACACTGATTGAGATTTGCGATGTGGCCTGATATGGTATGAATTGTGTTTAATAAGCCATTAGGTCCATTGTTATTGCAGGGCACCTGTTGTAAAGGCTAGGATCTGTATGCCGGTGGAAAACACTGATTGCGATTTGTGATGAAGAAAACAACATCGATAAAGCCATCGAGAATTCGTCATCATGTGGGAACAGTGTTAAAGTGGTTTTCCTATGTTTAAACAGGTTTTGTTACTTGCATACTATTTGTGGCCCCGAGAATCTTTGTTGGAAATGCCCGCCTGCTAAAGTTTTTCATCCGTTTGGAACTGCTCGGGAATTGAGAGGTTAGCCTCCAAGTATATATATTGGACTAAAAACATAGGAAAAAGGGGAGGGAGGACTGGAAAATGAGTTCAGAAGCCATTGTGCGCAGAAGGCCCTGACCTGGCAGTAGATCGGGACCTCGCCTTGAGCATCAGGGAGGTTCTGAGAAGGTGTAGAAGGCCTGATTATCCGTATTGGGTGTTCAGATGGGCGTTTTTTCACAATTTTTCCGCTAGGATTTTAGTGGTATTATCTGCTTATGAAGCTGGGCTCTCAATTCTTTGTCCATCTTCCATCTTGGAGGTATAAGGATTGTAATTGAATGTTTCTTGTACTTTATCTCTTTTTATGACACTTAATGAATGAAGGCCTCCCCACTATTGAGTAGGGCCTGGAGACATAGTCCAAATTGGATGAAATCCATAATCTTAGACCAATGTCATGGTTTCATGTCTATCTTGTTATTTCCACATCGTTTTATGTGCTTTTAAGTTCCATGGTTAATAAGCTCTGTTATATGTAATTTTGATGCATAAGCAAATGATCTTGGATCAATGGAATATTCAACTGATAAGTTCTTCCACTTAATGAGATACTCTGAAATTGAACGATTTTGTAGCTATTGAATTCTTATTTATGTAACTACTTTAAGGTCGAATATGATTTTTCCTTCCTTGATAAGTTATGGCAATAAAGTTTAAACTTGGAGCTTGTCACCTATAACCTTCTTGTTGTCGCAGCTGCAACATCCTCCAAAATTTTGGCTTGCACTCAAATTTTGGAGCTTTCCTTTGTCTTTCCCTTCATTGTTGCAAACACTTGAGTTCATTTCATGAGATTTTCTAAAATCCTTTATTCCCTTTTGCTTGGTGGATCAGTGGTCATCTTTTGGAATGTTTGACTATTTTCCCATGTTTTCGAACCTTTTATGGTGGTTTTGAAGGTTGGAATTTGTGTATACAATTTGTCCTGTCTATGTAAACACCCATCACACTCATACACAAAGTTTTGAGCACATTCACAAAAGTGTCTTCACAGTTGTCCTAAAGTCTAACTCAAGTGTCGCACTTTTCACTTCTTATTATGAGACAATCACACGAAGGGAATTGCTTTCTTGTTGCTCCAATGGTCTATGTTGTCGTGCGATCAAAGTATAAGTGTGTGATCACAAATTCAATTTCATCACAAGTCTATCTCCCTCCTGCACTGAGCCACTTTTGCGAAACTCTTCCCGACCAGGCAACTCAACTTCACCAGACCCTGAATGAACTATGCATTGTTCAGTCTCAACCCTCAGTAATGTGACCTTTCTGCCTAGAACTACCCATTACATAGTCACTGTCCTCTAGGGCAGTTTCACTGCTCAATTCCAGAGCCTAGCAGTCTCCCTTGACCTCTAGAATTGTGTAGTAGTTCCTCCCAGTGTTGTTGGGAAAAGTATCCAATACGGAATGACCCTATCCCACTCTAAGGGTGATAGTACCTCAGCAACAACTGAATACAAAGCTATTCAAGATTACTTCTTTATGAGATGTAAGAGAGAGGAGGAAGAGATCCACTAACCGTTGTCTTCCGCTAATGATTGATCCAATCTTCCCTCTTTGCTGCTTGCTCCCAGCTCCTTGCTCTTTCACTGGCCCAGCTACACAAAGATCCTGCAAAAGCACAAGAAAAGGAAACTACAAGAAGCATAAATCCATAACTGATTCAAGGATTAGAATAAATCAAATATACAAGCATCAATTCGCCATAGAGACACATGCATATAGAAGAACCTCAAATGCTTTATTAATGGAAGAAGTAAAGTTCTGAGAGTGTTACAACCATAAGAGGCCCAATCCAGCAACACCTCCCAGCAGAAAGAAATCTCCTCTTCACCTCCTTCAAAGCAATCACCCAATAGTTCTATGCACAAACCAACAGCACTTCCTTACATTCACAAGATTCCAGCCCCTCTAGACCTCATGAGAGAGCTCTATATATAGGAGATTTGGAGAAAGGATGAGTCAGCTTGAGGCTGGCATGAAGCTGACTAGTGTCCTCTCCCACTTCAGTTATACTTCAGTTCTTGAGTCCACTTGGAGTTTCTTGCTTCCACTTGGAGATCTAGATCCTCTTACTCATCACAAGGCGAATTCCCTGATCCAAGTGTCATTTTGGAAGCTTCCTGGGCATTTGACACCTTGCAGAATGACTGTGCCACTTGGCCAATCTCGCCCAGTGCAGGTAGCCTTCATTAGATTTGACATTCGGCACAGGTACAGAGTGGAGCAGTTGACATTCAGCGCAGATGCTCAGTGGAGCAGTTGACATGATCCAGAATTAGCTTGTTTTTGAGTGTTTTCAGGTGGAGAACTGATTTTTAGTGCTGTGGTTTGCTGACCTTGTTCCTCTAGGGGTAGGAACAACATGTTTAGGGACTTTGGATCCCTTAGATTATCGACATTTCATGCTTCATGCTGTAAGGCACAAAAATGTCTATAACAGTTGCCCCCTAAAGTATGAGGTCGTTTATCGGGTGAAATGCTTTATCAGGAGGATCCGAAGTTCATTCAATCGCTGAGAGGTGCCCTGTAATAAATACAATACAATACATTATTTTTCATTCTGCTTTCATGATCTAGCTGAGGCGGGCATTCCCATGCTCAGCTTTATAAATTCATTTTGGTACATAGAACAGACGATCGTCCGGTGGTAGACTGATAATTCTCTGCTGAAATTATCATCCTTTGAGTAGGATGATCATCTGCTGCAATGATGTACATAACAAATCTCTTTATATCCTGAATATATATATCGCAGCCCGGATGGATGAAACTAGATCCGGGGTCTTCAAACTCGTTCGATCTTCATTCTAAGTACAAGTCGATCCATGTGAGAATTGCGCTGAAGTCGAACATGGAAAGACATCGCTTGATTACCGGTCAATAATGTAAACCGTTAACAAGCACGAGAGGAATCACCAATAATGATAATGACCCTCAAGGTACTGCAGTACAATTCACGTGGTGTGAATAAAGGACTTGGCGTCGAACACCACGCAAAATCTTCTGGTCGAAGGTCATTGATGTATACCTGTCGCTGGAAGTGAGAAACTTGCCATTGAGGCATGCAAGCTTCAAAGTACTGGGGGGTTTGTTCCTAGATCAACTTCTTGGATAATGAGCTGAAGTCGACAAGAAGCGATCCGTCAAAGGAGGGGCTTAATGAATCCCACATCAGTGACACGGAACGGAGCTAATGATTTTAGTGGAGATGAAAACAATCTGTGAAATATGATTCAGGGTGGCGATCATGGGTGGATGAAGGATAATGTATGGCAGTGGATGGGACACGGTTGACTCTTTCTGAACACATCTCTTGAACATATAACGACACTGATGTGATGGATCGGTAGCATTACCCCAAATGTGGATGGTTTGGCGAGGACCATGGTGATGAGACCGGTGAATGAATAAACCCAACCCGATGTGATACGGAGGACAAAGTGTCATGTTCAAGAGCGACTTGCTACCATTAAAGCTTTGAGGTTCTCCCAATTTTTCCCCAGTCATTTCTGACCAGTACCTCTTTATTTTTGTCAAGCTTGAGGAGGATAACATATGCTTGTTCTATAACCTGCCCTTCGGGCAAGCCCATCGCTATGTTTTAACGAGCTTAGCGATAGGGAAACTCGTTCTCGTCTAAAGACAAGTTTGTCGCTATTTAATCATTTTAACGAGCCTAACGACAAGGAAAACTCGGTCCTTTTCAATTTTAGAGAGTCTAAAAAGGTACAGAAAGTTAAATCCAAAATTCCTTTTTCGTCATCTAATCCCTTAAGTCTGAAAAAGTATAAAACAATACAGAAGGGATGAGTTTTCGATTACTTTAACGAGCCGAATAAAACAAGCGCTCGACCTTTTTGTGCAATAATCCCTCAGGTCCAAAAAGATTAAAATATAGAGGAGGGATAGCTCTTCCGGTCCTTTTAACGAGCTGGAAGGCCAAAACTCGGCAAACTTTTCATATTTTACGAGTCAGATGAAAAGAGCTCAAAGAAGACTCGTCTTTTGAGGAACGAGTGATAAACAGGGATAGCAGCAGATTCCAGGTACAGGTTGGAATTTTCCAATCACGGCAGTGTCACAAGGATGGCTAAGTGAAATCACTCTTCGCAGCTGTTCCTCAAAATGGGTAAACAATCATATGGAGGTAAACGATCGGCCAAATGAACGGTGGAGGTGATGGCTGCAGCAAAACACGACCAAGGTCTTTTTACGGTTGATCAAGGTACATTCTTAATGGTTATTTACCGGGAAGTTCATTTTTTAATGAGCTTAAACTTGCTCAAAAGCTTATGTTTATTTTTTAACGAGCATGAACTATGACGCTAAAACTGCTCAGATCTCGCTTTTCTATTTTTTAACGAGCATAAATTTCGTGGTAAAACTGCTCGATATACCAGTCATAAGATAAGAAATGTCTCCTGTGAGATAGCTATTTTTTATGGAGCTTTATCTCACGAAGCTATGCTCCTCATTTGGCAAATTTTGACCTTTGCCCCACATCCTTTCTTTATGCAAGTTCGGAAACGACTAATCCAAAAAACAGATAAATAACCGCTCTTTGCTTGCACTCCAAAAGGTTCGCATGCCCCCAGGTATAAAGTACAATTTCAAGGCTGCCCCTCCTCTCCCCCACCTTTGTTTTTCTTTGGGTGTTCACAGCTACTTGTCGTCTTGCTAGTCTAATGTTAACGATACTTGCCTTCTCGTTATTTTTAACGGGTCTTACGCGGTACTTGTCTTCCCGTCGGCCCAACTTTTGACAGCTCTTTTGCAAGATCGCAAGAGAACAGCTACTTGCGACAAGAGAGCAGCTACTTGCGACAAGAGAAGAACACTACTCAAAGACAAAACATTAATGTTATTGAGGGAGGCTTGCCTCTTTCTGGTTACCCAAAGACTGGTTTTATTTGCTGCCGCAAATGAAACTCTTTCTTCGGCGATGTCTATCATTAGGTTACTCAAAGATGGTTACAATTTGTTGCAGCAAAGGAATCTCTTTCTTTGGCGGCTGCCCCTACTTATCCTTCAAAACATTTGTTTTAATGGGTGAGGCTTGCCTTTTTACCCAAAGATGGTTACAATTTGCTGCCGCAAAGGAATCTCTTTCTTTGGAGTGGCCTACCTATTTAGACAAAGGTGAATGACTAGAAATCATCAAACACATAACTTTGACAAAAGAATCTTATTCTAGAACAACCCTCTCTTCCTTTTTTCGGACAGGGTACGGACTAGTCATATTCTTTCGCGGAAATTCTACCTTATACCCAGGGTTTCCTCTGCCCGAAGCAGACCAGGGTGCATGCCCCCTGGGTTCCAGTCCCATCTTTCCGAATCACTCGCACTCATCGGGAAGGAGGACTGGGGGTGGAGACATTTCTTGGGTGAATAGACCATTGAGGGTTGGTATTTGACTATTTGCAATGCGTGACCCTGGAAATGAAAGTTGGTCTACGAGCTTGACCATTCTTCCTTCGTGTGGAAAACACATTACTCTAAAGAGTGAGGAGACTATAGCTCCCATGCAATATATATAGTCTCGTCCAAGGAGTAGGTTATAATCCAAGGGTCCTTGAACGACCATCACGTTCATTTGAACGGTCTTCCCTTTCAATGTAACAGGCACATTGGGGAGGATCCCTAATGGTCGACTGGTTCCTTTATCAAAACCCGAGAGATTTCTTATTTCAGGCAAAAGCTCTGGGGAACCCAGTGCTTTCCAAGCAATAGAGGAAAGGATACTCACAGATGCCCCTTCATCAATGATAGTTCCAGCCATTACCATTCTGTAGATTTGGACTATGATTCTGAATGGTATACTGGCTGGTAACCGGGGTCTGCCTAGTTGGTTCCAATCAAAAGACACAACCAGGTTGCTTGGTAGTGGGACCGAATACACGGCCGGATACAATCTTGACGATGTTCCTTCCTGCGATAAAGGAATGGGCGCATTGCCCTGATGCTCATCAAAATCCGTGTTGATGAAAAGAATCTGGATGGTGTCATCCTTATTCTCTTCAGTGAGGGTGTCATTTGAAGATGAATCTTCAGTGACGGTGTCATTTGAGGATGAAACCTCTAAAGGAAGAACCGGGTCAACTGCCGTATCGACCTTTAGACTTTCGTCTGGTCTGGATTCAGTAGGTTCATTTTCAATGACTGACGCTTCAGCTGACCACTTGAGCAGGCCAGCTGTATTTTCAACCGACGAAGGACTTGGCACGAGTTTTTTGTATCCAGGAGGAAGCCTCAACGGTGAAACCGGACGATCTTCCAAAACTCTCTTCGCTTCGTCTAAGAAGGGACAACGGTGGATGGCGTGATCGCCTTCACACAGTCTGCAGGGGGATCTTGCTCCCCCTCTTCGTCTTGAACCTTCACTTTCGCTGGTTGACGGTAAGCAATCAACATGGCTATCAGAGGTTGATGCTCCCGAATTGTGCAACCGAGGGGACCAGTCCCTTAGTATCCGGGGAATACAGGGACAATCTCTATGGAAGTGGTCTCCTCTACATATGACACATGGCGATTTAGGCCCGGTCTGTGCTGTGTGTGGGGTTTTGTCAGATATCTTTTGCTTGCCCCCAGTCGCCTTAGGCTCCTTCTTCTTCTTCTCCTTCTTCTTCTTCTCCTTCTCTTCCATGGGAGCTTGGCTTTTGCCAGCCCTACCTTGTGAAGATGAAGGATTAGAGGAAGAGTTATAAGAAGTAGAAGGCTGGTGGGCAGCTCTAGACTGATCTAACTATTGACTCGACTGCTCAGGAACCATGGTGGTCTGAACTACATTAGTTGAGAATAGCCAGATAGGCAGGCCAATTGTCAGTCCTGGAAGCAACAATGTGGCCATGTGGGGTGCACCGACTTCTCCCCAAGAGGAGAATGGACTAGGATTTCCATCATGTGGAGTTCCTTGGTTGGGGCGCTCCATGTTCTCAACTTAAGATCAACGCGGGAATAGGAGGTGATTATGTTCCGTTTAAAATAAATTTTATAACGACGCTTAGACACAACTTGCTTTTTCACTTTTTAAGAGTCGAGAAAAAGCTAAAGATGACTCTAGTCTCCTTCGATGTTTTAACGAGCCCGAAGTGACAAATGCTCGGATGGACTTTTTCAGTTATAGAGTTTGAAAAAGGCCAAAAGAAACTGCTATGGAGTTCTAGGCAGAGGGTGTGCCAAACTTTTCGCAAAACCACAGAATACGTTTTACGGTACGGTTGGTCGATCTTCGTGAATGCTGTGTTCACTGCATTGCGATCAGTAGGGCGGCCGACACGGTTTCCTATTGGATAAAGGCTTTATTCCTATAGGGGTCTCCCAATATATACGCGACGGTACGTGGGAGCACAAGTCCGTATTGATACTTATCGCTTCACCGTGGAGGAATCACCCAACCACTCAACGCTAAGATATCACATTTAACGACGCCGGAACACGTCTCTAGCTTAGACCTCTAGATGTTTGCGTTATGTTTCAATGCGTTGTTATGTAAATTCAATTTATTTTAAGGTTGATCTTGTTTAGCAGTTTGCCTTTATGGATCACCACGAGATGTATAGTAACACTCCTAAATGCAGTCTAAGATGATAAGCAAGCTTTTCAATCTTTCAACTTTGAAAACCTTAACTACTAAGGGAAAAGAAAGATAACACCTTTTCACACAGATCATAGAGCACACACTAATGCATTTTTTCCTAAATCAACATGCAAACTGTCATAATGCACATGCACAATGCAAGTATTTCTTTTCTCTTTCTTAATGTTGGTGAAATGCAAAAAGAAAGCTGTTGTATAATTTTGAATTCAATTTCAAGTGAAAGCAAACAAGCTTGTCCAAAATCAAAAGACACCTTAAGATTTACTTGTTTCGACACTAGAAATATATAAATTCAAACCAAATGACGAAAGCAAAGCTCAATCAGCTATGAACAGCAAACAAACTAACTCTTAAGATCAAAACGACACTTTATCACAGGTCTAGATCTAAGAGGTCACAGCAAGACTAGTTCACTTTCGTTATGGGAAACTGTAAATGTACAAGAAATACACAAAGAACAAACACAGTTTCTTTATACAACCGAGGCGAAATAGTGACAAGGAAAGTTGGTTTCAGATAGGCACACTGACTGGTAACAAACAGCAAAAACAAGAGTGAAAACAGGGCAAGAAACAGCAGGAAACCCCAGCAGCACAAGGCAGGACTGGTCCAGCGCAGGTGGAACACTGCCTGTTTGACCTTCAGCGCAGGTAGCCCCTTCGGGAACTGCGCTGAAATGTAGACAGCCTTTGTACAGCCTGCACTGAAGAACGAAACTTTCGTTTCTAGTGGTTTCCGGGTCACAGATTGCTCAAAAATTCACAGTTTTTGCTCAAATAAGAAGCTATCAGTCAAGGAAACACTAAGGGATGACAAAGAGGATGAAAAGCTATCAATAAGAGCTTATTAGAGTCCTTGTGGATCAGCTCTTCAAATCATAAACTTGCCCAGAAACTGAGCCAGAGTAGCTGCCCTCTACTTTGCATTTGAAAGATTCAAACACAGTTCGATTCGGTACTCCCTTTGTTTATGAAATAAATAGCAAAAACACAAACAACCAACAAGATACGATCCCTAGCGCCAATTTGTTGTTGGGAAAAGTATCCAATACGGAATGACCCTATCCCACTCTAAGGGTGATAGTACCTCAGCAACAACTGAATACAAAGCTATTCAAGATTACTTCTTTATGAGATGTAAGAGAGAGGAGGAAGAGATCCACTAACCGTTGTCTTCCGCTAATGATTGATCCAATCTTCCCTCTTTGCTGCTTGCTCCCAGCTCCTTGCTCTTTCACTGGCCTAGCTACACAAAGATCCTGCAAAAGCACAAGAAAAGGAAACTACAAGAAGCATACATCCATAACTGATTCAAGGATTAGAATAAATCAAATATACAAGCATCAATTCGCCATAGAGACACATGCATATAGAAGAACCTCAAATGCTTTATTAATGGAAGAAGTAAAGTTCTGAGAGTGTTACAACCATAAGAGGCCCAATCCAGCAACACCTCCCAGCAGAAAGAAATCTCCTCTTCACCTCCTTCAAAGCAATCACCCAATAGTTCTATGCACAAACCAACAGCACTTCCTTACATTCACAAGATTCCAGCCCCTCTAGACCTCATGAGAGAGCTCTATATATAGGAGATTTGGAGAAAGGATGAGTCAGCTTGAGGCTAGCATGAAGCTGACTAGTGTCCTCTCCCACTTCAGTTATACTTCAGTTCTTGAGTCCACTTGGAGTTTCTTGCTTCCACTTGGAGATCTAGATCCTCTTACTCATCACAAGGCGAATTCCCTGATCCAAGTGTCATTTTGGAAGCTTCCTGGGCATTTGACACCTTGCAGAATGACTGTGCCACTTGGCCAATCTCGCCCAGCGCAGGTAGCCTTCATTAGATTTGACATTCAGCGCAGGTACAGAGTGGAGCAGTTGACATTCAGCGCAGATGCTCAGTGGAGCAGTTGACATGATCCAGAATTAGCTTGTTTTTGAGTGTTTTCAGGTGGAGAACTGATTTTTAGTGCTGTGGTTTGCTGACCTTGTTCCTCTAGGGGTAGGAACAACATGTTTAGGGACTTTGGATCCCTTAGATTATCGACATTTCATGCTTCATGCTGTAAGGCACAAAAATGTCTATAACACCCAGTCTAACTTGAACTACGCACTTAACACTTATAGTCCTCAAGCTATTTCCCTTGCTTGGAGGAACCCCATAATGCGTAGAGAACCCAACCTCCCTTAGCATTCGGAACTACGCAGAGGTGTTCCCTAGTGTCCTCCCTTAGTTGGAGTTCACTAACCTCAAGAACGGCGTAGATTTTTCCTGCAGGTATCTGTACTGCCTAGTCCTCCTTGCCTAAAAAAACTACGTAGATCTATCTCCCAGGGTCCCATCCCACATCAGCCACTGTTTTCCTGAACTCGCAATCATGACTCCCAGTGGCCACTAGACAATTTTTCTCCCCACTAAGTATTGTGCTCAGAAGTTCCTTAGACAAGCCTAAGTTGCACTCTACACAATCTCTGTCATCAAGCCCTCTCCCTGTCACCTAGAATTGTATAATAAGCAGTTACTAGGCCCTCTCTCTCAGCTGTCATCAGTCTCGGGCTGAGTTCATGGATAAAAATGCATCATATTATATTATGGAGATTTCAGATTGATGTAATCCCATCATGAGTGAATTGTAGGAACAGGTACACTGTCCAATCATGAAGAGATGATACATAAGGACAAGAAAGAGGAAGCATGCCTAAAGAATTACTTGTAGCCAAATGGATGAATGAACCTACCAAGAGCAAGTGAAAGGAACACAAGTGTGCAACCATCTTCCAAGATTGAAGATCATTGAAGATCCCACATCATCAAGTTATGTGAAGGAGAAGAGAAAGCACATCCAAGGACACATCTATCACTCAGCAGAACTAGCAGCTTGACATTACCACATCGTCAAGCCATTCCATCTAAGAAATGTCATGTCAAGTTGTGTCATGAGTTTTCATATGCCATATCACCATTGTGGGCCATGTTTATTGTAAATCAAATGTAATGTAAAGTGGAAGTCCAATGGACACAGATGAATATGAAGTGTCATGTAAGTTGAAAAGTTGAAGGAAGTTGAACAGTCATGAGGGTAGTCAAAGAGTCACAAGGGGTAAGAATCATCCCTTGGTTATATATACCCCCTCATTGTATGAGCAAAGGAATTTTCACCTTGGCTCCTCCCACAAAGCATTAGAGAGATTAGTTAGTTCTTTGAGGAGCAAGGAGTGGTTCCAATGTCCCACTACTAGGGCTAGTGATGTACAATGTAAATATGTTTCTTGGAACTTTTTCTTAATTACATAAGCCTTTTTAGGCTAACACGTTTTCATGCATGACTTATGGATGTTTGTAATACTATTCTATGAATGTTTGTATTTCATGTTTTCTTTCACATGTACTAATATAGTTTAACTATTTTGGTTATTTTAGTGCTTATCTTGTTGGGGATGTGTTGTAATGGTCGTCACTGCTCTCTCATCCTTTTGGACTATTTTGCAGGATACTAGAAAAACCTTTCCTTGCTTATTGGTTATAACAACTGTCACATCCGCCGTGGACTATTCCGCTGGATGGTAGATGGGTCTTCTCTTGTTCATTTGTTTTAACGATTGTCGCGTCCACTATGGACTATTATGCTGGATGTTGGACAAGAATTTTTTGTTCATGTGTGTCTCTTCCTGGGTGGTACTATTACCTCTCACTTAGAGGCTCACTTTTCTCCTGCATTTTGCAATAAGATAACCTAGACACATTTGCATTACACACTCACTAGGCACACTTAGTTTGCTTTTTGAAGATACCTGATGAGCCCCAGAAATGGGTAATTATATGGGATCATTTTACCTCTTAATTCGACTTAATCCACCATTATCATTAGTTTATTGCATGTTTTTAATTATATTTATGCTAATAGAGTGAATTGGGTTAGTCATTATGCCAAAAAGTCTAATGTGTGCTTTATGCAGATTTTTGGTCAATTTTGAGACAAAATCAAAGGTTTAATGAGCATTTGGCAGCCAAATTTGTGGAAGAACAAGGGAGAGGATTTGTAGGAGGGTGTCCCCTTCATTTATGAACCCTTACCTCGAATTCTCCATCAGAAACTCGGAGTACAAAGGCCCACATTGATGATTCCAAGGGGCAGCCGAGCAAGTCAAGTAGGACTGCTGTTATCTTCAGTTCTAGGAAGCCGAGTTCCTTAATTTTAGGAGGACTGTTGGGAGTCACCAGTTGTATAAACAAGAGGGCTTAGGTGCTCAGTAGTTTAGTCAAATTTTAGTTAGATTTTAGCCATTTGATAGTCTATTTTCGCACTTTAGTGCAGCCTTGTACTCAACTCATTTTCGAGCTCTTTTTGCAGATAGTTTTGTGATGTAACTATTATTTTTTTGATCAATGAAGATGAATCTAGCTTTGAACCAGCACTGATATTTCCTAGGGGGCTGTAGCTCTTGGGGTTGGGCCCAACCCAAGTGCCCAACACGTCCTTTGTGTATTCATATGTGTTTTTCTTGCATTCATGAAATAATTTATGTTATTTAGGTTAAATCTTGCTTTGTTACTTAGGTTGTTTTTTATGATTAAGATAGTTGTTCTTGATTGAAGTTGATTAGTTAGTTTGATAATAGAAAATATCCACAAAAAGGCTACCAAGCAGGCCTTGATCTCCTTTCTCCCTCCTTGGGACCATGAATTGAGACCAAGGCACTCTTGCTGCCACAAAAACACTGTTTTTGCTTTCCAATGCAATTGCTAGTGTTAGATTTCGAGTTGGAGAAGTTGATATCAGTTGTGTTTACATGATTAGATCTATTCTTGTTCAGTTTCCATAGCTTGATTGCATAACTTCCTGTCCATAAAGTTTTGTTCAACACTTTTCTAGTTTTTAGGTCAGAATTAGGTCAAAATAGGTAAAACTTTGTTTTCTTAGTTTTTGCTTGGGTCAGTTTTGAAAAGAAGTGTGCAGAACACCTGTAAGACACTCCAACTTATCCTTCCTCCATCATACAACCTGCTCCAATCCCTCTCTCAATATTTCCTTCACTCATTCGCCATACTTTCCCAAACTGCCCTAATTTCTACATTCTTGTGCAAAATTGCTTCCTTGACCTTTGAACAAATCCAACCATCTCCTTCACTCCTGATCTTCATTTACAAGGTCCTAGACCCCTTAACATATCTATCCATCCTTCATTTCCACTTTCCCACCGTTTTTCCACCTTCAACCCTCTAAAAACCACTTTCGGCCTCTTCCTATAGAACTTCCTGTAGAACTTCTTGTAGATCCCATGCAGCCTCCTGTAGAAGTTCATGCGAGCAATTTTTCGGAATCTGAGCACAGTGGAAATCTCCAAAATGGTACCAGGGACTCTTTAGTTCCTCTCCACACCTTCCCAACCTCCTGCAAATGCCCACTCCATTTCCTTTCGCCACTAAACCTCTGCACAATCACAAATAGTTAAAACACAAGCATAATAATTCTGCATAAAATTTCTCAAAAGTACAAAAAGATGATTTTTCCATATTTTCCTTCAGAAGTAGCTTGAATACATGCATTTCACCTTTTCAATAGTCAATGGCATCCATTTCAGTAGTTTCCATCTCTTTTCTTGCACAAGTAGGGTTAGTGGGTGAAACTAGGGTTTGCGTTTCTTTTCAGCTTTCATCTTCTTTCTGCAAGTAGACTAGCCTTTTTTGAGTTAGCTTTCTTCCATCATAGTTAAAAGCTTCTTCTGAGAACTCATAGAAGTTGGCTTAAGCTCCTAGTGAACTTGTGCCAGCTGATCAAGTGACAGCCTGCAGTAAGAGCTAGTACTTGTGCATATAGCACTGTCGCTTCCAAGTTTGTTACAAACTACCGAGTTGATAAAAGTAAAGTAGGGAGTCCCAGGAGTTGAAACATCATTGGTGCAATACTGGAGCTCACAAATACCATTGCACCACTCTCTTCTGCTGATAGCCAAAGACAAGGCAAATATTTAAGTAATTGGAAACTGGGCCTTCATACCAGATGGGAATCCTACACCAAATAATGTGAGGTCTAATTTGGGAGTCATATCAAGGAAATCCCCTGAATGTTGGCGGGTCCAACACTGTCAACATTTTTGGTGCTAGAAGGAGGGAAGCCAATATTTTATGGTTGGTTGTCCCACCGACTCGACTAATCCATCTTTTGGTCAACGTAGTAACTTCCGCTCCCTCTCCCCTACTCGCAACTCTGAAGTTCATAACTCCTCACCACCTAGGCCTGAACATGAAATCTCATACCATCAACTTTTGTTTGTCCACCCCATCACCCATCAATTTTAAAAAGTTGTTGGACTAATTCCGGGAGTAATCACTCTTCCATATTCTCAAAAGAAGAACAAGACAACCCCCACATGAGTAGTGGTCTCGTCTATTGAAGAAGCAATTCTCGCCACTCTTCAAGAACTAGTAGAAGATATGGAAAGGGAAGAAGAAGCTCTACTCTTTCAAGGAGGAAAAGGAGGCAATCCTTTACTCTTAGGTTTAGGTTCTGGTGGTGGAGGTGGAGAGGAAGGAAACAAATAAGAAGAGGAGGAGGAACCATCAGATTCAGAAGAGAAAGAGGAAGAAAATGAAGAAGAAGACATGGCAGAGCAGAATTTGGATTGGATGACTTAGGGCCCATTGGCACTTTCGGGTGTCTCTCATAAGGTGCCAAGACACGGAGAGAACCTCTTGACGAAATATGACCCTCACAAGACAGTGAAGGCTGAAGATCACTTAGACAACTTTTACCTACACTTGCAAACACTTGGGGTACGTTATGATGATGTTGCATGCAAAATTTTCCCATGTACCTTGGATGGTAGAGTAGTTGTATGGTACCACAATCTTCCTCCAAAATCAATCTAGAATTTGAGGGAATTCAAAGGAATATTTCTTGAGAAATTTGCTAAAGGTAAGACCCCTACCATGTTATTGAAAGAGTTGGTTAGTCTTAAGATGGAGCAAAAGGAAAAGATTAAATATTTCAATCATAGTTTCAATCTCATCTTGAACAATTTTTTGGATGTCACAAATGTCATGACTCCATCACCATCAACTACTACACTTCTGCCTTGCCAACAAGTATTGCATAGTTTGTAAAGCGAACTGCGAGACCAACGTTAACATAAAACTATGAAGATGATATTTCTGTAGAGAAGGACCTGCATGCTATTGGAGTCATCACAAATGATGAACCCACAAAGGACTCCAAAGACATAGGTAAGAGGTCTCAGGCCTCTGTGAGCAAGGCTAAGGAAAAAGAACTGAACAATATGGAAAGCCTTACTCGTCTCATCAAGTCCCTAACCACCGAAATGGATGAACTTAAACAAAGGACAAGCGAGACTACCACGAGAAGTATGCCCCCCAGGTTCATGTCTAGAAGGAATGTAGCTTCTGGAAGAAACAAAAATCAGCCGAAAAAATCTACACAGAGTTCCAATTTGGTGCTAAACATTGAAAAAATTGGCATGGACTCATACTAAACATTTCATAATGAGAATCATTTAGAAAAGATGTGCCCATAGTGGAACTAACTCACAAGAATAATAACTGTGCAGTTTGTGGACACATTCATGGTTGAGGACCAGGCTGAGCTCGATCGAGAGGATGAAGAAGTTGGTGTAGTTTATGAAGCTCCAAGCACTGGGCATGCAGTGAACATGTATCATTGTGTTCTCACAGCCTAGAAACATACTGCTAATAAGGAACCTTTGAGTGATGGTCTGGCCTAGAAGCAGAGTAACCGATACAACTTGAGAAGTCAAGGGATGACCCCTATGACTGAGGTGCCAAAACATAAATTCAAAGAAAATGTGTTAAGAAAAATAAGGCATCTGGCTAACCAATGCATAACACTCAGAGCAAGTCTAGGAAAATAGTTCCAATGAAAAGTGTTTCTGCTAGCAGTAAATACATAACCATTCCACTAAAAAACATAAACCCAATTCCACCCCCAGACACCTTGGTCAATCTTCTCATTGTAGATTACAATATTGTAGAAAACATGGAGAAGGTTCATGCAAACATCTCCCTGTTTGAACTTACCAAGATCACGAGCCAACAGGACATCTTCTACGAGCCCTTCAACAAACTTATACTGATAATGCTACCTCTTCAGACAAGCGATCTAGTAAGTCTCCCGACGCTCTCGGATCCGTACTCAACGCACTCCGCCTGGAGGAAAACACCCTTTGCCCACCGTTCTTGTTAACATTTGAAATCTTCAACTTCAATGTACAAAATTTCTTGGTTAATTACGATGCATCGGTAAATTTTATGCCACTATCCATGCCCAAGAAGATCAATTCTCAATGGGATACGAAAATGCATAGATCATTCAGCTGGTCTTGACTTGTGTTCCAACAATTGCTGACCTGAAGGATGTCATCATCTAGTTATTAGTTGACGGATGAGTTCATCAATGCATCAACATTGTAAATGTGGACATTTCGGAAGCATACGGGGTATTACTGAGCATAAAATGGTCAAGCAAGCTACAAGGATACTTTTCCACAGACTGGTCACAATTATGGGTTCTGTACAAAGGTAGGAATAATCTGATTCAGATAGAATTAGAGAGATACATGAACCACACAGTGACTCCCTTGAACGTGCACAACGAGCTGTTGGCTTTCACAGAACTTGTTTTTGGCAATTGTTTTCTGGAAACACAGTTGGGGTGCTATCTTGCAGAGCCATTCCCAATCCCACCAAACACATAGCTGTACCTCCTTCCATGTCCAATTGGCGATAATGAACTTTGTACAACTAGTAGTAGTATTAGTGTTAGGCCCCTATACTACTAGTGTAACCCCTTATTGTTATTAGTACAACCCACTTATTATATTTTTGTACCCATGTAGTGCCCATATTGTTGTTATTGTGCCACATAGAAGCTCACTATTGTTATTATTATGCCCTTACATTATTATTGTTATGTCGGCTCTGATTATGTTATGACCCCTTAGACACCTATATATAGAAAGGAGGTATTTTCATTTGTATGATCAAAGAATTGTTCATTTATGTAATGTAAATGAGGTTGCCCCCTCAAAGAGGCTGAATTCTAAGGCGTTGATCTATCTTTTCTATCTTTTCTTGAGCTGGTTTCATAACATTTGGTATCAGAGCTTTGGATTCTAGGGTTTCGCTGCTCCAAACAGGTCATCGTGGAATTTTCGCTATAATGTTTTTTCTGTGACGTTTCAGAAGTCACAAAAAAAACCCATTTAAGAAGAAATCGTGCTAAACCTTGGGTTCGAATTTCAGAGCTTTTCGCAAGATATTTGCGGAGATATGATCTGAGGAAGTTGGTCTTTTTGCAGACTCCTAAATTACATTCAAAACAGGTGACCCGGGGAAAATCGTCATAACTTTCTCTCTGGGGATCGGATTAAAATTTTGTAAGAAGGTAAAGAAAGAGGACAGACTGTAGTTTCTTGTCTGTATTTTTCAGATCCATAGGTCGAAATAGTGACTCGTGGCACGTCGTACAAGTTCGCTCTACTGAACTAGTCTATAATCAGGTCATCTTGGGAGATTGTACATAACTCTTTCTTGGAGAATCCAGTTTGGATCAGACTGGTGGCATTGGAAAGAGGACGCAGAGGGCTACTATAGGTCGCAATTTTAGAACTTAAATATCTGAAAGTACAGAGTTACAGTCGTTTCAAGATCGAGCTCCTAAAATCAAGAAAAAGCAAGATGAGGAAGTTTGATGGCAAGGATCCGGTAAATTGGATACTTCAGATGGAGTAATATTTTGATCTACATGGTGTACCACTGTTACAAAAGGTATGTATTGCATCTTCATATTTAGAACCGGATCAATTTTTATGGTATGAAGGGCTTTTTTCTCATAAAAAACTTGTTACGTGGTCAATTTTCACGGAGGAAATGATAGCACATTATGAGGATACAAAGAGAAACACCTTCTTTAGAGTAACACCACAACAATTGGAAAGAGTAAAAGGGCTTTGTGACATACTGGAAAGCAAAATTATGGAAACCAGGAAGTATACCCCTCACAACTATAAAGATGGAAGTGTTGTTTCTCCCAACCTTCCACAACCTACAAGGGTTACACCACAACAATTGGAAGAAAAAAGAGAAAAAGGGCTTTGTTACAATTGTGATAGCAAATGCACTAAAGATCATAAGTGTGCTGAGAAGAAATTATTTTACATAGAATATGAAGAGGAGGAAGAAAAGGATTAAGAAACATCAAAAGAAGATGATATATGCCAGGACCCCACCCCAGAGAAAGAAGAAATGAATCAGACCATATCTTGTAAAGCATTGGCAAGAATTACCACTCCTCAAACTCTCAAGATAGAAGGACATATCAAGAAGAAAAAGGTGCAAGAAGTGAAAGATCACATCGAGAAAGAAGAAATGAATCCAACCATATCTTGTAATTCATTGGTCGAAATTACCACTCCTCAAACTATCAAGATAGAAGGACATATCAAGAAGAAAAATGTTCAAGAAGTAAAAGATCACATCGAGCATCAAGAAATGAATCCGACCATATCATGTAAAGGATTGGAAGAAATTACCACTCCTCAAACTCTAGAGATAGAAGTATATATCAATAAGAAAAAGGTTCAAGCAGAGAAAGATCACATCGAGCATCAACAACAAGTTCTCCAACTTTTAAAGGATAACGCCACTTCAATGCAAAATCAAATGAAACAACAGGTAGATCAACATCATAGTGAAAAATGTTTTGGTGTAGGTGATTGGGTATTTTTACTGCTACATCTCAAGCAAGCTAATTATGAGAAGGAAATGTTGAAAATACTACATGCACTTAAAAAATGGCGACCTTCTCGAATAGGAAGACTCTTCAAGGATGAGGCTATGGAAGCATTGTTTTGTGTTATTTCTATTATCCAACCAGATTGGATAAATGAAGCAAGGGATGAATGGAAGAAGGACGAAGAAGTGTGGCCACTTATTCAAAAGTTGCAAAAGATCCCAATTCAAACAATATTGCCAGAAATTGAAGAGGAAGGAAAAATCATATTGGAACTTGAAGCAGTCATAGAAACAAGAACCCGACAGCTACGAAATTGATCAATTTCAGAGTATCTCATCAAGTGGAAGAACTTACCCACTGAAGATTCCACATGGGAGGACAAGAATTTTATACAGAAGCATCAAGAACTACTCAAGCATTGAGGACAACGCTTTTTGAAGAAGAGGGGCATGTTAGGCCCCTATACTACTAGTGTAACCCCTTATTGTTATTAGTACAACCCACTTATTATATTGTTGTACCCATGTAGTGCCCATATTGTTGTTATTGTGCCACATAGAAGCCCACTATTGTTATTATTGTGCCCTTACATTATTATTGTTATGTCAGCTCTGATTATGTTATGACCCCTTAGACACCTACATATAGAAAGGAGGTCTTTTCATTTGTATCATCGAAGAATTGTTCATTTATGTAATGTAAAGGAGGTTGCCCCCTCGAAGAGGCTGAATTATAAGACGTTGATCTATCTTTTCTATCTTTTCTTGAGCTGGTTTCATAACAATTAGTAGCAATAGTAGTACTAGTGCAGTAAGTAGTCCTTGTATAGATGATATGTGGACAATTTACTTTGATAGATCCAAGACACAGGAGGGCTCTAGATCTGGCTGTTTTTTAATAGACTCGTTATAAAGAAAACATGTAATCTCTAGTCAACACTTGGAATTTGAGTGCATGAACAACATTTTAGAGTATGGAGCACTCGTCTTGGGCTTACAAAAAGCCATTTACCTCAATGTTGCTATCTTGAAAGTGGTAGTGACTCTTAAATCATGGTACGTTAGGTACGTAACACTATACATTGTGTGTCACCTCATCTTAAGAGTTATCAACAAGAGATATGGAAAATCATCTATCACTTCCAAGCTTTTAATATTATTTCAGTACTAAGAATGTGTAACACAACTGCAAATGCCTTGGCAAACACAACTACTATGATGTTACCATTAAGGGAAGAATTTTTTGTTGAAATTTTGTATAAACCATCCGTCCTAGATAACATAACTAACTTACCCATTTTTTATGGTGACCAAGAAATATTGTACTTTATGGCCAATGCTAACATATTCAAATACAAAACGATTGATGAGGATGAGCACGAGCAGACACTGCAGGACTAAACCAGTGCAAGAAAAGGCAACCTCATCCCTAAGGGTGTGGCATTACTGGAAAATCTTCATGATCTGCGAAACCACTTTTAGGGACCTCTGAATGGCAAGACCCACAGTTCTGCATTGTCACGTGAGCAAATCAAGTTAGGAACTAAGAAATATCTAAAGTATGTTAATCTCGGTACTTGTTGCACACCACAAGAGTGGCAAGCCTTTATCCACCTATTTAAGTAGTACCATGATGTCTTCACGTGGACGTGTGATGATTGCAATACCTATGACACATGAATAATCCAACATGTGATACCAATCAAGGAAGGGGCCAAGCCTTTTCAACATAAATTAAGAAAAATTCATCCAATGCTTGAGCTCGTCATACAGAAGGAATTGAGAAAATGGTTGGATGCTCAGATCATCTATAAGGTGCAACATTCAATGTGGGTATCCAACTTAGTCCCTGTGAGAAATAAGTCTGGGGAGATCTGCATGTGTGTAGATTTCCACAATATCAACTGTGCCTCAGACACGGAGAATTACCCAGTGTCGTCCATGGAGCAGATATTGCAAATAGTATTTGGGGCCGAAATGTTTTCTTTTCTCGATGGATTTTCAAGTTACAACTAGGTTCTGTTAGCAGAGCCTGACATATTAACAACTACATTCCATACAAAGTGGGGCACGTTTGCATTCCTATGAATGTCATATGGGCTAGTCAATGCTGGTGCAACGTTCCAACATGCAATAGGCATCTCCTTCCATGGGCTTATCAGATAGAATATTATGGTCTATCTCAATGACGTGACAATATTTTCCAAAAAAATGTTATACCACCTGTCCCATTTGAAGAAGATTTTTGATCGATGCCTAAAATATGGGATATCATTGAATCCCAAGAAGAGTATCTTTGCAGTGTTCAAGGGTAACCTTCTTGGACACATCATTGTTAAAAGTGGGATCAAGGTAGATTCGAACAGGGTTCTGACCATCATGCAGATTCCCCACCCAGTGAACAAGAAAGCCATGCAGTCTTTCTTGGGGAATATTAATTTCCTTAGAAAGTTCATCTATGATTATGCTCAAATTGTTAAACCAATACAGGAGATGATAAAGAAAGACACAACCTATAAATTGGATAAAATGGAAAAGGACATGTTCGCCCATATAAAGCAAGCTATAGCAGAAGCACCCGCATTATACAACCCATACTTTCACAAAGACTTCTTTCTCTACACTTTTGTTTCAGACACCTCTCTTGTTGTTGTGCTCACTCAGAATGATGAGTTGAACAAAATGACCTATCTCCTTCATGAGTGCAAGCTTGCAGGGCTCAATTAACCCACCATGGACAAACAAGCTTATGCAGTGTACAAGGTGGTAATAAACTTCAGACCATATCTAAAAACCATTGCATTATCTTTGTTCCACACCCAACAGTCAGGTCAATGGTTGTTTATCAAGATCTGGGTGAAAGAAGGGAGATCTGGTGGTGGGCTCTAGTATTGTAGCAATAATGCTACAACTCCTGGAGCTTCCTATCTCTAATTTTATCAACCCGGTAGTTCGTACAAACTTGGAAGCGACGGTGCTGTATGCACAAGTACTAGCTCTTGTCGCAGCTGTCACTTGGTCAGCTGGCACAAGTCCGCTAGGGCTCAAGCCAACTTCTATATGCTCACAGAAGAAGCTTTATGAGTGATGGACGAAAGCTAACTCAAAGGAGGCTAATCTACTTGCAGAAAGAAACTGAAAGCCAACAAAGCATGAAAACCCTAGTAAACCCTAATTTGACTAGCTAGGCCCTTACAATGCAAAACTGTGAATGAAACTTCTACCAATGATGCCATTACTTGCAGTGAGCTGAAATACATGCATCTAAGCTACTTGCATCTGAAAAGACATGTTTTTGTATTTTTTCATTAAGTGGTTGGATTTATTGTGATGATGCTTTTGATTAGGGTTTGACTGTGCAGGAGCGGTTCGAATGGAAGGAAAGCATGGGCAAGGTCAGGGGGGCTAGGAGAGGCCCTAGAGGATCTCTAGCATCAGTCCACAGAAGTCTACCACGTTCGGATACTCAGCAACCGAGTTTGCAGGCTTCTACAGGAAGTCTGCAGGGGATCCTACAGGAAACTCAGGGGTTCTACAGGAAGTCTGTGAGATTCTACAGGATGTTCGACCGTGGGAGTTTTGGGAGATGGTGAAGTGATGGAGTGGTATGGGAGGATAGGTGAGATGGAGATGGAACTGGTGATGGTTCAGGAGCAGAGAAGTCAGATGGAGAAAGAATGAGATCAACGAAAGGTCAAGACAATGGAGCTACGTGAATCATGGAAGAGCTGGAAGGTATACGAGCTGAACAGAGGTCGATTGGGTGACTTGAGGTGTGGTTGACAAGAAGAGGAAGGAGATGGAATGATGTGGAGCAGTGCAAATGAAACAAATTGCTTATGAATGTCACCAAAATGAGAACTCATTAACCTGTGCTACCTGTGATTTAAACTTAATGAACAGCAATGTAAATTGTGAAGGAAACTCGTGCATGGAAGTGGAATGAAGAAGTAATGCTCAATATCAAAAGTGCATGGGTGGATCTTTAATGAAAATGACTATGTTGCAGCTTGCATGGAAGTAAAAGACTGCGTTCTTTTTGGTGGTTGATGTGGACTGCACCCCAATCCCTAGACAGAGATGGCAGTGAAGACACTAGCAACCCTTTTCTTGGAGCTCCAGTGATTACAAACTCTCCTATCCTGATCTAAGCAACTGAAAGCAAAGTAACCATAAGCTAATCCTACTCAATCACATAAAAACTAAATCAGCAGACTGTAAATTCTAATTGCATGTCAAAGTAAAGAACAAAGTGCTGGAACGAAAGGCAAATAACATTACAACACATAGGAGGTCTATTGCTCTCAGGTTGGGCCCTAACCTGAGAGCTATAGCTCCCTTAGAAACTCAGAATTAGATCCAAATCTGCTTGCCTTTATTCATAATCAAAAGTCTAATGTCATGCCAAAACTGGCTTACAAAACAACAAAAACCGAGCTGCAACTCGTGCTCAGAGATTACAATAGTAATTCCAAAAGTCAAAAAGCTTCTAACAGAGGCTACGGCCTCAGTATTTATGCAAAATGATAATCCAACAGGTTTCCTTGATTTGTGGAGCTCGGCTATCCAACTGAAGGTTAAACTGCTGATCCTGTAGAACAGTTGTAACTGCTGTTCCTGTAGAACGGTTGACTGCCTCTAAGCTCGGTGGGGAGATTGGTTGGAGCTCGGAGCTATGGTGGGAATCACGAGGAAGGTCCCCAAGACTGTGGACATCCTCTCCTAAAAACCAGCAGTGCCACCTTACTGTCTCCTTGTCTCCTTTTTTGTGGTCTTTGCTCCCTTTTAATGCCAAAAACCTGAAATCATCATGTATTAGTCACGTAGATAGAATGCCTACCCTTCTTCCTACAAACAACACGAATAAACCAAGAAATGAATGCATAAGCAATAAAAGATGAATGGTTTGAGCAAAGAAAGTAGGCCAAATGAGCCCAAATTGTACCAAAAATTGGGGCTCATCATCTGGATGACCATATTATATGAATATGATCTTCACATCAAGTTAGTTCACACCATCCTATTTGCCTGAACTGTGCAATCCTGACTCCCAGTGGCCACTACACAATTTTTCTCCCTAGTAAGGACTGTGCTCATAAGTTCCTTAATCAAGTCTGAGTTGTGCTCTGCGTAGTCTCAGTGATCAACCCCTCTCCCTGTCACATGGAAGTGCACAATGTACAGTTACTGGGCCCTCTCTCTCAACTTTTCATTAGTCATGGGCTCAATTCATGGATAACAATGCATCATCTTAGATTAGGGAGTTTTCGGATTGATGTCGTCCCATCATGAGTGAATTGTAGGAACATGTACATTGTCCAATCATGACAAGATGATGAAGAAGGAGAAGAAAGAGGAAGCATGCCTAAAGACTCACTTGTAGCTGAATGGACGAATGAACCTACCAAGAACAAGAAAAAGGAACACAAGTGTGCAACCATATTCCAAGACCAAAGATCATTGAATACCCCCCATCATCAAGCTATGTAGAGGAGAAGAGAAAGAACATCTAAGAACACCTTTATCACTCAATAGCACAAGCGGCTTGACATTGTCACATCATCAATCCAATCCATCTAATTAGTGTCATGTCAAGTCATGTCATGAGTTGTCATGTTCCACATCACCATCATGGGCCATGTTTATTGTAAATCAAATGTATTATAAAGTGGAAGTCCAATGGAAAAACTTGAATATGAAGAGTCATCGAAGTTGAAAAGTCAAAAGAAGATGAACAATCATGAGGGTAGTCAAAGAGTCACAAGGGGTAAGAATCACCCCTTGGTTATATATCCCACTTCATTGTATGAGCAAAGGACTTCTCAACTTGGCTCCTCTCGCAAAGAATTAGAGAGATCAGTTAGTTCTTTGAGGAGCAAGGAGTCACTCCAATGTCCCACTACTAGGGATAGTGATGTACAATGTAAATATGTGTCTTGGAACTTTTTCTTAATTACCGAAGCCTTTTCAGGCTAGCATGTTTTCATGCATGATTTATGGATGTTTGTAAGACTATTATGTGAACGTTTGTATTTCATGTTTTCTTTCACATGTACGAAGATAGTTGACTTATTTAGGTTATTTTAGTGCTTATATTGTTGGGAATGTGTTGTAATGGTTGTCACTGTTGTCTCATCCTTGTGGACTATTCTGTGGGATACTAGATAGAACATTCCTTGATTATTAGTTATAATGACCATCACATCTGTTGTGGACTATTCCACTGGATGGTAGATGAATCTTCTCTTGTTCATTGGTTTTAATGATTGTCGCATCTATTGTGGACTATTCCGCTGGATTTTGGACATGCATTTTCAGTTCATGTGTGTCTCTTCTTGTGTTGTAATATTACCTCTCACTTAGAGGTTCACTTTTCGCCCCCCTTTTGTAGTAATATAACTTAGACACAGTTGCATTGCACACTCACCTTGCTTTTTGAAGATACCATTGCATCACTCTCCTATGCTGATAGCTAGAGCCAAGAAAAATATTTTAGTAATTGGAAATCAGGCCTTCATACTAGATGGGACTCCTACACCAAATGATGTGAGGTCTGCTTGGGTCTTCATATCAGGGAGATCCCCTGAATGTTGGTGGTTCCAGCACCGTCAACACTTCTTTAAGCATGAAACATGTAAAATTAGGTGTACTCGCGAAGATGTGGGTGACTCCATTTTGAATTCTATAGTATCAATCTTTTGCCACACCTCGTAAGGTCCAAATTACTTGGGTGATAATTTATCATCCTTCTTAGGTTACTTGAGGGAACATTTTTTTGTAGTGTTGTAGTTGTAAAAATACCCAATCTCCAACATCAAAAGTTATTTCACTGTGACGTTGATCTGCTTATTGTTTCATTCTATTCTGCACCAGAGGTAGGTTATCCTTTAAGAGTTGGAGAACTTGTTGTTGATCCTTGATGTGATCTTCCACTGCTTGAACCTTAGAATTGTCTCTTAAAGAAGATGTGATGGATGGGGGATCATATCCATTCAGCACCATAAATTGGGTCGTTTTTACTATGGTATGAAAGGAAGTGTTATACCACCATTTTTCCATAGGTGAACACTTGATCCACTGTGTTTGTTTATCATATACAAAGAAAAAAGTTATACTTCCAAACATTTGTTCACTATCTTAGTTTTCCCATCAGATTGAGGATGATAAGATGATCTATGAGATAAATGAGTACCAAGACAAGAAAATAATTTTATACAAAAATTTCCAATGAAAATGAGACCTTGTCACTTACAATAATCTTTGGGTTTTCATGTAGATTTTGAATTTTTTCCAGAAATGCCATAGCCACTGTATTGGCTTTGAAAGGATGAGATAGTGCACAAAAGTGTGCATACTTGGTAATTCTATCAACTAACACCATGATGACACTCTTTCCTTTATACTTGGGTAAACTTGTGATAAAATCCATTGACACCGCCTCCCAACATTGACTAGGAATGGCTAATGGTTGTAAAACACTTGGTGTCTTAATTGTCTCAACTTTATTTTGGCAACCAAACATTTTGCCACAAACTTTCAAATATCAGATTTGAGGCCATCCCAAAAATTACTTCTTGACCCTTTGGTAAGTTTTTAAAAACCATGAGTATGCTACTATAGGAAAGGTGTGCAATTCCAAAAGAACCTTTTGTTTCAGTTTGGAGTTCTTACGTAGGTATAAGATATATATGTATCACAATGAATCATTTTTCTAGATAAATGTATCAAATGCAATGGGATCTTACTGCAACTTCTGAATGAGTGTCCATACATCTTCGTCATTCTTCCATCCACCCCTTGCTTCAGTTATCTAATTAGGCTAGATATTAGAAATGACACAAAGCAATGCCTCAACATTCTCATCCCTCGCTGAGGGTGCATTTGCAACAACTTTTTTCTTCCCTTTTTTTTAGATGATTTCAAAGTCATAACCCAACATCTTTGTAACCGATTCTTTCTACTCTTCTAAAGATAATATTTTTTCCAAGAAGTCATGATCTATTTTTACCTTGAAGTGTCTTCCCATTTGATGAGCGTCAATATTGCAACAAGAATGTTGCAACTCCCAAGGCTACCAACTTTAATTATCAACCTGAGGTCTGTACAAACTTAAGAGGTATCAACACTATATTTGCAGCATACAATGTGTCATTCCTTTGCTGTCATGATGTAATGGAGTGCATGTAATGAAATCAAATCCTAAACTAATTGCAGAAAATGAAATGTTCGAAATGGAACCTTAACCTATTGCAAGAAAGAAAGTACAAGGAAAAAGGCTGAAATCAAATTCTAAAACACACCATTTTCTAACTAAATTCTAAGATGATTTCTTTCAAAAGAATGCTAAGTTAACATGTATGAAATCCTACTGTCCTAAGCATGCATATTCAAACCATCAAACCTTCTACAACTGTGCATGTAAATGAATAAAATAAATATGTTTTTCTTTTTGTCTTTTTTTATGTGAAAGATAATCTCTTTTGGTCATGTGGAAGGTGGCTTAGAGATGATGGTGAATTTTTGGAAGGCTTGGGAGACCCTTAGGTGACCTTGTGTGGCTTCCTATAGGTTTTCCCTCAATTCGGCCTCAAAACAGGCCACTACAGGAAAACCTACATGATGTACTAAAAACCTATAAGATCCCCTGAAAACCTACAGGATACAGTCGAGAGAAAAATGATGGATGTTGAAGGTGATGGAAAGATTAGGGAAGGTGGTTTGTGGATGGAATGAGGCAAGGGAGTGCCAAGGACCACTTTAGAACTCAAAACCAAAGTTGGGAGATGGATGGATTTGCTCAAAAAGCTTGGAGAAGTTTCCTTGTGAAATGATGAAATTGGTGAGGGTTTAATGACCAAGAAAATAAAATCCAAATTGGATGGGAAAATTTTTGTTATTAAATAGGATGTCTTAGGTCCCTATTCCAAGTGGAATCACTCAAAAAGACCTCTGTTAATCCATGAAAAGAAAATATAAAGCATTACTAGTCGAAAATCTAGAAATTCGAGAACTAGTGAGCTAGTAAATCTAAAAAATACCTAACCAAATCAAGTGAAAATTCAATGGGGTAATTTTTTTATGAACTAGAATTTGTTTTTGATCTAATGCAAGTGGAACCAACTCGATTGAATCTTGTTAGAATGGTCTAAAAAATAGAAGAAATTTATTGTTCTTTGCTAAAAAGGAGGTCCAACAATCTAGATTTGGGAATAAGAAGACTAATCCAAGTAGCTCAATGATTACTATGAACTTACAAAGATTTTCCAAGGATGAAATAATTCTTGTGATCCTGCAAAAGAACTTACATCAACCTTTTAACTCAATCCTACAACAAGAAATGATTAATACTAAATGAAGAAATAGAAAGGAATAAAAACTAGAGATGCATGTGAATAAGCAGTGAAAAGAAGGAACGAAAATGATACAAAAGGTCTCTGAGGTTCCTACGATGACCAAGCCCAAGGAAAATCAGAGACCTATGGAGGAGAATAATATTTAGAAGCTGAACATGACACCAATCTTCATTATTTTCATCAATAGAATTACATCCCTGCAAGAAAATACAATGAAGCTACAAAAATATAAGCTCTCTCCACAATAACATTATTGAAAATATTCCTAGAGGAAAATTCAACTTGCTACTTATAAAAAATGATTAGGAATCATTCCCCATGAATGGAGGAATCTCTCCCCACCAAAATCCCTTGATTAGTGGATCTGGTCCCCAATACTAGAAATCTGCATTAAATGGCAAGGAACACATTCCTAGATTTTCTCAATCATTCCCTAGAGGAAAATTATTTGTACTTATACAAAATGATTAGGAATCATTCCCTATGAATGGAGGAAGCTTTCCCCACCAAAATCCCTTGATTAGTGGATCTGGTCCCTTAATTAGTGGAACACATTCCTAGATTTTCTCAATCATTGGAGTTCCACAATCTGTGCCATAATTCCATAATATATTGTTGATTTATTATTTATTATTGATCCTCCTGTAGTAGGGAACAAGTCCCAAAAGTATCTCCTCCTCCAAATCTTCATAATCTGCCCAATATTCTCATAATATTCCACAAAATAAAATAATATTAGGCACAAATGTCCAATTATCCATAAACCTTCCTAATGAATATATTAAAGTTAAAAATAAAATATCTAATGCAAGAAGAGGTTTAATATGCTGAAGTATGGTTAGATGGACCTTAATTTATGTTTAATTTATAGGCATGGGCCTTAATTTATGTCTAGTTTAGAGGCCCATCATACCCCCCTGCTGAAAGTGTTGCTCATCCTCTAAGCAACTTAGAGACCTCATTGTGCCTCATCCATTGCCCTGGTGGCCTCTCTCTTGTGCATTAAGAATCTTGGTTGTAATTTCTACAAGGACAAGCCCAAAAACATATTTGTGCAAAGAAAAATCATTGTTTATTGAGACCATTAGCTTGCCTTCTTCCCCTTATTCAAGATGGGTTCTTGAATATTTTTCAGTTTGGCAAGGTCTTCCACACCCTTATCAACCTTCTACTACCTTGTTCCGCCATTTGGACACCTCTAATACCTTCAAAATGCATTTATAGTATGACATCTTGTAGTAATTCCTGTCAAAACTACAGGAAACCTACAGGAAACCCTGTTAAAACTACAAGAAACCAGTTTTGAGCATAAATGATAGTCTGAGGTTAGGGCAGACCCTCAACTTGACTCCCATGAATTTCTCCCATTTTTAGGCCCTGGAAAAAAGCTAGAAAGAGATTGGAGACCTCTTGGAACACCTCTTTTCATTACTGTAGTTTGAGTTCTATTTTGATGGTGAATGCCTTATTTATTTTTGCTTCCTTCTTCTTCTCTTTTGTGGCCTAGGTGATTGCCTAATGGCCTTGGAGTTCTCTATTTTTGATTAGGTCTCTCTTAGGCACTGCCATTTTGGGTTTTAGCACAATTTGTTCCTTTCTTCCTTCTTGTAGCAGCATTCTTCCTTCCTGTAGTAGTCATTCATTCTTCCTTCAAAGTCTTCTAACTGTATGGGGGTGATGAGAAATGATGTAGAGGGATTGGATGATGATGCTAGGGCTCAAAAGGAGTAGTGTAGGTTTTTGAAAATGGAGAGGATGCTTTGTTTGTTTTTTTTTTCAAGAATGGAATGGGATGGATGAATGATGAATACGTAGTGAATATGAAGTGGATGGAGGGCTTGGAGTGTTGTGGTGGCTTGGCCTTTGCATAAATTTCTTCTTTTAACTGTTGTCCTCATTCCTTGAAATCATCACCCTTCATAATTTGACTTTTAAACATTGCATGAGTGAAGGAGTGAGCTACAATTAACTAGTTGAAGGTGGCTGAGACTGCTGACCCATCCTTAGCTTATAAAACCTCATCTCTCATGCATTGACAACAAATTTCTAACTATAATATGCTCAAGAAAATAGGTCAAGAATATTGCATACCTATACCTACCTAATGGTTGTTGGAGAGACATGCATGTTGCTGCTGAGTTGATGTTGATGTGCAGGTGTTGGATGGTGATGCTGATGATCCTGATGCTGCTGCTAAGCTCTGGAGGAGCTTCTTTGACCTTTGGATCTCCATGCTGAAGCTGACTACAAATCTTTGGCTACTTCATCATCATATCCCCTCAATTTTTCAAAGAAACCCATCCAATTGTGCCTTGTGAATATCTTTAGTACAAGAGGGTGCTAATGAATCCTCACTATGTTGATGGGTTCCCCCTGTCATTTTTCTCTGCTGGATGGAGGTTTGTATATGTCTGATACCAAATTTAAAAATTATGTGTATACAATTCCCTTATGTTGCAATCACTTTCAACAAACTAGAAGGGTTTTTTATGTTCCTTTCACTTGGAAAAATGTGGGGAAATGTAGAGCCTACCTCCTTAACACTGCTTGATGAAGCCAACCTCTGTTTTTCCCTTTTAAAACTGCTCACTGCCAATCCTGTAGGTGTTGTTCTGTATCCTGTAGGATCTCAGGGAATCTTGTAGGTTTTCAGGACAACAACTTGTTTTGTCCATATCTCCCAAATGGTAGAATGGATTGACCTGAAACTTTTTAAGCATGTTGCCATCATCATTATGCACCTCCCCATAAAAACAATTTGGTCAATGGATGCATGGATCTCGAGAAAAACTAAAAATGGCTGAAGGTGATGGAGGCCGATTACTTGGAAACCATGCACTGTAATATGCTAAAATGGCTTGGGCATGTTACCATCATCCATGAAACATATTTTTAAATGGATGCAAGGATATTGAGAAAACACAAAAATGGCTGTAGGTGATGGAGTCTAATTTCTCAAAAACTATGCACTGGAATTTACTGAAATTGCTTGAGCATGTTACCATCATCCATATGCATCTCCCCCTGAAACATCTTGGCAAATGGATGCATGGTTTTCAAGTTATGGCAAAAACAAATTTCTGCTCTATGTATTTTTGTATCCTGTAGGAAAACAGAGCAACGTGTAGTTTTTTAGGACAACAAACAAGTTGAATGGTAGAAGCTTGAGAATGATGGGTGGATGGTGGAAAGAGATGAGGGTGATGGATTGACATGGCCTTGGCCTTGTTTTTTCCTATTTTTTCTTTTTTCCAACCCATTGACCGCCTCATGGAGGTTTTCAATCAATGAGCCAATCTGAGGCGCCTCAAAGGAAGTTTTCAACTGAGATTTTTATTTTTTTTCTTCTACCCTACTCTACTTGAAAAACAAAATCACTTTCAAGTATAATAATACTTCCAATGGATCCATGTGCACATCAAGATGACAGACAAAATGATGTGGAGGCTTGAAATGTATGCTTTGACATGTACCTAGATTTGAGAGATCAAATGGTTTGACTTTGATGGTATCAAGCAAATTTGAAGAAGAGGGTATTGCTTCAACTTAATGACTATCTGGAACCATAATTCAATATAGTTTTGGTGCCCCTAGTCCACTTGGTGATTTGGATAATCTTGGATGTCTTCTTCTTCCATGATCTTCAAATCTTTCTCTTTTTGCTGATTGTTCTCTTGAACACATGGAGGACTTGATGATAACCATGAGGGAGATTTCTCAATCTTTGATTTTATTGTCTACTCTTCATCAAGTGAAGCCCATGATTCTTTGATATTCTCTTTCAAATCTTCTTTCTCTGCATGTTGTCCCTCAATGGCATCAAGACAATCACTTTTTTGTAATAATCTTCCTGAGCTATGGTGAATACCATTGAGTTCAAGAGGAGATGTTTGGAAGTGTTGTACATCAACATTGTAAGTGGGCTGAGCTAATTCAATGTGTGGGTTTGGAAATGGTGGTACAGGTAGTTGAGTGGGAGTGAATATTTGAGATGAATGTGGTTGGGGTTGGGGTTGTGGTTGTGGTGGAGATGGATGGTAGGGATAACATGGCGTTGGGTATGGAGGATATTGAAGAAAATATTGAGGATATTATGGATGTCTCCCATAAGTTCCTTTCCAACCTTGTTTCCAAGATTGGTTTTGGGGCTAAGATGGCCAATGTTGCCAAGGAAAGGGTGTGTTCCAATTACTTTGAGGTGGATATGCATAGCCTTGAAATTGTGAATTAGGCTCTTGCATCATACTAGGTTGACTAGGCTGCCATGGTCCTCTTGGAGCTACATAACATTGTTGCATTGGCAATTGACTTGCTCCATTGCCCTCTTGGTGAAATTCCTTCAACCTTGGTAATGATGGACAATTTCTAACATCATGTGATTCTGCAACACAAATATCAGACTTTTCTTTTCCTTCATCTTGCATTCTTAACATTTCTACTTGTTTTGTTATTTAAAATCATCAAACAAATTTCCAAGTTTAGCTTGACTTACCGACCTTGATGTTGATTTTCCTACTCTTGCTTTTCCTCTTGATATGTGTTTGCATGTTTCACAAATTTCCTCAAATGATAATTGATATACATCACCTCTACTCATGCGATTAAGGAGATCAATCCATTCATCCCTAATTGCTCTAAGTAGGAGGGTTTTTAGTGTGTCGGATCCTAAATGATGTAGTTTTTCCCTCTTAACGTTATACATGAACCTCTCTATTAGATCTATAGACTCTCATCTTCTCTTTGATTCATTCTAAAGAATTTTTTTTTAAGATCATGATCTTTATATTTTTCTATAAATATCTTTTTCATATCATTCCATGATCTTATTGAATTAGTCCCTAAACTCATGAACCATTTAAGAGCTCTATCCTTCAAAGTTTCCAGAAACAATCTCAATTTCTGAGTTTTTAATAAGTAACCATAAGATCTACAAATAATTTCAAATTCATAGAGAAAGGTTTCCGGATCCTCTAACCTTAGACCATTAAATTTTGGAAGAAAACATGGAGGGATGTTTTTCATGTGCACACTACCGTCAGTATCTTGAATGAGAAATCCGAGAGGATCTTCCTCATTGTCATCATCTCCATCCATTTCTTCTACATTATTTTCCATCTTCTTCTTCTACCTTCAAAAGTGAATGGTGATGTGGCTCTTACTGCACCACGTGATAAAATGGCAGGTGGGTTGGTGTTGGAGAATTTTTTGTTTTTTTATTTTTATTTTTATTTTTATTTTTTATGATTGAATGAAAACTATAATGCAATGCAATTTTCTACTTTTGAAATTAAATATGCCTAATGCAATTAATTTTTGTTTCTTCAAAAAAAGTAAAAAGAAATGAATCAACTAGGGGAGGAAACAATGCATACTTTGACACCTCCCCGTCACTGATGCCAAAAAGTGATGAGCCTCTGTATTGCAACAAGAATGTTGCAACTCCCAAGGCTACCGACTTTAATTATCAACCCGAGGTTCGTGCAAACTTAAGAGGTATCAAAAATATATGTGCAACATACAATGTGTCCTTCCTTTTCTGTGATGATGTAATGGAGTGCATGTACTGAAATCAAATCCTAAACTAATTGCAGAAAATGAAATGTTTGAAATGGAGCCTTAACCTATTGCAAGAAAGAAAGTACAAGGAAAAAACTGAAATCAAATTCTAAAACACACCATTTTCTAACTAAATTATAAGATGCTTTGCTTCAAAAGAATTCTAAGTTAACATGTATTAAATCCTACTGTCCTAAGCATGCATATTCAAACCATCAAACCTTCTATTGTTGTGCATGTAAATGAATAAAATAAATATGTTTTTCTTTTTGTCTTTTTTTATGTGAAAGATAATCTCTTTTGGTCATGTGGAAGGTGGCTTAGAGATGATGGTGAATTTTTGGAAGGCTTGGGAGACCCTTAGGTGACCTTGTGTGGCTTCCTAGAGGTTTTCCCTCAATTCGGCCTCAAAACAGGCCACTACAGGAAAACCTACAGGATGTACTAAAAACCTACAGGATCCCCTGAAAACCTACAAGATACAGCTGAGAGAAAAATGATGGATGTTGAAGGTGATGGAAAGCTTAAGGAAGGTGGTTGGTGGATGGAATGAGGCAAGGGAGTGCCTAGGACCACTTCAGAACTCAAAACCAAAGTTGGGAGATGGATGGATTTGCTCAAAAAGCTTGGAGAAGTTTCCTTGTGAAATGATGAAATTGGTGAGGGTTTAATGACCAAGAAAATAAAATCCAAATTGGATGGGACAATTTTTTTTATTAAATAGGATGTCTTAGGTCCCTATTCCAAGTGGAATCACTCAAAAATACCTCTGTTAACCCATGCAAAAAAATAAAAAACATTACTAGTCGAAAATCTAGAAATTCGAGAACTAGTGAGCTAGTAAATCTAAAAAATTCCTAACCAAATCAAGTGCAAATTCAATGGGGTGGTTTTTGTTATGAACTAGAATTTTTTTTTGATCTAATGCAAGTGGAACCAACTCGATTGAAGCTTGTTAACATGTTCTAAAAAATAGCATAAATTTACTGTTCTTTACTAAAAAGGAGGTCCAACAATCTAGATTTGGGAATAAGAAGACTAATCCAAGCAGATCAATGATTACTATGAACTTCCAAAGATTTTCCAAGGATGAAATAATTCTTGTGATCCCGAAAAATAACTTATATCAACCTTTTAACTTAATCCTCCAACATGAAATCATTAATACTAAATGAAGAAATAGAAAGGAATAAAAGCTAGAGATGCATGTGAATAAGCAGTGAAAAGAAGGAAAGAAAATGATACAAAATGGCTCTAAGGTTCTTGGGATGGCCAAGCCCAAGGAAAATCAGAGACCTATGGAGGAGAACAAGATTTAGAAGCTGAACATGACACCAATCTTCATTATTTTCATCAATAGAATTACATCCCTGCAAGAAAATACAATGGAGCTGCAAAAATACAAGCTCTCTCCACAATAACACTAATGAAAATATCCCTAGAGGAAAATTCGATTTGGTACTTATACAAAATGATTAGAAATAATTCCCCATGAATGTAAGAAGCTTTCCCCACCAAAATCCCTTGATTAGTGGATATGGTCCCCAATACTAGGAATCTGCATTAAATGGCAGGGAACACATTCCTAGATTTTCTCAATCATTCCCTAGAGGCAAATTTGACTTGGTACTTATACAAAATTATTAGGAATCATTCCCCATGAATGGAGGAAGCTTTCCCCACCAAAATCCCTTGATTAGTGGATCTGGTCCCTTGATTAGTGGAACACATTCCTAGATTTTCTCAATCATTGGAGTTCCACAATCTGTGCCATAATTCCATAATATCTTGTTGATTTATTATTTATTATTGATCCTCCTATAGTAGGGAACAAGTCCCTAAATTATCTCATCCTCCAAATCTTCATAATCTTCCCAATATTCTCATAATATTCCACAAAAATAAGTAATATTAGGCACAAATATCCAATTATTCATAAACCTTCCTAATAAATATATTGAAGTTAAAAATAAATGCAAGAAGAGAGGTTTAATATGTTGAAGGATGGTTAGATGTACCTTAATTTATGTTTAATTTATAGGCATGGGCCTTAATTTATGTCTAATTTAGAGGCCCATCACCATTAGGTAAGGGCGTCAATGCTTTAGGGCATGTAGTCATTTTCATCCTTTTCTTCTCATAAATAGGTTTGTGTAAATGCTTTTCCATGATTGGATGACTTTCAAGAGTAATGGCTTTTATTTCTTTAATTAAAAAAACACCAATGCCATTTCCTGAGGCATCACATTCCATAATAAAAGTTTTTGTGAAGTTCGATGTAGCTAAGACCAGAGCTCAGAACATTGCCTCTTTAAAATGTTCAAAGGCCTTAGTTGCTTTTGGAGTCCAAAAAATGCATCTTTCTTCAGTAACGTTGTCAGAGCTGATACTATTTTCCCATAATTATTAACAAACTTGTGATAATACCCTGTCAACCCCAGAAATCCTCGAATATTCCTTAAGGTTGTGGGGGATTTCCATTTCTCAATGGCTTTAATCTTGTTATGGTCTACCTTAACACCTTATGAGATACAATATGACCCAAATATTCCACTTCATGTACCCCAAAGAAACATTTGGTGGGTTTTGCATACAATTGTTTCTCCTCCAATAGTTTGAGCACCGTCAACATCTAGAACCTGATCTTTCCAAGACTACTTGTAGATTAGTATATCATCAAAAGATACTAACACAAATTTTCTAAGGAAGGGTTTGAAAGTGAAATTCATCAAACCTTGAAATGTGGAAGGTACACTAGTAAAGCCAAAAGGAATGACTAGAAATTCATAATGATCTTCATGAATTCTGAATGTTGTTTTAGAATGTCTAATGTATTCATTGTAATTTGATGATATCCTAAACAGAGATCCAACTTGGTGAAGTAAATTGCTCCATGTAGTTCATCCAACAATTCATCAATGACAGGAATGAGAAATTTATCTTTAATAGTGAGCTTCTTGAGCTATTTATAATCTGGACACATATGCCATAATATATCCTTCTTGTGCACCAATATTACTAGAGAAGAGAAAGAACTTTGGCTAGGTTAAATTATACCTACCTCTAGCATTTCTACAACCATATGTGCAATTTCAATCTTCTGGGCATAGGGATATCTGTAAGATATTATTTTTGGAGGAACATTTCCTAGAATCAAATGAATAGCATGATAATGATCGCAAATAGGTGGGAGCCCTTTGGGAGTCTCAAATACCTTGGAATGATTGTCAAGGACTCTTTGGATATCTAAAGAAATGGATGACATAGATGTTTGAACATCTAGTGAGCATAATTATGAAATTACCCCTCATTGTTCCTTCTTCAAAATATTTTTCATGTCATTAGAGTTGATTATATTCCTATGTTTCTTTATGATACCCCTTAATTTAGTTTCCTTCCCTTCCTGGAAAAAAAATTCAACAAAATTTCTTGAAAATTAAAAGTTATCATCCCCAAAGATTGTATCCATTTGACTCCTAATACAACATTAACAACAACCATTGTAATGTTAAGCATTGGAATATTCAATACATATTCCCCCATGGTTAGATTGATATTATGGAACTTCCCTGAGAAATTTATAGTTCCTCCATCTACAACCATCACTTGATACTCTGGTGTTGGATATAAAAATTAATTCAAATCCTTGGCTATCTTACAATGAATAAAATTATGGGTAATACCTTATTAAATCAACATTATTACCTTTTTTTTCTTGATATATCCTTCTATCTTGAGAGTTTGAGGAGTGGTAATTCTTGCCAATGCATTACAAGTTATGGTTAAATCCGTTTTTTCTTTTCAACCCCTGGGGTTGGTTTTTGGTGTATATCTTATTATTTTGATGTTTCTTGTTCCTTTTCTTCCTCCTCACAATATATTTAAAATAACTTCTTCTCAACACACTTATGAACTTTAGTGTAATTACTATCACAAATGTAACAAATCCTTTTTATTTTTTTTTCCTCAAGTTTTTGTGGTTTCAACCTTATAGGTGTTAGGAGGCGAGGACTGACAACACTTCCATCTTTATAGTTGTGAGTGGCAGTCCTCCTTGTTGCAGGGGTTTTTCTTTAAACTTTTCTTGCCACCGTAGATGCATTCTCCAATGACATAAGTTCCCAAAGGTGAACCTCATGTTGGATATTATCCTTTAAATTCCGTATAAATACATTAGTTAGATGCTCCTCTAGAATATTAGTTACCTTAATATTCAATGTTTGGAAGTCCTTAATGTGCTTCACAGTTGAACCATTTTGAGATTTTTCAATTAGCTAAAGAAGGTATTTCTCTTTGTATCCACATAATGTACTATTAATTCCTCCCTAAAAATTGTCCAAGTGACAAGTGATTTATGAGAACAAAGCCATCGATACCACAAAAACTAATTTGGTTCTAAATATAAATATGTAATGCGTAACTTTTGTGTGTGTTGCACATTGTGTAGATCAAAGACTGATTCATCTGTAGTATCCATGTTATTGGATCCTTGCCATCAAACTTCGTCATACTGATATTTGGAATATGGTTGGTATTAAACCCAAAGTTAGAGTCTCTAAAATCATGATTCACATTCCCTTTTTTCTCATCATGAGTTTCATGGAATACCTTATCACCATTAAGAAGCATTTATTGTAGAAATTTGTTAAACCTTCCTTCAAACATTCCATTTCTGCTTTTAAACCATGCTTCATACCTTCCATGTCCTCTTTGATATCCACTTTTTTGTCTTCTTTTAAACCATTCATCATCAATTTCAGTTAATCTCTCGTTGATCTTTTTGAGAAGGAAATTTGTTTTACTTGGTCTCATAATTTTGATATATCATGTTGTATTTCTTCCTCTTCTTCATGCGTCATAGTAGAGCTTTATGACGGCTTAATGAGTGTAGAATTTTTTTGTTGTGGAGGCATTTTATAACCAATTAATGACATATATGATTCACTATGCCCTTTGAATCACTTCAATCTGATTTTTCAAACAAAAATTATTCAAATTTAAAAATGCACACCTTTTAAGAGCTTGATTTTGAGCTTGTTGATATGATTGAACTTGAAACTATTGTATCTTTGTGATTTTGGCCTCCAAAGGCCTGAAATCTCTTACTCATGTAGCTATTTTTGTCTTATTTCCAATTCCATAAGTCAAATGAAGATTGGATTCTTCGAGATAAAGTTATGCCAAATCTCCCACATTGACTTTATTATGGATTAGTTCAATAGAGAAAACTTGTACAGGATGGCATGTGTTAGTTTCAACCTTCTTCCCTGAAACTTGTACTTGAAAAATTACAATCCATGCACTTTTAGTCACTTATTATGGAATTCAAATCTGATGCTTGAAGATAAAGTTGTGATGATTTTTCCCAGGACACCTATTTGAGACAGAATTCTGGAGCATACAAAAACCATAATTTCTTTGGACCATATTATGAAAATATAGTGAACCAAGGTCTAAAATTTTGACCAAATGTTCCTCAAGATTTTGCCTCCACTTGGCAACAATTTCATGGTCTGAAACTTCACAGAAAAATATTATAGCAAAAATTCCATGATGGGCCGTTTGAAGTAACAAAACCCTAGGATAAAGAGCTCTAATACCAAATGTTATGTATCCAAATCAATATAATGCAAAAATATAAGAAAAGATAGATCAAAAACTTGATAATAAGCCACTTTGAGGGGGGAATTTCCCTTTACATCACATAAATGAACAATTGTTGGATGATTCAAATGAAAATACCTCCTTTATATATATAGGAGTCAAAATATAATCAAGGCCTACATAAAAATAATAATGTAAGGGAATAACAATAACAAGAGTGGGCTTCTATGGGGCACAAAAAGAACAATATGGGGGATACACTAGTATTATATGGACCTAACATCTTCTTCCTGCACACCCAAATTCATGACACCTAGCCATATGGTTCGACATGGAGTCGACTCTTTTAACCCCTGTCAAATGAATTCCAACCCCCGCTCTTAGTGCTTGCTTACAATGCCCACACACATGGGAAAAAAAGGTTGAGACCTATTCCTCCAGCATTAGGTTTCTTCAACTCTCGTGCTTTTGACAAAAGAAAATATTTTAAATGTATGAATAACAAAGCCTTTTCTTAGGGCCTCCAAAGCCATAATATATGTGAATATGTTTGCGACTTTGTTGAGCTATCCCTTCTGACCTTTAGATAGTCTCATCCTGACCTTCAATCACTGTGCAAAAATATTTACACTTGAGCATCTACTCACACACACACACATATGCCTTGTGTTATCCATTCTAAGATTTTACACTGCCTCAGCCCATCTTGGTCTGTGGCCTACAAAAATATATTTACAAGTTTACATAAAAGAGAAAAAAGGATAGTGTTATCCTTCCTGAGCTCACAATTTTATAGAATAAGACCTGATGGCCAATATGTTTTAATACACAAATTCAATATTTCCTTTTAACAAGTATTATCTTTCTTTCCATACACAAGTATATGGTATAACATATAAGCTTAGAATCAACACAGGAATGAACCCATTCCTTAGAAAAATACTCTGGGAATCAACCTCTCTTGTCCACAAAGGAAAAAGGGCATCCCCTGCTATTAATTTAGGCACATTAACAACATTGCAAACATAAACATGATATCCACATGTAATACAATGAAAAACTTCAGGAATTTAACTATTGATGCATGACAAAAATTCATAAAAAGAACCATAAGAATTCAATAATTTCATTCAATAAGTTCATGCACCAACATTACACGACAATGCAACATCATTTAGAAATACATATCAATTTCCACGTAGATATTCTTTAATTCCACATCTATCAGCTTAGTGTAGCTTATTTACAATATTGAAAAAGGGAAATTTGAAGGTGGGGCATCAATTTTCCACCCTACCATAGACCTACTATAGCCAAAAATCATTCATAGCAGTTACCCCCAATCAAGATCCCTGATCTAAGGGGAATTTATTTTCAATAGATTTAGCAGGAATCCATATTCAGACCATAGAGGATAGGAAATACATATGAAATTGGATGGTTTATTAGCTAGTGAAGCACAAAAGAGTTCACAACAATGAGTGGTTTATCAACTATGTCAAGCACTCTGAGAGTGGTTTATCAACCTAGAACAAGTACCCTGGGTGTTTTATCAACTATCTCTTAGCAAGAGCCCATCTGCATGTGGTTTATCACCCATGGCTAGCACCCTTACTAGTTTCTTAGCCAGTCCTTGGCAATCACTCATTCCCATTTCCTCTTAATCCTCTTTCACTTTGGTCACAATTTCCTCTTTCATGGAATCCCATTCCCTTATCTCATAGCTCTTTCCAAATTTCCTCATGGGCTTCACAAAGAAGAAGTCCAAACCCCACATTGCTATGTATTTTCTTTTTTATTATTTCCCCAGGGTGCCTCCTCATGTTCCTCTTGGACTCTTCCACTTCTTTTTTTTATTATTTGCACCATAAAATTAATTAAAGGTGACAACTAATCCCACCTGGGTTTATCTTTCCTCTTCCCTCTTAGATCATGGATCTGTGGTCCCACTCTTCAGGTCATTTCATAAAAATATACTCATTTATAATTCAAAGTATCTTCACATTACCAAAAATCAGGGGAAATTTTTCGAGGGGTGTCACACCTTATTTATCATATTTTTTAGCAAGTAGATGATCTTAGTGAAGCCAAGGATAAACCTCCTCATCAACTTAATCTTTCTAAATAAATATTGCATGGATTTCTTATTATGGGGAAATGAAAATTTCTAGACATTATGGAATCATTATGGGTCAATGTTTATTCACTCCTTAAATATCAGATGATGTAACATGTTTCCCTTTGAGAAACCAAAGGGTATTTATAAGATTCAAGGATATTTTGCACTTGTAACACATATTAGTCCTTATTTAAGAGACAATAATTTTTTTGTATTTTAACATCTCTACAATTATTATTATTATTATTATTATTATTATTATTTTCCTGAGATTTACATCCACGGGATTCTTAGGGGTTCCTAAATTACTACGCTAACACTTTAGGATGTAAATATGAGTCTTGGAATTAACAGGTTTGCATAACTTGTTATGTAGATCAAAGAGTCATTTAAAGATGTAATCTTTTGGGGGATAGAATTGGTTGAGGGGTTTGGATCCTCACTTAGTTGGGAGTAGCTCATCTTCAATTATAGAATCATTGAAAGTATCCTTACATGTTATGAACTAAATGAGTTGGGAGTCATCATCAAAGACTCTCGAGTTTCTAATGTTATCTTGGACTAAGGGTCTAAAGGAAAATCCTAAAGAGAACTTACATTATTTGAAGTTTCCTAATGGTGAATGATTTATCTAGGGGATCAAGTTGTATATCTCATCGTTTTGAATCCAATGATGCTTGAGTCGCCTCAATTTGACACCGTATGAGGAAATTATCTCATTATGAAGTTTTGACCAAACAAAAAAAGGTCAAAGTTGTAGGGTTGAATATGCAATCCGTGTGCTGACGTGGTAGTCCATACACTGACGTGGTGCTGATGTCATCATATCACTCGGTTGTACAAAGTAGTGACGTCTCAATTTTTGATTAGGTGGTATGGAGATTTGGTGGGTCAACCACAGGCCACCAAGTTGGCCAATCATAGAGCGCCACGTGGCACTATGGGAGGCTACCAAGTGATCTTGTTTTTTGTGTCAAAAATTTATTATGGACCAAATTAAACCTCCACAAGAATTGAACCATCGACTTCCAATGATCAAGTCTACAACCAAACTAGTGCGCCATGGGTACCACTTGTTATATCATTGTCGGTGGGTTATATTTAAAGTATAATTATATGTTGTTTGGCATTAATTTTAGGCCAAAATGCTAGCTTGCCTAGTCCAGTGCTTGGTTATATGGCTCACGATGTGACCACACCCAATAGAGGTGAGAGCAACATGGAGGCCTTGACCCATGGTTCCACTTGGTTACATAGGACCCCAATAGAGCTATCAGAGGTAGGCGCAAAGGTTGGGCCAACAACCCATGATTATATTGAACAAATGCTACCACTAATGCAGAGTTAGGGGTTTGGGGTGTGTGGCACACTGCCCCTGGCCATGGAAACAAGAAGGCAAGAGCAGAGGCTTTGGGCAAGGGGCAGAGGCCCATTAAAAAAAAAATTAAGATATTTAACAACCAACAAAAACAATGGTGGAAGGTGCAGTCGAACTTGTAACCTCCAACATACCACTCCAATGCACCCACCAATTCGGATATCACAATTTTGTTGCCAGTTTGACAGGGCTGAGAGCTAATATGGTGAAGTTACAAACCAATTTTGGAAAAAGGAGGGTTTCTTGCTTGTTTTTAAACCCTTTTTAGCTCAAGAAGAGTCTAGACAAGGGTTTTCGAGCATTCTGGACATGATGGTTGTGTTATTTCTGCAGATTGGAGCTTGTATAATGATGTATTAAATATTTGAGCATATAATAAAAGAATCCACCTTTAGAAGCTGGATCAAGAGACGTAGCCTGGGAGCAGTGAACTCTGTTATCAATTTGTTGTGTTTGATGCTGAATGTTTGTCCATTTTTAACTATTAAAATTATTCAAAATTTACTTAATTTTATGTACTTTCGCAATTCACGACCCATTTCCTAAAATACATAAACTAGCTTGCAAATCATTTCATGAAACCTTCATTTTTTAATTTTGGATTAGTTTGGTATCAGAGCATGGTTTTTGTGAAGGTTTGACAAAATTTTCAAGGTTTTTGAATGCTTACAAGGTCTAAATTGAGAAGAGGAGAAGGATCACTTGAAGAAACTTACGCTAAAATTGGCTCAAGGAGGCCACAAACTCCACAAGTCATGGCACATGAAGAAGGAAAAGGATAAGAGTTGATGTCTGAGGATGAGAGAGCTTTTAGAAAAGATTTCTTTGATATGACTAAGATGGTGAAAGTGTTGTACAATGAGAGAACAACACGGTTGAAAGGAGAAATTTCTAATCAACCAAAAGGTGATGGTGGTAATGGGAGCAAGCCTTCACCGCCTCCTCCTCCTTCAACTCCATCTTCACCTCGATCCTCACCTCCTTCCTCATCTCATTCCTCACATAGACCTACTTCTCCTACATCTCCAAGAGGACATACTAAGCCTCCTTTCAATAAGATTCATGTCAAGTTTGAATTTCCAATGTACAATGGAGAAGTAAATGCTGGAAAGTTGGATAATTGGGTTCATCAAATTGAAGTCTATTGTAGGATTCAAAATATTGATCCAACTTTCTTCTATTCACTCGGAAGGTGTAGCTCTCATTTGGTGGGAGGCCAGAACTCAAGAATATTTGAAGAAAAGTGGTAAAATTATCTCTTCTTGGAATGATTTTATATTTGCATTGAGAAGGCAATTTTATCCTTTAGCTTACATGCAAGAAGAAATTATGGATTGGCAAAATTTTAGACAAGCTAAAGGTCAAAGTGTCCAGAATTTAGAAGAAGAGCTTTAATCTTAGGTGTTGATTTGACCTCACAAGATACTCTCCTTAAGTATATAGGTGGATTACATAGTTATTTGAGACATACTATACTTATGTTTAATCCCACCAATCTAGATGAAGTATGTGTTTAGGCAACTCATTTAGAATCAAGAGGCAAGAATGTTCCTCAAGAGTCCAGAAAGAAACCTTTTAAATATGGAGACAAAGGAAAGGGGAAATTTAAAGGAAAAGGTAAGAAGAATGCTACTGTCAAGAAAGAGGGAGATAAAATTACTTGTAAACATTGTTCAAAAGATGGCCATGATGAAGACCACTGTTGGAAATTACATCCAAAATTGAGACCAAAGAAGTTCAATAACAAGAGGAAACAAAATACTGCTACAACAACTCAATAAGATCTAGGATTTGATTCAGGTAATGAAACCAAAATCACAACCATGGGAATGAAAGGTATAGCTTCTAATGCAAGTACTAGTTCTTCTAGCAAGCCTGTTGAATCTCAAAATGATAAATAAAGAAGTGATATTTTTCATATCAGGGTCATTACAAAACATACAAAGGTTGATACATTATTTGATAGTGGATATCAAGTCAATCTTATCTCTGAAGCTATTTTTAGGAAACTTAATTTAGAGACTGCACCTCATGAAAAACCTTACCCCTTGGGTTTGGTATGTGATGATTCCAAATTGCAAGTGAAAAGAAAATGTAAACTCAAATTTGTCATCACTGCTAATTTTATAGATGAGGTAGAGCTTGATGTTGTACCACTTGATATTTGTGGGATTGTCTTAGGGAGTTCATATTTATATGACCGAAAAGCCATATTCTATCATCATGAGAAAAAATATCATCTTTTCAAAGATGGAGTTGAGTATATTTTTAGATCACATCGCAAGAAGACAAACTTATCTCTTGTTAGTGCATGTCAAATGAAAAGGCTTGTGAATGCTAGTAAGAATTTTGTGTTGTTGATGATTAAAGCTAAAGATACTGTTGAATCTAAAGATTCCTCGGGATGTGATTCTAAACTCAAGCATGAATTGGTTGAAGTTCTTAACACTTATGACAAGATGTTTCAAGAACCTGAAGGGTTACCTCAAAAAAGAGGAATTAAACATGAGATTCAATTGCAATAGGATGCACCATTTCCAAATATTGGCATGTATAAAATGTTAGTTTTGGAGAATGCAGAAATTAAGAAGCAAATTCAAGAGCTGCTTGACAAAGGGGTCACCAGACCTAGTACATCTCCTTGTGGGTCTCCTATTGTTTTGGTTCCAAAGAAATATGGTACATGGAATATGTGTGTGGATTTTCGAGCTTTGAACATGATCAAGGTAAAGAATCACTATCCTCTTCCTCACATTGATGATTTTCTAGATCAATTAAAATACGTTGATTATTTTACTAAGTTAGATTTGAGAAGCGGTTATCATCAGATAAGGATTGTTGAAGATGTTATTTGGAAAACTTCTTTCAAGACAAAACAAGGTTTGTTTGAATGGTTAGTTATGTTGTTTGGGCTTTGCAATGCACCTGCCACATTCATGAGAGTTATGCATGATATATTGCAACCATTCCTTGATGATTTTGTCATAGTATACATAGATGATATTCTGACTTTTAGTAAGACTCATGAAGAGTATGTCAAGCATGTAAAGCAAGTTTTAGATGTCTTGAAAAAGGAAAAGTTGTATTTGAAGATGTCTAAATGTGAATTTGGGAAAACCTTCTTTGGTTTACTTGGGTCATATTGTAGAAGGTGGTGAATTAAAGACTGATATTTATAAAGTTGATGTTATTGTGAATTATCCTAAACCCAACAATGTAACATAAGTTAGGATCTTTTTGGGAGTAGCCCAATATTTGAGAAAATTTATTGCTAACTTCTCAATCATTGTAGCACCATTACATGCTTTAACAAGTGTGAAGCAGGTCTTTCAATGGGGAGGCAAGTAGAAAAAATCCTTTGACACTTTGAAAGAGAAAATCAATACAACACTAGTTCTAGGACTTCCAAATCTTAAGCAACCAAATTAAATTCAAACTGATGCAAGCAAATATGTTATGGGAGAAGTTTTGATGCAGCATGGGAAGCCAATATGTTATCATTCTGAAACCTTTTCCAATGCAGTGATTAACTATCCAACTTATGATAAAGAGGTGTATGCTTTTGTACAAAGAGTGCAAAAATGGAAACACCATTTGATGGGTAAAGAAACAATTATGCATACTAACCATCAACCTTTGCAATATTTACAATCACAAACCAAGCTACAACAAGCTAGACATTTCAGACGGATGGGTTTTCTGCAATGATTTCATTTGATTATCATGTATACGAAAGGTATATACAACAAAATTGCAGACATGTTATCAAGGCCTATTATTAATGCATTTGTCATTCTTAAGCATAACTCAATCATGCATGAAAGTTATATTGAACAATATGCTCAAGATGAAGATTTTAAAGATGTTTATGCAACTTTGAGTCAATGGAATCATGTTGAAGAATTGGATTATCATGTTCATAACAAGTTGTTGTATCACCTTGGCAAGTTATGTGTTCCACATGGTGAAAGAATTAACGTCATAATGGAAGCTCGTACTTCTCTTATTGCTAGTCACTTTGGTATAGGAAAAACATTTGCTTAATTCTGAGAGGTATTTTTATTGGCCTTGTATGAATGAAATTATATCAAGATATTTAAAAGGAAAGTCTATGTGCACTATTAGCAAGCCAAGAAATAGGAAATTGGGTTTGTACACTACACTTCCTATCCCTTCTCATCCTTGGGAAAGTATTTCTATGGATTTTGTTGGGGGACTATGAATGTCTAGGAAAATTCATGATTAGTTATATGTCGTAGTGGATTGTTTTAGCAAAACGTGTGTGTTGATGCCTTGTAAGAAACACATTACAATTGAACAAAATGCAAAGATGTTCTTCCAAAATGTATGGACTCATTTTGGGTTACCTACTTCGATTATTTCTGATCAAGATTCTCAATTTATCGAGAATTTTTGGTCAAGTTTATGGGAACCCATGGATACAAAGTTGAAGAAGTAATGAATAGAACAATAGTGCATCTCCTTCGAGGATGTTGTGGTAAACATCATAAACTTTGGGATGAACAAATGCATTAAATCCAGCATGCCTACAATCATGTCAAGCATTCATCTACACAAGTATCTCCATTTGAAGCTTGTTTGGATTATTTTCCAAAGTCTCCTTTGGATTTCGTCTTTGGTAAATATATTATAATAGGTGGACATAGTGATGTGGACAAAGCCAAGCATCTCATTGAACAAATCCAATTAATGCATCAAAGGGTACAATAATTGCTAGAGAAAAGCCAAGCCAAGTACAAATAAAGACATGATAAGCATTGGGTTGATCATGATTTCCAGGTAGGAGATCAAGTTGGGTTGTACATCAGCAAGGAAATATTACAAGGTGAAGGGAAAATTTCTAAGCCAATCAGATATGGTCCTTTCAAAATCTTGGAGAAGATTAGTAACAACAATTTCCAATTAGATTTGTCACCTTACATGCAAAGTTGTGAATGTGGAAAATTTGAGATTGTATGAGCCTCCTATGATTTATGATTAAGAAGAAAATGTTCAGATTACCTCTATAGAATATTTTTCTCTCGAATATTTAAATGAGTTACAAGAAGACTCTATTCTTGACAAGAGGATAAGAACTTCACGTAGAGGCAACGTGGAGTATCTTTGTGTGGGGCTCAAAGGTACTAATCCAAACAAAGAAAGGTGGATAGATATTAGGAAAATGAGGGAGTTGTACCGTCACTTGCTACGTAAAAACAAACTTTTGGTGGTCCAAAAGCTTCTAGTGGGGAGGACTGATATAGGGGATCAAAAATATGCTCAAAAATGAAAGTGCTCAAAATATCCCAAAATTAGTGCTAAATCATATATCTCATCTTTCTGAATGCAACGAAACTTGAATCGACTCAATCCGACACCATATGAGGAAGTTATCACAATCTGAAGTTTTGGCCAAACAACAAAGAAAAAGTCAAAGCTGTAGGGTTGACTGTGCAGTCCATACACTAATATGGCAGTTCGTACACTGACATGGTGTTGATTTCATCATCTAAATGGGATGTACAGAGCTGTGATGTTTTAATTTGCAATTGGGTGGTATGGAGATTTGGTGGACCAACCACAAGCCACTAGATGGGTCAATCATAGAGCACCATGTGGCCCTATGGGAGGCCTTCAAGTGGTCTCGGTTTCTATTTCAAAAATTTGTTATGGACCGGGTTAAGCCTCCACAGGAATTGAACCATCGACTTCCAATGTACAAGTCTACAACCCAACCAATGGGCCACAGGTACTGCTTGTTATATCATTGTCGATAGGTTATATTTAAAGTAGAACTACAAGTCGTTTGGCATAACATCAAGACGACATGATAACCGACCTGACTTAATGCTTGGTTATATGGCTCATGACGTGAACACACACAATGGAGGAGATATCGATGGGGAGGCCTTGATCCATGGTTCCACTTGGTTGCATAAGACCCCTTTCGATCTATCAGAGGTTCCACTTGGTTGTATAAGACCCCTTCCAATCTATCAAAGGTGGGCATGAATTTTGGGTGAACGACCCACGATTATGTTAAACTGATGTGACAACTAGCGAGGAGTTAGGGGCTTGGGGCACGTGGCACACCGCCTGTACCCATGGCCCATGGCCACGTGGCGACAGGAAACTAGGAGCAGAGGCTTTGGGTGGGGGTCAGAGGCCCATTAAAAAAAAATAATATATTTAACAACCAACAAAAACAAGGGCGAGAAGTGCAGGTCGAACCCATAACCTCCACCATACCACTCCAACGCACCCACCAATTGGTATATCACCGTTTTGTTTCCAATTTGACAGGGTTGAGAGCTAATATGGTGAAGTTACAAACTAGGTTTGGGAAAAGGAAGGTTTCTTGCTAATTTTTAAACCTTTTTTATCTCAAGAAGAGCGTAGACAGGGGTTTTTGAGCATACTAGACACAATGGTAGTGTACTTTTTGTAGATTGGAGCTTGTATGATGATGTATTGAACATTTGAGCATCTAATTAAAAAAGCCACCATTGGAAGTTGAACCCAGAGACTTAGCCCAAGAGGGGTGAACTCCATTATCAATTTGTTTTGTTTGATGTTGCATGTTTGTCCATTTTTAACTGTTAAATTTCTGTAAAATTTACTTAACTTTTTGTTCTTTTGCAATTCACGATCCATTTCCTAAAATACATATACTGGCTTGCAAATCATTTCATGAAACCTTCGCTTTTTAATTTTGGATCGTTGCTTTGATGTGACTGTGGCTAGTAATTCACATGTTCGTATATCTGACACATGGTAGATGATGTGGCAACCAATCTCACATGTCACCTTTCGGGTTCTATCTTGTCAAAATTTGGGCCACCTAGCCCTACCGTGTCATCCCTTACCTTCCTACTGAGTTAGTTCCTTTTTTATTTTTTTATGTGGAAGATTCTTTACCTCTTTTTCCCAAAACATTAGTATTTTATTAACCAAGCCTGAGCAAGATATTTATATAAACCCTTATAAATATTATTTGTATGCGTGGGAATTTTTTTTATCAATTCATCTAAATCTTTGTTTGATATCCATTTTAAATAATTGGGTCAAATTCCAAAGAAAAAAAAAATTATACACACTTTTTTGGGCTTCATTCATCATAAACTTTACTATTTACTAATTACATCTAGATCAAAATATTTAGACCACAAAGACAATTATTATCATTTTGAATCTCTTTTCGACACCACTTTATTCCGAGTAGTAGAACTTACTTTATGATGCCAATGTTACCTTTCTACATTATGCATTCCATAAGGTTAAGTCTAGGACTTAGGTTATTCCATTGATGCAAATGCGGAGAAATTTCCCCGAAGTAGTACCTTCACATTTCTGCATCATTTAACTTTCACTGCCGATACTTATTCTATTTCCAAGGATGTAGAACATTATCTCTACAATTGTTTAATTGTACCACCCATAATTAGTCTATTTTCCATTATTGGAATGTTATGTCAAGGTTTAACACTAACCCATTCTTTGCTTTGACTTAATCATTAGCATTATAAAAACTTTAGACTTAGTGATATTTTTAAAGTAGAGAAGACTTATCAAACAATCTTATACATATAAATATATTCATTTTTGTTAATGGAATAAATCAATCTTATTGTCATGAAAGGAGAAACATAAGCCCTAAATTCCAAACCAAAATTTACCAAGTAAAAACCTAAAAATTACATTTGTACATATTCCTTTATGTCACAATGATTCACAATTTACATAATCTTGTTGTTGCGAAAGGGGAAGTATAAGACATAAATTCCACACCAATTTTTACCACGTAAAATCCTAAAAATTAGATTTAAACATATTTCTATTGGTAATAAATTTCCCAATTCTCCTTCACAACTCCCTCTCATGGCATCATAATATGTTTAGACACTCCCCCTTCATTCAACCATAACAATATTTTAAAATAAAATATATTTACATAATTCAAGGGCCTATCAAATATCCATGTTGACACCTCCAAAATACAAGCCATACTTACAATTATAAATGGCCTAAAAAATGGGATGTTATAGACCCTAGATACCTTCTTGTAGCCTCTATGAGAGATTTGATACTTCATTTGATTGGACTATGAATTTATGCACAAATTGGCCCCATGGGACAAAGTATAGTCTTTATATCAAGTGCTATTTTAGTAGTGTTGGTAAATTTGTGATGCAATTGCTTGCCAATTATATACTATTCAATTTGAACTAGTAACCATGCCTCAATTTGTGTTCTAGAATCAACAAATTTATGATCAATATTCTCTGAGACACTAACTAATGCATATGGGAATGCCATTAAAATTTTTGCCAACCTACTTTAAATTTCACACAAGTGATCATCATAATGAATATAGGCTATAATAGTCATATGATCATATATGTAATGGTATTGACATTATTGTTAGCATGATATTATCATGTTTTCCCATTTTCATGCCATCTCTACTATGTTGGTAACTTATCCCTCAAGGCTAGGTAGCAAATTATTTCAACAAGTCATCTATAAGATTTCAATGCAAAATATTTCCAATAGCCCCACAATCTATCATTCTTTCATTTATATGGGGACATTGCAGGTATCTATTAGCATATCCAAGACTCAACTAGAATCCCTCACAACATTAGCATGTGGTCACAAGCACAACTTGATTTGATGATATACTCTCCTTGCATATTAAATCATTCTAGCACTTGTTTGTTTATGTGAAGAAGAAAACACCACCAACTTCCTTGGTGTCATTCTTCTTTCATCGGTCTATCTCTACTAGGTGCTTTGGAAAACACCATAACTTAACAAAACAAACCAAATCTCGTGCTTTTTCTTTACAAGGATTTCCCCATGTCCAAACTTCCCAATTGTAGTCCCACCCTCTCATTGTGAATTGTTTTGGATGTACAAGTTTCACAATAAAATAAGATTGGATGGATTAATCAATTTTCAATATTAAGCCTAATAATGAAATATGGATTGTTGTAGCAATAAGGTTTTTCTTTGAGGTTATCATCATCAAAACACTTTTTTTTTTATATTATGTCATATCCAATATGAATGATGTGTCAACTAGACAATAACTTATATTACATAATCAAGGAAAATTTCATGACTAATAAAGGAAGAATTTATGAATATAGTGAATGTCTATTGTATATAATTGTTATGTAATTATAAATTCTAAATTTTATGCTTTTATATGAAACCATGGTAGATTAATAATTCAAATTTCAAATATTCTATGAGATTATTTAGTACCAATGATTAAATAAAAAGAAATATATATTATTATTAGCAATCGTGCCCAATCCAAATAATAAAATAAAATAGATAAAATAATAATAAGAAAAAGAAATGGAAATAAATTTGAAATAGTTAAATCACCAACATAGAAAAATAATAAACTATAATCACTAAAACCTCAAAAAAATAATCAAAAGTGAAAAGGTGTGCGAAGCTCAAATCACATTATGTTATCACATTCCTTAACCTATAAACTATTTGTTTTCTTCAAATATTATAAAATAAAAGGGTTGAAAGGATGCTAGTATCTAAAATTGAAATTGAAATGGATTTACTTGCATTGGATGCTCTTTATTTTGATAATTTTTAATTTTTTTAACATTCCCCCTTGGTTTTGAAAGGATGTTAGTATCTAAAATTGAAATCGAAATTGGATTTACTTTCACTGGATGCTCTTTATATTGATACTCCTTTTTTAACCTTCCCCTTCAGCACACTCCTTATTTTAGTACTCACATCATGATTAATTTTAGTGCAATAGTACAATGAAATACTTATAACTACGGCCACCACATTGCCTTACTGTTAACCTTCGAGTATCAACCAGCTGAGTTATATGGATGAAATCGTCAGGCCCAAAAAATTCTATCCTTCTCCTGTACTGAGAAGGCAATGTACTTTCCAATTGGAGGTGAAGATTTATGAGAGCGTTGAAGTCACGATACGATTTTGAAGAGTGGGTACGATATAAAATGAAGTGTAGATTAATTAGTTTATGTAGTTTTTAGTTTTTTTTTTTTAATCTAGGAGAATCGGTAACTTGTGAGAGTTATCCTGAACAGATCCAGGATCAAATCTAACTGGCTGCCACTATATACCTATGCTACGTGCAACCGCCTTCAACCCGCACAATAGCAAGAAACTTATGCCTCAACAAGAGCCGAGACGTCCGCTATGGGGTCGCCTACTCTTATTAGTTCAGATGTTTATATTTTAAGGTGGTTTTTAGTTTTTATTAGTTCAGAGGTTTATATTTTATGGGAGGGGTTGAGAATGAGAATTACTTTGAATTAAATTATTTCAGAAATATGTAAGTTTATCAATTTCGTACAATTTTGATGATTACATCCCACTAATAAATAGATCATTCTTCTATCCAATCTTAAAACTAACCCAACTTAATTCGCGGAAAAAAAAGTTGGCGTTATCAGCTTATACATTTTGCAAAAATTAACCTATCAAATACTAATGCTGAATCTGCGAAAATGGAATATAACCGGCCACCCCGGCAGAGTCTTCCATCCCCATTTCTGGGACGCACTGAGAGCACGACCTGACATTGCACAAGACCCTAGGAGCCATTAATGCTTCAAACATTTATATTGGCCCAAGGATTTGATTCTTCTGAGACTGTGCCACTGTATTCTAACTTCAACCATGTTGAGAGAGACTAGGCCAGACTAGTCTGCCTCTCTGTTAAACAGGCATCAGAAACTGATACTGTCACAGGATGACAAAAAGAAAAGAATCTACATCTCTCAGACAAAGACACCAATAATTATTGAAATGAGTGGACACTATGCATAGAAACAGGATTTTGAAAACCACCCTGATCAGAAAAATTAGGGTTCTTTCTGATCTGCAACCTGATGCACCAAGAAGCAAGTTGATGGTAAGTTTTGCACAATTATTGGATGGAGAATGGATGCATTATATTATGAATGCAGCAAGCACAGACGTTCATATTCATATCTCTGGCATAGTGAACGTAGTCACAGTTTGTACCACTGTCAGGAGTATCACACAGTAAAGCTCCATGGATATATTCCTCCACTATATAGTGCAGGTTGCACGAGAGGTCATGGAAAGGACAAATCAGGGGACATGGGGCCAAGGTATAAGCATAAGGAAGGTCGAGAGGTATAATGGTAATATCTCAGAGTTTTAACTCTATTCAAATAAAAGGATTATGTAGAAGCTTGCCAAACTGTTTAGCGGTCCCCTCGATTCTATTCCTGGTGTGATTCAGCTCACCCAGTGGTAAGTCATCAAGTTGTTTAACCCGGATTTGAACTTGATTGTAGATTGGAAGCAATCAATGGGTATTATTGTAGATTCAGGGCAAGCAATCAGTATTATTGATTTTGCTCCATACTAATGAGAATATTTTAGATAATGTTTGTATGAGAATATTTTAGTTAATTTCAAACATTAGTATGGAATATTTTAGTTAATTTTAAGCATTTAATAGTTATGTAGTGAAGTTAAAATTTATTGTTGATTGAGTTGAGAGGTTCATTTTACAGCCCAGTATGTAGTTGAAATTTTGGAAATTGTCTAAAATAAAAATAAAATTAAAAAATCAAATAACTATACAAAACATTTAAATAATGTTGGCTCATAAAAAAAAATGTATGTGAAGAAATTAAGTCCAAAACAAAAATTTTAAAAAACCAAAAATAAAAGAAATTAAATAATTATACATAACATTTAAATGATATATTACATATTCATTCAATATTGAATAGCCTAACTGAAGTAAAGTTAAAATTTACTATTGTCTTTATATTGAATAGATGAGGATGTTTTTTTTTCCCTTTTTATTTTTTATTTTTCAAAAATATTATTTTTTTTTATATTAAATTATAGATATTGATAAAGAGAAAAGTGAAATTTGTTTAGTTTATAGATGTTATTAATAGTTTAAAGCTCTATACTTGTTACTTCATGGATTGTTCTTTTTCTTCCTCCATATTTTTGAATAGACATCAAATTATGATTACTATTGTGATAAATAAGTTTATTAGATAATTTTTTTATTGACAAGTCTTTGATGGATGCCTTGAATTTATTGATCTAACCCTTGAAGATAGTAAAAGTATAAATATAGATAAACAAGTCAAACCTGGTTAGTGCAAAGGTTTATTATGATTGCAAATGTTAACTACAACCCAAACTTTGGGAGTGGTCACTTGCATAGTGTTCTCCCTTCTTCACTAGAATTTCCAAATGGAATGTAAATCAATTGTCTATCCACTAGCCTTCCAACTAGTAACCTTGTGGGATTACCTCCCCATTCACAACATGGTAAATGGCCCCAGTTCACTAGTTAACCCTTATGGGAAATTAAAAATGGGTGTGTTGCTTATTAGCGAACAATCTAACTCTTCTATATTTTGATTTTTTTGGTCAGAATTCAACCATAATTATTTTATCAAAATCATTGTTTTTTGTTGTTTAAAATGTCTTTTTGAATGCATATAACATGGAGCACTCAAAATATGCATTTTTCACCACTCAAATTTGTTATTATAATAGTTCCATATCAGATTTCAAACAAAATTAACTAAAAACTATACTTGAAAAAGGACCAAAATGTAGAAGATTTAGACTACAACATTTAGTAGCAGGACATATTTCAATTGATTCAACCTTTTCTATTATGGCATAATGAACAATGAGGTCACAAGATCCACTCTCGTTGAATTATGTGGTTTTATTAATTGCACAACATTACCACCCTATATATATTTCCATTGAGTCCTATTCTCCTTATTTTTCACTTAAGTGTAGGAAAGTGGCCCTCCATCAAGTCCTATGGGATTGTCAATTGTACAAAATCGCCACCTAACCTCTATAAACCTTGGGAGGTGGAGGTGAATCTATAAAAGAGGTCACAACGTACCAACTTCCTTATTCTTTGCATAAGCACATAGGAGAAATATTTCTCTAGAAAAACCTTGTGGGTTCTCCTTTCTTGTAAAATATTCAGTTGGAAAATGCCTCAACCCCAACCACAATATTAACCAATATTCCAATTGGATTCAAATTATATTGAGAATAAAATTAAAGGCCCCACATTATTTATTTTTCTTTAAAAGAAAATAATTCAAAAAAGTTGAGCTAACATACATATATACATGTCCATGGGGTCTTGGATAGACGATGATTGGGTTCGTTGTTAAGGCACTCCTAGATGTTAAGTCACCGGTTCAATTCCCCGCCCTATTCGGGTATTATTCTTGGACATGATCATGATGTAGCCTCTAAACTTATATATATATATATATATATATATATATATATATATATATATATATATATATATATATATATATATATAAGAGAGAGAGAGAGAGAGAGAGAGAGGGGTAAATTTTGTATTACCTTCTAAATAAGAGCATATATGAAAATGCTAGAAGATTTAGGTTAGTCTCTCACTAAAAAGATCTGACCATAACCAAAGTTTCACTCTATGTAAAGAGGCATATGATAGAAAAGTATTCAAAAAACCAAAATTGACCATACATAGACTAAAAAGTAGGATAGATTAACCTTGAGAATAGACAATAATAACAAAAAACAATAACCCGGATGCGGGTGTCCATCCCTGAAATTAATATGACGAGATGACAAGGCCGCGGATGAGGTGGCCACATGGCTCCCTACAACTTCCCCCATGACACCCTGAATGGCATTCATGGCATCTCGCAAGAGCCATTTAATGACTCCACAGGCTGAGGCAGAGCCATTGCCCACATTACAATGGAGCCTGAGAATTTCTCTGTTATTATGCCCCCTCGATTCACTGTGTCTGTCATCCGCAGGTGGAAGAGCCGAATGTGCGCACCATCACTGGACGCAGATGCTAGCTTCTAAGCTGTGTTGATCTGGGTAACGGCTTCCACCATTCCCACACCAACCTCTACATTCTTGCTCATGACCCCAATTCCTTTGTAACCTCCCCGCATAGCTGCTCTGATAATTCCTCCACAGTCCCTGCTGATTCTCCCCTTGTTCCCCTCCCCACCATGGACCGCCATTGAATGCGCAGTCGAAGAGGGGGCACGCGAGGTGGCAACTCTCGTTCACCTACTATTCCTAGCCCTGGTTCAGCTTCCCCTGCCTCATCTACTGATAATCCCAACCTGCTCAGTTTGCGGGGAGGTACCCAGACACCCGAAGTGGCAGAGGCAGAGCCTGGCTTCACAGCTAAGGTCGTGGAGATGCTGCAGTTCGCACTGCTAACTTTCCCCTCCCGCTACACCCTGCCCCTCATAGCACGCAGTTCCGCTTTTGTAGCTCACTGAACCATCTAGTTATTGTTGTCATTGCCTCAATTACCATCACGGAAGAAAGTGAGCCGCCTGATCCTTTGGATGACCACGCTGATGATGCGAATAGAGCAGGTCCGAGCAGTAGGAGTTAGGACAACGCTGGTGATCAGGAAGCTGATGAAGGTCGAACCAGAATGCATGGCAAAGATGTTGCTGACAGCCAGCATGATGAGAAGGGCAAACTCACTTACACGCAGGCTGCTGGTAGTGACCATGGAGACACGTCAGGACCGCATGTAGGCGCATGCAACATGGAGGAAGGCCAACAAGCACATGGACACGGTGAGTCGGACGATGAAGACAACCCGGACAAGTGGGTGTGTCTGATTGTAGAGGAACCAGCCCCAGAAGACTGATAGCCAAGTGTCAAGCATACTAGGTGGATGTTTTGTCATCTTGATGGTTCAGTTACTATTTAGTTCTATGTGTATTCAAGTTAGGATTATGATCTGGTTAAAATGTCTCAGTAATGCTTTGATTAAACTGGATACCTCTGTGTGGGTTAGTTTTGGACTCATATTTTTGGACTGGTTTCCCCTCTGTTGGGGCAGTCAAAGACAATTATTATGACTGTGTGATGATTAAGGCTTGGTTCCTTTATGGCCAAGCCTCACTATAATCCCCATTTTTGTATCATATTAATAGATTAAACTTACTTAGAAAAAAATTAACAAAAAATAATAGAAGTCTAAGCATATCAGAAGAATAAGTAGAGGGATCTAAATATGTAGTTGCGACCTAGAAGAGGTCTTGGTTGTTGTCAAGGAAGGAGGTTTGCTCAATGCCTAAATGTGTCCACCATAATTCGTTCATGAAGGAATTTCATATGCTAATATAGGTCAACTGTGTGCATGTACTAGTTGAAACATCCACGTGTAAGCCCAATATCTAGCACCCAGTCTGCCAGCTCAGCAAGAACCTCCATGTTTGAGATATGGTGCTGATGAGAGGTTCCTCCTCTCTCAATGCGAGTGAGCTCATCTTGGATGGGGTTTGGGGTAAGATCATGAAACTACACAACAATTTCCTTTAAATGGTGGTGAATACACATGTTTCCCCAATGGACATGTTCCTAGTATTAGGACGCTCCTCTGGGATGTGGGCACGCTGATGAGGCATGGTGGAGGGCCTAGGAAAGAAAGGAGAGTAGGCAGTTAGGAGAGGAAATAAATTTAAGTGATAGGTGCAAAGTGATAAGTCATGTGTAGGAGAGTCAGTGCCTAATGACTAAGAAAGGATGGCCAAGATATGATAGGAAAATTGAAAACAAATAGAGAACTAAGGGGATGAGCCAATTTAAGAGAGCATGAGGACGGTAACATTGGCCTAGTCAAAAAGAGCATTGAAGGAAGGCTAACCCAAGGGAGAAGACTTGAGAGATTCCTCTTAGGCGCTGAAGCAAGCCAAATACAAAGATAAAAAAACCAAAGCAGAATGTTGTGCAAGAGAACACCAAAAGAGGGACCAGAAATGAGAGTAGAGACTAGATAGTAGGTGCCACTCAAGCCAGAGCCAATCAAGTGCACGTTGGTAAAAGGAATCTAACAACACAATGAGCTATCATCTTGCACGCAGAAGGAACCACATTTAAAAACTAAATCATAAGCATCAAACCTCCAAGGAGAAATAAATTATTGGGCATAACTTATCTTCCATTTCGTCAATTAGAAATTTCCTTCACCACTGTAGTTCTAGTCAATAACAGAGGGTTGTTGTTTTCTGGAGTTGCATATGCTTACCAAGGATAACAAGACAATGCAAGGTGAGGGTTTGGAGAGATGGGCTGATAGGAGACCCCAATTACAATCGACGAGAGCCAAGGCCTACATATCAAACATGAAGCTCTAACAACCAATAACTATGAAGTAACACACAAAGCGAGCCATGATAAGATATACAATAAAGCACAATAGGCCTTTCTTGTGCATTGCACAAGTAGAGACCCTATAAACTATCTGGAGGATCAATTGGCATTCAAAATAGAAGTGTGATTCATGCATGGCCTTGCGTACGATGGTTACCGTCTGCATGTGGCATCGCTTTGGATCCTAGGTGACATAAACATTCTCTATGTGGGTGTGTTGCCACATCTCTCGACTTCTTTCTAAAGTAAGACGATGGTAGCCTACCTCCCCCCTTTTTGCTCTATAAACAACCATCTAGATTTCATGTTTGATAATATATAATGTATAAAATTAATTTCTTTATTATTATTATAAATATGTGTAAAAGATGAAAATAATTATTATTTAAAAAAAAATGTATATTAGAAATTAATATTATAAAAATAAAAAATTATTTACTTATTTTTATATTTTATATTTTATAATTAAAAAAATGAAAAGAAAGTTGCTTTGACTTTGATGAGTTATATGGTTACGAAGATTTATAATGTTATATATAAAATACTAAATAAGGAATATGTATGAGAGAGTAAAGATGATTACCATTGAGTAGAATAACCATTTTGGTATATTAAAGTTTTAAAAAACGGTAATATGGAGATTTATTAATTTGTTTTAACATATTGTTTTAATGAATAAAAAAAATAAAAATAAAGTTTTTTTTTTTTTTAAAGATGTAAATAACTTAAAAAAATAGGATTTTGTGATTTTGTATTAAGGGTAATCTAAATAAAAGGGTTCATTATCTATTTTATTAATGCGAAAATATAATATATTCCTAGAGCTCTATTTGGATTTTATTAGTTAATATTATAAAGTGGTGTAATGTTATAAATGATTTAAAAATTGGATTTAGTGTTTTTATGTTGATGTTTTTGCAGTCAAGGAAAAGAGTCAACTTTTTAAGGTAATTTTTAGGTATTTTCTATGTTTTTATAGAGGTGGTGCATCTCTTTTCATTCACTCATATTTTCAAAATAACTCAAAACATAGAAATATGATCATTCAATACATTCACCTACGATCTAAAGATTTATTCCACCGTTCACATCCATTCATACATTACGAGGAAAAGGAATTTGAAGAAAACCAATAGACAAAAAATGGAGAAATGATCCAGATATTCAAATAACACTAAAAAATTTCCTACATTCAAAGATCATAAAGGGTCATAGGAGAAAATTCACAAGATTTCATTGCTCATATAAAAATTTGGAAACCAAAAATGACATGCAGTTTTGAAAATCTATCTCTTTGTGGGAGTCAAGTAATATTTCATTAACTTTAAGTTTGAATAAAGTGCATGCCTAAAGCACTTTAAAAAATCCTAATAATTAAACATAAAAAGTAAATGTGTTTGCCCCTAAGGGACTAGAATTGGTATCTCATGGATCAAATAATATGAGGTTACCTAGAAGAAAAAAAGAAATTGTGGTCAAGGATTAGTTTTACAAATATATATGACAATTCATAAAGGTAGATGATCAAAGACAGGGGAGAAAAAAGGAGAATTTCTTCAAAACAAGGTAAAGAACACTCAAAAAATTGCAAAAAAGATGACCTATGGGATGAATCCTATCCCCTTGGCAGTGGTTGTTGTCGAAGTATATATTAGATTTTGAAACTATGTTAATGTAATGACTGAGGAAGTTATTCAGGATTAACAATTTCATTTAAATATTTTCTAAGCCAATGTTCAATGTACTCCTTCATTAGTGGGACGATTATGTCTCATTTTACCCTTAGCATAATGATTTCTTCCTCTATGTCCTTTTAATCTGACTATAGTGGCTTAGTAGTTACTAGTTGGTCTTTGTTGTCATTGAAAAATGTAACAAATCACTTTTTTTCCTCATCTTCTGGAAAACCATTCAAATTGTCAGAATCATAGCCCATGATGCTTTGATAATATTCAACTCTTCTTACAACATATATTTCGGAATTAGCATAGAATCTCTATTCATTTTGGGCCTTTGTAATTTATCGACAAATTCTATAGCTTTGAAGGAATTATTTCTCCTATGGTCATCAATTCTCAAACATTCAAAAATAACATCCTCAAACATTTTAATCCTCACATGCTATCTTGTCTTGATTTTCTTAATTCCTTTCCCTAATGGAAGACCTTGTTGACTCTTCTAAATATCACTAAGAGTAATAATTTTATTTATGAAAGTCATCAAATAATTTTCAACAAATTGTTGATAATGCTTCTAATATTCATAGAATGAAGCAATTCTTGGAGATAAATTTCTTAAATGCAAAGAAATTTCCCATCCTTCCTTAATTATTTCTAGTGATTTTTTTAATATTGATTGCATTAAAGGATTTAATACCATTTAACAATTTAATTTGTTTCTTAACTTTCTAGGGTGTAGGTGGAGAAATTTATATTTTAGCGTCAGGTTCTTCAATAACTAATGGGGCCATAAAGAGAGGTTTAGAACTAAGGAATTCCTTTAGCTCGCTTATCTTTATTTTTAACCTTATATTCTCAACCTCTTTCTCAATGACAAAGTCATCAAGTACATCCCCTATAGTTATGTGTAACTTCATGAGTCCATTAAGTACTACTCCTAAAACGTAAACTTCTAATTTCCACTTTTTAGTATTTTTCTTGTTCTTAACATGCACCTTTTCAAACTGTAACTTTCAACCAACCTCCTTGTAATGGGTGTTGTAAATGATTAATGGTTGCATTTAAAAAATTATTGGCTCTTTAGTAGCCATTTCTTCAACTAGGTTTTGATTCTCAATGAAACGTGATGCTACTAATTCAAGGACGATAGAACTATCCACTTCCATATACATGGTTCCTTATGCTTGTGTGAACCTCTTTTAATTGAGCTTTTACTTTTGTGGGAAATAATTATTCATGACCCTCTCCTCATATTGTAATGTCTTCATGTCATTTTTGGGTTAGGGAGAAAATTCGATGGGTTTCTTGGTATTTTCCTCAGAATTAGTGCTCACTTCAATCTCCTTTTCCTTCAATGTTTCTACTTCATTTTCTCTAATTTATTCAATAGTCCTTGTGAATAAATGCTCATATTGTATGGCTACCAAATTCTTCTAAAATATGTTGTTAGGATTGAATCCTTGGGCAGTTTTAGCTTCATTCAAATTGAAAGGCTTCAATATTCCAGAAAATGTTGAATATTGTGTTGTCGTTGATGTCAAAGTTAGGGGGAAATTGTTGTAAATATTATTTTCATTGATACCCAAATTAGGGGGATACTAAAAATGTCCAAGATATGGATTGCAAGATTGATATTGTTGGAAATATGGTTTGGATACCCAATTTTTTCTTCGTGCCCAGTTTGGATACCTTATCTTTGAAATGATTTTATTATAAATACCTAGCTCAATTGGGAGCATGGGATATATCATTGAAGAAATTATTCCAAAACCTTTCCAATGGTATATGTCACTCTCTCTAACTCCATAGGAATGAGAAGGCATTAAATATTTTGTTAGGCCAACCCAACTAGGAAGTACAAGTCAACCCAACTAGATTTACAAGTTAGTCCATAAGTGAATGTATAAACACTATAAATAAAGGATACATTAGTGCATTTGTAGACCATCCAAGAAAGAATATATTTGAGATGCACAACAAAATCTAGGGAATTCTCCTGGGGTCTTAAAAGTGGTGAAAAAATGTGATTTGTGGAGTAAACAAGTTAGCTTGGAATATTTGATATATATCTTATTTTGATATGCTTGAAACCATGAAATTTGGAGAAGCCAAAGTGAGATATTCTTGCACATGTGGTAGAAATTTCATCCATTGGTTCACTATTCTTTCTGAGACATGATTTGAGGAAGTTATGGTTCTTGAATACTCTTGAAATATGCTTCAAACAGGGTAACTTGGCATTTTCACTATAACTTTTCTTATAAGATGTTTTAAAATGTGAAACTTGGAAGAGAAGAGGGGAGATATTTTATATCTATCGTATAAATTTCAAATTTTTGTTTGATGTTAATTTCAAATGTATGATATTATGAATTTAGGGTTCCTTAATGCTGCTAAAATCTACTTCAAATAGGCTAGCTTGACATTTTCGCCATAACTTTTTTTTCTGAGATGCTTCATACTAGAGACAGTCAAGATATCTAAGTACCTTTAGTAAAATTTTAAAACTTTGGTTTTCTATCATTTTGTAGATATGCCCTATGGAATTTAGGGTTATTGAATAACCTTGAAATCAACTTCAATTAGGCTAGGTTGGCATTTTTTATATAACTTATTTTTTGGGATTTTTTTAGATGGTGAAAATTTCAGAGATTCAAGGAAACAAAAATAGGTGCCTCAAGTAAAAATTTCATAATCATATTTTCAAAATTGGATACGTGTCATGGTGTACAAGTTCATTCTTGGGGAGAGTCCAAAAACAACAAGTTTTTGGAGAAATGGACGTAGTGAAGGTAGAAGCAACAAGCATGCCTTGAATACAAAAGCAACAAGTAGACCTGGTTAAGGTATAAGAAACTAAATAACCTAATTAAGAAAGAGGTAAAAAGTAGGCTTAGTAAAGTAGGTTTGTGCCTATGAATATTTCACAACAGTGGACACTGATATCTCCTATAGGTTTGTGTCTATAAACCTTACAACAAAGGGGATTAGTTTATCCAATAGGTTGATTCCTACAAATATTACAACATAGAGGATTGGTGTGTCTTGTAGGTTCGTACTTAAAAATATGGCAACAGAGGGGATTATTGTCTCATGTAGGTTTCTTCCTACAAATCTTACAAAAAAGGGGATTGATGTCTCTTATAGGTTGGTGCCTACAAATATTGCAACAAAGGGGATTGGTGTCTCCTATAGGTTGGTTCCTACAAATATTGCAACAAAGGGGATTGATGTCTCCTATGGGTTGGCACCTATAAAGTTTGTAACAATATGTTGGTGCCTACAAATTTTGTAATAATAGTTTGGTGCCTATAAAGTTTATATTAGTAGGTTGGTGCCTACAAAGATATGTAATAAATAGTGATTTTTTAGGTCTCATGTTCCATATGAGATATTTTTTTGTTATGGTTCATGACTGTTTAATTAAGAAAGAAATTGTCTTGTACTGATTCACCTCCCCTGCTCTCACTGTAAGTGTGAATCCAATAATCGATATCAGAGAAAGTTCCTTTGAAACTAGTCAAAACACTAGAAGGAAGATCACTGAGGGACCATTACCAATTATGAAGGTTCTTTCACAAGAAGAGCTCCATTATTAAATGGGAAAATTATTCCTTCTAAGGATAAGGATGAGTAATTAGTTAATGTATCTTTGTTTTTCCATTTGGAAATATGTAGTGGATGGTTATAAATCTACAACAACTCCTCTATATGAACGAGATGCTGAGAAGGCTTGTGTAAATAATGCAAAATCCATGAATGTCATCTTGTGTGGCCTATCATAATCATAGTTTTTCAAAGTAATGCATTGTGAATCTGCAAAGGAAATTTGGGACAAACTTCAAAATAGTTATGAAGGAGATGACAAGGTGAAGAGGGAAAAATTTCAAACCCATAGAAGATAATTTGAGAGTTTGAAGATGAATGATGAAGAAGATATTGTAGCCTACTTCCTTCGTGTGGATGATATTTTCAATACTATCACAGTACTTGGTGAAGAATTTAAGGAATCAATGATTGTACAAAATGTGTTGAGATCTCTCCAATTAAGATTTGATGTAAAGGTCTCGGCTATTGAAGAAATGAAAGATATGAAAAATATGAAGATGGATGAGCTACATGGGATTATCACTGAATATGAAATGAGGATAGAAAAGGGAAATTCAACTATGAAGTAGCTTTCAAAGTTTCAAAGATGATAGAAGAACTTAAAGTTGGTGATTATTCCAGTAATGAATGATGGGCCTTGGTATTGCAACAAGAATGCTGCAACTCCCAAGGCTACTAATTTTAATTATCAACCTGGGGTTCGTACAAACTTAAGAGGTGTTGGCACTATATGTGCGACATACAACGTGTCCTTCCTTTGCTGTCATGATGTAATAGAGTGCATGTAATGAAGTCAAATCCTAAACTAATTGTAGAAAATGAAATGTTTGAAATGGAACCTTAACCTATTGCAAGAAAGAAAGTATAAGGAAAGAGACAGAAATTCAATGCTAAATCACACCATTTCCTAATTAACTGCGAAGAAACTGTACTTTGTAATAATGCTAAATTATCATGAACCAAATGCTACTATCTAAGCATGGAAGTAAGAAGCATCAAACATCACTAATGTGCAAGTAAATGGATTTAAATAAATATGTTTTTGTCTTTTCATGCAAAATCAAATATGCAAACTAATTTCCTTTGGTGATGTGGCAAGTGAAATAAGGATGTTAAAGGTTTGATGGAAAGGTTTAGGAGATGGTTAAATGGTGTGGGATACCGTTGGGAGGCTTTTGATGACTTCCTAGAGGTTTTCCCTCAATTCGACCTCAAAACGGACCATTTTAGGAAAACCTACAACATGTACTAGAAACCTATAGGATGATCCTGTAGGAATTACAATGAACTTATAGGATACAGCCGAGAGAAAAATGTGAGGTGTTGGAGGTGATGGGAGGCATAGGAAAGGTGTGTGATGGGTGGAATGGAGTGGAAAAATGCCTAGGATCACTCATAACTCAAAACCAAAGTTGGGAGATGGATGAATTTGTTCAAAAAGCTTGGAGAAGTTTCCTTGTGAAATGATGAAATTGGGGAGGGTTTAATGACCAAGCAAATCAAATCCAAATTTGATGGGACAATTTTTTTTATTAACTAGGATGTCTTAGGTCCCTATTCCAATTGAAATTACTCAAAAAGACCTTTGTTAACCTATGCAAAAAAAATAAAAAACATTACTAGTTGAAAATCTAGAAATTTGAGAACTAGTGAGCTAGTAAATCTAAAAAATGCCTAACCAAATCAAGTGAAAATGTAATGGGGTAATTTTTGTTATGAACTAGAATGTTTTTTTGATCTAATGCAAGTGGAATCAATTCTATTGAAGCTCATTAACATGCTAAAAAAATAGCATAAATTTATTGTTCTTTGCTAAAAAGGAGGTCTAACCATCTAGATTTGGGAATAAGAAGACTAATCCAAGCAGCTCAATGATTACTATGAAGTTCCAAAGCTTTTCCAAGGATGAAATAATGCTTGTGATCCTACAAAAGAACTTACATCAACCATTTACTCAATCCTACAACAAGAAATCATTAACACTAAATGCAGAAATAGAAAGAAATAAAAACTAGAGATGCATGTGAATAAGCACTGAAAGGAAGGAAAGAAGATGATACAAAAGGGATCTGAGGTTCCTGGGATGGCCAAGCCCAAGTAAACTTAGAGACCTATGGAGAAGAACAAGATTTAGAAGTTGAACATGACACCAATCTTCATTATTTTCATCAATAGAATTACATCCTTGCAAGAAAATACAATGGAGCTGCAAGAATACAAGCTCTTTCCACAATAAGACTAATGAAAATATCCCTAGAAGAAAATTCGACTTGGTATTTATAAAAAATGATTAGGAATCATTCCCCATGAATGGAGGAAGCTTTCCCCACCAAAATCTCCGGATTAGTGGATCTAGTCCCCAATACTAGGAATTTGCATTAAATGGCAAGGAACACATTCCTAGATTTTCTCAATCATTCCCTAGAGGAAAATTTGACTTGGTACTTATACAAAATGATTAGGAATAATTCCCCATGGATGGAGGAAGATTTCCCCACCGAAATCCCTTGATTAGTGGATTTTCTCCCTTGATTGGTGGATCTGCTCCCTTGATTAGTGGAACACATTCCTAGATTTTCTCAATCATTGGAGTTCCACAATTTGTGTCATAATTCCATAATATCTTATCAACTTATTATTTATTATTGATCCTCCAGTAGTAAGGAACAAGTCCCTTAATTATCTCCTACTCCAACTCTTCATAATCTGCTCAATACTCTCATAATATTCCATAAAAAAATAAATAATATTAGGCACAAATATTCAATTATTCATAAACCTTCCTAATGAATATATTATAGTTAAAAATAAATTATCTAATGCAAAAATAGGGGTTTAATGTGTTGAAGGATGGTCATAGGCCTTAATTTATGTTTTAAATTAGAGGCATGGGCCTTAATTTATGCCTAATTTAGAGGCCCATCATACCCCCTATTAAAAGTGTTGCTCATCCTCTGAGCAACTCAGTGACCTCATTATGCCTCATCCATGGCCCTGGTGGCCTCTCTCTTCTCCATTAAGAATCTTCACTGTAAGCTCTGCAAGGACAAGCCCAAAAACATATTTGTTCAAAGAAAAATCATTGTTTCTTGAGACCATTAGCTTGCTTTCTTTCCCTTATTCAAGATGAGTTCTTGAATATTTTTTTAGTTTGGCAAGGTCTTCCACACCCTTATTGGCATAACAAGTCATTTATTTGCCTTAGGACTGCCTCCTGTAGGATTTCTGGGTCACTGTAATTCCTACAGGATCATCCTATAGAAAACATAGTCCCTTTGTAAACTGAAGTAAAGGAGTGGAAAAAATGACAGAAATGGTGGAGGAATGAATGGTAATGAGTGGTAAAATAAAAATGTGAGTGACAGGGGTCTCTTTGTGATCCTCTTTTTCTCTTTGACCATCCTTCTTGCTGACCTGCAAATGGAAATTTCATGAAAATGGAGAGGATGCTCTCTTTGTTTTTTTTTCCAATAATGAAATGGGATGGATGAATGATGAATAGATAGTGAATATGAAGTGGATGGAGGACTTGGAGTGTTGTGGTGACCTTGGCCTTTGGAAAAAATTCTTCTTTAAACTTTTGTCCTCATTCCTTGAAATCATCATCCTTCATAATTTGGCTTTTCAACGTTGCATGAGCGAAGGAGCAAGTTGAAATCAACTAGTTGAAGGTGGCTGAGACTGTTGACCCATCCTTAGCTTATAAAACCTCATCTCTCATGCATTGACAACAAATTTCTAACTATAATATGCTCAAGAGAAGAGGTCAAGAATATTTCATACTTGTACCTACCTGATGGTTGTTGGAGAGAAATGCATGTTGCTGCTGAGTTGATGTTGATGTGCAGGTGTTGGATGGTCATGCTGATGACCCTGATGCTGCTACTAAGATCTGGAGGAGCTTCTTTGACCTTTGGATCTCCTTTAAAACTGCTCACTGCCAATCCTGTAGGTGTTGTTCTGTATCATGTAGGTTTACAGGACAACGACTTGTTTTGTCCATATCTCCTAAATGGTAGACTTGATTGAGTTGAAACTTTTTTAGCATGTTGTCATCATCATTATGAACCTCCCCATAGAAAAATTTTGGTGAGTGGATGCACGGATCTCAAGAAAAACTAAAAATGGCTGAAGGTGATGGAAGCCGATTTCCTGGAAACCGTGCACTGGAAATTGTTGAAATTGCTTGGGCATGTTACCATCATCCATATGCATCTCCTCATGAAACATATTTTTAAATGGATGCACGGATATTGAGAAAATGAAAAAATGGTTGAAGGTGATGGAGGCCAATTTCTTGGAAACCATGCACTGGAATTTGCTAAAATTGCTTGAGCATGTTACCATCATCCATATGCATCTCCCCCTAAAACATGTTTTTTCTGGGAAAGCTAGTATTCCTAAAGAATGCTAGGCCTCTAGGTTTGGCAGCTACCCTAGAAACAATAGTTTAAATCAATTCAACGATTTCTTCTCTGTGTAACAGATAAGAGAAATATAATGGAACCAACTTGGAACTTCCGCTTAACCCCTTGATTGACCTCTCTCCCCTTTGACAAAGCCTGCAACTCCTCCCCGTACTTAACATGCTTGGAGAGTACCTGCACAAGTATAGCAACAAAGAACTGTCAAAGCATCATGATCTATTACAACATAAACATTACAGAATCAAATATATAATAAACAAATGATAGCATTCACAAATGATAACATTCACAATTGCACAATCATATGGAAGAAAACTTGAAGAAATTTATTAATAGAAGAGAGAATTACAACCTAGTTGTCTGATCCAACATCATCTTCCCAGCTTCAATCCTTCTTCACCTCATGAAATAGCAAGATCACTCCAAGAATACAATGCTCTTTCCTCAATTACAAACTATCAACACTTACTTACAATTCACAATATTCTAGCCTCTAGATCTCTTGAATTGGAGATCCATTTATAGATGTGTGCAAGGATGTGAGTCATCCATGGGGTTTGATTAGTGTCATTCCACTTGTTACAATCGGATCCATTTGGAGATTTCTTAGATCCCTTATTCATCCTTGGGCGAATTCAGAGAGGCAAGTGGCACAGGAGAAGTTTCTAGAATATTCCATGAACAACCACCTAGCAAACTGTCTCGGACATTTGTCCATCCTCACCCATCGTACCTTATATAAGGCCTAATCAGTATGCATCACACCCTAGCAGTGTACCACTCAGTATGCATCGCACTTTTCCAGTGGAGCAGTCAGTATGGTTTAATTTAGGCCATTTCTGGATGGTTTCTCAAGTGGAACTTTTGGGGAATGATGTATTCAGATGACTATGTTCTTTTAGGGCATGAAACAACTCTTTTAGTGGTTAATTAGCCCTAGTTTATCGACATATAAGTTTGGGGTTGATGTGCCCAAATATGTCTATAACAGTTTCCCCCTAAAGCATGAAGTCGTAAATATTGATGTCGAGTGAAATGCCTTATCATGAGGATTCAAAGTTTCGAATTGGAAGGTGAGCTACATAAGTTACAATACAATACATCATCATAATATAATTTTCATGATCCAGCTGAGGGAAGCATTCCCATGCTTAGCTTTATAAATTCATTTCATGTACATAGATGAGATAGTCATCTGCAGATACAGACTGGTGATTCTTTAGATATAGAGTCATCATCCATGGTTAGGATGACCATCTGTGTAGAGCCTTTGTACATTTGATGTTGTCATGTCCCTGAATATATCGCCGCCTGGATGGATGAAACTAGATCCGGGATCTTCAAACTCGTTCAATCTTCGCTCGATGTACAAGTCAATCCATGTGAAGAGATGTTCTGAAGTCGAACATGGAAAGACATCGTCTGATTACCAGCCAATGATGTAAGTTGTTAACAGACGCAAGAGGAATCACTGATAATGATAATGACCCTCAAGGTACTACAGTACAATTCACGTGGTGTGAATATATGATCCGATGTCGAACACCACGCAAAATCTTTCAGTCGAAGGCCATTGATGTCAACCTGTCACCAGAAGTGAGAAACTTGCCATTGATGTATGCAAGCTTCAAAGCACTGAAAGGGTTGTTTCTAAGTCAACTTCTTAGATAATGAGCTGATGTCGACAAGAAGTGACTCATCGTAGGAGGGCCTTGATGTATCCCACATCTACGACACAAAACGAAGCAAATGATTTCTGGAGGTGAAAATGAACTGACGACACAAGGTTCAGGAATGGTGGTCATGAAAAAAATGAAGGTTGGAGGTATTGTAGTGGATGAGACATTAACTGGATGGTGGTTTCTCAACTGAATGACTTCTCTTGAACATGTCGATGACACTGAGATGAATTGGAAGCGTTAACCCCAAAAGATGGATAGTATGAAATACCAATGGTGAGATGACCGGTGAATGGAATAACCCAACCCGACTCAATAATGGTGATGAAGTGAAAGTGTCATGTTCAAGAGCGACTTGCTACCATAAATTCTTCAAGTTTTCTTCCCCTTTTTCCCCAGTCATTGCTGACCAATACCTCTTTATTTTTGTCAAGCTTGAGGAGGATAACATATGCTTGTTCTATAATTTTCCCTTCGGGCAAACCTGTCGCTATTTAATGTTTTAACGAGTCTAGCAATAGTGAAACTCGGTCTCGTCTAGATGGACAAGTTTGTCGCTATTGTTTTAATGAGTTTAATGACAAGGATAACTCGGTCCTTTTCATGTTTACAGAGTTTGAAAAGGGGCAAAAAGAAAACTCCACAAGTTCTTTTTCGTAAAGTAATTCCTCAGGCTCGAAAAAGGATAAAATAATACAGGAGGGATGACATTTCCAATCACTTTAACGAGCTAAAAAGGCCAAGCGCTCGACAATCTTTTCATATTTAACGAGTCTGAAAAGGGTTTAAAGAGGACTCGATTTTGAGGAACGAGTGGTGTCTAGGGTAGCAACTGGTTCCAGTGATTTTGGAACTTCTCAAAACATGATGATTTATGTGAAGAGGCTGGCTAATAAGACGACTCATTGCGACTGATCCTCAAAAAGGGGTAAAACAACCAAGTGGAAGTGTATGATCGGCCAAAGGGATGGTGGTGATGGGACGTACATGACCAAGGTTCAAAAGGCTAATATAATGGCAGTCACAAAGGTTAATTACTTGTAAATGGGTTCATTTTTTGACAAGCTTGAACCATGGGGAACTATGCTTGGATTTGATTTTATTTTTACACAAGCTTGAAATGAAAAAACTATGCTTGGCTTTAGTTTCATTTTTACACAAGCTCGAAATGAAGAAACTATGCTTGAAAATAGGTTTGCATGCCCCCAGCATGATGAAAGGGAGAGTCTCTTGTAACTAGATGGAAGTCACTGTGGTGAGGTAGGACGGTTATCCACCACCTCTTTGGCTTCGTCCAGAATAGACAAAGGTGGATGGTGTGACAGACCAATCATTTAACACCTCTTTGGCTTTGTCCAGAATAGACAAAGGTGAATGGTGTGATAGACCAATCACATAACCTACAGGGAAACTTATCTTTACAACTAGGTGCATGCCCCCCAAGCTTCATTACAATCATCAGGCTACTCACGGCTATCAGGTGGATGGAATGAAGGTTCAAGTGATACCGTTGATGTAAATGGACCATCTAGGGATGATGATTGACTTGGAGTTATGTTTGGACCGAGAAATGAAAGCTGGTCAACAGTGACAATCTTGCCTTTGTGCGGGAAACACATCACTCAGAAGAGTGTTGAAACAATAGCTTCCATGTCATAAACATAGTCACGCCCAAGAAGTAAATTGTAATCTAACGGTCCTGGGACTATCATCACATTCAAATGAACAGTTTTTCCCCCTAAAGTGATAAGTAACTTAGGAAGGATCCCTAACGGTCGACTGGTTCCTTTGTTAAAGCCTAACAGATTCTGTGTAACAGGTATAAGCGGTGGCGAACCAAGCGCTTTCCAAGCAGTTGAGGAAAGGATACTCACTGATGCGCCTTCATCTATAATAGTGCCAAACACGATCATTTTACAAACTTGTACTATGATCCGGAAGGGTACGTAAGAAGGAAGGCGCGATCTTGCTAGTCGATTCCAATCAAAAGAAGTGACTAAACTACTTGGAGGGGGTACCGAAGAAATGCGAGAGTTAAACCCTTGAGTTATGAGAACTGGAGTGTTTTCCCCCTATCTAGATGGAATAGGCGGATTGCCCCCAAGTTCGTTAGAATCCAAAGTAATAAAGAGAACTTGAACAGTATCATTTTCACTCTCTTTGAGAAAGGTACGATTAGCTGAAGGTGAAATTGGGTCAATTGTTGTCTCTTCCTGTTGACTTTGGTTTGGTGTAGACTCATAAGATTCACTTGCAGAGAGAGTGGTTTCGACTGATGGTTGATTTAAGTCAGTGGGTTTTTCAACTAGTGAAGGACTTAGGGAGAGTTTCTTGTAACCAGATGGGAGTCGCTGGGGTGAAGTAGGATGGTTATCCAACACTCTTTTGGCTTCATCCAAAAAAGGACAAAGGTGAAGGGAATGGTTACCTTCACATAACCTACATGGAATCCTGAACTTTCCCTTTTGTCCACGAAATTTACTATCACTAGTTGATGGTGTGTTACCAACATGATCTCCAGAGGTTGATGACACTGGACGGTGTGAACAGGAAGACCATTCTTTCAAGATCTGAGGAAAGAAAGGACAGTCTCGATGAAAATGGTCTCCCGCACAAATTATGCATGGACATTTTGCTTTGGGAAGTTTAATGGACGGATTTTTATCAGATGATGAATTCAAAGCAATGGTTGCTTGGTTGCCCCCTTGCTGAATTGGCTTCTTCTTCTTCTCCTTCCCTTTCTTCTTCTTCTCAGCCACCTGGTTACTAGTATCACTACTTTCACCAAGTGAAGAGGAAGAAGGGGAGGGAGAAACAAACGAGGAAGAAGGCAAAGGGTCAACTTCAGGATCAACTGGAGGTTGATTTTGTTCAGTTGAAGGTGTACCCCCATTTTGAACCAAAGAAGTTGAAAACAGCCATATTGGCAGGCCAATGGTAAGTGTAGGAAGGGATAATGTAGTGATATAAGGAGCACCAATATTTCTGAAGGAAGGAAAAGCACTAGGATTCCCTTCAAAAGGGATTCCTTGATTGGTGGAATCCAAATTTGTCTCCATATATCTCAACCTAAGATCAACTAAGGAACAGGGATGTTATTCTGAATTCAATTAATTTTAATGACGCTTTGACACAACTTTGCTTTTTCAATTTTTAAGAGTCGAGAAAAAGCTAAAGATGACTCTAGTCTCCTTCAATTTTTAATGAGCTTGAAAGGACAAGTGCTCAGATGGACCTTTTCTTTTAAAGAGTCAAAAAGGAACGAAAGTGACTACTCTAGAAAATCTAGACAAAGGGATTACCAAACCAATCGCAAAATTGCAATATACACCTTGGTGATAAATTAAAAAGAAATTACCAAGGACTTATGTATGGTAGTCAATATTCCCGAATGCTGTGTTCAGTGCATTGCGATCAATAAGGCGGTAGACTCAGGTTCCTAAGGATAAAGGATATAAGCATATTGTGGTCTCCCAATATATACGCGACGGTACGGGGAGCACAAGTCTGTGCTAGCACTTGTCGTATCAAGGAGGAGGAATCACCCAACCTTCAATGAAAATGATAGCCACTAGTTTTAATGACACCGGAACATGTCTCTAGCCTAGACCTCTAGATATGTTGCATTAAGTTCCAAAGCATTGTTAGGTTCATTGAAATTTATTTTAAAGTTGATCTTGTTTATAGTTTGCCTTTCAATGGTTCATCGCATGACGATGATTTGAATTTCCTAAAATGTAATCTACAATGATAAACAATCTTTGTTTACTTTCAGTGATGAAAATCCTAGCTACTAGGGAAAGAAAATAACAGTGCAAAGAGCAAAGATCAAAGAGCACACCCTAGTGCATTTCCTTAAATCATATTTTTGCACACAAATCTACCACTGCTAAATGCAAATGCATGTATTTGTTTTCGTTCTCCTTAATGTGAAAAATGCCAAAAAGGAAAACTAAATGTAGCAAAGATTTGAAATATTTCATTCAAAATGACAATTTTCGACAATTTCTTCTTCAAAAGAGAAAGGAAGACTCAACGACACATTTCAATTTTGAATAAAAAATGATTTCAACACTTCGAATATAAACAAATCAAACCAAATACATGAATAAAAGTGCAATCGATTATCAAGGGAAGGAAGAATTGATGACACTTCTCTTTTCAACACAAAACGACAATTACGACACTTTTGTATCAAATCAACAAATCGATTTAAACAACTTTTCAACAAGGGATTGTAAATAATGAACAAACACATAAAAAAATTCACTAATCCTAATGTAATTGAGGCTGATCTAAGTGATGCAAGTAAGTTTCAGTAAAACGGCACTGTACATTTGCAGCAAAACAACCAAACAAAACTGAAAACAAGGTCAAAAACCCTTAATTTCTAGAATGGAAAAAGAATTCAGTCAGTCATCGCACCTGGGCTTCATAGAAATGGAAGACAATTACAATGGAAGATAGTGTGATGGTGCAGGGATCACAACTGAAATGGGTTTTGGCTCAGATGTGCACCTGTTTTCAATGAGTTAAGCTGAGCTTTGATGAACAGTAAAGAGCAAAGTATGAAGGAATGTCTTGAGAGGTTACTGAGCTACCAAAAAGGCATATAGATGTGCTTGTAAGTCAAATGTTTAATTCATAAACTAAACCAGAGATTGACTAAAGAAGCATTCATCTACTGTGCAATTGCAGAGAAAGCGCAGTTCGAAGGCTACCTGGTTGACTTCAGGCTCTCTCTATAGTTTATAAAACAAACAATAACAACAAACAAACATCTGTTCTTCGCCAGTATGGTCGCCAATTTGTTTCTAGGAAAACTAGTATTCCTAAAGAATGCTAGCCCTCTAGGTTTGGCAGCTACCCTAGAAACAATAGTGTAAAGAAATTCAATGATTTCTTCTATATGTAACAGATAAGAGAAAGATAATGGAACCAACCAGGAACTTCCGCTTAATCCCTTGCTTGACCTCTCTCCCCTTTGACAGAGTCTGCAACTCCTCCCCATACTTAACACGCTTGGAGAGTACCTGCACAAGTACAACAACAAAGAACCGTCAAAGCATCATGATCTATTACAACATAAACATTACAAAATCAGATATGTAATGAACAAATGAGAGCATTCAGAAATGATAAAATTCACAATTGCATAATCATATGGAAGGAAACTTGAAGAACTTTATTAATAGAACAGAGAATTACAACCCAGTTGTCTGATCTAGCATCATCCTCCCAGCTTCAATCCTTCTTCATCTCATGAAATAGCAAGCTCACTCCAACAATACAATGCTCTTTCCTCAATTACAAACTATTAGCACTTCCTTGCAATTCACAATATTCCAACCTCTAGATCTCTTCAATTGGAGATCCATTTATAGATGTGTGCAAGGGTGTGAGTCATCCATGGGGTTTGATTAGTGTCATTCCACTTGTTACAATTGGATCCATTTGGATATTTCTTAGATCCCTTATTCATCCTTGGGTGAATTCAGAGAGGAGCATTGGCCTTGGCCTTGGCCTTGGCCTTGGCCTTGTTGGAGCATTTGAGCGAAGTAGGAGAAAGTCAAAATTTGACTTCTTTTTACTAGGCTTGACCAATTTTCTTTTTGGTACCAACTTGTCCTTGTTGCTTGCAGATGTTGGAGAGTACATGCATGCATGGAGCAAGGATTCTTTTTTTCTCTCTCCTTTTTTTTTCTTCTAGGCCTACTGGCCGCCTCAATGAGGTTTTCAACTAGTAGGTCTGCCTAGGCACCTCAAAGGAGGTTTTCACCTAGGATCTTTTCTTTTTTCTCTTTTTTCTTTTTCCCAATCCATTGATCGCCTCATGGAGGTTTTCAATCAATGAGCCAATCTGAGGTGCCTCCAAGGAGGTTTTCACCTGAGATTTTTTTTTCTCTTATTTTTCAAATTTTTTAATTTTAATTTTATTTTTTTATCCTACCCTACTTGAAAAACAAAATCACTTTCAAGTATAAGAATACTTCTAATGGAGCCATGTGCACATCAAAATGATAGACAAAATGATGTGGAGGCTTGAAATGTATGCTTTGACATGTACCTGGATTTGAGTGATCAAATGCTTTGACTTTGAAAGGATCAAGCATAGTTGAAGAAGAGAGTGATGCTGCAACTTAGTGACTATCTAGAACCAAACCTCAATATAACTTTCATGCCCTTGGTTTGATTGCTTATCTGGATCATTCTTCATGTCTTCTTCTACCATGACCTTCAAATCTTCCTCTTTTTTCTGATTGTTCTCTTGAATACATGGAGGATTTGATGGTAAGCACGAGGGAGCTCTCTTGATCTCTGATTTTGATGTTTTCTCTTCATCAAGTGTAGCCCATGATTCTATGGTCTTCTCATTTGAATCTTCTTCCTCTAGATGTGGTCTTTCAATGATATCAAGATAATCTCTTTTTTGCAATACTCTTCCTGAGCTATGGTGAATACCATTGATCTCAAGAGGAGATGTTTGGAAGTGTTGTACCTCAGCATTGTAAGTGGGTTGAGCTACTTCAATGTGTGGGTTTGGAAATGGTGGTACAAGTAGTTGAGTGGGAGTTTATATTTGAGATGGATATGGATGGGGTTGTGGTTGTGGTGGAGGTGAATGGTAAGGATAACATGGAGTTGGGCATGGACGATATTAAGAAAAATACTGAGGATATTGTGGATGGCTCCCATAAGTTCCTTGCCAACCTTGTTGCCAAGATTGGTTTTGGGGTTGAGATGACCAATGTTGCCAAGGAAAGAGTGTGTTCCAATTACTTTGAGGTGGATGTGCATAAGCTTGAAATTGTGAATTAGGCTCTTGCATCATATGAGGCTGAATAGGCTGCAATGGTCCTCTTGGAGCTACAAAACATTGCTGCATTGGCAATTGACTTGCTCCATTGTCCTCTTAGTGAACTTTCTTCAACCTTGGTAATGATGGACAATGTTTAACATCATGTGATTCTGCAAAACAAATATCAACGTTTTCTTTTCCTTCATCTTGTTGATCTAAATCTTGGGGGGAGGCCCCCAAGATCTAAAAGACTGAAATGGATCTTGGGGGGGAGGCCTCTAAGATCTGAAAATTTGAAATTGCCAGAAGAAAAAGAGTAGAATTCCCAATAAAGAAAACCACAAATAAACTTTTTATTAAAATGGAGAATAACTGTAAAAGCTACATCATGCTGGACAAACTGTCCTTTTACAAAATAAGACTTGTTACTTATAGTATTTTTTAGCTACAATACCACAGGTCAATTCCATGGGTGAATAAACACCATGGGTGGATGTCACAATACCATGGAAAATACCATGGGTGAATGAATACCATGGGTGGATGTCACTTACAATACCATGGGTGGATAAATACCATGGGTGGATGCCACTTACAATACCATATGTAAATTCCATGGGTGGATGAATACCATGGGTTGATGTCATTTTCCATTTGGATCATTCCTCCCTCCTTAGGAAGCAATGGTCCCCATTGTGTGAAGTTCCCTCCTGCGAAGCCTTTGTTGAATATGAAGAGCCATTGAAAAGAAAGGTTTTATGTGGTTAACCCATAACCATGTTGAATGAAGATCTGAGGATAGAGATACCCTGTAATTCTTATGACCAAATGTGATACTGACAGTGTGCAGCCTAGCAAATGGACTGCAATGAAGTGTGGGTTTGTGGATCACCCATAACCATGATGAATGAAGATCTGAGGATAGAGATACCCTGTAATGCTTGTGACCAACTGTGATACTGATAGTGTGCGGCCTAGCAAATGGACTTCGATGAAGTGTCGGTTTTTGGATGACCCATAACCATGACAAATGAAGATCCAAGGATAGAGATACCATGTAATGCTTGTGACCAACTATGATACTAACAGTGTGCGGCCTATCAAATGGATTTTGATGACAAGGATTTTTTGCGATTGACCCATAATTGTGATGTTGGTTGTTGATGAAGTAGCAGGTGCCTACATAGCCTGGGGTGGGAGGGCCCGTCTCCAAATAACCCAAGCCGAATGTTGCTATGTTGAAACTGATGAATGTGAAGTAGGTGCCTACTAAAGTGGGGTGGGAGGGCACGTCTCCAACAGGAACCCACTCCGAATGCTACTCCAAAATTAAAATGGACATAAATCGGTCAATATAACTTACAATAATTATTATAACCTATTTTTTAGAAGCAAAATGACCATTTTGCATCTTCCCATGTGTTGGAAATCCTTGTCTGGACACTCTAGAATCTCAGATTTGTGTTGCAATTTTTCCATCGTCACAAAAGTTCTGAAAAAATAATTGATTTTAAATTAGTGATATCTCCCACATGCGAACTCCGATTCGACCCTTCTTTTTTTTTTTGAAATTGGGTGATTTTTCAAGAGGATATCAGATCTATAATCATTTTTTTGAAATTATGAACAAAAGAATAAAAAATGATAGGAGAGTTTCCGTCCACCAGTTGTCGTTAGAAAAAAAATTCTACATCATAGCTGATTTTAAATGAGCGATATCTCCCTCATCCAGACTCCGATTCGACCGATTTTTTTTGTTTGAATTTTGGTATTTTTTTGCAAGGAATCCAGATCTGTTATTTGCTTTTGTAAATATTGCACCAAATGTTTCAATTTTGATCTGCAAACTCGCCACCCAAAAAAACAATTCCTGCAAAAAAATGAAAAAAAGAAGAAAAATTCTTCTTGCTTAGCCCAAGAAAGTGCTTTGAGGAGGTCGCAACACGTGCCTGACGTTTGTTGAATATTGATTCCAAAATTTGAAATTGAAATATATATGAAACCCTCATTCCCATGGAATCGTAACCTGCGTTGATACCACTGATCCGAATCTTGGGGGGAGGCCCCTAAGATCTAAAAGATTGAAATGGATCTTGGGGGGAAGGCCCCTAAGATCTGAAAAATTGAAATTTCCAAAAGAAAAAGAGGAGAATTCCCAATAAAAAAAACCACAAAGAAACTTTTTATTAAAATGGAGAAAAACTGTAAAAGCTACATTGTACTGGACAAACTATCATTTTACAAAATGCAACTTGTTACTTATAGTATTTTTCAGCTACAATACCATGGGTCAATTCCATGGGTGAATGAATACCATGGGTGGATGTCACAATACCATGGGTCAATTCCATGTGTGAATGAATACCATGGGTGGATGTCACAATACCATGGGAAAATGCCATGGGTGAATGAATACCATGGGTGGATGTCACTTACAATACCATGGGTGGATAAATACCATGGGTGGATGCCACTTACAATACCTTGGATAAATTCCATGGGTGGATGAATACCATGGGTTGATGCCATTTTCCATTCGGATCACTTGCATTCTTAACATTTCTACTTGTTTTGTTAGATCGCTAAGAATTTATGTTTCAAAATCATCAAACAAATTTCCAAGTTTAGCTTGACTTACCAAGCTTAATGTTGACTTACCTACTCTTGTTTTTCCTCTAGATATGTGTTTGCATGTTTCACAAATTTTCTCAAATGACAATTGATATACATCACCTCTACTCATGATATTAAGGAGATCAATCCACTCATCCCTAATTTTTCTAAGTAAGAGAGTTTTTAGTGTGTCGGATCCTAAATGATGTAGTTTTCCCCTCTTAACATTGTACATGAACCTCTCTATTAAATCCTCAAGGCTCTCATCTTCTCTTTGATTCATTCTAAATATTTCTTATTTAATATCATGATCTTTATATTTTTCTATAAATATTTTTTGCATATCATTCCATGATCTTATTGAATTAGTCTCTAAAATCATGAACCATTTAAGAGCTCTATCCTTCAAAGTTGCGGGAAACATTCTAAGTTTTTGAACTTTTAATAAGTAACCATAAGATCTACAAACAATCTCAAATTCAAAAAGAAAGGTTTCCGGATCCTTTGACCTTGGACCATAAAATTTTGGAAGAAAAGATGGAGGGATGTTCTTCATGTGCACACTACCATCAATATCTTGAATGAGAAATCCGAGAGGATCTTCCTTATTGTCATCATCTCCATCCATTTCTTCTACATTCTTTGTCATCTTCTTCTTCTACCTACAAAATTGAATGGTGATGTGGCTCTTACTGCACCACGTGATCAATTGGGGGGTGGATTGGTGTTGGAGATATTTTGTTGTTGTTATGATTGAATGAAAACACTAACGCAATCCACTTTTCTATTTTTGAAATGAAATATGGCTAATGCAATTATTTTTTTGTTTTTGCAAAAATTAAAAAGAAATGAATCAATTAGGGAAGAAAATAATGCATACTTTGACACCTCCCCAGCAACGGTGCCAAAAAGTGATGGGCCTCGGTATTGCAACAAGAATGTTGCAACCCCCAAGGCTACCAACTTTAATTATCAACCTGGGGTTCGTACAAACTTAAGAGGCGTCGGCACAATATGTGCGGCATACAAGGTGTCCTTCCTTTGTTGTCATGATGTAATCGAATGCATTTACTAAAGTCAAATCCTAAACTAATTGCAGAAAACAAAATGTTCGAAATGGAACCTTAACCTATTGCAAGAAAGAAAGTACAAGGAAACAGACGGAAATTCAATGCTAAATCACACCATTTCCTAATTAACTGTCAAGAAACTATGCTTTGCAATAATGATAAATTATCATGAACCAAATGCTACTATCTAAGCATGGAAGTAAAAAGCATCAAACATCACTAATGTGCAAGTAAAGGGACTGAAATAAATATGTTTTTTTTTTTTTTTTTTTGTCTTTTCATGCAAAATCAAATATGCAAATAATTTCCTTTGGTGATGTGGTAGGTGAATTAAGGATGTTGGAGGTTGGATGGAAATGTTAGGAGATGGTTGGATGGTGTGGGATAGCCTTGGGAGGCTTTTGGTGACTTTCTAGAGGGTTTCCCTCAATTCAACCTCAAAACAGGCCATTTCAGGAAAACCTACAGGATATACTAAAAACCTACAGGATGATCCTCTAAGAATTACAGTGAACCTATGGGATATAGCCGAGAGAAAAATGTGAGGTGTTGGAGGTGATGGGAGGAATAGGAAAGGTGTGTGATGGGTGGAATGGAGTGGAAAAATTTCTAGGATCACTCAGAACTCAAAACCAAAGTTGGGAGATGGATGGATTTGTTCAAAAAGCTTGGAGAAGTTTCCTTGTGAAGTGATGAAATTGGCGAGGATTTAATCACCAAGAAAATCAAATCCAAATGGGATGGAACAAATTTTTTTATTAACTAGGATGTTTTAGGTCCCTATTCCAATTGGAATCACTCAAAAAGACCTATGTTAACCCATGCAAAAAAAAACAACATTACTAGTCGAAAATCTAGAAATTTGAGAACTAGTGAGCTAGTAAATCTAAAAAATGCCTAACAAAATCAAGTGCAAATAAAATGGGGTAATTTTTATTATGAACTAGAATGTTTTTTTGATCTAATGCAAGTGGAATCAATTCGATTGATGCTCTTTTGAATGCTCAAAAAAGTAGCAGAAATTTATTGTTCTTTGCTAAAAAGGAGGTCCAACAATCTAGATTTGGGAATAAGAAGACTAATCCAAGCAGCTCAATGATTACTATGAACTTCCAAAACTTTTCCAAGGATGAAATAATGCTTTTGATCCTACAAAATAACTTACATCAACCATTTACTCAATCATACAACAAGAAATCATTAACATTAAATGCAGAAATAGAAAAAAATAAAAACTAGAGATGCATGTGAATAAGCAATGAAAGGAAGGAAAGAAGATGATACAAAAGGGCTCTGAGGTTCCTAGGATGGCCAAGCCTAACGAAACTCAGATACCTATGGAGGAGAACAAGATTTATAAGCTGAACATGACACCAATCTTCATTATTTTCATCAATAGAATTACATCCCTGCAAGAAAATACAATGGAGCTGCAAGAATACAAGCTCTCTCCACAATAACACTAATGAAAATCTCTCCTTAGAGGAAAATTTGACTTGGTACTTATACAAAATGATTAGAAATCATTCCCTATGAGTGGAGGAAGCTTTCCCCACCAAAATCCCTTGATAAGTGGATCTAGTCCCCAATACTAGGAATTTGCATTAAATGGCAGGGAACACATTCCTAGATTTTCTCAATCATTCCCTAAAGGAAAATTCAACTTGGTACTTATAAAAAATGATTAAGAATCATTCCCCATGGATGGAGGAATCTTTCCCCACCGAAATCCCTTGATTAGTGGATTTTCTCCCTTGAATGGTGGATCTACTCCCTTGATTAGTGGAACACACTCCTAGATTTTCTCAATCATTGGAGTTCCACAATTTGTGTGCCATAATTCCATAATATCTTGTTGACTTATTATTTATTATTGATCCTCCAGTGGTAGGGAACAAGTCCCTTAATTATCTCCTCCTCCAACTTGATGAGCCCCAGAAATGGGTAATTATACGGCTTATTCTGCGCCTTATTTCGACTTAATCCACCATTCTCATTAGTTTGTTGCTTGTTTTTGAATATATTTATGCTAATAGAGTGAATTGTGTTAGTCACTTTGCCATGTAGTCTAATGAATGTTTTATGCAGATTTTTTGGACAATTTTGGACAAAGTCAAGGAATTCATGAGCAAATGGCAGTCAAAACTCGAGGAAAATAGGGAAGAAGATTTGTAAGGGGGTGTCTCCTTCATTTATGACCCCTTCCCTCGAATCCTCCATCAGAAAATTGGAGCACAAAGGTCCACATTGATGATTCCAAGGGGCAGCTGAGCAAGTAAAGTAGGATTGTTCTTTATCTTCAGTTCTAAGAAGCCAAGTTCCTTGATTTTAGGAGGACTGTTGGAGGTCCCCATTTGTATAAATAAGGAGGCTTAGAGCCTCAGTAGGTTAGCCAGTTGTTAGTATATTTTCACGATTTTGTGCAGTACATTGGTCAGCTTATTCTCGAGTTCTTTTTGAAGACAGTTTATGTGATGTAACTGCTATTTTTTTATAAAAGAAGATGAAACAGTTTTTGAGCTAACACTGATCTTTTTCAGAGGGATGAAGCTCTTGGATTAGGGCCCAACCCAAGCTGCCTAGCACCTCCTTTGTGTACTTATATGTTTTGTTTCCATTCATGAGTTAATTTCTGTTGCATATGCTCATTTTACTTCATTAGACCAGGTTGCTTTTGATGGTTAAAATAGTTGTTTTTGTTTCAAGTTGTTTAAGTAAGTTGCTGCAGTGAAGAAAAAAGATCCAAAAATGCCAACAACAGGCCTTGATCTCCTTTCTCCCTCCTTGGAACTATGATTTAAGGTCAAGGCACTACTGCTCCCACCAAAAACACAATTTTTGCTCTTTCATGCAACTGCTAGTGTGATACTTTGATTTGGAGAAGTTGACATTAGTTCAGATTCAATTGCTTAGATTATTTCATGTCCTTTTACCATAGTTCTCTTGCATGATTTTCTGTTCATAAGGTACTGTTCAACATTTTTCTGTTTTTAGGTCAGAAATTAGGTTAAGCTAGACAAAACTTTATTTTTTAGTTCTTGCTTTGGTCAGTTTTGAGAAGTAAATGTGCAGATCTCTTGCAGGACATCTCAGCTCATCATTCCTCCATAAAAAAGCTAGCACCAACTCACTTTTCATAGATCCCCCAGCTCATTCGCCACATTTTTCCAATTTGCCTTAATTTCTACGTTGTTTTTCCATAAAGCTGCTATTTTACCATTTGAACAAATCCAACCATCTTCTTTGTCCCTGATCTTCCTTGACAAGTTCTAGACCCCTCAACACCTTCATTCGGCCTTCATTTCCCCTTTCCCATCATTTTTCCACCTTCAAACCTCCAAAAACCACTTTCGGCCTTCTCCTGTAGAACCTCCTGTAGATCCCTTCCAGCCTCCTATAGAATTTCACGTGAGTGATTTTTCGAAGTCTGATTGCAATGGAAGTCTTCAGAAGGGTACTAGGGGCTTCTTAGAACCTCTCCACCCCTTCCTCACCTTCTACAAAAGCCAAATCCATCTTCCTTTGTCACCAAACCTCTGCACAGTCGCAACCAGTCAAATCACAAGCATAATAATTCCACATAAAAATACTTAAAAGTACAAAAAGATGATTTCTTCTCATTTCTCTTCAAAAGTAGCTTGAATAAATGCAATTTACCTTCCAGTAGTCAATGGCACCCATCTCAATAGTTTCCATCTCTTTTCTTGCAAAAGTAGGGTTAGTGGGTAAACTAGGGTTTGCATTTCATTTCAATTTTCATTCTCTTTCTGCAAGTAGAACAACCCCTATAGAGTTAGTTTCCTTTCATCATAGTTAAAGCTTCTTCTGAGAACTCATAGAAGTTGGCTTAAGCTCCTAGCGATCTTGTGCCAGCTGATCAAGTGACAGCCTGCAGTAAGAGCTAGTACTTGTGCATACAGCACCGTCTCTTCCAAGTTTATTACGAACTACCGAGTTGATAAAATGTAAAGAAGGAAACCCCCAGAGTTGCAGCATTATTGCTGCAATACTAGAGCTTACCACTCTTTTTGGCGTCATTGCCGGAGAAGCGTCAGAGTATTTTGTAATTACTACTTTTCTTCTATTTTCTACTACAACATTCTACTAAATAGTTTATTTCAGGAAAAGTAGAGTAGTTGTTTCATTTCAATTCTGCAAAAGTAGATTAGGCATGTCCTGCTTTCATTTCAATTCTGCAATTTCCATTTCAGCAAGCGTAGATTAGGCATTTCCTGCTTTCATTTCAATTCTGCAGTTTCCATTTCAGCAAGAGTAGATTAGTCATTTCATGCTTTCATTTCAATTCTGCAATTTCCATTTCAGCAAAAGTAGATTAGTCATTTCCTTGCTTCCATTTCAATTCTGCAATTTCCATTTTAGCAAGATTCATTAAGTGAGTTGCATTTTGTTGTTCAATCCCTTTCAGTTTTGCAGGTACAAGCAAAAAAAAAAAAAAAAAACAAAAATCACCCAAAAAGAGATTTCCTTTCATGCCTCGTAGGAGTAGAGATAATTCAAAAAAATGTTTGCCCAACACCCCTACTGCTTCACACAGCTAACCTTCTTTCTTCCTCGGTGGCTGCAATCAAGAAACACCCTTAGGTAATAGCCAGACATATTTGAAGAACCTATAGGGGAAGAAGAAGAAGAAACCCATTCCTCTGAAGCCAATGGCTGAAAACAGACATGTTGGGAGCAGTACCCTGTCTTCCAACTCATCTCTTAGAAGTGAATTTGAGAATTGGCTGGAAGATTTCAAGAGCGAGATGAGGCAGATTCTTGCCATGCATATCAAAAGAAAACAAGAGGAAGTAGAGAGGGCTTTGGCCATTTTTTTCCCTAGATGCACCAGGAGGCATCCTAGGAATGAATGCCCATTGAAATCTATAGAGGTTTGTTCAATCTGTGAAGAAAATCATTCCATAGACAAGTGCCCATCCTTGCCCGGACTTAAAGCTATGTACCAAGGGGTTGAAGTAGTCACTGAACAGACCTATTACATAGACCAAAGGAGGCCACATGGACCTAGACCATATCAGCAGGGGATGCAAGGGACATCTCAATCATACTACAACCCCAACTAAGTCACTTCTATACCTTCTTGGGGCCCCCCTGCTCATCCTTCTTGGTCCACACCTCCTCCTTGGTCCGTCACATCTCCATATTATGCCTAACCAGCTACTCATCCATTTCACCCCTATGATCAGCCACAGCCTGAGTGGAATGCACCTCATCAGGGGTGGAGGCCCCAGTACAACTCTCCTCCTGCTCTTTTTCCTCCACCATTTGTTCAACCGCAACCATTGCCTCCTACTCCACCAAGGCAACCCCAAATGCCTGCTCAACCGAACCTGAACCCGAATAACAGACAAGCCCAGCAAGTATATAGTGGGGAACCACCATTTCCAAACCCACACATTGGAGTAGCTCAACCCAATTGCAAAGCTGAGGTACAACACTTCTAAACAACTCCTCTTGAGCTCAATGATATTCACCATAGCTCAAGAAGAGTATTGTAAAAAAGAGATTATATTGATATCATTGAAGGACCACATCCAGCAGAAGAAGATGCAAAAGAGAAGATCAAAGAACCATGGGCTGCACTCCATGAAGAGAAGACATCAGAATCAGAGATTGAGAGAGCTCCCTCATGGTTACCATCAAATCCTCCATGTATTCAAGAGAAAAATCATCAAAAGGAGGAAGATGTGAAGGTCATGATAAAAGAAGACATGAAGAATGATACAAATCAGCAAAAGGACCAAGGACATCACAACTATATTCAAATATGGTTCCAGACAGTCACTAAGTTGCAGCATCACTCTCTTCCTCAACTATGCTTGATCCCTTCAAAGTCAAATCATTTGGTCTTTGAAATCCAGATACTTGTCAAAGCATGCATTTCAAGCCTCCACATCATTTTGTCTATCATCTCGATGTGCACATGGCTCCATTGGAAGTATTCTTATACTTGAAAATGATTTTGTTTTTCAAGTAGGGTAGGGTAGAGAAAAAAAAAGGAAAAAGAAAAAATGAAAAATAAGAGAAAAAAATAAAAATCTAAGGTGAAAACCTCCTCGGAGGCGCCTCAGATTGGCTCATTGATTGAAAACCTCCATGAGGCGGTCAATGGGTTGGAAAGAAGAGGAAAGAAAAAGAGAATAAGATCCCTGGATGAAAACCTCCCTTGGAGGTGCCCAAGGCAAGCAATTAGGATGAAAACCTCCTTGAGGCACCCTAATTGTTTTCAAAAAAAAAAAAAAGAGAAAAAGAAAAAGAAAAATGAATTTCCAGTTGTATTGCAGGTCTGCGGGAGAACTTCAGGAAGCAACAACAGGTGCCAAGAAAGATCTGAAACTAATAATAGCACCTATCCTATCTTCCCTCACCCTTCTCCATCATTCTTGACATTCTTTCCACCTCACTGTGCTTTTTTTATGAAAACTGTGTTTTCTACAGGAGACTCTTGTAGAAATTACAGAGAGCTGGAAATGGATTTTAAAAGCAATTTGGGAATAGGGAAGCTTCATAAAGGGTTTATAGATCCTCTTGCAGTCTTCAAACCTCTCTTCCATCATTTCCAAGCTTGCATCACACCCCAAGCTCATTTTTCTTACTATCCAAAAACTACAGGATGCTCTGATACAAAAATACATAGGGCAAAGATTTGTTTTTTCCCTAATTTGAAAACCGTGCATCCATTTAAAAAACTGTTTCATGGGGAGTTGTATAGGGATGGTGGCGACATGCCCAAGCAATTTCAGCCAATTCTAGTGCACGATTTCCAAGAAATCAGCCTCCATCGCCTTCAGTCATTTTTGCATTTTCTCCATATCCATGAATCCATTTAAAAACCTGTTTCATGGGGAGATGCATCTGGGTGATAGTAACATGCCCAAGCAATTTCAGCCAATTCCAGTGCACGGTTTCCAAGAAATCAGCCTCCATTACCTTCAACCATTTTCAATTTTTCTCGAAATTCGTGCATCCATTGACCACAATTTTTCTATGGGAGGTGCATAATGAGGATGGAAACATGCTTCGAAAATTTCAGGTCAATCCAGTCTACCGTTTGGGAGATATGGACAAAACAAGTCACTGTCCCATTAAAATCGAGCATCAGTAGTATAAGCATGCAAATCTAAAGGTTGAAGCAAACTCTTGCGGCTTAGATCCAGCCAGAGGATGCCTACACAAGAAAAACAATCACACATCAGACAACAACAAAGCATAACAACTGATACCCTTAAAAATCAAGCTCCAGAAGCAGAATCGGTGCAGCCACAGGTGTATACAACGTGCAAGGAGTCGTTCTTGATCAAAGATCACCAGCATGAGGTAGCCAAGCCACCAGTTCAGAAGCCACGAGTGCCAACAGCAGTAGCAATCCAAGAACAAAGTGCCAAAGTCTGAGCATGCAAAGCATGGTAGCAACTAACAGGTAAGTGGCTAAACTTGTTCCTCTGTTTCATGAATATGATTTAGAAACTGCATGAACCATTGAGATGGTTGCGATTAAATGGAATCAGTGGCCAGCTAACTAGCCACCCTCGTCTAGTTCGAACAAGCCTCCTCCAATTCAAACAACGTTTAGTGAGTGCAATCGGTGTGTGTGTTCAGTCAACTCAGGAAGAAAAACTCAAAACAAGTAGTGGTGGCGGCGTATAATGGGAATGATGGAAGTGATTGCGGGCAGGTGACATGAAGTATCATAATGGCACTGAAGTAGGGACCAACGGTTCAGATGGGGATAACATACCCTTCCTGCCACCTCACCTCGTCACTGCAAAGCATGCCATAAGCTTAAGTATGCTGCAGTCGAAGCCTCCACCACCTTTGTTTTCATTTGCATCAACAAGTTCTCGGCTGCAACAACTTACCTACCACCTTCAGAACCTCAAAACAATCACTCTCTGCCAGTTTCAAAACCCTTCCGCTTATCAGGCTCTACAAGAGCATTATCGCACTCTATAGGAGTGGAAACACAGTCTACAGGAGCCTTTCTATAGGAAGGCCAGTGAACAGCTCTGCAGAGGGAAAATTTGGGATTTTATGCCAAATTCGAGCTCAAAAGAAGGTAGGCTCGGAAAACCCACTCTGCATGTTATATATCTACAAAAGGTGGTGGGATTTGAAACCAAGTATTGAGGTGGAAAGAAAAGTGAGAACAGAAGTTTGCCTGTGTTTTTCTGAAATATATACAGTCTCTCCATTTTACTCTCTGCACTAAAATTCTATCTCTTTCTCCTCCGTGGTATTCTCCTGTGTAAAGAGATGATGCAACCCTGGAAAATTAAGCTTGTAAAAAAGTGAATTTGCATTGGGTAGTCTGCTTATTTTTTGAAAGGGAAAAAACACTGTTTTGTATACTCTCTGTTTTTAAGATATTGTTTCCCTCAAACAAACTGAGAAGTAAATTAAGTTTAAGAACAAAGTTTGAAGGGAAGGAAAGTTGCAATTTGTTAAAAAGGAAGAACACAAAAAGAAAAAAATCTCTCTCTGGTTCCAGAAAGAAAACCTCAGTTGTTCCTCTATTTCCAGGTTTGAAATTTGCTGCCTTCCTCCTCACCTGATATATTCTAGCAGTCTCTGAACATCATCACTTACACAATCCCCATAGCCTGGGAGATTTTCAGGAACATGACTAAAGAGGATGATATAAAAACTCTCACTGATGACCTTAGTCCATCTGGAAGTGAAGAGGAGGAACAAAAAGGGGAAGCTGAGAAGGAAATCCATGAAGAAGAATAGAACATTCAATTGGAAGAAGAGGAACCCCACACAGAAAAAGAAGAAAAATAGAGAGGAGAAGAGAAACATGACACCACCAAAGATAAGCCTAAAGCAGAGAAGAAGATAGAGTCAAAAGAAGAAAAAGGGAGAACCACAGTAGAGAAAAAGAAGAGGACAAGAACTGAAAAGAAGAAGCCTAAGACAGTTTAGAAAAAGGCTACCACAGGAAAGGCAGAAACTAAACAAGCAGAGGAGAAAACAAAATCAGAGATAGCAGACACAAAACCAGCAGAAACAGGAAAAACAGCAGATGAAGAAGAAGAAAAACAACAGTGGGAAAAGTTGGATGCAAAAGCTGGATTCCATGATAGGGAAGAGGATCTCATATCTGAGCCATGGAATGTTAGGGAGGCCATCAAGGCCATCAAGGATGAGGAGATGGATTAGTTGCTCAGAGGATGAGCAACACCTTCAGTAGGGGGGTGATGATGAGCCCCAAAAATGGGTAATTATATGGGCTCATTCTACCTCTTATTTCGACTTAATCCACCATTCTCATTAGTTTTTTGCATGTTTTTGAATATATTTATGCTAATAGAGTGAATTGGGTTAGTCACTTTGCCATGTAGTCTAATGAATGTTTTATGCAGATTTTTTGGACAATTTTGGACAAAGTCAAGGAATTTATGAGCAAATGGTAGCCAAAACTCGAGGAAAACAGGGAAGAGGATTTGTAGGGGGGTGTCTCCTTCATTTATGACCCCTTCCCTCGAATCCTCCATCAGTAACTCGGAGCACAAAGGTCCACATTGATGATTCCAAGGGGCAGCCGAGCAAGTAAAGTAGGACTGTTGTTTATCTTCAGTTCTAGGAAGCCGAGTTCCTTGATTTTAGGAGGACTGTTGGAGGTCCCCATTTGTATAAATAAGGAGGCTTAGAGCCTCAGTAGGTTAGCCAGTTATTAGTATATTTTCACACTTTTGTGCAGTACATTGGTCAGCTTATTCTCGAGTTCTTTTTTAAGACAGTTTAGGTGATGTAATTGCTATTTTTTGATAAATGAAGATGAAATAGTTTTTGAGCCAGCACTGATCATTTTCAGAGGGATGAAGCTCTTGGGTTAGGGCTCAACCCAAGCTACCCAACACCTCCTTTGTGTACTTATATGTTTTGTTTCCATTCATGAGTTAATTTCTGTTGCATATGCTCATTTTACTTCATTAGATCAGGTTGCTTTTGATGGTTAGAATAGTTGTTTTTGTTTCAAGTTGCTTAAGTAAGTTGCTGCAGTGATAGAAAAAGATCCAAAAAGGCCAACAACAGGTCTTGATCTCCTTTCTCCCTCCTTTGGACTATGATTTGAGGTCAAGGCACTACGGCTACCACCAAAAACACAGTTTTTTTTCTTTCATGCAACTTCTAGTGTGATACTTTGATTTGGAAGTTAACATTGGTTTAGATTCAATTGTTTAGATCATTTCATGTCATTTTACCATAGTTCTCTTGCATGCTTTTCTGTTCATAAGGTATTGTTCAACATTTTTATATTTTTAGGTCAGAAATTAGGTTAAGCTAGACAAAACTCTGTTTTTTAGTTCTTGCTTTGGTCAGTTTTGAGAAGTAAATGTGCAGATCTCTTGCAGGACATCTCAGCTCATCATTCCTCCATAAAATAGCTAGCACTAGCTCACTTCTCATAGATCCCCTAGCTCATTCGCCACATTTCGCCAATCTACCCTAATTTCTACATTGTTTTTCCATAAAGCTGCTTTCTTACCATTTGAACAAATCCAACCATCTCCTTCATCCCTAATCTTCCTTGACAAGTTCTAGACCCCTCAACACCTTCATCCAGCCTTCATTTCCCCTTTCCCATCATTTTTCCACCTTCAAACCTCCAAAAACCACTTTCGGCCTCCTCCTGTAGATCCTCCTGTAGAACCTCCTATAGATCCCCTACAGCCTCTTGTAGAATTTTCTATGAGTGATTTTTCGAAGTCTGGTCGCAATGGAAGTCATAAGAAGGGTACTAGGGGCTTCTTAGGACCTCTCCACCCCTTCCTCACCTTCTGCAAAAGCTAATTCCATCTTTCTTTGCCACCAAACCTCTGCACAGTCACAACCAGTCAAATCACAAGCATAATAATTCCACATAAAAACACTCAAAAGTACAAAAAGATTATTTCTTCTCATTTCTCTTCAGAAGTAGCTTGAATAAATGCAATTTACCTTTCAGTAGTCAAATGGCACCCATCTCAGTAGTTTCCATCTCTTTTCTTGCAAAAGTAGGGTTAGTGGGTAAACTAGGGTTTGTTAGGGTTTGCTAGGGTTTGCGTTTCATTTCAGTTTTCATTCTCTTTCTACAAGTAGAACAACCCTTGTAGAGTTAGTTTCCTTTCATCAAAGTTAAAGCTTCTTCTAAGAACTCATAGAAGTTGGCTTAAGCTCCTAGCGAACTTGCGCCAGTTGATCAAGTGACAACTTGCAGTAAGAGCTAGTACTTGTGCATACAACACCATCGCTTCCAAGTTTGTTACGAGCTACCGGGTTGATAAAAATTAAAGAAGGAAGCCCCAGGAGTCACAACATTATTGCTGCAATACTGGAGCTCACCACAACTCTTCATAATCTTCCCAATATTCTCATAATATTCCAAAAATAAATAAAAATATTAGGCATAAATATTCAATTATTCATAAACCTTCCTAATGAATATATTAAAGTTAAAAATAAATTATCTAATGCAAAAAGAGAGGTTTAATGTGCTGAAGGATGGTCATAGGCCTTAATTTATGTTTTAAATTAGAGGCATGGGCCTTAATTTATGTCTAATTTAGAGGCCCGTCAATGAATCAGGTGCAAAAGAAGCACAGTTTGTGAGAAAGATGAAACATGATATGTTAAATACAAAGGTAATTTACCATTAAATTGTTTTTATTATGGTTGAATAGGGAAATTTCCTACTAAATATACATATGTGAAGTGTGAGGACATTAACGATGAAGAAGAACATCAAATGGAAGAAAATATTATAGACGCAAAAGAGGAAAGTATTCTAAGAGGAAATGTTTTTATTCCATAGAAGATAGTAGCTCCTCAGAAGAGAGTGATGAATATGTATCTAATATTTATAAATAACTTCTTTTCATAGCCATTGATGAAAAGACTACAAATAAAGAGGATGACACAATCAAGAAAATAAAATTTATTTAGAGGATGATGATATTGATGGGGAAGTAAATATTGAAGCAGAACTTGTTAATGCCCTAGAAGGAATAGATAGACTTAGAGGAAAGATCAAAAATAAAATGAGTTATTATAAAAACATGAGAAAAAAACATATCATGATCTTGATGAAATAATAGTTTCCATCTAGAATACATAATTAGAAGAGGCAAATAAGATAGAAAAAGTAGTGAGAAGCTAGTTGAATGAAAAAGAAGAATATTGTGAAAAGCTAGAAGAAAAAATTATTTCCTTGAGAAAGGAACTAGAGAAAGGAAAATGCTTAATTGAATCAAATATAGAAGTTTAGAAAGGGTACTAAATCTTATATGATATTCTCAATTGTCAGAGGTCACCTTTCATCATAATAGTTTTTAGACATAAGGAAAATCATAAGATCTCCAAGTGAGAATCAAGCACAAATCCATCAAAAAAGGAAAATGAAGAAATCCCAAAAGTTTTGTGAATGTTCTCAAGAGATCATTCAATAATGAAAGCAACACCTAAGAAAGGAGATGAAGGCCATAAGAGACCTAATTTTTCTCACAAGGTCAACAAGAATGAGTTTAGAAGGCCTACTACATCGTGAAGGTGTCTCACATATTGGTATTGAAATCTTTTCTTTGGCTATTGATTTGCTTGTAATAATTTTGGTCATAAAACAATAAATAGTAAATCTTATATAATAAATTACTATGTGAGAAACAGAAACAAAGGTTCCTATACAACCTCAAAGGATGGTTTTTTGAGAAACTAAACTAGCATACTTAATGAAGGTGGAATTAGAGGATACAACTCATTTGCTCCCATGTTGGATCATATTGAATGTTACAAGTGTAATAACTATGGGCACAAAGAATGTCACTATACAAGTAGCACAATACACTTTCATAAAAAAATCAAGGAAGAAGATGTTACCGAACATAGAGAACAATGCAAAAAAGTATGGAAAAGGAAGCAAGAAAAACATGAGGAATGTCGATTTGATCTATACAGCCAAAGGAAATCAAGAAAATGGTATATTAATGATGCATGTTCAAATCACATGACAAGATATTAGAGTAAATTTCTTACTGAAAAGAAATAAATGATGTATTTTCACCTTTGGAGATAATGCATCAACAGGATAGTTTAAAAGGGAACAATTAGCATTGATCATGGAAAGACTAAAAGGCATAATGTCCTATATGTTGAAGGTCTAAAACACAATATTCTAAGTGAAAGCCAAATGTGTGATCAAGGATATGATCCTGCATTTATTTTTAAAGGACGTGAAATAAGGAAAGTAGGTTTAGGAAGATTTGTGGCAAAATAAACTAAGACCTCAAGTAATGTGTATGTCCTCAATGAAGTTAAAGGATAAAATTGTTGTTTGGGAGTGATGTCTCTCCCAAATCATCAGTAAAGGAAAGCACAAGCTCAAGGGGGGAATCCCTTTGCCATTGATTTCAAAGGGGAAGAAGTTGCAGATAGTGGGAGTATCCCTTTGGAATTCATGTCAAAGGGGTAGATATTGTAGACATGGGGAGAAGTTGAATATAGAGGGTGTTCTATAGTAGCAATGCACAAATGTCTATGGTTCACATCAATGACAAAGGGGTATATTGTTGAATATTGTTTTGTAACTGATGTAAAAACGGGGGATATTGTTGTAAATATTTTTTTCATTAATATCAAATATAGGGGGGATAATATAAATGTCCAAGATATAATGCAAGATGAATATTGTTGGAAATATTTGTTGAATACAAAAAAAAATAAATTATGCCCAGATTGGATACTTATATTTGAAGGAACTTTTACTATAAATACCTAGCTCAAACGGGGACAAAGGATATATTGTTGAAAATATTATTTTGAGACCTTTCCAATAGTAAATAGAAATCCCTCTAACTCCATATGAATGAGGACATATGAAATATATTTTCAAGTCAACCTGACCATAAAGTATAGGCTAAATTAGAGACTTTTACAAGTTAACCCCTTAAATGAACATAAAAACACTATAAATGAAGGTATATGAGTAAATTTTTAGAAAATATGATCTAAATTCGATCACTATATTATCTTTAATCCATATTGATGCTTTTAGAGTGGGGAAAGTGAAAGAATCAGCTCATGGGGCCATTTTAACTAGCGAGAAGCAGTTTGGCAAATTGGGGTCTAAAACCTTCTAAGAGCATTTTGAGGTATCAAGTGATGTTTTTTGTGGTAAAACTTTTATGCTTTTGTGCTAAACCTTTTTTTTCATATTCTAGCATAGATACCTTTCCAACGACATAAGAATCACCTCAATCAGAGTATGTATGTAAAAGGTATGCCACTTAGAAGTTGACCTTCATGTTTTCACTACCATAATTCAAGAGGATTCCACATTAGCGCCCATTATTCATGGAAAAGTGAATAGGCACATGATTATGATGATAAATAATCTAGAAGTTCGATATTGTAACTTTGTCTAAGAGTTGAGGGAGTCAAACCTAACCACTAGTAGGCAATTGGGTCATGTTCTAATCAGGCTACTAGGTGGAAAAGGGGTTCCATTCTTCTTTCGAGTGCACTTGTTCCATAGATGCGTAAAGTAGCTAATAGGGATAGGGAGAGAGAAAAAATAGAGGATTTTTGAAATATAGTAGTTGACGGGCCAAATGCTATACTTCTTTGTACTCACAACCATTTTCTATCCAGAGAAAGAAAGCAAAGCATCCTCACCTTCCAACTAGGTTTTCTCCCAAATTTAGGGTTTACTAGGATATATCTTGTGTCAAATGTGGTTTCATGAGTTTTTATTTTAGTGTTCTCTATTTTCTACATAAATTTTAATTTTCAAGCATACACAATAAATAATAATCTATGGATCTAGAAATCTAAAGAAGAATAAACCATAATAATGTTGATTTTTCAAATTTTTAACTATAGATTTATCAGATCTATTGTGAAGAACTATTTGATGGAATATCCACGATATTTTATGGATCATATTGATATGAAAGAAGGTTTCTTTAGGTATATTAGGAAATAGATTGACAAAGCCAAAAGTAAGAAAACCATAAACATTGCTAAAAAATCTATGAATGACCATCCTAATCATGTAAAGGAGAGGTTTTCATGGTTGGAAGTAGAAGTTGTAGATATAAGCCATAATGTGAATCTCCTCATGTCAACCTTGAGAAATAAGCTTGGTTTATTTAGAGAATACGGGGATACTAATGTAGATGATAGATCAAAGGGGAGATCACGAGATTAAGAAGAAACATAGAACCATCCAAAGAAAGGACCTAAAAGAGATCAACCTAATTCGAGTATTGTGAGCCATTCATAGTCCTTATTCAAAATGGAAGTGAATGTTGATATCAAGTTGTAGGGGTCCATGCAGAGACATGCTGGGAAAGCAACATGGATACCTTGAGGTTGGAGGGAGATCCTCCAATGACTAAGTAGGAGGGTTTTAAAGACCCCATAAAGTCACAATTTCACGTCATCGAGTATGTAGAGGACCAGTGGATTTAGAGGTACTACTTCACATAGAAGCAAGGGCAGAGTGTATAGGAGTACACCACAGTGTTTAGAAAGATGGTCATAATGTTGGGTATCTCCCCCAAAGAACCTATATGTACTCACTAAGTATCTGGAGAGTCTACATAGCCATATGTCGAAGCAAGTGATGTTGTTTAAACCCAAATTGATGGATGAGGCTTACGTACAAGCACGAAACTTGGATAACATAGGCATGAAGAAAAGGAAATTGAGTGGATTGAAACATAAGGACCAAAAAGACACTTGTAAGGAGGGGAAGAAGTGGAAAGGGGGGAAATATAAAGGATCACAGCCATACAGGGATGTGTTCCAAAACCTAAAGGGTTACCACCCAAGATGGATGTCGAGCATGATATCCATCTATTACCAAACTCCTCATTTCCAAACATTGGGTTGTTGTTTAAGAAGTGTTTTGAGGAAATATTTTGGAACCTGTTGATCTGGGATTGTTAAATGACTTGGTTTGTAAAAATGTTCAAGTGTGAATGAATTTAAATTAAACCAACAATAAGGTTAAATAAAGAATGAAGAACTTCAATGAAGTTGTAAATAAAATAAATGGATAAGATCAAAAAGAGAGAAGACAATAAAAACACAACCATGTGATAATAGATTTCATCCAGTGTGGACTATGTCTTCATGTCTTATCTCCAAGGGAGTAACCTCTTTTATTAATCAAATTATAATATTCAATTCAATTTGTTACATAAAAAAAGTCTTCAATATGCTACATGGATCCTACAAAAATGCAACTAAGGTAGTGGTGTTCGTAAACCACTTTCCTCCATTCTTGTTGCCAAAGAGTTGGCTCAAAAGATCATGTTTACAGATTGAATGCAAATAAAAAAAATCCTTCAAAAGCCTACATCAAAATAGAGTTATCTTCCATGAGGAAATTGTCTCAAACACCACCAAATTTTCCTTCTCAATTACTAAAATCAAACTCTACAAACCCACTTGGTTTACAAAACACAGGTTTAAATTATGCACAAAATGCCTTCATCCACTGCTCTGGTGCACTGGTACATCTTTTAATATTTAAAACATTGCATATGAATGGCTCATAGTCAAATCCCCATGTTGTCATTGTGATTTTCCATAAAAATAGAACTAATTTGTTGGCCTCAATTAACACAGATGACCTACTCTTTGGGCAAGGTTTACCATACAAAAAAATTGATATAACCTAACTACCAATCAAAGTTGCAATGCATGGCATGCTCATTTCACATATGAAAACAAACCATACCATGGACATTCTATGGTTATAACGGCTTAACATACTTGTTGGATCTTCCAAGGTATAATCGCTCGATACATGACTTTAATTCTATTCACATACCATATATCATTGCCACCCAATCACAACGTAACACAATTTTTTTATCGTTTATAGCATGGTTAAATTTTTATGCCCTGATGTCAAAGAAATAAGGTGGTGCCCAATAATGTGATGGAGATGTTTTGAAAATGGTTGTAACAGTTCCAACAGGTATGCAGTCGATATTTTTTTAACCATATAAGATTTGTCTCCCTGTAACTTCCATACTTGGTAGCTCGTTTCAATGATGCTGACCATAATATCAAAACAACTTGGATTGTTCCCAATCAAATGTAAACTCATGGATCATTGGTTGAGATTATTTTACATTGTCATAAAAGAGAGACATTAAATAAAACATTCACGAATACATTTTCAAACCCATCGTCGTGGCTCATTGGTAGGTAGATTTAACGTTGTTCCTATGGTCATAGGGTCAAACCCCATTGGCTCCAACCTCCAACAAGTTTTGGACTTCAACCCTTCTAGCTCATTCCAAGGTGCCATGTGGCATCCTCCAACTGGACCATGTGGCAAGCTTTCATTTGTCTAGTTGTCACCCATTCAATGCCCAACTTCCCATGTGTCAGCCCATGACCTTTTCATGTGTCAACCCATGACCTTGCCACATGCCAGGCCACGATATTGTCACATGTGATAATAATTCAAGAAGCCATAAAGAGAAAAAAGTATTTTGATAAGCCCTAAAATGAAAAATTGTCAGTTAAAATAAAATCAAAGAAATTATAGTCAAAGCCAAACAAAAATCAAGAAAGGACTATGTCATCTCGTAATCACTGTCATGACCTTTCTAATGATAAGTGGCACATCTCTTAACTCCTCATAGTTGAGGATAAATTATTTTTTTAATGTGGCTATGCTAAGTTTGGCCAACTTAAATTTTGAGACATAACTTGGGTCAAGTTAGCCCTGTTTAAGGGTCAACAAGGCATATAAATAGGCCCTCCTCTCTCCCATTAGGCCAAGGTATTTGATCAAGTCTGAAAGAGTAATTTGGGCATGTTGAACATCTAGGTTTACATCTCATAAACCAACGAGGAAGGGAAGTTTTTGAAATCCTATTTTCTTGTTCTAGCTAGGATTTATGGGAATTCATTTTGGAGTATCGTTTAGGAACATGAGTGGAGAAAGTTGGCTTAATTACGGAAAAAAATTGATCTTGGAAGTTTAATACTTGTGCATGTAATTAATGAATTTTTGACCGATGGAAGGAGATTCAGACTTGAGGTAGACAAATATTTTTGGCCTCTATAATAGCCTCTGACTCGACCCGTGTCATAAATATTTTGGCCCCTGTAATGACCTCATAATTGGCCCTTGTCACAAATAATTTTGGCCCTATGTCCACCTCATGCCTAGAAATATAGTTAGTCCTATTTTTGGCCCTATATCAGGCCTACATTTGACACTGTGATGACTACCATTGATCATTCCCTGCAGTCTGTCTCAGCTTGTCTTGCAAACAATTTTTGGAGCAGACCTATGATACTACTCTAATTTGAAGTAGACGTCTAATTTGGAGTAGACTTCTGATTTGGAGAATACTTCTCTTTTGGAGTAGACCTATGATACTAATATGATTTGAAGTAGACATCTTATTTGGAGCAAAATTCTCTTTTGGAGCTGACCTATGGTACTAATATGATGTGAAGCAGACATATGATTTGGAGAAGACCTATGTTTTGGAGCAGACCTTGATATTTGTAGCAAACCTTTTTGTGCTTGTTGTCAAACATATCTTGAATTTGTTTTCACAAGAATACTTTTGTAGCAAACCTTTGGTCCTTGTTTTGGAGCAAATATTTGAAACCCTTGTTGAAGTCTTAGAGCAAGTTGTTCAGTTAAAGATAGAGTGAGGGTACATGCATTAATGATATGAGGGTTTGGATGTTGTCGTAATTGGGTCATTGTCCCTGTCATGAGATCCCAAGAATATTTTTATTTTATCTTTTATTCTATATTGTGGAAGGATGGTGCTAGGGAAGCAAGTTGTAGCTTTCTTCAAGAGGCTTTCGCCTCCTTCCAGTGGAATTGTTAAATATTGAGGTTGTAGCCCTTCTAGTCATAGCTAGTAAATCAAAAAGTTGTAGCTTCCCTTGTAATATAAATATATTGTTAATATATATCTTGTGTCCCTTTGATGTGATTTTTTTAATCAATTGTTTTGATACTTAATGTTGGGCATGGGATCCCCCAAGTGAAGTTTGGGGCTAAAAGCCCAGATTTTGGCTAAAAAGTGTAAATCTGATGTAAAGACTCTGCATTTGAGGGGCACAGAGCGCGAAGTTGTAAATGAGTCTTAAGGTTGTCCACCCTCAATTTTGTAATGTAATGTCGGCTTTAGAGATCTACCCATTATCTGCGGACCATGGGATTGTATAAATAGAGAAAGGCTCTAAGTAGTTGAGGAATAATAATAGGATCTAATAGAAAAAATAATGATCATGGAATAGAAGGATAGCAGAAGATCTAAGTGAGAGTCGAGTCTTTTGGTCGTAGAGTAGGAGAAGGCTCTGCAACTGAGTGCGTAGAGGCCTAGTAGTCCACAGCTGAGTGCGCGGGCCCCTGTAAGTAAGTGCGCAGGGCAGGATGAGTCTGTAACCGTTGAAACGTTAATAAAGAGAAGTTTTATACCATTACTATGTATTCATTTACTGTTTTCTGCATTGAATGTATTGGGTATAGATTACATTTCTATTGTTTATATGATGTGCGAACATATATGATTGTGTTGATTAAGTAAATGTGAGATAAAGTATTTGTTTATGTGAATTTAACTAACATCTGTAAGAAGATAAGTAAGATACGCAGTGTAATTTGGGGAAATAGCACAGATCACTATCATAGCAGTGCAAAAGCCTTTCATCTCCTAGTTAGGGTTGTGCGCAGGTGATTATAACAAATCACAAAGGTCTCACAAGTCAGAACAGTGTGTGAAGTAACCTATGCGAAGGTAGGCACAGTTGGACTAAATCGACTTCTCAGACATCTCTAGGGTGCAGAAACTTGGTTCCATCATCTCCCCATACTGCTTTGGGTGAGGCTTCAGTCCGTGCTTCGCAGGTTGATGCCGAAAGGGCCAGTAGTGTAGGGATTTGTTTGGCTAATTAACTTTAAACCTGGGTCAGGCCCCATCATGCCAACAAATGGTTTCGTTGTCGATACCGGAATCTGCATAGAGATGTCTGATGTCGTATCATTGGAATCCAACTAAGAAGGAAATTGAAGGTTGGTTGGACAGGAGGATTCATGAGTTCGTGGTGTAGGAGAACAGGAATCCGTGACTAACAAAAGAAGAGTGGTTAGACTGCTACCTGTACACAGAAATCCACAAGATCTTTTTCGCGTCTTTCCCTACTAATTTGTACGAGTGGATCGTGAAGCTAGTAGATAGCCAAGGAAGGTGGAAGCACGATGGTCCTATTGTGTGGACCCCAAAATTGGTGTGCAGAATGGAAGCATCGAAGGATCACATTGTGCACGCTGTTGATCACTGGCTCGATCGGATTATAGGAGTATTTTGAAAATAGAAACAAGAAATGCTAAAAATAGAAATGCTAAAATTAACATTGCTATAGATAGCATTTTAGGATATATTCCAATTTTAATTTGTCCTTGAATTAATTGAGAATTAAAATTCGAATTTAGTCTCACTGGTTGTTTGAAAAATAATTAATTAATTCATCCTCGGTTAGTTAGTTGGAGAAATTCAAACATGAAGTCTTTGTGAATTCATGCAATAGTTATCCCTTTGATCGAGGAAGTTATCCCTTAATTAAGGAGATAAGGATGAGTTGTATTTGAGTTGTAATTAGTTACCTCAGTTAAGTCCAGTTAGATAAGTTCCAAACACTTTGTGGAACTGATTGTGAGTTTAGTCAGTTAATGCATGAATGCATGAAACTAGTGTACTCTAGATAACTGAATATTCTCTCATAAATAACTCATGCATGTCAGTTCAGACAGAGACCTAGTTGAGATTAAAGGTAGGGATAGTGTACTGTCAGTTGCAAGAATTTTCCTATAAGAAAATATCTTGCATGCAGAAGGAATTCATTCCTTGAGATTTGCACAGTTTTACAATGTGTTGGAGCAGTGTGTAAGACCAGTGTCACACAAGGTTACAGCAAGAGCACCCAGGGAAAACAGTGCAAGGAAATAGGAGGCTTGGAGGATAGAGGGAAAGGCATATGAGTTGTCTAGTTTGTCTATGAGCAGCAGTGAGGGATTGTACTGAGAGCTGGATAGCTTGTGAACTAAAGCGTTGTGTAATCCTGAGATATTTCCACTTGTATGATAATACAAATAGCGGGGTTTTTAGCTGATGCTTTCCCCAGAGTATTCTTCTGTGTTTCATGTGTGATTGAACCTTCATCTCTGTTATATGTGTTCTATTTGATCTTGCTCAAAATCGATTAAGCATCCGCAAGTTTGATAGTAGAAGTAGATCAAGTATTTTGCTTTAGTTACATTGCATTATCAGGTGATCTACAGTGAGAATTTATACATGGTATCAGAGCAAAGGTGATCAAAGTAAAGAATAGTATACAAAGAAGGGAGAAGTTTGAAGTTTGAAGTTCTTGATTGTAGGTACAAAATCGATTTCTTATCACATCTCAAAGTTCACCAATGGCATTCAATGGCTTGAGACTCGAGTATGCCCTGGATGGCAGCTCAAATTACATAGCATGGAAGGATCGCATGGAAGTGGTATTAGAAGACAATGGTTTGAAGGACTTCATTGATCAAGAAGTCCCCAAGCCAGCAGTAGCTAATGCCCAAGAATTGGCGGAATGGAAGAAATGTGTGGTGAGAGTGAGGAGGATTCTTATGGAGGGAGTTCGATACCATATTGTCTCGAGTCTCCATGGGAAGGAGACTTTGTTTTCAATGTGGAAGACATCGAAGGATCTATATCAGAACAACAGTGACCAGAAGAAGCTGGTGCTGAAGGACAAGCTTCGGAAAATCAAGTGTGAAAAGGGCGACACAATCTCTACATATTTGAACAAGCTCACCACCTGTAGAGATGAGCTTGGAAGTGTAGGAATCATGAGAACTGATGATGACATGGTGAGTCTTTCTCTCCTCAGTCTTCCTAAGAGCTGACATAGCTAGTAGGAATCAGTGAATGGACGAGAGAAACTGCCAGATTGGGAACGACTGTGGTTGGATCTGATGCAGGAGGAGATCAAGAGAAGCACCAGAGATGGTTCTTCATCTAAGCATGATGACGAAGAAAATCTAGCCTTAGTAAGTAAGGTGCGGAAATGGAAAGGGAAGGCTTCCCATTCCAAATCGATTTCTTCCCATGGTGGGTAGAAGATTGACAAATCTAAAGTGCGATGCTTTAATTGTCATGAGGTGGGCCATTATGCAACTAATTGTCCAATGAAGAAATCCAAGAAGGGATCCTTGAAAGGATCAGATGGTGAGGTACTGGCCTCACAGTTCGAATTGGATTTTACCCTCCTCACATGCATGGTTTCATCGATGGTGGGTTGTGTTTGGTACCTGGACAGTGGAGCCTCATTCCACATGACTGGCGATAAGAGTTTATTCAGTACCTTGGAGGAGAAATACCTCTAGAGGCGCATAGATATGGGCGATGAAGTATCATGTTTCAAGTGAAGGTACGGTTGTGTTTCCGAGGGAGCATGGAGCTCCTCTCACCCTCACTGATGTAAAGTATGTGCCTAGACTGAAGAAAAACTTGGTATCGATCGTGATGTTGGAAGACAAAGGTTATGATGTAGTCTTTAGTAAAGGAAAGGCATTCCTGAGATGCATAGCCACGGGTCAGACCAAGAGGATTGGGATTCGAGTGAAGAATCTCTACAAGCTGGAGGTAGGTGACTGTGCTACATTAAGCTCCAAAGCAGAATTGGTGCAAAGCCAAGCTATTGGTGAGTTATGGCATAGAAGGTTGGGCCACTTACATCATGGGGCCTTGAAGATAATGAAGCATATTTCTACCAGAATTCGCAAAGGTAAACTTGAGCAAGTGGACACATGTCAAGGTTGTACCTTGGGTAAGTATGCAAAATCTTCCTTTCAGGATTGAGACAGTCGAGCTAAAGCAATCTTGGAGCGAGTTCATACAGATGTATGTGGACCATTCTAGACAACCTCCATCGCTAAACAAAGGTACTAGGTTATTTTCATTAATTATTTTTCTTGTAGATGTTGGATCTATTTCATGCAGAAGAAGGATCAAACCTTCTCAAGGTTTTGTGAGTTCAAAGCCTTGGTTGAGAAAGAATCAGGAAAGAAGATCAGGGCCTTGCAAAGCAAAAATGGTGGAGAGTATGTCTCTCAAGAGTTTCAGGACTTCTGTTCAGCAGAAGGAATTAAGCAGGAGTTGACAGCACCTCATAACCCACAACATAATGGGGTGGTCGACAGGAAGAATAGAACAATAGTGGGAGTAGCTCGGGCGAGGCTGCATGACCAAGGCCTTCCACTTCATTTGTGGGTTGAGGCATGCAACATAGTGGTTTACTTGCATAATAGAAGCCCACATCGCATACTTGGGATGAAGACACCAGAGGAAGCTTTCTCCAGGAAGAGACTAGAAGTGGGTCACTTCAGGATCTTTGGCTCATCGGTTTATTTCCATGTGACCAAGGATGCCCGGAAGAAGCTAGAGCCGACAGCAAAGTTGGGGATACTTGTGGGGTACACTAATACTCCCCACAAATATCGAGTGTATTTGCCTACCAATCAGAGGACAGCGGTTCACAGAGATCTTAAATTCGATGAGCTAAAGGCCATGCGATTTTACCTTGAGAGGGAGCTCATGATGTAGGCAGAGGAGGAACTTTTGGTTCCTAAGGAGGAGGAGCCTCATACTTATGTGGAGCAGCCGCATGCAGAGGTTTCAAGAGCGGAGACATCCACTCATGCAGAGTCTTCCAAAGATGGGTGGAAGCACACGAGAGAAGCTGACAGATTATTGTCGGATGCAAGAGAGAATGTGGGAGAACCATTTTCTCAGCACAATCAGAGGAGGTCACCTGAGCGGTACACTGGTTACATGGCCCTTGTTGGGGAATGTGTAGAGAGTGAACCATTTTCCTTTAAGGAAGTAGTGCAACAGCCAATTTGGGTTAATGCTATGGTGGAGGAGTATGACTCCATAGTTTCGAACAGTGTCTGGGATGTGGTTCCAAGACTAAAGAACAAGTCAATTGTGAGTTCTCGTTGGCTTTACAAGGTAAAGCATGCTACTGATGGTAGTGTGGAGAAACATAAGGCAAGGTTTGTTTCCCGTGGTTTCTCACAAGTTGAGGGGATTGACTATGATGAGACTTTTGCTTCTATAGCAAGGTACTCATCTATCATATCGATGTTGGCACTATCAGCACAGATGGGTTGGAAGATCCATCAGATGGATGTGAAGACTGCATTCCTCAATGGCAAGATTGAGGAAGAGGTGTACATAGAGAAGCCAGAAGGATTTGAGACCTTCGATCGTGAGTCACATGTGTGCTTACTCAAGAGAGCTTTGTATGGGCTAAAGCAAGCACCTCGTTCTTGGCACACCAGGATTGACAACTACTTCACCGGTTTGGGCTTCACAAAGAGTGAAGTGGATGTGAACTTGTACCACATCATGGTGGAAGGTAAGAAGTTGATCATTGTTCTTTATGTTGATGATCTGATGTTGACAGGTGATGATTAGTTGATCATGTCTTGCAAGGAGGACCTTGCAAGAGAGTTTAAAATGAAATACATGGGTCTCATGTACTACTTTCTAGGCATGGAAGTGTGGTAGAAGGATGGGGAAGGGTTTGTGTCTCAAGGCAAGTATGCCAATGAGATACTCAGGAGATTCCACATGGAGAAGTGCAAGAGCATGTAGACTCCTCTAGAAGGTAACTAGAGGAAGGAGGATGCTACTTCAGGTGAGGTAGTAGAGGCTACTATGTATCAGCAGCTTGTGGCTTCACTGATGTACTTAGTAAACACATGACCAGATTTGTGCCTTGCAGTGAACCAGCTGAGTCAAGCTATGGTTCAGCCTACCAAGTTGTTTTGGAAGGTAGCTAAGCATGTTTTGAGATACCTCAGAGGCACATCTCAGTAAGGATTATTGTACAGATAGTCAGAGGGAGTGAAGTTACAGGGCTTCACAGATGCAGATTGGGCAGGGAGTCCACCAGATCGAAAGAGCACATTAGGAGGAATTTTCAACCTTGGTTCAGCCGCAATTTCTTGGTACAGTAGGAAACAGAGGTCAGTTGCACTTAGCTCAGTAGAGGTTGAATAAATGGCTACAAGTTAAGCAGCATGTGAGGCCATTTGGATGCGGAAAATTCTAGTTGGTTTGTTTGAGCAGAGGATGGATCCAACTGTGATCTATTGTGATAATCAGAGTGATCCAAATCGGATCCATAAACGACTGTCATAGAACTGTGACTAAAACAGGTCAAACAAATCTCAAATAAAATCCAAAACAGCAATCGAAAACACCCTGAACCAGTGGCCATGGCAGCGAGCATGGAGATGACGAGGACCTCAGTCAAAGCGCGCTGACCGAGGCCCATGGAGACTGTGCAGGAGGTCGATGAAGCCCCTGGGAGCCTCGGAATGGGAAAAGGAGTTGATTTTCGATTCGTGCATTGGGCAAACAGGGCTGAAATGGTAGGGCTTATGTACTCGGTCATGCTGGGAGCCACAGGACCACGGGCGGAGAACCGAAAAGGCACCATCGTATGACGGTGGGACCCACAACCTGGAAACCGGCAGTTTTACCTGGGGTGCCCTTGAGTGGTAAGAGGTTTTGGAAAAAGCGGAGCAAGCACCTTCAGCAATCGACGCGTGGCAGCGGAGGTGAGAGAAAAACCATCGTGATCGTGTGTTCTCGGTTGAGCAAGTCAACCGCGCTCGGCATGTGAATGACGTTGGATCTGGAGAAGCCCAGATCAGACGGCTGAGATTGCACCCGATAGATAGAGTGGAAATGACAGGGAATTAAGCCGCAATTTGAAAGGATTTGAGATCCATTGACCACCACGGTGGAGAAAGCAACGAATCAACGAACAGGCTGGCGCTGTTCCAATGAGGAGACATGGCTACTCCTCCAGCAATCATGCTAACGCCAAACAGGGAATTCCAAGCACATAGGCGACAGGTGAATCGACGCAGGCGGGAGAGGAACTGAACAAGTATGGAGGCTAAATGGATAAAGCCATGAAGAGAGACAGTGAACGGGATTTGAAGAGATTCAGAGCGAAGAGTCGAAGAGACCAAGAGAGACAGTGATAGTAAACCCTGAGAGGAGGACTGAGCACAGAGAGCAGTAAAGCCAAGCAGAGGAGACAGAGGGCCGAGCTGACCACAGGATGCATCGAGCACCAGAGAGCTTGAAGATTCAAGCCTTCCCATAGAGGAATCTATCCGGATTTAGCATCACAGTTTTCTCTTTCCACTGTAGACTAAGGGTCACAGAGCTGATAGGAAGAATAAGAGTCTGTGTACTCCAAGTGGCTTGGGGAATCCAAGAACCACCTTGCCAAGCAAAGTCTGCTTTAGGAGAACTCACATTGAGTCCTTGTATTGTAATATCTCTGCTCAAAGACATAATAAAACAAGGCCACCACTGAAGCTAGACCGGAGACATAGCCCTGGAGAATAGGGTGTACTCCTTATTAAAAAGTGTTTGTGTCTTTGTGTTGCTTATTGTATTTCTCTGCTGTCTTTCCATTTATTTTCTGTGTATTGGCAATCTGATCGATCCGTTGTTTCAATAACACAGAACACACACACACCAGCACATAAGTCTATAATACCTTTTGTTTAATAAATCTTCACTGAGGTCACTCATAGGGTGATTATCAGATCAAGTGGTATCAGAGCTCTACGCTGTAAGGTTAGACAAGCTTGTGTTGGTTTAGCTGTGAATGATCACTAGATCAAAGCTCAAAGTAGGAGAAAGAGAGTTGGTGGAAACTAATCCTGAAATTGGGAGAGTCTATTCTCGAAAGACAATGTCAGAAGAAGGTTCTATAGGGCCAGACCCTCAATTCCTAGAAATTTTCCTAGCTATAAAGTCCATGGTGGAAGAAATGTATAGGGACTTTAGAAAGCATAAGGGTGAAGATTCATCAGGCTCTAAGCAAGATAAAGAAGAAGATGAATCTCATTCCCATGACCACTCCAAAGGAAAGGGGAAAGAAGAAAGCTTCCCTACACCTCCTAGTAGCCCTATGCATAATAAGAAAGCATCTTTGATTAAGTTAGATGTTAAATTTGATTTGCCTATATATGATGGAGAGCTAAATGCTGAAAAGTTGGACAATTGGATAAGACAAATTGATGTGTATTGCAGAGTACAAAACATAGACTCAGACAAGAGAAAGATTCAACTGGCAAGCCTACGCCTAGGAGACACTAACTTGGTTTGGTGGGAAGGTAGAACCCAAGCTGATATGAAGAAGCATGGTAAGACCATCTCTGTCTAGAGTGACTTTGTTTCTGCATTAGAAAGTAGTTCTATCCATTGGCCTACATGCAACAAGCCATGATGAGTTGGCAAAATCTTCGGCAGTTGAAAGGGCAAAGTGTACAAGGGTATACTCAAGAGTTCTAAAAGAGAGCATTGATGCTGGGTATTTCATTAGACTCACCAGAAACTCTTTTGAAGTACATTGGGGGTTTACACAGCTACATGAGGCATACCATCCTCATGTTTAATCCCACTAGTATAGATGAGGTATCTGTACAAGCTACTCATCTAGAAGCTAGAGGAAAGAATGGAAATCCAGAAGTTGGGGGACCATCCCAACCCACTGTAATCAAGAGCAAGGAGAAAAGAAAGCAGAAGTGGAAAGCAAGGAAGGCTAACACTGCACAGAAAGGAAAAGCCTCATGCACTCACTGCAAGAAGGAGGGGCATGCTGATGAGCACTGTTGGATTCTGCATCCAGAGCTAAGACCTACGAAGTCCAAGGGCAAGAAGAAGACGACTGTTGCAGCTATTCAGAAGGATTTGGGGTCAGACTCAGGAGATGAAATAGTCATTGCAGCCATAGGTATAAAAGGTAAGAAATCTGAAGCATCTACTAGTAATTATGTTCAATCTGTTATTGATGAAGAACATGAGATAAAAAGGCATGAGCTTTTTCATATTCGAGTTGTTTCCAAATATCAAAAGATTGATACTTTGTTTTATAGTGGCTCACAAGTAAATCTGATTTTCGAAGCAATTGTAAAGAAATTGGGATTAGCAACTACACCTCATAAGAAGCCATACCCATTAGGATGGTTGAATGATAAAGCACAACTACAAGTGACTAAACAGTGCAAACTCAAGTTTTCTTTTGGGTCAGCATTTGTAGATGAGGTTGAGTTAGATATAATTCCTTTGGATATATGTGGAATTGTTTTAGGAAGTCCTTACTTGTATGATAGAAAGGATATTTTCTATAGAGCTGAGAACAAGTATCTACTTGTTAAAGATGGAATCGAATATTTTGTAAGAGCTCATAAGCTCAAGAATAATTATACTCTTATAAACTCAGGACAGATGAAAAGAATGATAAATTCATGGAAACAATTCTTACTAATGGTTGTAAAGGAAAAGAAAACTGATAAAACCAATGTATTTGAGGGCTATATTTCTGATCAGCAAGCTGATATAGAAAAGATTGTTTCAGAGTATGATGTCTTGTTTCAAGAACTTCAAGGTCTGCCACCCAAAAAGGGAATAGAACATGATATTATTTTGCAGCAAGATGTTCCTTTTCCTAACATTGGGATGCATAGGTTATTTGCTTTAGAGAATGCTGAAATCAAGAAGCAGGTGCAGGAGTTGCTTGAGAAAGGGTTCATCAGGCCTAGCACATCACCATGTGGGTCACCAATCGTTTTGGTGAGAAAGAAAGATGGCTCGTGGAGAATGTGCATTGATTACCGAGCACTGAATAAGATAACGATCAAAAATCATTATCCCCTTCCTCGCATAGATGATCTTTTAGATCAATTAAAGGAAGTTGTTTATTTCACCAAGCTGGATTTGCACAGTGGATACCATCAGGTCAGAGTTGTAGAGCAAGATGCATGGAATACTGCTTTCAAAACAAAGCAGGGATTGTATGAATGGCTGGTTATGCCTTTCGGCTTGACCAATGCCTCTGCTACTTTCATGAGATTAATGAATGATGTACTCAGACCTTTTCTTGATGATTTTGTTATTGTGTATCTGGATGACATTTTGATTTTTAGTAAAACGTGGGAAGAAAATTTAAAGCATGTTAAGCAGACATTAGATGTTTTGAAAAGAGAAAAAATTTATGTTAAACTCTCCAAATGTGAATTTGGAAAAACCTCTCTAAATTATTTGGGTCATATAGTAGGGGGAGGTGAATTGAAAATAGATCCCTCTAAAGTGGCAGTCATTGTAAACTGGCCTAAACCCAAGTCTGCTACAGAAGTAAGAAGCTTCATAGGAGCAGCACAGTATTGGAGGAAGTTCATTTCAATTTTTTCCTCAATTGCAGCTCCCTTACATGCTTTGACAGGATTGAACAAGGTGTTTCAGTGGGGAGGCAAACAGTAGAAAGCCTTCGACACCTTGAAAGAAAAAATTAGTACAGCACCTGTACTAGCACTGCCAGATCTAAAAAGACCATTTGAGATCCAAACTGATGCCAGTGACTATGCCATGGGAGCAGTGTTGACACAGCACGATAAACCCATATGTTATCATTCTGAGACTTTTAATCCTACAGTAGTTAACTATCCTACATATGATAAAGAATTGTATGCATTAGTTCAGAGTGTGAAAAATTGGAAACATTATTTAATGGGCAAAGAAATAGTAATACATACTGATCATCAGCCACTTCAATATCTACACTCCCAAACTAAGTTGCAACAATCAAGACATTATAGATGGATGGGTTTTCTACAACAGTTTCATTTAGTCATCATATATAAAAAGGGCATAGATAACAAGGTTGCAGACATGTTATCTAGACCCATTATAAATGCATCTACCATACTTAAGCATAATTCTGTGCTGCATGAAAGCTACATAGAACAATATGCTCAGGATGTGGATTTTAAGGATGTATATGCAACTTTGAGTCAAGGCAAAAGAGTAGAAGATTTGGACTATCATGTAAAGGACCAACTCTTATATCATTGTGGGAAACTCTGCATTCCAAAAACTGAGAGAGCAAAGATAATTAGGGAAGCACACACTTCTCTGATATCAGGTCACTTTGGGGTAAGTAAAACAGTTGCATAGCTGCAAAGGTTCTGTTATTGGCCAAGAATGAATGAGACCGTTTCTAGATATGTACAGGGGTGTGCTATGTGTGCTAAAAGCAAGCCCAGTAACAGAAAACTAGGCTTGTACACTCCATTGCCAGTTCCTTCTTACCCTTGGGAAAGCATTTCCATGGATTTTGTTGGAGGATTGCCCAAATCTAGGAAAGGTCATGATTATCTATATGTTGTTGTGGATAGGTTCAGCAAAATGTGTATTTTGATATCCTGTAGTAAACAAATTACAGCTGAACAAACTGCAAAATTATTCTTTGAACATGTATAAGTTCATTTTGGATTACCCACTTCTATTATATCTGATCGAGACACCCGATTTGTGGGGAAGTTTTGGTCCAGTCTGTGGGAACTAATGGACACCAAATTAAAGAAAAGCACAGCTTTTCATCCACAAACAGATGGCCAGACAGAAGTAGTTAACAGGACAGTGATCCAGTTACTGAGAGGATATTGTAGCAAACACCCTAAGCTTTGGGATGAACACTTGTGTTATGTGAAACATGCTTACAATAGAGCCAAACACTCTTCTACCCAGAGATCTCCTCTTGAGACCTGCTTTGGTTTCATACCAAGGTCTCCCTTGGATTTTGTCTTTGGTACCATGGTTGAAGGACACAGTGATGTGGACAAAGCAACTAGGTTCATTGAACAGATCTAGAAGATCCACCAAGCAGTACAGGAACAACTGGAAAAGAGCCAGGCCAAGTACAAGGCTAGGCATGATAAGCATCGGATGGAGCATAGTTTTCAAATTGGAGACCAAGTCCGGTTGTATATTAGCAAGGACAGGATGCAAGGTGAAGGTAAGAAGCTAAAACCTATCAGGTATGGACCCTTCAGGATACTTGAGAAGATTGGTGAAAATGCTTTTTGCCTTGATCTGCCAGCTTACATGCACATCTACTCAGTCATGAACGCAGATTGCTTGAGGTTGTTTGAACCTTCAATGATTGAGGACCCTGAAGAGTAGAGTCAATTGCCTTCTGTGGATGACCTGCTACCTGAATATCTTAACGAGTTGCAGGAAGATACAGTGCTAGACAAGAAGGTAAGGACGATGCGTAGTGGACAGGTGGAATACCTCAGGATTGGACTTAAAGGTTCGAAACCAAGCAGTGTGAAGTGGATTGAGATTGGACAAGTGAGATAGCAGTTTCCTCACTTAGTTGATGCTTGAAGAAAGAAAACCAAATTTTGGTGGTCCAAAAGCTTTTTAGTTGGGAGGCCGTGATCCAAATCGAATCCATAAACGACTATCATAGAACTGTGACTAAAATAGGTTGAACAAATCTCAAATAAAATCCAAAACAACAATCGAAAACACCCTGAACCAGTGGCCATCGCAGCCGGCGTGGAGACGATGAGGACCTCGGTCAAAGCGCGCTGATCAAGGCCCATGGAGACTGCGCAGGAGGTCGATGAAGCCCCTGGGAGCCAGAGGACCGTGGGCGAAGAACCAAAAAGGCACCATCGTACGACGGTGGGACCCACAACCTGGAAACTGGCGGTTTTAACCGTGGTGCCCTTGAGCTGTAAGAGGTTTTGAAAAAGGTGGAGTGAGCACCTTTAGCGATCGACGCGTGGCAGCGGAGGTGAGAGAAAAACCGCCATGATCGCACGTTCTCGGTCGAGCAAGTCAACCGCGCTCGGTGTGCGAATGACGTTGGATTTGTAGGAGCCCAGATCGGACGGCTGAGATTGCACTCGATACACAGAGCAGAAATGACAGGGAATTAAGCCGTGATTTGAAAGGATTTGAGATCCATTGACCGCCACAGTGGAGAAAGCAACGAATCGACGAACAGGCTGGCGTTGTTCCAGTGAGGACACGTGGCTACTCCTTGAGTGATCGTGCTGACACCGAATAAGGAATTCTAAGGACACAGGCGACAGGCGAATCGATGCAGGCGGCAGAGGAACCGAACAGGTATGGAGGCTGAATGGATAAAGCCATGAAGAGAGACAGTGAACAGGATTCGAAGAGATTCGGAGAAAAGAGTCGAAGAGACCAAGAGAGACAGTGACAATAAACCCTAAGAGGAGGACTGAGCACAGAGAGCAGTAAAGCCAGGCAAAGGAGACAGAGGGCCGAGCTGACCACAGGCAGCATCGAGCACCAGAGAGCTTGAAGATTCAAGCCTTCCCATAGAGGAATCTATCCAGATTGAGCATCACAGTTGGCTCTTTCCACTATAGACTGAGGGTCACAGAGATAGTAGGAAGAACAAGAGTCTGTGTACTCCAAGTGGCTTGGGGAATCCAAGAACCACCCTGCCAAGCAAAGTCTGCCTTAGGAGAACTCACATTGAGTCCCTGTATTGTAATATCTCTGCTCAAAGACATAATAAAACATGGCCACCACTGAAGCTGGACCAGATACGTAACCCTGGAGAATAGGGTGAACTCCTTATTAAAAAGTGTTTGTGTCTTTGTGTTTCTTACTGTATTTCTCTGCTGTCTTTCCATTTATTTTCTGTGTATTGGCAATCTGATCGATCCGTTGTTTCAATAACACAAAACACACACACACCAGCACATGAGTCTGTAATACCTTTTGTTTAATAAATCTTCACTGAGGTCACTCATAGGGTGATTATCAGATCACAGAGTTGTATCAAACTCTCTGAGAATCCAGTATTTCATGACAGGTCCAAGAATATAGACATTCGGTATCATCATCTTAGAGACTGTGTGGCGAGGAGGATCATGTTGTTGTAGTATATATGGACAGAGGAGCAAGATGCTGACATTTTGACTAAGGCATTGTCAAAGTGTAAATTTGAGTTCCACAGAGACAGGATCAGGGTGGCAGATAATCCCTTTCTTGTTGAGAGGGAGTGTTGAAAATAGCAACAAGAACTGCTAAAATTAGCATTGCTATAGATAGCATTTCAGGATATATTCAAATTTTGATTTGTCCTTGAATTAAAAGTGAGAATTAAGATTTGAATTTAGTCTCACCAACTGTTTGAAAAATAAATAATTAATTCATCTTGACTTAATTAGTTGGAGAAATTCAAACATGAAGTCTTTGTGAAGTCATGCAACATTTATCCCTTTGATTGAGGAAGTTATCCCTTAATTAAGGAGATAAGGATGAGTTTTATTTGAGTTGTAATTAGTTAGCTCAGTTAACTTAGTTAAGTCCAGTTAGATTAGTTCCAAACAGTTTGTGGAACTGATTGTGAGTTTAGTCAGTTAATGTATGCATTCATGAAACTAGTGTACTCCAGATAACTCATGCATGTGAATTCAGACAGAGACCTAGTTGAGATTAAAGGCAAGGACAATGTGCTATCAATTGCAAGAAAATCTCTTGCATGCAGAAGGAATCATTCCTTGATATTTGTGTAGTTTTACAGTGTGTTGGAGCAGTGTGTGAGACCAACGTCACACAAGGTTACAACAGGGACACCCAGGGAAAATAGCACAAGGAAATAGGAGGCTTGGAGGACAGAGGGAAAGGCATATGAGTTCTCTAGTCTGTCTATGAGCAACAATGAGGGATTGTACTGAGAGCTGGATAGCTTGTGAGATAAATCTTTGTGTAATCCTGAGATATTTCCACTTGTATGATAATACAGATAGCAGGGTTTTTAGCTGAGGCTTTCCCCAGAGTATTCTTTTATGTTTCATGTGTGATTGAATCTTCTTCTCTGTTATATGTGTTCTATTTGATCTTGCTCAAAATCGATTAAGCTTCTGCAAGTTTGATAGTAGAAGTAGATCAAGTATTTTGCTTTAGTTACATTGCAATATCAGATGATCTATAGTGAGAAATTCTACAGAGGATTCATTACTGAGTTCGCAGTAGATACTTCAGTTAGCTATAGCGAGGCAGAGCGATGCTTTCTCAAGGGACCGCGAGGTAAGTACGTAAAGTCCCTGAATACTTGGATTAAAATGTTATTGTGTGAAAAGAAGGCTATGCAATTACCCTGATGTTTGGGGCTACGCAAAGTGGAAAAACCTACAGGAACAAAGGAAATAAGGACCAGAAACTAGCCCCTTGATTTCACCTCCGTGAGGGGATGAGGAAGAACTTGCGAAGGTCTTGCCACGAAGTGCGATCCATCGGATAAGGCAAAGAATTCCACGAATAACACCCCCACCCACACCACCACCAGCTTCACCACCTTCACCTCCATCGTCACTTGTACCACCTCTACCACCACCGCGAGTCAATATGGAAAGCACGATAAAGTTGCATGTGTTCAAGGGAGTGGGAAATGAGGATCCATAGCAATTTTGGTTGGTGTTAAGAGCCATATGGAAAGCGCAGGGAGTTACAGATGAAAATATAAAGAAAGTGACACTAGTTAACACCCTGCAGGACCACGCACTGACCTGGTATATTAAGCACTCCAATGATAATCCAAATGCGAGAATCACGAATATCCAAGCAGCGCTAAACAGAGAATTTAGCAGGCTGAAGTCTAAAGCATAGTCGATCATTGGGTTCAAAGAAATCACGATGCTACCAGGTGAAACTCCTTAGGAGTTGGATCAGAGGTTGAAGTGTATGATTTGCGAAGCTAATATGAATCTGACAGATGGACAACATTGCGAATGGTTTGTAGCATCACTAACGCCGTATTTAAGGAGCGCGCTATCACAGCAGAAGTTAACGACTCGGGCAGAGACCTTAGAGATCGCGATGAGGCTAAATGAGACCCTGATGCAGGATCCTAACTTGGGAGTTCAACAGATCCACGTGCATTTGAAAAACTTATGCCTTGAGATACAGAGTCTGAAACAGGACAAGACAGCTCACCTGGAAGTGCGCGAAGAGGTGTGGTGTGTAAAATGCAAGGGTCAGGGTCATGATAAGGACCATTTCCTAATGTTCATAAATTACCTCATATGAGGAGGACCGATGCCATTAAGGCCGGAAGCACAAGAAGGACCTAGCGTGGTGCCTGCTTTGTGGTGCGTGATTTGTCAAATAGGAGGGAAACACACTACGGACAACTGCCATTTGTTACAGAAGTATACACAAAATTCGCAGCAATTGTTCTGTAACTTTTGTAGGTTAGTGGGACATGATGAGTGCACTTGTAGAAGCTATGAGTTAATGATGGATAGAACTCCCACCTACAGAGTTCAGGCTGAAACGCAACCCCTAGACCAGAACGTAGGAGTGGCATGAACAGGATTTCAGGGGCGTGGACGAGGCCAAGGTGGAGGAGGACCTGGAAGAGGTCGCAAATAGCTGATATGCTACAATTGCAGAGAGCCAAGACATTATGCCCGCAATTGTACAAACCCAACGCGCCCATCATGTCTATATTGTACCTTGTTTTATCATGAGATGGAAGATTGTCCTACACTAATATCTAGGATACGTGACAAAGGAGCGCTACCACCTCCCCTGACTCAGAACATGCAGATGATGAGGTCTGAGCCATGCGAGGAAGATCCAAATGTGAACACTATGCTCCGAAGTGGAATTGCGGTGGGAGAGGATAAAGGCAAACAGCCCAAAGATAGTACTTGGGTTCACAAAGCTCTGGTGAAAGAAGCTTAATTTGATTTGGAGCGCTCTCGAGAAACCTTTATGGAAGCTAAGAAGAGCTTCGTTGATGCCTCCACTTCAGGAAGCAAAGATAGACCAGAGCCGAAAATGGACCCATATATGCTTACGACATTCCTGGAAACATGTATGAAGTTACTACACGACAATAAAGTTGTAAAAGGATTATAGGAACTCATTAACAGATGTGCTAGGACCGCGCCAGGAGAACTACACATAGTCTAGAAGATTGGAAAGCATAAGACAAGGACGAGAAGAGAAATGCGGTTAACCACGCAGATTGGAGAATATGAGATGGACCAAGTAATTCTGGATTTAGGATTGGATGTGAATGTTCTGCCAAAGCAGACATGGGAATGCATGGGGAGGCTTGCGCTACAGTGGTCCCCTATTCAGTTGCGAATGGTGAACTAGCAGAAAATAATACCCCTAGGGCGATTGTAGGGAATCACTGTGGATACTGAGGGAGCGAGCGAACTAGTAGACTTTGAAGTAATAGAGATTGTTGATGACAACAATCCCTATCCCACACTCTTAGCAATTGATTAGGCCACTAACATGAATAGGGTGATTAATCTGAAGAAGCGCAAGATGATTTTTGAAAAGAAGTCACTACGCGTAGTTATAGCTTTGGACCCTGCTAAAGGATCGCGCTATACAAAGCCGGTTTGCGACTATGAAAGTGATGATGCTTTGGACTGCATATATAAGATAATAGCACAAAACCAGGACTGGTGAATCCCACTATGGATGGACAGCTTGCATGGGAGCGCGAGAGCTCCTGTACTTCAGATTCAGATGAAGAAATAGAGCGATGGCAGAATCAGTTACATGAGGTGACAACACTAAATTGTAATATGATGACAAGGTCGTTGTGCTGCGTATCGAAAGAAGTAAGGGACCTGCCTACTTATGATGGGTTAAGTGAGGTAGATACCTTCTTGGAAAAATTTGAAAGGGAGGTGATGGAAAAGCAACACTTCCAAGCCTTGAATTGGGTACTGCGCTCTATGCTCGTGAAGTGGTGGGGTACGCGCAAAGGGAGATTTAATGACTAGCGCGAATGCAAGAGAATGATGCGCACATGGTTTGGGAAGCATAGAGTGTGATTAACAGATAAATACAATGGGCAGGATAATCCACGCGCACATATAGCCAGGTGGATGCCGACATATGGAAAAAAACCTACACAGATGTGCATGAACTCCACGTTGAGAGTATGGTCAATAAGCTTGTGTTGGGGGGGCAGATGTGCAGTTAGCTCTTAAGTTTGGACAAACAATATGTGGGAAGAACAATCCCGCAGAAGGTTATCCATGTGGAAGCATTTGACAAGGTGTGCAACGCGTTGAACAAGGTATGCAACATGCAGCGAAGTGGTTGGGACCTACGCATACTTAGACAGACGCCTTTTTGGTTGGTTGATAGAGTAGAGGCTGTAATACCTATGGAGTCTATCATGTCTAGTCCACGCATAGTGGCACTCGCATGGGTAACAGACCGCGGAACCCTGGAAGAAAGGCTCGTGCCATTAGATGAGTTCGAAGATGAACGGTTGGGAATCAATGAGGAGATCCAACAAGGTGATCTTAGGCTCCAAGAACTCATGAATGAAAGAGTTCAGTTGAGGGAGAAAAGTGTCATGGCAGAAGTAGAAGTCAAGAAGCTTGAGGAAGGAATAAATAAGGACTTTCTTGATAGAAAGACCGTAGTGATAAAGTAGGACAAGCTCGATTACATTGACAGACTTGGGGACCACCGTCGAGAGTTTCTCAGTTTGTTGTATGGGATGGGACCGTATGTTATTAAGGAAATCACAGACGGTGGTGCGGTGCAGTTGGTAAAGCTAATGGAGAACTCTTCCCAAGAAAAGTAAATGGTAGTCGGTTGAAGCCTTACACAGGTGGCCTGCTCATCTGACTAGCCGCGGGAAGCATAGTCTTAGCACTCCAGGCAGTTGAAAGGAGGCACGAGACTATAAAATACTCTGCCCGAGAGCTTTGTGATGTCAAGACTGCATGCAGTAGCAAGGTGTCATAGGGTCTGCGACAACACAAGGGTAGCTGCACTACCATGCGAGTTGGCTAGAAGGTGACCATTATAGTCACTATTAACAATGTGATGCTTCGTTTGAGACCAAATGGAGCAGGCGGCAGGCATTTAAGGTGAACTTTATGGGCTAGATTTGGGAAAATATTCCGCCAAGGGAGCATTAATGGATCGGACTTGGGGGGAACCGTCGAATTCAAATTTAAAAGGCACTATAAATTGCAAAGGGCTTCCTAGCAAACAACACTTGATCATTTGAGAATTGAGCTATTGCACACCCATAGATTCATGAACCCCGATTTGTCTGATCTTTTGAAGTCGAAGACATTGTTTGAGAACTTACCTGAGCTGTTGAGAGATTTTTGGAACAGCAATATGGCAGCGTCTGAAGAAGCCATGGATATCGGAGAGATGACCGTTGAAGAGGTCACACAGGCCATGACGATAGGAGATGCCCCAAAAAGCGTTGGGATAGTCGTAGAAATCCCTAAATCACTGCACACACCGAGACCCAAGAAAGATAAGCAGCTTATGGTACCGATGCGTGTGTCCCCTAGAAACCTGCTGAGAACTAAACTTACCATGGAAGAAAAGGGGAAGGCAATCAATTTGGAAGCCGATGAGGAGGAGGAAGACCTTGAGGAAATCCTGGTGGAAGAGGAGGAGGATGAAGAAATGGAGGAAGAAACCCAGGGTGCAGACCCTCTGACCAGGTTGCCCACGTATGTTCCTCCGTGGAAGGGGAAAGCAAGGGTGCCCAAGGACCTAGATGAGAGCAAGATCTCTCTGTAGACTCCGTTGCTACCCGATGATATCGTTTTTGATGGAATGCAGTTGGGACGGGTACCGGCTCTAAAATTTGAAGACTGGGATCTCACGGACCACGAGAAATTCCCACATCTGGAAACCGCATAGCTAATGCGGCCAAAGAAAAACACAGCGACGGGAGTCATAGAGTTGGAGTTGCACAAGTGGTTGCGAGGAGTAGAGAAAGCAAGATTGTTAAACCTGCTCTAGGTGCCGCATTACCATCGCACCCCAGTGACTATCTTTGTCATCAAGTAGTTGCTCCGCCTGGTGCATGATGGGTGTTTGTGGTTGAAGGATCCCATCCCCATCACAGACCACCTAATTCATAGAATTACCTAGCTCCCTTGCAAAGGGAGGATCCAGCGAACATATCTGAGGGTAAAAGTGATGATTTGGCTATCGCAGAGGCCATGAAGAAAAGGTTCAAGTTGGAGAAGAAAAAGAGAGGGTACGCAATCTCCAGTATCAATAACGCTGTAGTCAAAGTTGTGATGCAGATATTGGTTGGGAAAGTCATGTGGAAGTGCCACGCGGATGAGGTGCCCACGCCAGTAGTTGCACTTGCCTTGCAGTGTGTAGAAGGGGTCCACTTTAACTAGGTAGATTACCTGTGCCGAGAATTCCAGGAAAATTGTCACAAAGCACAGGGACAACGGAAGAATTTCCACTATGCATTGCTTCTGTTGTCCATAGTGCTGGTGGCTTCTGCTGTCCAACGATTACGAAGGATATTCTAGAGGCAGCGAAGTATGCTTCTTTGTGGGCAACTAAAGACGCACAGAGGATCAGAGACAGCAAGATATTCTGGGTGTTCATGGAGTTGAACATTAGAATGGGGATTAACCGCAAGCTGCTATTATCACACACTATCTATAATAGTCTGCAGAGCTTTGCGGAGTTCAAGGCAAACTTCCATCATGTATATATCACAGCGCATGAGAACCCCACGAAGAAATGGAATGAGCTACCTTACCTAGCCACAGACAATGTCATATTCGTCGTGCTTGAGTCATGGTTGCTAGATTGGTGTGCTCCTGCCAGCTCTATGGTGGCATTAAAGAAGTTCGCTGCATAGAGGAAGAAGGAGGAAGCAAAACTACGGATGGTGCAGTTGGCAGAGAAGAGAAGGAGCGAAGCAGTAGCAGCCAAGGTGCAGGAGGTGCGCGACGCCACAAGGGCAACAAAATAGTAGTAGAGGGTAGCCGAGAATGGCTGTGAAGCAGCAAAGTCTTCTTCGCCCACACAAGAGATAGATCTAGATGAAGGTGGCATGGACCCACAGACAATGTCCACACAACTCAAGCGACAGCGCCTGAGAAAGCAGGTGGGGCCATGGAAGAATTCGAAATCCTCCAAGACGTCTTTCGACCTGATCACCCTCACTGAGGGGGATCTCCATTACATAGGGGAGATGGTGCGTGACATCGCCACGGAAGCCCTAAAGCAGTTCGCAGAGGAAAACTAGATGGTGTTGGGGACCCTCCAGACATAGACACAAGAGTTGCAGGTGCACACTCCTCAAGCTAGTACTCTATCGACCAACCTCACAGTAGGCATGGCTGCAACTGAGGAAATGTTATGCGCACGCATGACCAACACTATAGTGCTACCAGAGGGGGCACTAGTTACAGAAAATGAGGCTGACAGACCTATGGTCAGTGCGCTGAAGGGAGTTGCAATAAACATGGATGCGCTCCCTCGGGAGACGCTCTATGTGCTACAGGATGGAGTGACTGCAAAACTGCGGGCTAGGGAGGGTCACGCGCTCTAGGTGATGAGTGAGCAACAGATTAATATTGAACAATTAAGCTTGCAGAGTGACAAGGTCATGACACAAAACAGATAACTAGTGCAGCTGGTTGAGGAAGCCTTCCAGATGGTCCCTGAGTTGGCCATCCCAGTAGAAGAACCAACAAAGGTGGGTATCCAGAGACTAGCAATAGGGGTGCACAAGGTGAAAGAAGAAATGGATAAGGTTCAGCTAGAGCTGAACCTTCAGATAGTTGAGATGCAATTGAAGGTGAAGGAATAGCACAACAGCGCAGTGAAGGATTGCACCAAACTATTTGAAGAGTTGTTCGAGGTCCTCACCACTTTGCAGAAGGACCCGAACATACATCACTTAGAAACAGATGGCGTGAGCTGTAGCAATAGTACGATGAAGTAAAAGGGACCACACAGACAGTGGTCGTTACATAGAGGCTCGCGCGGATGCAGCGGGAAAAAGCGATCAAGAAGCATGTAGACATTGTGGTACATAAGGAAGGTGTCTTGAAGGCGCGCGTACAACCATGGATTGATGAGGCATTTTTCATTACAAACTTGATTGAAGCCAAGCTCATGTAGATGCAGGGAATGCAGGAACAGGTGCAGGGCAGTAATTCAACTACAGTAGTCTCTGAACGGCGCGTCCAAGAGGTACAATAGGCAGTTTCTCAGTGCGTTGTCAATCTTGCAGTAGTCCAGGTAGAGTTGGGAGGTCTCCATGTGAAGATCTCCGCATCGACAGAGTGACTCGAGGGCAAGTCACAATGTTTGTGTTGGGGGTTTGTTGGGCACGAGATCCCCCAAGGGAAGTTTTGGGGCTAAAAGCCTAGATTTTGGCTAAAAAGTGTAAATCTAATGTAAAGACTCCACATTTTGTCAGCGCGGAGCTTGAAGTTGTAAATGAGTCATAGGGTTTTCTGCCCTCAATTTTGTAATGTAATGTCAACTTTAGAGATCTACCCATGGTTTGCAGACCATGGGATTGTGTAAATAGAGCGAGGCTCTAAGTAGTTGAGGAATAATAATAGGATCTAATAGAAAAAAGAATGATCATGGAATAGAAGGATAGTGGAAGATCTAAGTGTAGAGTCGAGTCTTTGGGTCATAGAGTAGGAGAAGGCTCTATAGCTGAGTGCACAGAGGCCTAGTAGTCCGTAGCTGAGTGCGCGGACCCCTGGAGCTAAGTGTGTAGGGTAGGTTGAGTCTGTAACCATTGAAGCATTAATAAAGAGAACTTTTATACCATTCCTATGTATTCATTTATTGTTTTCTGCATTGAATGTATTGGGTATAAATTACATTTCTGTTGTTTATATGATGCGCGAACATATATGATTGTGTTGATTAAGTAAATGTGAGATAAATTATTTGTTTACGTGAAGTTAACTAACATCTATAAGAAGATAAGTAAGATGCGCAGTGTAATTTGGGGAAATAGCACAGATCGCTGCCATAGTAGTGTGAAAGCCTCTCAGCTCTTGGTTAAGGCTATGCACAGGCAATTATAACAGATTGCAAAGGTCTCAGAGGTCAGAAAAGTGCACGAAGTAACCTACGTGAAGGTAGGCACAATTGGACTAAATCGACTCCTCAGACATCTCCAGGGTGCGGAAACTTGGTTCTAGCATCCCCCCATACTGCTTCGGGTGAGATTTTAGTCCGCGCACCACATGCTGATGCCGAAAGGGCCAATAGTGTAGGGATTTGTTTGACTAATTAACTCCGAACTTGGGTTAGGCCCCATCAAGCCAACACTTAAATTTTTGAAATTTATGAAATATTGATTCACCCCCCCTCTCAGTATTTTCAATACCTACCACATCAACGCCACTTGTCCTACCACATTAGCACCTATTACGTCTTTACATGGACACTTGCACATCAAAAACTACCATGTCATCATATGGAATTTCCACGTCAATGTCTGTATAGTGCCATGTGGAACTTCTTGATGTTTCCATGTGGCAGCCTTGCAAACTCCCTTTTTGTAGTTTGGCAGGAACTTCAAACGGCCATACATTTTGCATATGGGTTGTGTTCAACATGAATCAAGTTGAATTGGAATTTTCTCATCGATCTCTTCGACATGGAGCTATTTCCAACAAGTTTTGAACATTTTAATTTTTAGGCTTTCTTAGATAGGTGTAGATCATTCCTCCCCACTGAGATACTTTTGGACCTCCAAAAGGTTATTAATCAAACACCAAGTGAGGGAAACACCCCCCCACTTGTTTGATATCTTTAGACCCTATTTCATGCACCTCTCTCATCACAATCAGCTACATGATAACTATAACAATTTAAAGCATATGGTTAGCCATTTTCATTTTTCCACATCTTTTTATATTTATTACTTCAACGGCTACCCATGTAATTGAAATTAATAGCAATAACAAAAAAAATTATGTTAATGACAAAACCAATAATTTTGACCTTCTTGAAAGGTTTGCAAGACAAAATCTCATGTCACAATGTCAATGTTTCCTTAAACATAGCATGGTTAGGTCTACATGCAAGTATTTCACTCTTTTGCTTCAAAGAAAATGTTGTGTCCACCTTTCTAGACATGAGTGGGAAGGTTTTACCTCTTATCCCAACCACAATTATTTGGATCTCATCTTCAGACTGAGATCCATGATCCTGCTAAGTTGTTACAACTATTTTATGCTTTCCATTCTTGTCTCAGAACGACTTGGGCCTTAGTTTTGGGTGTATCTACCAACATTGTTTATCATTGTGGCCTTGTTTCTTATAGTGGGAGAAATATGGTTTTACGTCTTCCTTTTTCCAATGAGGGCTTGGACGTTTTTATTCATGCTTTGCCTCCTTCTTGATGGCCATGATCTTCCTATACAAAGCCATTATTTTCCAACACTTGGCAACACTATGGTTATTAAACCCATAAATTGTTCATGGTTTCCAATACCACAAACTTTCTACATTGAAAATCTCCTTATAATCAAAATAAATATTGGAACAATTAGCTTCATGACATACTATCTATATTTATTGGTAGCTCGTGACACACTATTTATCTTGATTGTATTCTTAAATTAGCATCTCAGTCATTGATCATATGTTTGTATAAGTTTATTTCCAAATAATATGTTGATGGTGCTGGACTCGCCAACATGTCATGGGATCTCCGCGGTAAGAAGTTTTAACTAGACCTCAGACCGTTTGGTGTAGGAGTCCCAGCAGTGGGTCTTACGGTATCACCTTGACCACGGTTGCGCGCATAGGCAAGTAATATGTCCCTATTGGTAGCAAGGGTGTGACATGTGGAGCAAGCTAAGGATGGTGCATGAGTGGTTCTAACACACTAAAAGTGAGGTGAGTGTGCCCCTTGGAAACCTGTGGAAGCACGTGGCTTGGAAGGGAACACACGAGTGAAGATGCATCATAAACTGGAAAGCAAGTAAGCTAGCAATCCAAAGTGATGGTGAAACCAATAGAACATATAACTAAGATTCATTCATACTTATACAGAAAGAGTCCATACATGCATGTGTAAGAAAACAGATACATATATCATTAGAATAAACAAGATGTTATGAAACCAGCTCAAGAAAAGATAGAAAAGATAGATCAACGCCTTAGAATTCAACCTCTTCAAGGGGGCAACCTCCTTTACATTACATAAATGAACAATTCTTGGATGATTCAAATGACAAAACCTCCTTTCTATATATAGGACTCTAAGGAGTCACAATATAATCCAGCCAACCTAACAATAATAATATAAAGCCACAAAAATAACAATAGAGGGATTCTATGGGGCACAGTAATAACAATATGGGGGCAATAGGGGCACAACAATATTAATAAGGGGTATGACTACAATAGTAATGGGGTAATCACTAGTATTATAGGGACCCAACATGCCCCTCTCCTTCAAAAAAGTGTTGTCCTTAACGCTTGAGTAGTTCTGGATACTTCTGCATAAAATTCTCATCCTCCCATGTGGAATCTTTAGCGGATAAATTCTTCCACTTGATAAGATACTCTGAAATTGATTGATTTCGTAGCTGTCGAGTTCTTGTTTCTGTGACTGCTTCCGGTTCCAATATAATTTTTCCTTCCTCGTCAAGTTCTGGCAATATTGTTTGAACTGGGAGCTTGTCGCCTATAACCTTCTTTAAACATGAAACATGGAAAACTGGGTGCAATCGAGAAGCTGCAGGAAGCTCCAATTTGTATGCCATAGTACCAATCTTTTGCAACACCTTGTAGGGACCATAATACTTTGGTGATAATTTATTATCCTTCTTAGCTTGCTTGAGGGACATTTGCTTATATGGTTGTAGCCGTAGGAATACCCAATCACCTACATCAAAACTTCTTTCACTGCGATGTTGATCTGCCTGTTGTTTCATTCTATTCTGTGACAACACGAGGTTATCCTTTAAGAGTTGGAGGACTTGTTGTTGTTGTTCGATGTGATGTTCCACTGCCTGAACCTTAGAATTTTCTCTTAAATATGATGTGATGGATGGTGGTTGATACCCATAAAGTGCCATAAATGGGGTCATTTTTGTTGTTGTATGGAAGGAAGTGTTATACCACCATTCAGCCAGAGGCAACCATTTGACCCATTGTGTCTGTTTATCAGATACAAAGCAACGAAGATACCCTTCCAAACATTTGTTTACTATCTCATTTTTCCCATCAGATTGAGGATGATAAGATGAGCTATGAGCTAACTGAGTACCAAGACAAGAAAATAATTCTGTCCAAAAATTTCTCGTGAAAATGGGATCTCTGTCACTTACAATAATCTTTGGGTTTCCATGTAGCTTTTGAATTGTTTCCATAAATGCAGTAGAAACTGTACTGGCTTTAAATGGATGTGATAATGCACAAAAGTGTGCATACTTGGTAAGTCTGTAAACTACCACCATGATGACACTCTTTCCCTCAGACTTGAGTAAACCTGTGATAAAATCCATTGAAACCTCCTCCCAACGTTGGCTTGGAATGGATAAAGGTTGTAATAGACCCGGTGTCTTAATTGTTTCAACTTTATTTTGTTGGCAAACCAAACATTCCGCCACAAACTTTTGAATATTTGATTTAAGTCCATCCCAAAAAAATTCATTCTTAACCCTGTGGTAAGTTTTTAAAAATCCTAAGTGCCCTCCTAAGGGAGAAGTGTGCAATTCCATAAGAATCTTTTGTTTTAGCTGGGAATTCTTAAAGAGGTATAAGCGATCTTTGTACCATAACGAATCATTTTTCCAGCTAAATGTATCAGACATACTGGAATCTTGTTGTAACTTTCGAATAAGTGCCCACACTTCTTCATCATTCTTCCATTCCTCCCTTGCTTCGTTTATCCAATCTGGTTGGATAATAGAAATGGCGCACAACAATGCTTCCACATCCTCATCCTTTCTTGAGAGTGCATCTACCACCACATTTTGCTTCCCTTTTTTGTAGATGATTTCAAAGTCATAACCCAACATCTTTGTGACCCACTTTTGTTGCTCTTCAGAGGATAATCTTTGTTCTAAAAAGTATTTAAGGCTATCATGATCCGTTTTTACCTTGAAGTGTCTTCCCATTAGGTAGGGTCGCCATTTCTTAAGTGCATGGAGTATTGCCAACATTTCCTTCTCATAAATAGCTTTTCTTAAAAACTTTCCCTTGATTGGACGACTTTCAAAAGCAATGGGTCTTTCATCTTGCATTAGAACAGCACCAATTCCATTTCCTGAAGCATCACATTCCACAATAAAGGTTTTTGTGAAGTCCGGTGTAGCCAAGACCGGTTCTTGGCACATTGCCTCTTTAAGATGTTCAAAGGCCTTTGTTGCTTCCGGAGTCCATGAAAATGCATCTTTCTTCAATAATGTTGTTAGAGGTGCTGCTATTCTCCCATAATTCTTAACAAACTTGCGATAATACCCTGTCAACCCGAGAAATCCTCGCAGATGCTTTATGGATGTGGGGATTTTCCATTCCTTAATGGCTTTAATTTTGCTAGGGTCTACCTTAACTCCTTCATGAGATACAATATGACCCAGATATTCCACCTCCTAGACTCCAAAGAAACATTTGGATCTTTTTGCATATAATTGTTTCTCCTCCAATAGTTGTAGCACCCTGTCAACATGTTCAACATGATCCTTCCAAGACTTGTTGTAGATTAGTATATCATCAAAAACTACTAACACAAATTTTCTAAGGAATGGTTTGAAAATTGAATTCATCAAACCTTGAAATGTTGAAGGTGCATTGGTAAGGCCAAAAGGCATGACCAAAAATTCATAATGACCCTCATGAGTTCTAAATGCTGTTTTTGGAATGTCTTCAGTCTTCATTCTGATTTGATGATATCCTGAACGAAGATCCAACTTGGTGAAGTAAATTGATCCATGCAATTCATCTAGTAATTCATCAATGACAAGAATGGGGAACTTATCTTTAATAGTGAGCTTGTTGAGCTCCCTATAATCCGGACACATGCGCCATGATCCATCCTTCTTGTGAACCAATACTACTGGAGCGGAGAAAGAACTTTGACTCGGTTGAATTATACCAGCCTCTAAATGGCACCATGCCATTTATCTTAGCTTCTGTTAGCTTTTGTGAGCGTGACATTTGTTGCACTTGTTCTTGTAATTTTGATATATCATGTAGCATTTCTTCCTCTTCTTCCTGAGTCATGCTAGAGCTTTCAGGTTCCTTACTAGGTGTTTGCATTTTCTTTCCTCGGGGCATCAATTACCGATAAATAATGCTTTACTATGCCCTTTGAATTCCTTCAAACCAAGCTTACGCAAAAATTAAAAAAAAAAACTACACACCTTTTTTCACTTTGTAGAAGCCTGATATTGAATCTGGTGCATCTCTGTAAATTCAGATCCTCTAGTTCTGAAATTGCGACCTGTAGTAGCCTTCTACGTCCTCTTTCCAAAGCCACAAGTCTGACCCAAATTGGATTCTCCAAGGAAGAGTTATGCGAAATCTCCCACAATGACTTGATTATAGACTAGTTCAGTAGAGCGAACTTGTACGACGTGCCACGAGTCACTGTTTTGACCTTTGGATTTGAAAAATGCATACAAGAAACTACAATCTGTCCTCTTTCTGTACCTTCTTACTAAATTTCAATCCGATCCTCAGAAAGAAAGTTATGACGATTTTCCCCAAGTCACCTGTTTGGAATGTAATTCAGGAGTCTGCAAAAAGACCAACTTCCTCAGATCATATCTCCGCAAATGTAGCGCGAAAAGCTCTGAAATTTGGATCCGAGGTTCAACACGATTTCTTCTCAAATGGGTTTTTTTTGTAACTTCTGAAACATCGCAGAAAAAAATTATAGTGAAAATGAAACGATGACCTGTTTGGAGCATCGAAACCCTAGAATCCAAAGCTCTGATACCAAATGTTATGAAACCAGCTCAAGAAAAGATAGAAAAGATAGATCAACACCTTAGAATTCAGCCTCTTCGAGGGGAAACCTCCTTTACATTACATAAATGAACAATTCTTGGATGATTCAAATGACAAAACCTCCTTTCTATATATAGGAGTCTAAGGAGTCACAATATAATCCAGCCGACCTAACAATAATAATATAAAGCCACAAAAATAACAATAGAGGGATTCTATGGGGCACAGTAATAACAATATGGGGGCAATAGGGGCACAACAATATTAATAAGGGTGTAACTACAATAGTAATGGGGTAATCACTAGTATTATAGGGACCCAACACAAGATAACTGAAATACAATAAAAACATATGCATGAGATCTGCTGGTTCTGTTATATTAAGAGGTAAAAGTTCCAATCGTACAGTACAAACATGACCAACCACTAGTCCCTATAGCGGAACATTACAATCATTGTCGTCTCCTCCTCCAAAGAGATATACTAGCTGTACACTATGGAGAACCCAAGACTCATTACACTACTCTCCAAGCTTTCTCTAAGATACTCCTATCAGAAGCTTAGCTTACCAAAAGCCTCTACAATGAGTTATGAGGTACTATAAATAGAAAAGGTTGGGGTGACCCTTGACATCCCCCTTTATGAAAGTTTAGCTACCCTCATGACTCTCCAACTACTCTATGGCTATTACATTCAACTATCAACACTTGGACTTCCAATTTACAAGATATTACATCCAATTTGCACATGTATCCATGTGAAACAAAATAGGCTTGAGCAAGCCATGCAAGCTATCAGTAACACTCAAACAGTTGTGGTGAGACCAACTCTTTGACATCCTTGCCAAGATCAATGGAGGTGAAATGGTGCCAAGCTTGGTCGTCCGTGATGGTGTCTGTGCACTTCAATGGTGACATCCTACTAAAAGCGAACTCTTGCCTCCATTGCATCTGGGTACACTGATATGGATCCTTTGTCCAACTCGTCTGATAACATGCGCATCATCATCTTGAGTGTAGCTAAACCAGAAACATACTGATGCATTGTGTTTGTGTTGATCTTTGAGTGTGAGTTGGTGACCATGTGCATCAAGTTGTCGAAATACATATTCATCTTTAGTTAGACTTGCTTCTTGTCCTCGCATTGGTGAGTGTTCGAAATGGGTGGGATCGCATGTGTGCATACAATGACATCCATGCTCCTGAATACCCTTGCATGTGATCGACAACACTGCTGACCTTGTTTGCTCCATGCTAGCTTATGGATGGGTCCATAACTTGTATGGGCATAGTTTCATCAGTTTGTGCATGTTGCGCCTCCTGATGTGCATGTTCCTGCTGCAACTCCTTCTCTCATATGTGCATCTCCTATTATTCCTTGAGTTGCTACTTCAGCACCTGCAACTCCTTTTCTATTTCTCTCTCTGCCTTCACGTGATCCTCTTGTCACATCGTCTCCTCACAGCCTCAATCTCCAAAGATGCTTTCATCACATGTGGATCTGCCTTAGCTTGCAAATTTATTCTACCTCTGCGCTATCAACAACCCTCCTCTTGCATTTGTCACATGCAGGTGTGCTACTTTCTGCTTTTGCTGATGGTGTTTCTCGTTGTGACGTCGCTGCCATTTCATCTTGAAATCCTTGTCCATGAAAAACTTGATGTCTTCATAGATAGGCAAGTTCATAGACACTTGATCGATTGCATCCCTAGTTTTGCTCTGAACGGTGTCATCAACTCTTCTCTCCTGGAAACCATTGTACCTATGATATTGAGAGGCAGATGAACACCTATGATACATGGAAACATAGCAACACTCATAACAAGAAATTTGTCAGTCGAAAACCAAAACAAACTAGAGGACTAACATGCAACATACCTATGTGACTGTCTATGAAGATATAGCAATTTTCATCGGGACACTGGGAGACTAACTACCAAAATTGCGCAAGGCACAATCTGGGTTGTCGGGAGGCTGACTGACTGCTGGAACTGCGCAATGCATAGTCTAGCCTGGCCTGCTGAGGACTGAAACTGTGCAATGCACAATTTCAGTTAGCAGTGACATGCAAACTAGCAAACTGCATTTCGCAGTTTCTGGGGCTAGCAAGGCATTGCCTCCCAAAATTGCGCAATGCAAGCCTAGAGGTCAATGTTGGGCTAGATTTGGCAAATTTATGTAGGGAAGGTAGATCCTTCACTTCCAGAAATGTGCAATGCTAGTTGGGCAAGGCAAGGTCCGGGCCAAGGCAGCCTAGAGCCACTGACGGGTGACTAAAAACATGAGAAGTCTGAATGCATGGTGATACTAAGTGTAAACAAGAGTGGGTGATCATGAATGCAAACAATAAGTGTGGGATTCAGAAAATGGGAAAGCATGCATGTGTGTGGAGTGAGTCACCGCAACGACGATCGTTGATGCAAAAACAGTGTCACTCATGCGGCAATAGTGAGATGCGAATGAAAACTGGAATGGTGCTTCTACAAGCTAACATACATTAAAACGATAACAAGTGTTCATTTAATCAAGCAGACAACAGTCACACAAATTGAAACACAAAAAGCAATAGGAACATAGCGTGGGACATGAAAAGTAGACTTACCCTGAAACAGCTAAGCTAAAAGTATCGAAGACTCCTCGATGTAATGTGGGATGTCAGAGCTGTAAGGTTGAAGTGAGGAATGAGCTCTGCAACGTCTGGTTCATGAATTTTGATAAGATTGAGGTTATGATGCACATGCCACAAATATATGAAAAAGCGACACTTGGCGAGTGGTTTCTAAAATGAGCTTTGCATGTAACCTCCAGCAGCTAAAAATAGATCCCTAGATCTAGAGATGCATTTTCTATTTCGGGAAGAACAGCCCATGCATGCAAATCACTTTTGCTCAGTCCCAGAGGGAAGTGGTCAACCCAAAGGCACATGCAATAGCCTGTTTGACGAAGAGAGGGATTTGCACAATTTTTGAGAGGAACTAGGTTGGCTGTCCTAGAGGGATTGTGTAATTTTTGGGAGGAGTAGGTGCTTGTTGCCCAGAATTGCACAATTTATGGGAGGAGTTGGGTTGGCTATCCCTGAGGGATTGCACAATTTTTGGGAGGAGATGGGTCGACTGTCCTAGAGGGACTGCACAATTTTTTGGAGTAGGTGACTGCTGCCCAGAATTGTGCAATTTCTGGGCTGAGTTGCAGTGCTAGCTAGATTGCGTAGTTTTTCCAAGGATGCCTGTCTGACTGCTCTACGCAATTTTGGAGCTCAATAGTCTGCCCAACGGATTTTCACAATTTCTAGGTTGAGTTGCAGTGTTGGGCCAGATTGCATTTTTCCCAAGGAATATTATCTCACTGCATTGCACAATTTCTGAGCCCAGCAGGTTGGCCAGTAGATTTGCGCAATTTCTAGAGGGAAGGTTGGTTCCCCTCCAGAATTGCGCAATTTTCTGAGGGAGTTACTCAGCAAACAACTAGCCCAAGTCCAGAGAGGCATCTTGCGAGGGGAGTGAAGCAAACTAACATGCACAGGGTGGAAAGTTGCTAAAAAAACAATGAAACCTATGTAATTGACAGTGCAAGACATGTTGCTAGGATGGCTAGTAGGGAGGCTCCAAAACGAAGCTAAGTAAAAATTTTGGAGGGTGGCTGTAGCCGCTACAACACTTGGAAACACACTAGTAGAACTCCAGCTCTCTGAATGGACCTTGTTCATGAAAAGAAAGTCTAACACCTCTGGAATTATTGTTTAGTTCTCTGTTTGTCTTGGTTTCCACACTTGCTTGATTGTAAGATGTAGCATCTGCCAAGAACTTGGTCGATCAACACACATTCCAAACCAATCCAACATAGTTGTTTCGATTGGGATGAGGGGTGTATTGGTTCACAAGATTTATGGTCGTCAAAGTTTTAGTTTCATCTATGGTGTTGCTCCACTGCTAGTAGGCCTGGACATTACCCTGGCAGAGTCACGCAATAACACAAGCATCACTCCGCTGCCAACGAGCTTAGTCAGTACCTCGGTAGAGTTACTTGGATCACCTCTCCGTGCAGGAATCCTTTCTCTTATTTTTCCTTATTCATTTTTTTTTGCAAATTTTTTCACATTTTCATTTTTCATTTTTCGTAACTATGCATAACACTTATTCATTTCAAAGGCAGAAGAGTGATTCCGACTTATTGAGAGCAGAAGAGGTTGTTCCTTCAGAGAAGTAGTTTATATATACCTCTGACGTGCTTGTTAAGGTTTTTCCCCTCACCTTACTCTACTTGACTGATCTGACAAGGATTAACCCAAAAACGACTGACTAGAGTAGGTGACACTAGTTAGCATGCAAGCATTGTGTTTTCACCAAGGTTCACTTTGAACAATACATATTTTCCATCAACATATCATGGACTGAAGATGGCAAGTTCTTCATATAGAAGCAAGACAACAAATAACCAAGTATTGATAGCTGCACAAGTCCTCTTGTAATTTACCCAACTTGTTTCAAGTGTTGCACACAATTTCATGTGAAACTAATCTATAGATGAAAACAAGAAAAAACAATAAGACAAAGAAAAAGCAGAAGTAAATGTGTAAGAAAAGTGAGTAAGAAAACAAGTGAGCACACAAAAAAAATGCAAAGTAAGAGGCAAGAATGCATGCAAGCAAACAAACCAAAAGAAAACACTACTCCTACTCCTAAGCTAACGGTGCATGGGCATGATCACGTGAAGTGATATTTCCAATGCAGCCACTGGCACATTGGTTGACCCATGTTGGTGAAGGCATGGTTCACGAATAGTGCAGCTATGTGAACCAATGAATAAGAAAGATATAACAATGAAGATAAGCACACTCCGGGTTTAAAAGCATCCACGTAACATAAGTGGGCGAAAGCACATGACATGCACTCTGTGGACTTGCCATGTTGTTGTGCTATAATATGTGAAGATGTTAAGTGTATGCATTCTCTTGATTGTGACATGCAAGCAAACATGAGAATGTTAGACCACTTACATTGCGCAAGTGTGCTTGTTGTGTAAGATTCCTCCAATGCAAGAGTGATGGGGTCATGTAGTTCGAGTGGAGGAAGCGAAATATGGGTGTTTGGTTGATCTTCAATGCAAAGTAGAGAGTGATGAGGAGCCTTGCATGTTTCAACAATTTCCTGATCGGAAGTGAAACCAACCTCAGGACAGCGAGGGCCTGACATAACCATCAACTCAGGCTAAAGTGCCTCGACATCATGCGGGGTTTCGGCTTTTTTGATAGATATATCATTGTAGACTAGTGTCTTAGACAAATTAACAACGATTGAATCAATATCGTGATTAGATGAAGAAGTAGAGAGATCACGATAACCAAGATCAGAAAATTCAGGATGTTTGTTAGCATCCTCATGATTTGATGAATTGTGTAGAGGGGTAGATGAGAAGCAAGTATGTTCACCCTCTGTGTTTTTAGAAATAAAATGTGACAGATTAGACATATTTTCAGAGGAATATGTGTCCTCTCCACAGTGTAATGACATACTGACATCCGACGTGTCTTTTGAACAATCAAAAGTAGAAACACCCGGAAATGAGTTTTCACAGGGGAAATCAAAAGTGGTAGAATCACAATGGATGTCGGGATAGAGTGGGTGAGGCACGGATGGAAGGGAGTTATCCTTCACCGCGGGTTCTTCTTTATATTCCCACACACACTCATCATGAATGATGGCGCAAGTTGGCTTCATAACACCAACTCCATCGACAACTTGATCCTCATTCACAACAGGTGAGGAGTCCGAAATGGAAGAACACAAGATAGTACAATCTGGAGGATCAACAGAACGCGGGGACAAAGGTTCAGCAAATGAATCCACATGACAACTAGCAGCCTTGCAAGCCGAATCTATGTAGATATCAAGAGTAGGTGGGGTGGGAGGATGTGACATTTCAACAGATGTGTGTGCATGATCTCCCACATCACTTTATAGTGGTGGAGATGTTTGATGAGGTGAAGGTGGACAGTCACTTGTGATATCAATTGTGCCTGCCTGTGATTGTGTAGCTCCATCACCAAAGTGTGTTGAGAGGGGTTCGAGTGATTTCAAGAATTGCATATTTCTGGATATGTAAAGAAGATACTCAAATCTTTGATCGAGAAATTCCAAATCAATTTCATCTTCAGGAAATCGGTATGCAAGATTACAAAAGCGTGGGTGAAACTGTTCAACAAATTCATCTGGTGCTTTTCATAATTCCACAATTTCTTTGTTGAGTGCTTTACAGTTAAAGTGATTGAAAGCATAGTCTATCTCTATGACCAGATGAGAAAGAGAATGAATAGATTTTTTAGGCTACGTGGCACACCAGTGCATTGGGTGCCCTCGAAGCGTGTACATGAACAACGCGCAGGTCATGTATTCTTCAAATATTCCATGTTTTTTGCATGAGCCTACAACGCTAACCGCGTGCCTAACCAGGGCTACGTAGCCTTCACAATTGTATGCTTTATGTGACAAGTTATCCTAGAGCTCTTCTGAGATTTCGAAGTTGTTTCCATAAGACATACACTTTGGAAGAGAAAATATCTAGTTAGTCATGATAGATATGCAAAGATTCAAAATAGATTGTGAGGACTCATCTTATCATCTGGCCCTCTTTCTAGTGCAAAAACTCTAATGGTGTTGGACCCGCCAACATGTCACGGGATCTCCCCGGCAAGAATTCCCAACTAGACCTCAGACCATTTGGTGTAGGAGTCCCAACAGTGGGTCATATGGTATCGCCTTGACCATGGTAAGAGGCAAGTAAGATGTCCCTATTGGTAGCAAGGGTGTGGCATGTGCAACAAGCCAAGGAAGGTGCATGAGCAGTTATAAAACATGGAAAGTGAGGTGAGTGTGCCCCTTGGAAACCTGTGGAAGCACGTGGCTTGGAAGGGAACACATGAGCGAAGATGCATCATAAACTTGAAAGCAAGTAAGCTAGCAATCCAAAGTGATGGTGAAACTAGCAACACAACTCAGTAAGATTCATACATACTTATACAGAAAGAGTCCATACATGCATGCATAAGAAAAAAGATATATATATCATTAGAATAAACAAGATATCTGAAATACAATAACAACATATGCATGAGACGTGTTGGCTCTATTATATTAAGAAATGAAAGTTTCAATCATAAAGTACAACCATGGCCAACCACTTGTCAAGATAGTGGAATGTTACAGTCACTGTCACCTGCTCCTCTAAAGAGATATACTAGCTCTACACTGTGGAGAAGCCAAGGCTTGTTACAATACACTCCAAGCTTTCTCTAAGATACTCCTATTGGAGGCTTGGTTGACCAAAATCCTCTATAATGAGTTATGAGGTACTATAAATAGAAAAGGGTGGGGTGACCCTTGAAATCCACCTTTATGACTATTCACCTACCCTCATGACTCTTCAACTACTCTATGACTATTACATTCGACTATCGACACTTGGACTTCCAATTTACAAGATGTTACATCCAATCTACACATGTACCCATGTGAGACAAAATAGGTTTGAGCAAGCCATGAAATTTATCTACTAACACTTGGATAGTTATGGTGAGACCAACTCTTTGACATCCTTTCGATGATTGATGGTGGCAAACTGATGCCAAGCTTGGTCGTCCATTATGGTGTATGTGCGCTTCAATGGTGACATCCTGCTGAAAGCGAACGCTTGCCTCCATTGCATCTGGGTACACTGATAAGTCTCCTCTTGTCCAACTCATCTGATAACATGCGCATAATCATCTTGAACGCAGGACCATCAATAGAATGATGCATTGTGTATGTGTTGATCTCTGAGTGTGTGTTGGTGACCATGCACATCAACTTGTCGAAATACATGTTCAACTTTAGTCGGACTTTCTTCTTGTCTTCTCTTTGGTGAGTGTGCCAAATGGGTGGGATCGCATGCATGTGCACAATGACATCCATGCTCTTGAATACCCTTGCATGTGATTGAAAACACTCTTCACCCTGTTTGCTCCATGCCAGCTACTAGATGGGTCCATAACTTGTATGGGCGAGGTTTCATCAGTCTGTGCATGTTGGGCCTCGTGATGTGCCTGTTCCTGCTGCAACTCCTGTTCTTCCTTTAGTTATTGTTTTAGCACCTGCAACTCCTTCTCTGTTTCTCTTTCTACCTTCGTGCAATCCTCTTATCACGTCGTCACCTCATAGCCTCAATCTCCAAAGCTACTTTCATCACAGGTGGATTTGCTTGAGCTTGCAACTTTATCCTACCTCTACGCTGTCAACAACCATCCTCTTGCATTTGTCGCATGTAGGTCTACTACCTTCTGTTGTTGATGATGGTGCTGCTCGCTATGACATCACTACCATTTCATCTTGATATCCTTGTCCATGAACAACTTGATGTCTTTATAGATAGGCAAGTTCATAGACACTTGATCGACTGTATCCCCAATTGTGCTTTGAACGATGTCATCAACTCTTCTCTCCTTGAAGCCATTGTACTTGTGTTGTTGAGAGGCAGACAAACACCTGTGATACCTGGAGACATAGCAACACTCATGAAAAGAAATCTGTCAGTCGAAAACAAAAACAAACTGGAGGATTGACATGCAACATACATGTGTGACTGTTTGTGAATATTGTGCAATTGTCACCAGGAGGCTAGGAGATTGACTGTCAAAATTGTGCAACGCATAGTCCAGGCTGTCGGGAGGCTGAGTGACTACTGGAACTATCCAATACACAGTCCAGCTTGGCTTGCTGAGGAATGAAAGTGTGCAATGCGCAATTTCAGTCAGCAGTGATATGCAAACAAGCAAACTGCATTTCACAGTTTCTGGGGCTAGCAAGGCACTACCTCCCAGAATTGCATAATGCAAGCCTAAAGGTCAGTGTTGGGCTAGATTTTTGCAATTTCTAGAGGGATGGAAAAGCCTTCACTTCCACAAATGCAAAATTCTAGCCAGGTAAGGCAAGGTCTGGGCCAAGGTAGCCTAGAGTCGCCGACGGGTGACTGAAAACATGATAAGTCTGAATAAAAGGTGATATTGAGTGTAAACAAGAGTGAATGATCATGAATGAAAACAATAAGTGTGTGAAGTGAGTTGCATGCATGTGTGTGAAGTGAGTCACCGCAATAGCGACTGTTGGTGAAAAAACAGTGTCATGCATGCGAGAGCAGTGAGATGCAAACGAAAACTGAAACAGTGCTTCTACAAGCTAACATACATTAAAACGACAACAAGTGCCCATTGAAATCAAGCAGACAACACTCAAACAAACCAAAACACAAAAAGTGACAGAAACATAGTGCAAGAAATGAAAATCGGACTTACCCTAAAACAACTAAGATAAAAGTGTTGAAGACTCCTCGATGTAATGTGGGATGTCAGAGCTACAAGGTTGAAGTGAGGAATGAGCTTTGCAGTGTCCGGTTCATGAATTTTGATAAGATTGAGGTTATGATGCGCATGCCACAAATCTAGGAAAAAGCAACACTTGGTGAGAGGTTTCTAAAATGAGCTTTGCATGTAACCTCCAACTGCTAAAAATAGATCCCTAGATCTAGGGATGCCTTTTGCATGCTACCTTTTGCTATTTCGAGAAGAGAATCCCATGCATGCAAATCAGTTTTGCTCAGTCCCGGAGGGAACCGATCAACCTGAAGGCACATGCAACAGCTTGCTTGATAGAGAGAGGGATTTTTGTAATTTGTGACAGGAACTGGGTTGTCTATCCCAGAGGGATTGCGTAATTTTTAGTTGGAGAAGGTGACTACTGCCCAGAATTGTGCAATTTCTGGGAGGAGCTAGGTTCGTTGTCCTAGAGGGATTGCGAATTTTTTTAGAGGAGTTGGGTTGGCTGTCCCAAATGAATTGCGCAATTTTTTGGAGGAGCAGGTGACTGCTACCCAAAATATGCACAATTTCTGGGCTAAGCTGCAGTGCTAGCCAGATTGTGCATTTTTTCCAAGGAAGCCTATTTGACTACTTTGCATAATTTTGGAGCTCAGCAGTCTTCCCAACTGATTTTCGCAATTTCTGGGTTGAGCTGCAGTGCTAGGCCACATTGCTTAATTTTCCCAAGGAAGCCTATTTGACTACATTGCACAATTTCTAAGCCCAGTAGATTGGTCAGTAGCTTTGTGCAATTTCTAGAGTGAAGGTTGGTTCCCCTCCAAAAATGTGCAATTTTCTGAGGGAGCTGCTCAGCTAGCAACTATCCCAAGTCCGGAGAGGAAGCCTGTGAGGGGAGTGAAGCAAACTAACATGCACAAGCTGGCAAGTTGCTGAAAAAACAATGAAGCCTATGTACTTGATAGTGTAAGACATGCTGCTAGGATGGTTGGTAGGGAGGCTCCAAAACGAAGCTAAGGAAAAATTTTAGAGTGTGGTTGTAGCCACTACAACATAATCTTAACCATTTATAAACCTCAACGATTCTAACATATCTATAATTTTGCTATATTTATTTGTTATCATATAAAATACATATAAACAATATTAGACATAGGGAATACCCCCTATGGTTGAAGCAAGTCAGTGTTCGACCTAGAGCGAGAGGATTTTTTTCCTCATTGAATGACTTTTAGATTGTTTCCTATCGCCGAAACAATCTATAGGAAAACAAAGTGGATCATTCAGTGGAGGATATACAACTTTCCTTACCCACTGTTGATTTGTATTAGGTTTCTTCATGACATTGTATTAGGTTTGTTCCTGCACGCATAACTACACCTACATGTGATTGGTCTTTACGCAATTACGGAGTGATCATCTAATTTTTCTTTCCTTTCTTCTCTTTCCATTTTGTAATTAGATGAGTGTTGTTCCCAAATATGACCCTCCTGAAAAATCAGGCTACCTTTGTGGATTCTCACCTACACAAGCCTTTTCCTATTTCGTCCCGTCTTATTCTACTTCCTAGAATACAAAAAGAAAATCAGTGAAATTGATTAGAGCCAAAATTTAAAGTATGAAGAATGGAGTTGAAGACATAAGTGATTTTGCTTAAGGAATGTGACATATCCATTAAAGTGTGTGTGTGTATTATTTTTTTTTAATCTTATTAATCATATATTAATAAAAATATAAAACAATTAAAGGATTAACATCATTAACTAGCACATATAACTAAACATAATTAAGAAATTATTACCATAACTAAGAACTCCACAAAAAATGGGAAACATGTCCACAAAAAGAGGAGTAATCTCCAAAAGAGGAAAATATACCAAGATTCACTATATTAGCTGATTTAAAGGTGACCATGATACTTCTTCTTAAACGGATGAAAACATAATTTAACCTAAGTAAATAACGTTAAAAATCATATGGCATTAGGTTGAAATAAAAATGGTGAAACTAATTCCACATCTGTGAGTAATTTTAAAGAATCACTTATTTGAAATCAAATCATATTATCATTGCATGGATTACTCACATTTACAATATTAAAAAATCAAACCTAAACTATTTGATAAGCTCAAACCTATATAAATATAAAACTATAAGCAATATCTAATCTTCTATTAACTATATGCATATTTTATACTGTGAATCTAATAACTATATATATATATATGAAATCAAATGAAATTTCATTATTTATACATTATTTATTACTTAATTACATGGTTAGATTGTAAATTATTCGAATTATAAGACTAGTTATTTATAGCTCTAACAATAAACAAAAAAACATTTAAATTGGTAAAACATATATGAAGAAAATATCAAAGAATTAATATTTTTAGTAGATTATAACAAGTAACGAGATTATAAGCTTGAACATTCAATTCTCCATGAAGCTGGTTAGAAAACCAGAAAAGGCACAAATCAATCACTTCATTTTCAAATTACGTCTTTATGAATAAATAGATATATAAATTAAAATGGAGATAAAGTGAATTTAAAGGTCACTTTTAAATAAAAATTTGTTGAATTTTATTCACAGAGAAGGTCACTCAACAGGGATGAAAACAGGGATGAAACCATATTTTACAATGCTTATGAATTTCATTTGATTGAAGGGAGGCTTGAATTGAAATGTTTTATAAAACTATTAATATTTTTATTATTTAATGTGTTGATATTAAAAAAATGATAAAAACCATTTTTATAAACTTTGTAGAGCTTCTTTTTCATTTTACTATAATCTGGAAACTCAATTTCTTATACATTGTGTGTCATGAATCAAAGTAGAATTTAAAGAAAACCACTTGATAAAACAGATGCCCAAGAAATATTTAAGGTAATTTATCAAAAATTAATTACTAAACATTATATCATATTTACTGTCTCCCAAGATCTACCTTATAACATTTCATTAAAATTACTTATGGGTAACTTTCTTTGTCAGATCATATTGCTTTAAAAGAAGGCTAAAAGGTAATATATTTATCAAACAAATATTTCATTAAACAAAGAAACACTTTATCAAATCATGTACTAAGCTAGGCATGGGCCTATAGTTTGACAACACTCCTATATTATCTGTCGGGTCAAAGAAGGAGGTTTATACACCCTCCAACTCCCCACTCGATATTGCATGGGCCCATACTTTGACAACACTCGTAGAGTTGTCGTTGAGTCGGAGAAGGAGGTTTATACACCCTCCAACTCCCCACTCAATATAGAATGAGGTTCAATCTTAAAGATAAGATTGAGGTTTATACACCCTCTGACTCCCCACTTGATATGGAACGTGGTCTCAATATGGAACAAGGTTCAATCTTAAAGATAAGATCGAGGTTTATACACCCTCAGACTCCCTACAATACACATACCTCTACAAGTTAGCCATGGTATTCCCTACACCAAAGTTCCCTGCAACCTTGGAGATGTGAGCCTCTCTAATCAGTTATAATCAATCACTTTTAGGAACTCATAGCTTATCCATCATATAGAGTAACCCATATTGGATATGGTATTCAATGGGGTTACCGCCATCGTGCAAATGACTTTGAATCTACAATTGTTGAAACACCTCCTTGAAGTCCTCATCCTCTAAATAAGCCACTTTGTATGCATCATGGGTGAATGGATCCATGTGCATAAGAGTCCCAAAAGTTGTGATATTTGATGTGGGTGGCCTTGGGAGCATGTCCACCAACTTCTTTATGTTTCTCTTCTTGTACTTGATCACCAAATGAAACTGTTGTAGAAACCACATCCACTTGTAATGCATGGTTTTTTTTAGCTTACTCTAGGCCTACAAGTATTGTATAAAATGGTGATTTATGTGGATTACTGTCCCCTTTCCCATCAGATAGTGATTCCACTTCTTCACAATTTGCATTAGGGCATAGAGCTTCTTGTCAAAGGTAGGGTAGTTAATAAATGCCCCATGAAATACTTTAGAATGGTAGTATATAGGCCTTCCTCCCTACATCAAGACCACTATAATAACATACGCACTTGCATAAGTCTCCACTTCAAAGGGCTACTACAAGTTTGGTAATGCCAGAACTGGTGCTTGACTGATCTTCTTTTTTAGCTCCTTGAAAGCCCTCTATTGGCCCTATCCCTACTAAAAGCTCTTTCCACTTGCTATTATGGTGTGTAACAGTGTTGCTACCACTGAAAACAAGGCTATTAATTTACTCAAGTATTGTTCTTCCCCAATGAAACTCCTGACCTCATAAACATTAGTATTCATTCACCACTTCATGATGGCCTTCATCTTGGTAGGATCTATTTGCAGCTCTCCTCCACCTATCACATACCCCAGATACACCAGATATTGTTTTGAAAACTCACACTTCTTGAGATTTTCTAACAATTGGTGCTTCTTTAATGTATCCAACACTTGCATCAAATGTGAGATATGCTCCTCCAAGGTAGCACTATTTAGCAGTATATCATCTAGAAAAACAATAACAAATGAATCTATAAAAGGGAACAATACATCATTCATTAATCTCATAAATGTAGTTGGTGCATTACATAGGCCATATGGCATGACTAACCACTCATACAAAACTTGCTTGATTTTGAAGGCAGTCTTCCAAGTATCTTCTTCTCTAACTCGAACCTGATGATATCCATACTTTAACTATAGCTTGGTAAAGTATATTGATTGTTGCAACGAATCTAATAGATCATCTATCCTGGGTAGGGAGAACCTGTTCTTGATCATGATTTTGTTCAAATCCAAGTAATCTATACACATCTGCCAAGTCCCATCATTCTTCTGCACAATGATGATGGGTTACCCACATGTTGATGTACTCGGTCAAATGACACTCTGTTCCAGTAGTCGCTACAATTGTTTCTTCACCTCACTTGCTTTTATGATAGACTAGATGTACAACCCAATGTTTAGAAATGGGGAGCCCATCAATAGTTGGATATCATGCTCCACTCCCCTCTTAGATGGTAACCCTTTAGGATCCCAAAACACATCCTTATATGCTTGTATCCAATATTCCATTTGTTTCTATTTATTAGTTGATCCAAGTGGCTCTCGAGAACCTCAAAAATCAAAGTCTTTAGAACACAGTGATACCAAGTCTAAGTTGTAGTTCTCATCATTATGATTCTGGTGACACAAAGGAAACTTAAATATGAGTCTGTATGACCAACTTATTATAGTTTGAAGTTTGACGAGACACGTAGGAAAAGGGGGGCCCACAACATGCCACATGATGTCCCAGTTAGCAGGTGAGACCAATGGTTTACATGATAGTCAAATATTGACCTACTAGTCATTGACACAAAGTTTCTAGTCATTGGCTCCTTTAGTCCTACAAAAGACAAAAAAAAAATATTAAAATCCCATATAAAATAAAACCCATTTAAAAATATAAAAATATGGTTATTAAAATAACCATATAAAATCATATAATAAAATATGGATTATATAAAATCCAAAAACATAAAAATAAACCAAAGAATATTTTTAACGAGTTCGTTATATTGTTATAAAACCATATTATATGGTTTATGGTGGTGGCACGTTTATTCAAAAGAAAACTTTGTTATATGGTTCACAACCAAATAGTGGTTGGTGGCATTATTATTTAAAACAAACCATATGATAAATTTATCAAACAGTTATTACCAAATGATGTTACAATGATTTCGGTGACTGTTTGGCAGACTGTTGGTTTTGTAACAACGGTGTGATTTGTATATACCAAAATAGTATGGTCGCGGTGTTTTAACCCCAGACCTACCCAAACCCAAACAAACTATACTCTAATATGCCACCCAACGAGCCTAGCTAGGAAACTTTGAAAGCTCTGTTGGTGTATTGTATTTAAACTCATAATTGTTCATTCGATGGGGGCGAAGGGATGAGCACGAGTTGTGAGCGAGCTAAGGAGTCGGGAACCCAAAGTTGTGGAACCATGACAAGAAGAACCCTAAACCTAATGGAACTTTGAGTGGTGGAAATAGGAGTGGGACCCTGTCTACAAGTTTTTCATGATGGAATATTCCTAGAATATTTTTGATGTAAAATATTTGAGGAATCTAAATGATTCCCTATGGAGCCAAAACTTTTGGTGTCAGAATGAGGTCGACTTTATACACATTTTAACCATAATTTTGCAAGGATCACAATGATGAGGTCATTTTTTCATCTGGGAAAAGGAATTTAGGGGCCATGGAAGAAACTCGCCTTTAGCATTAAATGTTGGTCACGATGTTCGAGACAATAGTGCACCTTTCAGAAGTAGGTCATGTTTATATTCAAAAGTCTCAAGAGGACGAGACAAGCCTATTAGTGTTCTGATTGTTGCGGTTTGAGTAGCCAAATTTCAAGTAACTACCAAGAATGGAGGTATAATGATGTATTTTAACTTGTAATTTCCTTTCTTTATATGAGATGAATGAAGTGGCCTTCCAACTATCGAAGTAGAGCTTAGAGATGTATTCCACACTAGAGAAACTCTGGTATCAAATGTGTGTGTGCATTGTCTTATGATCTCATTTATGTTGCCTCTTCTTTATGTGTTTGCATACATGGTTTTTATACGCTCTTTCATGCAATTTTGAATTCATCGTAGAAGAAAATATCTTGGATAATACCAGTAACTCAGAGAATCTGGATCAAGTTTGGTATCGGATAGGTCTTCTTGCTAATGTGAATTTTGAATGTGAATGATAACGAGAGATTGAGCATGCAACATGAAGAAGGAAAATAGATAATAACAAAAATCTCTACAAGGCCTTCTACAGGATGGTAGACATGGTAGACATATTGTTGGCATATCATGAGAGGAGATTGGAAAAAAAGGAAAAGAAGAGGAATTCTTTGGTGAATGAAGGTGAACCTATGTTTCCATATTCAAGTGAATTTTCTTCTTCTTCATCTTATTCTCATCATTCAAATGGAGAGATAAACTAAAGACTTCAAGCAAATAATGTTGAATTGAGGAGACTTAAACAAGAAGAGAAAGAGGAGAAGCAAAGATTGCAGCTTCATCTATGATGCATGGAAGAGACCTTAGAAAAGTTGAATTGCAACAAAGGCTTAGAAAATCCATCATCACTAGCTTCAGAATCATAAATTGAGGTAAACAATGATTCTTCATTTCCATGTTCTCGCCATGATGATGATTTTGGTGCTTTTGAAAGACACGCCACAGGTATTGGTTTAAACCTCATGAAGAAGATGGGATATGAAGGAAAGCGCCCAGGTGGTAATGACCAAGGCATTGTGAATCCCATCCAAGTGGTGGAATTACCATGATATGCAGTGTTGGTGTATGTTAGAATGAAATATAGAGGAGAGTCTTCAAGCAATAAGTCCAAGACAGTGAAAAGAAAATCACACCATTCCAGTGATAATGATTGTATACCAACTTCAAGAGGAGGTGAACATTTCAAAGGAACAACTAAGGCAAGCTCTCCTCATCAGAATTGCAGTAGAGAAATTAATTCGAGGAAGGTTATGTTGACTAAGAAGGAGTCACAACATAAGGATCCCTCTCCACATTAGGAGAGAAAGAAGGTCAAGAAAGTCTGGAGGAAGAAGAACCATTGCATCCATTGCAACAAGAAAGGACACTAGAGAGTTACATGTTGGGAGCTCCATCTAGAGTTGCATCCCAAGAAGCTCCATCTAGAGTTGGAAGCCTTTTTAAGTAGTTTGGCATGACCACCATTGTAAATCACATGTTGCAAAATTGTTTGTAAAAGTGATGAATGTATAACATCACTTGTATATGCAACATAGTGATATTTTGGCCTTTAGTTGGATAGCATGGGGTATGGTTTATGTTGTAAACTTGACCATGAGTGTGTTATAAACTCTTGGAAAGTATGGATTTTTTTGGTTCTTGCAAGCCTGGAAATGTAATGGCAGCTACAAGTTTGCATATGGATATAGGTGTTAGTTTCATCATTCTAAGTTTTGAAGTACAAAGTTGAACGAAAGGGAAGGTGGCATATCAGAGCCATCTGTTATATAGATCAAGATTGTAGTTCATGTTTATGCTTTTGCTAGACCAAAAGGCCTTTAATAGGAAGGAATGAGCTGAGCGGCTCTAGAGAACCTTAAAAATCAAAGTACTCAGAGAAACTAAGTCCAAGTTGTAGTTCTTTTTGTTACGATTTTGGTGGCATAGATGGCACTAAAATCCGAATCTATATGGCCAACTTATCACAGTTTGAAGTTCGATAGGAAAAGCAAGGAAAGAGGCCCAGAACATGCCACATGGTATCCCAATCAAAAGGTGGGACCCACGACATACACGGCAGCCAACTATTGATCTACCAATCAATGACACATGAAATCTAGTCATTGGTTCCTTTGGTCCTAAAAAGACAAAAAAAATATATTAAAATCTCATATAAAAAAAAAAAAAAAACCAATTTAAGAATATAAAAATATGGTTATTAAAATAGCCATATAATATCATATAATAAAAATATGGGTTATATAAAATCCAAAAACATGAAAATAAGCCAACAAAAATTTTTAACAGGTTGTTTACATGGTTATAAAAACATATTATATGGTTTATGGTGGTGGCACATTTATTCAAAAGAAAACTTTGTTATATGGTTGATAACCATATAATGGTTGGTGGCACATTTATTTATGTTAAACACACACATGGCAGCAAGATAATATGAAAGATAAAACATGAGAGTATTTTTTATTAACAAATCATATACATTTATAGTACATGGTTTGACCATTGGGTTCCACATCCCAAGGTCTCTTGGACTTCATTAGTCTATTCCACTTCCACACTAACCCTTAGAGGATTAGGTGTCCAACATTCCCCCCCTTAATCCAAAAGGTTATGTATGAGTCCAAGAAGAGAGCTGTAATATAAAACGTGCAAAAATGCATGGCAGCACTAGGCTGAATGTGCTCTCTGAAATGTTGGTATAAAGGGCAGTGGTTTAAGGATGAGCACCAACACTAGAACGCTTAGTGCAGTCCATGGAACTCTTCCAATTCTGGCATGAAGCTCAAGTCTTCTGCTAGAGGAAGTGTTCCTGATGTTTTGAAGAGGGAAACCTTCAACCATAAAAGGGAGGTCTCACCCCACATAAAAGGGAGAACCTTAACCTGAAAAGGGAGGTCTCAACCTGTGATGGTTTAAGGATTACCACCAACTCTGGAATGCTTAATGAAATTCCTAGTGTTAGCCTCCTGTTGCAACAGGTGCTCATATTTCATGATTGACATTTTTACATGCCAAATATGTCATACTTTGCACACTGCAATGCTCCATATTTCCAGAAAGAGACCAAAGAAGGGGCCATGAAAGTGTGCCAGTCTAAATGCCACCGCTGTATTCCAATTTTGATGAGTTATTCCATTTTTGATGAGTTTTCAGTAAAGGGAAGGCCAAACAGCTTAATCTTGGCTTCCCTAGGTTTCAATTTCTTGTTTTAGAATATAGAGAATGAATATCTGTCCAAACAGCTTAATCTTGGCAGATTTGTAGATAGGTAGAGAAATAAAGGAGCCCAACTGCTTAATCTGGGCCCTTGGAAGAAATAAGTGTAGATTTAGATAGGAGAACATCAAAAAAGAAAAAAGGATAATCAGGGTCTGCAAGTCCAAGTGCACCCATGCAAAGAGAAGAAAAAATGTTAGGTAAGTAGGTTGGGTAAGTAGTTTTGTGGTTGCAGAATCAAGCTATGTGATCCATTTCAGTTTTCAAGTGTTATATCCATTCAGATCATAGTTATGATGCAGTTTTTCATTTAGATCAGATCAAGCGAGGCATGTCTAACTTCCCTTTCTTCCTTTCCCTCAAATCATTCACTAACTTCCCCTAAAGAGGTCAAGATCTGCTTGATATCTCTTAAATTCATCATTTTCATATCGGTTGCCTGGGTAAAGATCTGCTTTACTCAAAGAATGTCCATACTTCCTCTACAAGTCTCACTTCTCTTTAATAAGCCTAAGATTTCTATCCTTAGCGCTTTTCTCACAAATTCATATTAACTCTTAACTCTACTATCTAGCTCCCTAGATCATTTCCTTATCCCCTATTATACAAAAAACTATATAAAATCCCAAAAATATTACATATCCCCCCTATAGCACTATAGCTATGTACATACAGTTCTGGGATATAATAGTCCACCTAGGACTATTATGAACCCATCCGTGTCATAACCCTGGGATTGGTCAAACCTCTAGTTAGGCCAATAACCTATATCCACCCCTTTATCCTCAAAACCTTATAAATTCTACCTCCGCAGTCATTTCCCCAATGTCTAAATGTTTAATAGTTTTGGTTAAACATTAAATTAACCCGCAGAACCCACATTTTCTAAAGTTTTGAACCCCCGCGGCATAATATTATTTCTTTTTTCGTGCGGGCCCCGCTCCAAAGTTGAGCGTCACCTCACCTTTACTGCCAGCTGTCTGATGGACAACGCCCAAGATCAACGGTGGGCGGTAATTCCTGCGCCCCGATCTACCGGAGTTTAACGTCCGGGGAGTGGGCGATTTCCCCGTCGTACCCCCGCCACGCGTCAGCCTCCCGATGTGTTCGGAGGCCCCTCCCCCACTACCGCCTGTGCAGAAAAGCGGTGCGGGAGAAAACCGGATACCGCTTTCCCCCCTCCTACGTCAGCACCACGTCATCATGATGTCATCATCCTGCGTCGGCCTCCTGCCACCGTGTCCTTGCCACGTCATTACCACGTCACTGCCATCGTACTGCCATGTCATCACCCCTACCGTACCGCCACGTCACCCGGCCGTACTGCTGACGTCACCCTACCACATCACTGCCGTACTGGGACCCACTGCTGACGTCATCATCAAAAAGGGCGCGAAGCGTGAAATCTGTAGCAACGGATGCCCGGAATGAAAAACCGAGGCAGTTTTTGATGCGCGATTACTAAGGAAAATAGGCCAAAATGGAAGCCCTCTCATGGCGCGGCTACCAGCAGGGCCCGAAATTAACAAATTCACAAGAATTTCTTCACATAGGTTCGGAAAAGGGGCAAAGACAGTTTTAAAGGCAAACAGAGGGCCGAACAGCAGCCATAGAATGTCGATGGGACAGTTTAAAGCATCCAGAAGACATTAAAGAGCCCAGGTTCAGTGAAAGTGTATCAGAGGAAGCAGCGAAGAGTATCAGTTAAATGTTTTTAATGGAAATCTTTATTTCCCAACGCAGGTGAACATTGAATGGCCTCCAACAAAGTCAAAGAAAGCGGTGATAGCCCATCAAGGCTCTCTGATCACAGTTAAAGCATTTAAAGCCACCGAACAGCAATGGATCAGAGACCAATGCGCAGTTATGGCTAAATGAACAGCACAGTGCCAAGAGGACAGATTTCAGCTCATTTTTGAGGCGGTTGCCCCTAGCGCATTAGATATATAATTGTTTCATTTATTTCAATAGATGTTAGGTTACTCGCAGTTATTTCCTCAGATCTTTTATGATCTGTTTTGTAGACATTTCCTCTATATAAACCACCCTCTGCACTGTTTTAAGGGTTGGTTGGTTGTATCACTCCATGAGAGACTCGCTCTGTATACTTGATGTTTTACTTAATCAAAGACTGCTGAAAAGCTTGGAGGAATGACTGTTTGCTGTGTGTTTAATGGTTGAAGGATGAATACAGAATTCTTGTGCTGCAACATGACTCAATAAGTTTTCCTACCTCTGTTTTCCATTGATATATGCTCATATCATATATATGTCACCATCTAAATAGCAGAAATAAAGATTAGCTTATAACTTGCTTGGCTGCACTCTATGCTCAATTTCTGTTGTTTCTTTATGTTTTCATCTGAATTGGTAATGAATATGAATTCCCTGTGGCTCATATTTTCCCTAATTCACTCATGTTTGACAGTTATCTAGGAATTATTTACTGCTCCTAGATAGAGCTCATTCACCTTCCCTCTGTTAAACTGAATGAGAGATTCTTAACTGTCTCTCATTCCTTAGCCCTCATTCCATCCTTTTAAGCTTAAGTCATTGTTTTATGTGCAGCTAGCTTGCTCCATATTCCTCTCTTGTGACCAAGAAAACGCACCAGCAGTCCTACTCCTTGACTCCACGCCCAATGGTTCTAAAACTTTCATGCTATCCCTGCCTCTCTACTTGAAAGCATCAATCATCCCACCAAAATCAAAACAAAACCCCTTGAACTCAATAACTAGCCTAAAATCATCTTCAACAAAGCTAAATCCTAAAGAGAGAGCCCTCTCTGATTGCAGGTGGGCTAGGACCTGCAGTCCAAAGATTGGTTTGTGGTTACCTCGGCCGTATCCCTTTTAGGAGCTTTAGGGACAACCTGAGTGATAACATAATGGCGACTCCGCTGGGGAAATCCTCAGTTAATTTCACAAAACAAGTTGGAAAGCTCTGCTGAGAGAGAACCAAACCTGCAAAAGGTTTCTTTCTAACCCATATATTCTTAGAAAAATCCCCAAAAAACAAGCTAGAAGCTGGCTCCCAAAAAGAATCCACGTTAGACAAGGTCAAATCCACATCCAAATCCTCCAGCTGCTTTTGAAAATCCGAATTTAATCCCAAGAAAACTCAGGAAACTAGAGCGAATAGAGGATTTTGCTTATTCTAGTCCTAAAACAGTTCAGCCAAGCTTTGTTCCAACCCCTGTCAAAGTTTTATTCCATTCAACCCCTACTTCCCTTTGCTCATCATCCACTTCCAAAAGCACTCCTTCCACACTTCCATTCACTGCACATACTACCACTACCACCACTGTTGTTACAACTGTTCCTGTTGTTCCACTTATCCCTATGAATATGGCTAATAGATATGCACCCCTGCAATTACCTGCAAATCCTGGGGCTATGCCTCAGGATTATCAAACTAAAATCACATATTTTGATGGAACTGGTTCTTGCACAGCCCTTCAGCATACCAAGAAGATGCAAGACTATTTTGAGAACTACGAGATAGATGATGATAGCGTGAGAATGAAGATTTTTGTCCAAAGTTTGACAGGTGATGTCAGGACTTGGTTTAGAGCACTCACAGCCAATTCCATAGCAGACCCAGAAGCCTTATACCAATCATTTATCAACAGATGGGAGAAAAAGAAAGACCCCTTGCACATATTATCTGAATATGACACCATCAAAAGAGGCCCTCAAGAGTCTGTCTTGGACTATTGTGCAAGATTTAATAATGTTTATAATGTAATACCACAGAACTTAAGACCTCCCCCTGATCTTGCTTTGTATAAATTCCATGATGGTTTTGATACTAATATGGCATATCAGTTAAGGGAAAGAGCCCCTCGAACTCTTGCAGACATGAAAAATGTTGCTATCAGCGTAGAGGCAAATCTAATTGCCAAAAGAAACAGAGCTAGAACCGAGAGAAGAACCACCTTTAAATAGGAACCCTCAGCCTTAGATCAAAAGCTGGATGCTATTATCAGTGGCATGCACAGGCTAGGAGACAGAGTAGAGAGTGTTGAAAGGAAATCTTCATGGGAAGGACAACAACCCAATACCATAAGGAACCCAAATTTCAGGAAAACTCAGAACACAAACTCTAGTAGGTCTAGCCCAGACCATGATGTAAGGTCCCCTTTTCATGAAAATTATGCTGAAGCATCTACATCTAGTGAGCCCACAGAGGACACTCACGTGAACTTAGTGGATTTAAAGGGTGAGCAAAAAATTTTCCTAACCCAAGAAGACCAAGATGAGCATGACTTTAATCAGTTTCAAACTAAATCTGGTGAGTCTTTTGAATTTAAACAAGGTTATGAGTCAGCTGTTTATGAGGTCCACAAAAAGTACAAGCTGAGGACAAGAACCATAGATGTCCCCGAAAAGGTTAAACCAAATGATACCAAGCAGCCGAAGAAGATCAAAGAAAAGGCTGCCCTCATAGAAACTGCTGATACAACTGTCCCAAACCCACACCAAGTGACTGTAGAGGATGTCACAGACATGCAGCCCTCTAATGATCAGCCTCTGCCACCTTCTTCCTCGAAAGAGAACTCGAACAGCGTTCCAAAAAGCCCTCCTAAAACTGAAAAACCGCAAGCAATCACTTCCCATAACGCTGATAAACAAGAGCAAATTGCTGATACTCCAATGGAAAAAGGGAAGCCTGCCTCTCACAATACTAAAACCCAATCTGAAAAATCATTTGATTTAGAGGCAGAAATAGGTAAATTGAAGATATCTGTCCCTCTCTCGGAACTTGCCAAACATGATGTGTATAGGCAACAAATTCAAAGATCACTTCAAATGCCAGAGGTCAAGGATGATGTAAATGTTCTAGATGATACCCCTGAACTACTGTTCGGTCCAGAAGTTAATGGAAAATCAACATATGGATCTATTCTACCCTTTTATGTTAGTTTGCACATACATGACAAAGTCTTGTGCAATGATATGTTTGACTCAGGTGCCTCACACAATCTTATGCCCAAAGCTGTAATGGAAAAGCTAAACCTTGAAGTCACTAGGCCATACAAAGATCTATTCTCCTTTGACTCAAGTCAAGTCAAGTGTTTAGGCCTCATTAAAGACTTGTGTGTCTCCTTAGTCCAATATCCCAACAAGACAATCCTCATGGATGTGGTGGTTGCTGACATTCCACCAAAATATGGCATGCTATTGTCAAGATCTTGCGGAGAAAAAATCCAAGGATCCCTCCAATTAGACCTCTCTTATGCCACTATATCTATCTTTGGGCAACCAAAGAGACTATATAGAGAAAAACTAATGAAATATGTGGTAAGTAGTGAGGACAAGCCTGAAAATTTTCCTATTTACTCAATCCATTCTGATATGGATTCTTTTATTTTGTTTAATGATGAGACAGGTCCTCCAACCGATGATAAGTCTTTGGCTTTAGAACTAGACACACACATCAATGAAGAATCAGTTGCCCATACTGATGAAACTGTCAAAACAATCAAGGCAACCAGCATACTAGAAGAACTTCCCCAAACAGAAATTTCAAAACTGCCCGATCCTAAAATAGCTGAAACTCTTGATACTAACCACAAGCAAGAAATCACATGGTATTTAGAGTTTGATGGCTCTGTTAACAAGTTAGGAGTAGGGCCAGGTGTATGGATTCACAATACACATAACAATCATGCAGAAGGCCATGCCTATAGATTGAATTTCAAATGCACCAATAACATGGCAGAGTATGAGGCTCTCCTTTTAGGCCTTAAACTACTCAAAGCTCTAGGAGATGCAAAAGTGTCCATTCTAGGTGACTCTGATTTAATCATACAACAAATGAAAGGCAACTTTGTTACCAATGACAATAGAATGAGGGCCTATAGGACTGCTGCCACTAATATACTCAATGCATTCACTGAATCCAAGCTTGCCAAGATTTCAAGAAATCATAACATTCATGCACACAGCCTAGCCACTTTTGCTAGTACATGCAAGCTTCCCTTTGAGCCAAATCACCATTTCACTACTGAGATAAAACATAGGCCTGCTGTCCCAAATAATGTTAAAGATTGGCAAGTATTCGAAAATGATGCCCAGATTAACAATTTCCTCACTCTTGAGCATGAGTTTTCAAATATTAACATTGACATGGATGCTATGACGGATGAACAACAACAAACAAATGAAAATCAGCAGGCTGTAACTGCTATAACAACCAAACAAATTCTAAACCCAACTGTTTTTGACAATACAAACATAGAAGAGCTGAAATAGATGCATTTGGAGGAAATAGCCAAAACAGAGGCCGAGATCATTGATCTAAAGGATAACTTTCTCCCTGCTGGCCTCACTCCATTAGAAGATATGTTTGATGCTAATGATGTTCCCAAAAAGCCAAAAATGCAGCCCCTAAACACTGCTATAGAAGAACACAACATTGGTACAACAGACAAGCCCAAAATGATCAAACTATCTTAATCTTTGCCAGCCGATCAAAAGCCCAAATATGTTGATTTATTCAAAGAATTCCAAGATGTATTTGCTTGGAGTTATGAGGACTTGAAGTCCTATGACACCTCAGTGATCCAACACACCATTCCCTTAAAACCAAACCAAAAGCCCTTCAAACAGAAACTAAGAAGAATCAATCCTATGCTTCTTCCCTTGATTGAGAAGGAAGTAAAAAGAATGTTTGAAGCAGGTATCATAGCACCCATCAGATTCTCTGAATGGGTATCCAATCTTGTTCCTACAAGAAAAAAGACAGGTGAGATTAGGCTATGTGTAGACCTAAGAAATTTAAACCAAGCCTCCCTAAAAGACCACTACCCATTGCCCAAAATGGACCACATCATACAGAGAGTAGTGGGGTCATCTAGAATCTCTTTGCTAGATGGCTTTTCAGGTTTCAATCAAATACTGGTTCACCCGGATGACCAAGACAAGACAGCCTTTACCACACCGTGGGGAACATTCAAGTATGTGAAGATGCCTTTCGGACTTAAAAACGTTGGTGCTGCCTTTCAAAGGGCAATGGATATTGCATTTGCCAAGGAAATACATGATTTCCTAGTTGTCTACCTCGATGACTTAACCCCTTTCTCTAAATCTGATCAAGAGCACCTAAAACATTTGAGGCAAATATTCATGACATGTAGGAAATATGGCATTTCCTTGAACCCCAAGAAATCTCTCTTTGGCCTTGAAGAAGGAAAACTTCTTGGCCATATCATATCAAAGGACGGGATTAGAATTGATCCTGAAAGAATCCAAGCCATCCTCCAAATCCCATATCCAAGGAACATAAAAGAGTTGCAGGCATTCCTTGGAAAGATCAATTTCCTAAGGAGATTTATCCCCAATCTAGCTGAACTGATAAGACTGTTAAGTAACATGTTAAAAAAGGATGCCAAGGTAAAATGGTCTCTTGAAACCAAACAAGCCTTTGAGAGTATCAAAACTGCCTTAACCCAAGCCCCTGTCCTCACAAATCCTCAATTTGATAGGGACTTCATCATATTCTCATTTGCATCTGATCACACCATAGCTACTGTCCTTTTGCAAAAGGATGGTCAAGGAGCTAAACAGCCAATTGCCTTTTTCATCCGAGCCTTAAGAGATGCCCCTTTAAAGTACCAAATCATGGAAAAGCAGGCCTATGCCCTGGTTAAAGCAATCAAAGATTTCCGAGTTTACATTTTATATTCACATGTGATTGCCTATGTCCCAAATGCTATTGTAAAAGACATATTAACCCAAGAGGGGTTAGAAGGCAAAAGAGGCAAGTGGTTTGCTAACATCCTTGAATATGACATAGAAATAAAACCAACCAAGCTGATAAAGGGACAAGGTTTAGCCAAACTGATATCCGAAACAAACTTTCAAGCCTTAGACATTAACCAATTGGACAATGAACAGGAGCTGGCGACTCCACGGATCAGTGAAACCTTTTTGCAATCCCCATGTATGCTGATATATGCTTTGTATTATTAAACCTGTTTGCTCCCCCAGGATTGTCCAGAACCAAGAAAACATTTTTGAAAATGAAGGCTTTAAAGTTTTGTGTCATAGATGGTGCATTATTTTGGAAAAATCATGAAGGCATACTACTTAATTGTTTAAACATGAATGAAACTAACAATGTCATGAAAGAATTCCATGCAAGGGACTGTGGAGGACATCTATATTGGAAGTCCACTGCTGATAAAATTTTAAGGGCTGGTTTCTATTGGCCCTCTTTGTTTGTAGATGTAAAGAAGTTTGCTATCTCATGTCATAAATGCCAAATCTTTGAGGGCAAAAGAAAGTTGTTACCCTTGCCTCTTAAGCCCATTTCAACCGAGAAGCCCTTTCAACAATGGGGTCTTGACTTCATTGGAGAAATCCACCCCTCTTCCTCAGGCCAGCACAAGTGGATTTTAACAGCCACCGACTATTTCACCAAGTGGATTGAGGCCATCCCATGTAGGCAAGCCAATGATACCACCATTATCCAATTCCTTGAGTGCAATATCCTTTCTAGATTTGGCTGCCCTGAGAAGATCATTACTGACAACGCCGCTGCCTTCAAATCTAAAAAGATGATCAATTTTTGCCATAAATTTCACATTACCTTGGGCCACTCCACAGCCTATTACCCCCAAGGTAATGGCTTGGCCGAGTCATCTAACAAGAGCCTGATCAGTATTATCAAGAAGATCTTAGAAGAAAACAGGAAGAACTGGCATAGAAAGCTCACAAATGCCCTATGGGCAGACAGACTTTCAACAAAGAAATCCATTGGGATGAGCCCTTATGAGCTGGTGTATGGCATGGAGGCCAGGTTTCCATCTTCTTTGGGCATTTCCATTATGAAGCTATTACAAGAGGTTCAGGCAGAACCAAATGATATTCAACGAAGAATAAATCAAACCATTCATCTTCAGCAAACCAGAGAGCAGGTCTATGACAAAGCTCAAATCTTGCAAGAGAAGCTCAAAAAGATGTTTGATAAGAGAGCTAAGGCTGAGGATTTCTGTGTTGGCAACAAAGTTCTAAGGTGGGACTCACGAAGAGAAGACAAGGGCAAACATGCAAAATTTGATTTTTTATGGAAAGGTCCATTTGTTATCAGCGTTGTGCAGGGCAATAACACCTATTTTCTCAGATCTGTAGAGGACGGCATAACTGAAGAAGGCCCTATCAATGGCCGAATGCTAAAGCATTATTTTGATCCCTGTGGTTGAATACAACGCAGTTGTATTATATTTGTACATAAATACTTGTATTTTCAGCACTTTTTTTTTTCAGTAGGCCGAATAATGGAACAGTGCAACAAAGTTTTTTAAAGGCAGAACCAAAGAAAGTCCTCCATTAAGATCTTTGTCATTGCATTAATCTCAGCAAAAGAGCAGGCAGTTGTTCAGTCAATAGTATTAAAATAAAGGAGGTTTTTCAGTTTACATCAGCACCTTTTTTCAAGACAAAACCCAGGGAAGTTCTCCAGTTTTTTTCCCCTATGTTGTGTTTATTTCAAAGCCAGGTTCTCAGGAAGAGATGCATATAATGATAGAGCACGCAGAAGAAAGCAGGTGATGCTGCTATGGTATAAAAATTCAGTTTATGAGAATGTTGTGTTCAGGTTTCAAAAGTTTCAAATCATTTAGTAACCAGCACAGGGGAAGTTTCAGCCTACAGCACCAAAAGAAGATCAAGGCAGTCTGACCTGCTGTTCTTGGCTTTTCACAAGGAAAAGCCATCCCCAAGTGGAGCCACTATTAGCCTCCTGTTGCAACAGGTGTTCATATTTCATGATTGACATTTTTACATGCCAAATATGTCATACTTTGCATACTGCAATGCTCCATATTTCCAGAAAGAGGCCAAAGAAGGGGCCATGAAAGTGTGCCAGTCTAAATGCCACTGCTGTATTCCAATTTTGATGAGTTATTCCATTTTTGATGAGTTTTCAGTAAAGGGAAGGCCAAACAGCTTAATCTTGGCTTCCCTAGGTTTCAATTTCTTGTTTTAGAATATAGAGAATGAATATCTGTCCAAACAGCTTAATCTTGGCAAATTTGTAGATAGGTAGAGAAATAAAGGAGCCCAACTGCTTAATCTGGGCCCTTGGAAGAAATAAGTGTAGATTTAGATAGGAGAATAGCAAAAAAGAAAAAAGGATAATCAGGGTCTGCAAGTCCAAGTGCACCCATGCAAAGAGAAGAAAAAATGTTAGGTAAGTAGGTTGGGTAAGTAGTTTTGTGGTTGCAGAATCAAGCTATGTGATCCATTTCAGTTTTCAAGTGTTATATCCATTCAGATCACAGTTATGATGCAGTTTTTCATTTAGATCAGATCAAGCGAGGCATGTCTAACTTCCCTTTCTTCCTTTCCCTCAAATCATTCACTAACTTCCCTGAAAGAGGTCAAGATCTGCTTGATATCTCTTAAATTCATCATTTTCATATCGGTTGCCTGGGTAAAGATCTGCTTTACTCAAAGAATGTCCATACTTCCTCTACAAGTCTCACTTCTCTTTAATAAGCCTAAGATTTCTATCCTTAGCGCTTTTCTCACAAATTCATATTAACTCTTAACTCTACTATCTAGCTCCCTAGATCATTTCCTTATCCCCTATTATACAAAAAACTATATAAAATCCCAAAAATATTACATATCCCCCCTATAGCACTATAGCTATGTACATACAGTTCTGGGATATAATAGTCCACCTGGGACTATTATGAACCCATCCGTGTCATAACCCTGGGATTGGTCAAACCTCTAGTTAGGCCAATAACCTATATCCACCCCTTTATCCTCAAAACCTTATAAATTCTACCTCCGCAGTCATTTCCCCAATGTCTAAATGTTTAATAGTTTTGGTTAAACATTAAATTAACCCGTAGAACCCACATTTTCTAAAGTTTTGAACCCCCGCGGCATAATATTATTTCTTTTTTTGCGTGGGCCCCGCTCCAAAGTTGAGCGTCACCTCACCTTTACCGCCAGTCGTCTGATGGACAGCGCCCGAGATCAACGGTGGGCAGTAATTCCTACGCCCCGATCTACCGGAGTTTAACGTCCGGGGAGTGGGCGGTTTCCCCGTCGTACCCCCGCCACGCGTCAGCCTCCCGATGTGTTCGGAGGCCCCTCCCCCACTACCGCCTGTGCAGAAAAGCGGTGCGGGAGAAAACTGGATACCGCTTTCCCCCCTCCTATGTCAGCACCACGTCATCATGACGTCATCATCCTGCGTCGGCCTCCTGCCACCGTGTCCTTGCCACGTCATTGCCACGTCACTGCCATCGTACTGTCACGTCATCACCCCTACCGTAGCACCACGTCACCTGGCCGTACTGTTGACGTCACCCTGCCACGTCACCGCCGTACTGGGACCCACCACTGACGTCATGCTGACGTCATCATCAAAAAGTGCGGGAAATCTGCAGCAACGGATGCCCGGAATGAAAAACCGTGGCAGTTTTTGATGCACGATTAGCGCTAATCGCGCTAAATTGTGCATCGCTAAGGAAAATAGGCCAAAATGGAAGCCCTCTCATGGCGCGGCTACCAGCAGGGCCCGAAATTCGCAAATTCACAGGAATTTCTTCACATAGGTTCGAAAAAGGGGCAAAGATAGTTTTAAAGGCAAATAGAGGGCCGAACAGCAGCCATAGAATGTCGATGGGACAGTTTAAAGCATCCAGAAGACATTAAAGAGCCCAGGTTCAGTGAAAGTGTATCAGAGGAAGCGGCGAAGAGTATCAGTTAAATGTTTTTAATGGAAATCTTTATTTCCCAAAGCAGGTGAACATTGAATGGCCTCCAACAAAGTCAAAGAAAGCGGTGATAGCCCATCAAGGCTCTCCGATCACAGTTAAAGCATTTAAAGCCACCGAACAGCAATGGATCAGAGACCAATGCGCAGTTATGGCTAAATGAACAGCACAGAGCCACCAGGACAGATTTCAGCTCATTTTTGAGGCGGTTGCCCCCAGCGCATTAGATAGATATTTGTTGCATTTATTTCAATAGATGTTAGGTTAATCGCAGTTATTTCCTCAGATCTTTTATGATCTGTTTTGTAGACATTTCCTCTATATAAACCACCCGCTGCACTGTTTTAAGGGTTGGTTGGTTGTATCGCTCCATGAGATACTCGCTCTGTATACTTGATGTTTTACTTAATTGAAGACTGCTGAAAAGCTTGGAGGAATGACTGTTTGCTGTGTGTTTAATGGTTGAAGGATGAATACGGAATTCTTGTGCTGCAACATGACTCAATAAGTTTTCCTACCTCTGTTTTCCATTGATATATGCTCATATCATATATATGTCACCATTTAAATAGTAGAAAGAAAGATTAGCTTAGAACTTGCTTGGCTGCACTCTATGCTCAATTTCTACTGTTTCTTTATGTTTTCATTTGAATTGGTAATGAATATGAATTCCCTGTGGCTCATATTTCCCCTAATTCACTCATGTTTGACAGTTATCTAGGAATTCTTTACTGCTCCTAGATAGAGCTCATTCGCCTTCCCTCTGTTAAGCTGAATGAGAGATTCTTAACTGCCTCTCATTCCTTAGCCCTCATTCCATCCTTTTAAGCTTAAGTCATTGTTTTATGTGCAGCTAGCTTGCTCCATATTCCTCTCTTGTGACCAAGAAAACGCACCAACAGTCCTACTCCTTGACTCCACGCTCAATGGTTCTAAAACTTTCATGTTATCCCTGCCTCTCTACTTGGAAGCATCAATCATCCCACCAAAATCAAAACGAAGCCCCTTGAACTCAATAACTAGCCTAAAATCATCTTCAACAAAGCTAAATCCTAAAGAGAGAGCCCTCTCTGATTGCAGGTGGGCTAGGACCTACAGTCCAAAGATTGGTTTGTGGTTACCTCGGCCGTATCCCTTTTAGGAGCTTTAGGGACAACCTGAGTGATAACACCTAGAACTCTTCCAAAACTGGCAAGAAGCTGAAGTCTTCTGCTAGAGGAAGTGTCCCCAATTCTATTGCTAGAACTCTTCCGAAAATGGAAAGAAGCTGGAGTCTTCTGCTAGAGGAAGTGTCCCAAATTCTTTGAAGAGGCATTACCAACTGAAGGCATGCTCAGGGGCATCTTTGTCTCTGGCTACAAATCTGAAACTGGTGTGGCAGGTCGTGGCTCAGGCTCGCTTGATGTGGCATTGAAGCTTGTAGATGACCATCATTCCCCCCCTGTCAGATACAAGGTGAGATGATGGAGAAAACTCAACTGCAAGACTATTCAATATTCTATACCAAGTTCTGACATGTGACTGAAATATGTTCTTGGCTGTTGATGCCCATTGCCAAGAAGCGATCCATCCAAGATGAATCTTTGTTCTTGCAGGAGGTTTGTTTCTGAAGCATCTGTTTGAAGAATGATTGGTTTTATGACAGTGCTTACATGGATGAAGATCAAAACAGTGATCTTTCAGATGGCCAACTCGGTCACAATGTTGGCATTTCACAATCTATTGTGGCTGCTATGGAAGAGAACTAGAATATGAAACAGCTGAAGGTGAACTGTCATGAGGAGCAGGTGAAGATGAACCGTCCTAAAGAAATCCAGCACTTTGAAATTGGATTGGTTTGGAGTAGTCTGGAATATGAAAGGACATGTCCTTGTCATATCCAAGACCAGTTCTGTGCTTGTTATCGACAAGCTCTTCCCAAGGTCTGATGATGGGCTTGGGAAGTGGAAGGTGAACTTCTGCATCTACATGTAACTCTGATGCTTTATTGGGCACTGGATCTGAATCAATTTCAACAATATTGACTTGTTTCTTATGGGAGTTTGTTTCATTGTTCTAAACAGAAACAGGTTTAGAATGCTGACTCCATTGTTGTAATTATTCCTGTTGTAGTTGATATTCAAGCTGTAAAAAATCAATCTGTTCTTGTGCATATTGTAGACAAGTCTAAATTTTTGAGAGAGAGGCTTCGCTGATTTGGAATGTGTCATTAGAAGTAGATTGTATTAGATTTTTCAAGAACTCTAATACTTCACCAATTTGATCCATTTTTCAAAAAAATGCAGTGCCTTGATGATACTTTGAGTTCCTCAGAAAGCTAAAAGCTTCTTGGAAAGATATTTCAAGCTTCTTAAAAAAATGGAGCATTACTTTAATCAAACATCCAAATCTGATGCAGAGACTAGCCAAAACTATTCCACAGTCAATAACAAATCTCCCTTGGTGAGGTGTGGTTCGAACTTCTCCAAATCATACTATGAAAATAGTCATTAGGAAAGGTTTAATTAATTTCTTATGCCATATTCCATTTCATATGATTACATAAGAAATTTTATGCTTCGACCCTTTTAAAAATTGATTATATAATTACTTGAAATATGACAATAAGAAAATCATGGGAGCATGGTATATGGGCCTGATCCCAGTTGCTTCAATCCCAATGGTGCTCGATTTTCCCAAAGCTACACGATCCAACAATTTTAAGGAGGATTTGTCTTATTACTGGCTGCCAAAATATATATTATGCTGACAACAATGTTGAAAAAGACATGGATGCCAATGACCATTCGCATCACTTTTCTCAGGCTGAATCAGGTGCCTAGTGGCTGATAGCCCATATATCTATGACTGGCAAGTGAAGAAGCGACGCTGCTAGAGGAGGCTTGAGTAGACGCTGGACCCAAAGCTTCTATCTGTGCTTGTATTAGGGTTTTTTTTTCAGTTATGTTCTTTGAAGAAGAACGGGTGGAATTTCTATGCGAAGATCTTAATAATTTCATCTCTTCTAATTGAACAATTCAGAGTGCTTAAAGCTGACCTCTTCCACCAAGGCCTTCTAGTTGATTCTTCCACCAATTTAAGAACATGGAGCTTCAATGGTGCTCAATTGGATATGATGATTGTTACGGCCATAATCACAACATGTTAGAACGATAACATCCAAATTCTAATATGACTGAGGTCTGAAAGCTAAATGTTCAACCTGAGCCATTAAGTGAGTTGAAACGGTATGGTTTCTTAGACACAGAAATTCCCCAATTTGAAGCTATATATATGGAATATTTTTTCTGGCAGCAAAAGATAAATATATATAGTTAAGATAAACATATGATTTCGTTGTTTCTAATGTTCAATTCAAAGAATCAATTTCTGTCGTTGGAAGTCATCCATGCCTCTCAAATTTGATCTTCAGATTAACTGGAAAACTTCATGCCCGTAGTGCATTTGATTTTCAAGCTGAGAGAAATCTGTCAAAGCGTAATCCAAAGGAGGAAATATACAACTAAGAATCTTCTTATGTACAATTTCTATACGCCGGTTGCAGGTGCAATCATCATCCCAGAGTTAAGTTATTGAAATGGGAAATCGATGCCGATGTCTATCTCTGCTCTGGTGTCTAATATCATTTTATTCCCGCCATTCTGGCCAGCTCTAACACTTATCTCGACGTTCCAGATTCCGCTCAAGGCGCCTTTCAACAAATCATTGCAAAGCTAGAAAGGGTCCTTTGTCCTATCTGTCAAATCTCTCTCAGTGATATTCAGCAGCTCCGAGTTTTGCAAGTCCTGAGATTGATTAATTTTCAAAATTTGGAAAAACTGCCAGAAGAGTGGGGTGACTATTTAAGAGAGAATTTGAAAGAACTAACTCTGTCACATTGCACAGCTATGAAGCAATTAACAAGATCCATTTCACAGATTACAAGTTTAAGAATATTGAAATTAGATAATTGTTGTAATCTAAGGCGGTTGCATACAGATTGTGAACCACTGCGCTATTCTTTGCAAAAACTCAACATGTGGAAATGTGTGAGCTTCAAATCGCTTCCTAGCAGTTTTGGCAAAGCTCTAGATTCAGACTCAACACACTTATTCCAACACAAAGGAATTATGTTGGGTTCCCCTCACTAATCCCCAGAATCCCCATAAAAAAAATTTAAATGTAATAGCGCTTTCCGTTAGTAAAGTACATGAGGAACACGTTTTACCATTCAACTTCTGTGATTCAGAAAAGTATATTGAGCTCCTAGCATGTTCAAAATTCTAAAGGTAAACTGATTTACTGATTACTTCTGTTTCGTTGAACCCAAAAATTGTTCATCCTTCAGGCATTCTTTGTCTCACCATTGCCAATAGCCACTACTGACCCAAAATATTAATTTATTTCTGCTCCTTAACTTGAATTTATGTTCAGCGATCCTTGGGTGAGTTCTAGCTTCCTCCCAAAATCTGGCTGCAGGACTGACATGTAAGGAAGGCCACAAAACAACAAGCTCACATAAACAAGTGGCTCATACTAGAGCAGGGCAGGAGATCACCCGCAGCTCTGATACCATGTTAAACACACACATGGTAGCAAGATAATATGAAAGATAAAACATGAGAGTGTATTTTTTATTAACAAATGATATACATTTATAGTACATGGTTTGACCATGGGGTTCCACATCCCAAGGTCTCTTGGACTTCCTTAGTCTATTCCACTTCCACACTAACCCTTAGAGGATTAGGTGTCCAACAATTTAAAACAAACCATATCATAAATTCATCCAACGATTATTACCAAATAATGTTACAACAGGTTCGGTGATGGTTTGGGAGACAATTGGTTTTGTAACAACGGTGTGCTTTGTATATACCAAAATGGTATGGTCGCGAGGTTTAACCCCTGGACCTACCCAAATCAAGACGAACTAAACTCCAACATGCCATCCAACACGCCCAGCTGGGAATCTTTTAAAATTTTGCTCGTGTATTGTATTTAAACTCATAATTGTTCATTCGATGAGAGCGTAGGGCCAAGCGTGGGGCATGAGCATGCCAAGGAGCCGGGAACACAAAGATGCAGAACTGCGATAGGGAAAACCCTAAACTTGATGGAACATTGAGTGGTGGAACCCTACCTGCATGTTTTTCAAGATGGAATATTTTTAGAATATTTTTGATGTAGAATCTTTGAGGAATCTATAAGATTCCCTTCGGGGCCAAAATTTCCAATCTTATAATGGGGCTTTTATACTCATTTTAACCAGAATTTCGCAAGTATCACATTGGTGAAGTCAATTTTTGCATCTGGGTAGAAGAATCCAGGGGTCATGGCAAAAAACTGCCTTCATCATTAAATCTTGGGCACGAAGTTTGAGACATAAATGCACCTTTTAGAAGTAGGTCATTTTTACAATGAAAAGTATTAGGAGGACGAGATGAATCTACTAGTGTTGTGATTGCTACATTTTGAGTAGCTGAATTTCAAGTCACTCCTAGGAATGGAGGCATAATTATGTATTTTTCTGTTTACTTTCCTTTATTTATATGAGATTAATGGAGCGGCATCCCCACTATTAAAGCAGCGCTCGAAGACAGTCCACACTAGACAAACTTTGTTATCAAACTTTTTGATAGCCCCTTTAATTAGACATAAATTAAGGCCCATGCCTCTAATTTAAAACATAAATTAAGGCCTATGACCATCCTTTAGCACATTAAACCTCTCTTTTTGCATTAGATAATTTATTTTTAACTTTAATATATTCATTAGGAAGGTTTATGAATAATTGAATATTTGTGCCTAATTTTATTTATTTTTTGTGGAATATTATGAGAATATTGGGCAGATTATGAAGAGTTGGAGGAGGAGATAATTTAGGGACTTGTTCCCTACTACTGGAGGATCAATAATAAATAATAAGTCAACAATATATTATGGAATTATGGAACAAATTGTGGAACTCCAATGATTGAGAAAATCTAGGAATGCGTTCCCTGCCATTTAATGCAAATTCCTAGTATTGGGGACTAGATCCAATAATCAAGGGATTTTGGTGGGGAATGCTACATCCATTCATGGGGAATGATTCATAATCATTTTTTATAAGTACCAAGTCAAATTTTCCTCTAGGAGGATTTTCATTAGTATTATTGTGGAGACAGCTTGTATTTTTGCAGCTCCATTGTATTTTCTCGCAGGGATGTAATTCTATTGATGAAAATAATGAATATTGGTGTCATGTTCAGCTTCTAAATATTGTTCTCCTTCATAGGTCTCTAATTTTCCTTGGGATTGGCCATCCCAGGAGCCTTAGAGCCCTTTTGTATCATCTTCTTTCCTTATTTTCATTGCTTATTCGCATGCATCTCTAGTTTTTATTTCTTTATATTTCTGCATTTAGTATTAATGATTTCTTGTTCGAGGATTAAATTAAATGGTTGATGTACATTATTTTGTAGGATCATAAGCATTATTTCATCCTTGGAAAATCTTTGGAAATTCATAGTAATCATTGAGCTGCTTGGATTAGTCTTCTTATTCCCAAATCTAGATTGCTGGACCTCCTTTCTAGCAAAGAACAATAATTTTTTACTATTTTTTAGAGCATGCTAACGAGCTTCAATCGAATTGATTCCACTTGCATTAGATCACAAAATAATTCTAGTTCTTAACAAAAATTACCCCATTGCATTTGCACTTGATTTGGTTAGGTATTTTTTAGATTTACTAGCTCACTATTTCTCGAATTTCTAGATTCTCTACTAGTAATGTTTTTTTTTTTTTTTAGAATGGGTTAAAAAAGGTCTTTTTTGAGTGATTACACTTGGAATAGGTACCTAAGACATCCTAGTTAATAAAAAAAATTGTCCCATCCAATTTGGATTTGATTTTCTTGGTCATTAAACCCTCACCAATTTCATCATTTCACAAGGAAACTTCTCCAAGCTTTTTGAGTGAATCCATCCATCTCCCGACTTTGGTTTTGAGTTCTAAGTGATCCTAGGAATTTTCCCACTCCATTCCACCCATAACACACCTTTCCTAAGCCTCCCATCACCTCCAACACCTCACATTTTTCTCTCGGTTGTATCCTGTAGGTTTCCTATAATTCCTACAGGATCATCCTGTAGGTTTCTAGTACATCCTGTAGGTTTTCCTGAAATGGCCTGTTTTGAGGCCGAATTGATGGAAAACCTCTAGGAAGTCACCAAAATCCTCCCAAGGGTATCCCACACCATCCAACCATCTCCTAACCCTTCCATCCAACCTCCAACATCCTTAATTCACTTGCCACATCACCAAAAGAAATTAGTTTGCATACTTGATTTTGCATGAAAAGACAAAAAGACAAAAAGACAAAAACAAATTTATTTCAATCTCTTTACTTGCACATTAGTGATGTTTGATGCTTCATACTTCCATTCTTAGATAGTAGCATTTGGTTCATGATAAGTTAGCATTATTGCAAGCATAGTTTCTTGGCAATTAATTAGGAAATTGTGTGATTTAGCATTGAATTTCCATTTATTTCCTTGTACTTTCTTTCTTGCAATAGGTTAAGGTTCCATTTCTAACATTTCATTTTCTACAATTAGTTTAGGATTTGACTTCAGTACATGCACTCCATTACATCATGACAGCAAAGGAAGAACACATTGTATGCCACACATATAGTGCCAACACCTCTTAAGTTTGTACAAACCTCGGGTTGATAATTAAAGTCAGTAGCCTTGGGAGTTGCAACATTCTTGTTGCAATACCAAGGCTCACCACTTTTTGGCATCATTGTCAGGGAGGTGTCAAAGTATGCATTGTTTTCTTTCGTAGTTAATTCATGTATTTTCACTTTTTTCAAAAACAAAATATTTTCATTAGGCATATTTAATTTTAAAAGTAGAAAATTGCATTGCATTATAGTTTTCTTTCAATCATAAAAGCAAAAACAAAATTTCTCCAACACCAACCCACCCCCCATTTGATCACATGATGCAGTAAGAGCCATATCACCATTCACTTTTGCAGGTAGAAGAAGAAGACGACAAAAAATGTAGAAGAAATGGATGGAGATGATAACAATGAGGAAGATCCTCTTGGATTTCCCATTCAAGATATTGATGGTAGTGTGCACATGAAGAACATTCCTCCCTCTTTTCTTCCAAAATTTCATGGTCTAACGTCAGAGGATCCAGAAATATTTCTCTTTGAATTTGAGATTGTTTGTAGATCTTATGGTTACTTATTAAAAACTCAAAAATTGAGATTGTTTCCAGCAACATTGAAGGATAGAGCTCTTAGATGATTCATGAGTTTAGGGACTAATTCAATAACATCATGGAATGATATGCAAAAGATATTTCTAGACAAATATAAAGATCATGATCTTAAAGAAGAAATCTTTAGAATGAATCAAAGATAAGATGAGAGTCTTAAGGATCTAATAGAGAGGTTCATGTATAATATTAAGAGGCAAAAACTACATCATTTAGGATCCGACACACTAAAAACCCTCTTACTTAGAACAATCAGCGATGAGTGGATTGATCTTCTTAATCTCATGAGTAGAGGTGATGTATATCAATTATCATTTGAGGAAATTTGTGAAACATGCAAACACATATCAAGAGGAAAAGCAAGAGTAGGTAAATCAACATCAAGATCGGTAAGTCAGGCTAAACTTGGAAAGTTGTTTCACAATTTTATAACAGAAATTCTTAGCAATCTAATAAAACAAGTAGAAATGTTAAGAATGCAATATGAAGGAAAAGAAAATGCTAATATTTTTGTTGCAGAATCGCATGACGTTAAACATTGTCCATCATTACCAAGGTTGAAGGAAGTTTACCAAAAGGAAAATGGAGCAAGTCAATTGCTAATGCAGCTATGTTATGTAGCTCCAAGAGGACCATGGTAGCCTATTCAGCCTGATATGATGCAAAATCCTAATTCAAAATTTCAATCTTATGCACATACACCTCAAAGTAATGGGAACACACTCTTTCCTTGGCAACATTGGCCATCTCAACCCCAAAACCAGTCTTGGCAACAAGGTTGGCAATGAACTTATGAGAGCCATCCACAATATCCTCAATATTTTCCTCAATATCCTCCATACCCAACTCCATGTTATCCCTACCATTCACCTCCACCACAACCACAACCTCATCCACATCCATCTCAAATATACACTCCCACTCAACTACCTGTACCACCATTTCCAAATCCACACATTGGAGTAGCTCAACCCACTTATAATGCTGAGGTACAAAACTTCCAAACATCTCCTCTTGAGATCAATGGTATTCACTATAGCTCAGGAAGAGTATTGCAAAAAAGAGATCATGTTGATATCATTGAAGGACCACATCCAAAAGAAGAAGATTCAAATAAGAAGATCACAGAACCAATCAGCAAAAAGAGAAAGATTTGAAGGTCATGGTAGAAAAAGACATGAAGAATGATCTAGATCAGCAAAAGGACCAAGGACATCACAACTATATTGAAATATGGTTCCAGACAGTCACTAAGTTGCAGCATCACTCTCTTCCTCAACTATGCTTGATCCTTTCAAAGTCAAATCATTTGGTCTCTGAAATCTAGGTACATGTCAAAGCATACATTTCAAGCCTCCACATCATTTTGTTTGTCATCTTGATGTGCACATGGCTCCATTGGAAGTATTCTTATATTTGAAAGTGATTTTGTTTTTCAAGTAGGGTGGGGTAGACGAAAAAAAATTTGAAAAATAAGAGAAAAAAACAAAAATCTAAGGTGAAAATGTCCTTGGAGGCACCTCAGATTGGCTCATTGATTGAAAACCTCCATAAGGCGGTCAATGGGTTGAAAAAAAAAAGAGAAAAAGAGAAAAAAAAAAAAAAAAAAAAAATCCTAGGTGAAAACGTCCTTTGAGGCACCTAGGTAGACCTACTTGTTGAAAACCTCATTGAGGTGGCTAGTAGGCCTAGAAGAAAAAAGAGAAAAAATAAAAGAATCCTTGCTCCATGCATGCATGTACTCTCCAACATCTGCAAGCAAGAAGAACAAGTTGGTACCAAAGGAAAAATTGGTCAAGCCTAATCAAAAGAAGTCAAATTTTAACTTTCTCCTACATCGATCAAATGCTCCAACAAGGCCAAGTCCATGCCAATCCATCACCCTCATCTATTTTCATCATCCACCCATCATTCTCAAGCTTATACCACTCATTTTCTTCACTGTCCTAAAAAACTACAAGATGCTCTGTTTTACTACCGAATACAAAAATACATAGAGAAGAAATTTGTCCTTTCCATAACTTGAAAACCATGCATCCATTTTCCAAATTGTTTTAGGGAGATATGCATATGGATGATGGTAACATGCTCAAGCAATTTAAGAAAATTCCATGCACGATTTCCAAGAAATCGGCCTCCATCACCTTCAGCTATTTTTGCATTTTATCAATATTCATGCATCCATTTAAAAATTTTGTTTCCTGGGGAGATGCATATGGATGCTAGTAACATGCCCAAGTAATTTCAGCAAATTCCAGTGCACGGTTTCCAATAAATCAACCTCCATCATCTTCATCCATTTTTGGTTTTTATTGAGATCCATGCATCCATTGACCAAAATGTTTCTATGGGGAGGTGCATAATGATGATGGCAACATGCTCAAAATTTTTCAGCTCAATCCAATCTACCGTTTGGGAGATATGGACAAAACAAGTCGTTATCCTATAAACCTACAAGATACCGAACAACACCTACAGGATTAGCAATGAACAGTTTTTAAGGAGATCCAGAGGTCAAATAAGCTCCTCCAGAACTTAGCAGCAGCATCAGGATCATCAACATCACCATCCAACACCTGCACATCAACATCAACTTAGCAGCAGCATGCATGTCTCTCCAACAACCATCAGGTAGGTACATGTATGCAATATTCTTGACCTCTTCTCTTGAGCATATTATAGTTAGAAATTTGTTGTCAATGCATGAGAGATAAGGTTTTATAAGCTAAGGATTGGTCAACAATCTCAGCTGCCTCCAGCGAGTTAATTGCAACTCACTCCTTCACTCATGCAATTTTAAAAAGTCAAATTATGAAAGGTGATGATTTCAAGGAATGAGAATAGCAGTTAGAAGAAGAAATTTTTGCAAAGGCCAAGGTCACCACAACACTCCAAGCCCTCCATCCACTTCATATTCACTATCTATTCATCATTCATCCATCCCATTTCATTCTTGAGAAAAAAAACAAAGGGAGCATCCTCTCCATTTTCATGAAATTTCCATTTGTAGGTCAGCAAGAAGGACAGTCAAAGAGCAAAGGAGGATCACAAAGACATGCTTGTCACTTACACTTTTATTTTACCACTCATTACCATTCATTCCTCCACCATTTATGCCATTTTTTCCATTCCTTTACTTGAGTTTGCAAAGGGACTATGTTTTCTACAAGATGATCCTATAGGAATTACAGTGACCCAGAAATCCTACAGGAGGTGTCCAAATGGCGGAACAAGGTAGCAGAAGGTTGATAAAGGTGTGGAAGACCTTGCTAAACTAAAAAATATTCAAGAACCCATCTTGAATAAAGGGCAAGAAGGCAAGAAAATGGTCTCAAGAAATAATGATTTTTCTTTGAACAAATATGTTTTTGGGCTTGTCCTTGCAGAGTTTACAACCAAGATTCTTAATGCACAAGAGAGAGACCACTAGGGCCATGGATGAGCCACAATGAGGTCACTAAGTTGCTCAGACGATGAGCAAGACTTTCAACAGGGGGGGGGTATGATTGGCCTCTAAATTAGACATAAATTAAGGCCCATGTCTCTAATGTAAAACATAAATTAAGGCCTATGACTATCCTTCAGCACATTAAACCTCTATTTTTGCATTAGATAATTTATTTTTTATTTTATTATATTCAATAGGAAAGTTTATGAATAATTGAATACTTGTGCTAATATTATTTATTTTTTGTGGAATATTATGAGAATATTGGGCAAATTATGAAGAGTTGGAGGAGGAGATAATTTAGGGACTTGTTCCCTACTACTAGAGGATCAATAATAAATAATAAGTCAACAATATATTATGAAATTATGGCACAAATTGTGGAACTCTAATGATTGAGAAAATCTAGGAATGTGTTCCACTAATCAAGGGAACAGATCCACCAACCAAGGGAGCAGATCCACTAATCAAGGGATTTCGGTGGGGAAATCTTCCTCCATCCATGGGTAATGATTCTTAATCATTTTGTATAAGTACCAAGCTAAATTTTCCTCTAGGGAATGATTGAGAAAATCTAGGAATGTGTTTCCTGCCATTTAATGCAAATTCCTAGTATTAGGGATTAGATCCACTAATCAGGGATTTTGGTGGGGAAAGCTTTCTCCATTCATGGGGAATGATTTATAATCATTTTTTATAAATACCAAGTCAAATTTTCCTCTAGGTGGATTTTCATTAGTATTATTGTGGAGAGAGCTTGTAGTTTTGCAGCTCCATTGTATTTTCTTGCAAGGATGTAATTCTATTGATGAAAATAATGAATATTGGTGTTATGTTCAACTTCTAAATCATATTCTCCTCCATAGGTCTATGAGTTTCCTTGGGCTTGGCCATCCCAGAAGCCTCAGATCCCTTTTGTATCATCTTCTTTCATTCTTTTCGTTGCTTATTCACATGCATCTCTAGTTTTTATTTCTTTATATTTCTGCATTTAGTATTAATGATTTCTTTTTGTAGGATTGAGTTAAATGGTTGATGTAATTTCTTTTGCAGCATCAAAAGCAGTATTTCATCCTTGGAAAATCTTTGGAAGTTCATAGTAATCATTTAGCTGCTTGGATTAGTCTTCATATTCCCAAATCTAGATTGTTGGACCTCCTTTTTAGCAAAGAACAGTAAATTTATGCTATTTTTTAGAGCATGCTAACGAGCCTCAATTGAATTAATTCCACTTGAATTAGATCACAAAAACATTCTAGTTCATAAAAAAAATTATCCCATTGCATTTGCACTTGATTTGGTTAGGCATTTTTTAGATTTACTAGCTCACTAGTTCTCGAATTTCTAGATTCTCTACTAGTAATGTTTTTTTTTGTTTTTTTTAGAATGGATTAACAGAGGTATTTTCGAGTGATTCCACTTGTAATAGGGACCTAAGACATCCTATTTAATAAAAAAAATTGTCCCATCTAATTTCGATCTGATTTTCTTGCTCATTCAACCCTCACCAATTTCATCATTTCACAAGGAAACTTCTCCAAGCTTTTTGAGCGAATCCATCCATCTCCCAACTTTGGTTTTGAGTTTTGAGTGATCCTAGGAATTTTCCCACTCCATTCCACCCATAAAACACCTTTCCTAAGCCTCCCATCACCTCCAACACCTCACATTTTTCTCTCGGTTGTATACTGTAGGTTTCCTGTAATTCCTACACCATCATCCTGTAGGTTTCTAGTACATCCTGTAGGTTTTCCTGAAATGGTTGTTTTTTAGGCCAAATTGATGGAAAACCTCTAGGAAGCCACCAAAATCCTCCCAAGGGTATCCCACACCATCCAACCATCTTTTATCCCTTCCATCCAACCTCCAACATCCTTAATTCACCTGCCACATCACCAAAAGAAATTAGTTTGCATACTTGATTTTGTATGAAAAGACAAAAAGACAAAAACATTTTTATTTCAGTCCCTTTACTTGCACATTAGTGATGTTTGATGCCTCTTACTTCTGTTCTTAGATAGTAGCATTTGGTTCATGATAATTTAGCATTATTGCAAGCATAGTTTCTTGGCATATAATTAGGAAATGGTGTGATTTAGCATTGAATTTCCATCTCTTTCCTTGTACTTTCTTTCTTGCAATAGGTTAAGGTTCCATTTCGAACATTTCATTTTCTACATTTAGTTTAGGGTTTGACTTCATTACATGCACTCCATTACATCATGACAACAAAGGAAGGACACATTGTATGCCGCACATATAGTGTTGACACCTCTTAAGTTTGTACAAACCCTAAGTTGATAATTAAAGTCGGTAGCCTTAGGAGTTGCAGCATTCTTGTTGCAATACCGAGGCTCATCACTTTTGTGTGCATTTCCTTATGATGTCCTTTATGTTTCCTCTTCGTTATGTGTTTACATACATGGTTTTTACATTTTCTTTCATGCAATTCTGAATACATCATAGAATAAAATATATTGGATAACTACAATACATAACTTAGAGAATCTAGATCATTAGTAAACCCCTCTAGGGATGTCTTTCCTCTTACTGACTCTTATACAGACTAATTTTCTCTTTAAAGAAACAAAACATACTCCTTATTGGAACTAATCAATTTCTTGGCTTGGTTGGAACTTACGAGTGAAATTTTTTACTTGCCTTTGTGCACATTGATGGTGAATGATTTTTCATCCTTGACAAGCCGATATTATTTGGATCTGTGCATGAATATTTCATCTAGAATGTACATGTAAAGACTCCCAAAAATGACTCCACATACATCAAAGGGAACCACATCTAGTTCCACTTCATCAATAAAATCAACATTGATAGCAAATCTAGTTTTGCATTGTTTTGTTACCATTAGCTTTGCATCCTTATTTACCCATCCTAGTGGATATGAGCTTGGATGATCACAAACTTCCAACCCCAACTTCTTGATTAGATCTACTGCAATGAGATTTTTTTTTGCAATCCTGAGTCAAACACAACATCAATCTTGGTCTTCTTGACCTATGTCTTTATATGGATGTGTTTGTTCATTTCTTTCTCTTCCTATTTTTAAAGGTTAATCAGATTCTCCTCCTTCTGCACTGATGTACAAACGTTCTTCTCATCCACCTATGAGTTGCTTTCTACTTGGTTTCTCAAACAATTGGCCATGAGATTCTTCTTCTTATTATATTTCTTTCTGTTCTCTCGGTTAATCTCTGGATGAAACTTCCAACACTTCTTCTCTAAATGGTCATCAATATTGCAGTGGTTGCTAGTGATCCAAATGTAAAATGACATCCACCCATGGTATTCATCCACCCATAGTATTCATTCACCCATGGAATTTACATGGTATTGTAAGTGGCATCCACCCATGGTATTCATCACCCATGGAATTTACATGGTATTGTGAGTGGCATCCACCCATGGAATTTACCCATGATATTGTAAGTGGCATCCACCCATGATATTTTCCAATGGCATTTTAAGCGGCATCGACGCTTGGTATTCATCCCCCCATGGTATTTATCCACTCATGGAATTTACCCATGGTATTGTAAATGACATCCACCCATGGTATTCATTCACCCATGGTATTTACCCACCCATGGAATTTACCTGTGGTATTGTGATAAAAAAAGCTATAAGTAGCAAGTCGTATTTTGTAAAAGGACAAATTGTCCACCACAATGTAGCCTTTACAGTTATTATCTGTTAAAAAAAAAAAAAAAAACTTTGTGGTTTTGTTATTGTGCATTCTCCTTTTTTCTTCTACCATTTCTAATTTTTAGATCTTGGGGGTCTCCCCCCAAGATCGAGATCATTGGTATCAGATTCAGGTTACGATTCCATGGGAATAAGGGTTTGATGCATATTTCAGTTTCAAAGTTTTGCAGTAATATTCAACAAACTTCAGGAAGTTTCTTGAGCGGCGAGTTTGTAGATCAAATCTGAAAATTTTGGTGAAAATTTTACAAAAATAAATAACATCTGGATTCCTTGTGAAAAAATACCCAAATTCAAAAAAACAACCAGCTGAATCAGAGTCTTGATGAAGGAGATATCGCTGATTTAAAATTAGCTATGTTGCACACATTTTTCTAATGGCAATTCATGGATGACGATTCTACTATATTTTTTGCAATTTTTATGCAAAATTTTAGGAAAAATGATTGTATATCTAAGCTCCTCTCGAAAAATCACCCAATTTAAAAAAATAAATAAATAAATAAATAAAAAATTGGTCGTATCGGAGTTCATATGAAGGAGATATCGCTAATTTATAATCAACTACTTTTTTTCAGAACTTTTGTGACAACGGGATAGTTGCAACACAAATTTGAGTTTCCAGATTGCCCAGGTAGGGATTTCAATCACATGGGAAGATGTAGAATGGTCATTATATTTCCAAAAATAGGTTATAATAAAGATTCCAAGTTATATTAAACGAGTTATGCCCATTTTAAATCTGGAGCAACATTCAGAGCGGGTTCCCTTTGGAGATGTGCCCTCCCACCCCGCTTTAGTAGACACCTGCTTCACATTCATCAGTTTCAACATAGCAACATCTGGCTTGGGTTCTTTGGAGACATGCCCTCCCACCCCAAGTTATGTAGGCACCTACTACTTCATCAACAATCAGCATCACGGTTATGGGTCAACTACACAAAATCCTTGTCATCGAAGTCCATTTGCTAGGTCGCACATTGTTAGTATCATTGTTGGTTACAAGCATTACAGGGTATCTTTATCCTTGGATCTTTGTTTTTCATGGTTATGGTTCATCCACAAACCCACACTTCATCAAAATCCATTTTCTAAGCTGCACACTTTTAGTATCATAGTTGTTCATAAGCATTACACGATATCTCTATCCTCGGATCTTCATTTATCATGGTTATGGATCATCCATAAACCCACACTTTATTGAAGTCCATTTGCTAGGCCACACACTATCAGTATAACAATTGGTCACAAGCATTACACGGTATCTCTATCCTTGGATCTTCTTTCATCACACTTATGGGTTAACCTCACAAAACCCTTCTCTTCAGTGGCTCTTCATATTCAACAAAGGCTTCTCAAGAGGGAACTTCACACAATGGGGACCATTGCTTCTTAAGGAGGGAGGAATGATCCGAATGGAAATGACATCCACTTGTGGTATTCATCCACCCATAGTATTCATTCACCCATGGAATTTGCATGGTATTGTAAGTGGCATCCACCCATGGTATTCATCGACCCATGGTATTTATCCACCCATGGAATTTACCCATGATATTGTAAGTGGAATCCTACCATGGTATTCATTCACCCATGGTATTTTCCCATGGTATTGTAAGTGGCATCGACCCTTGGTATTCATCCCCCCATAGTATTTATCCACTCATGGAATTTACCCATGGTATTGTAAATGGCATCCACCCATGGTGTTCATTCACCCATGGTATTTAACCACCCATGGAATTTACCTCTGGTATTGTGACCAAAAAGGCTATAAGTAACAAGTCACATTCTGTAAAAGGACAGATTGTCTGCCACAATGTAGCCTTTACGGTTATTATCAGTTAAAAAAAAAATCTCTGTGGTTATGTTATTGTGTGTTCTCCTCTTTTCTTTTGGCATTTCAATTTTTCAGATCTTCAGAGCCTCCCCCCATGATCTGGATCAGCTAGGATCTTTGCACTGGTGTGTCAAGGTTTCAATCTTTTATCTTTTCCCCCTTTTTGTTTTTTTCCCCTCCATCGAAGTGTTTTGTTTCTCCTTTTGCGTCAATCCACTTGATTTCCCTTTCTTTGGGCCTACTTTTTCTAGGTATTATGCATGTACACAAGCCTTTTACACTAATCTGGGATTAAACAACATAATTTTCTTCCGTAGATGATGGTGTAGACCCCCCAAATATTTGAGGACTACATATAGGTTCTTTAGGCAGATTCCCAACATTATGGACATATTTCTAAACTCTTTGGTGTATTCCTACATGTGTTTCCCTTGATTTTACTTGAAGTAGTGCCACGAGATCCATTGGTCCTCTTTATACCCAATAGGGTAAAACTATGACTTTATGATGGTTTTGATGTCCTCCCACTTATTCGTTGGAGGTTATCCCTCTAGCTTGAGGGAGTTTGTATGGTTTCCCACCAAGTAGAGGGGTGGCCCTCTAATTTATGTCATGCAAATGAAATCTTATTTTCTTCCTCAATTTCATGGACATTGAAATACACTTCCAATTGTTGCAACCATTAATTTAGCTTCAGAGTGTCTATCTCATCATGGTACAACTTGATATTTACCTTCATTTCCATTTTGAATAGGGACTTTAAATGATTCATGACACTCGAACTGGGTTGATCTTTTTCAAGTCCTTTCTTTAGTTGGTTGTCTATTTATTCTTGATCTCTTGATCCCCCTCTGATTTTTCCTCTGTGTTCGAACCCCCATTTTCTCCAAATACCCCAAGATTATTTCTCAAGTCCGTTGCGAGGAGATTTACATTATGATTTAGATCAATGAATTTTTGTTCTAGCTCCAAAAACCTCTCCTCTATAGGATCATGAGGGTTGTTCACAGATTCATTAGCCATTTTTAGGGTTTTATGACTTTTGGCCCAATCAATCTAGATCCCCTGCAAATATCTATAATATACCCAACGAAACCTACTCTTATACCTTGAATATGATCTATAAATTGTTGTGGATACTCCACTAGATATTTTGTCACAACATATCTAATAAAATTATAATTAAAAGTTATAAAATATATGCTTATAGTTTTATATCTGTCTAGATCTACAAATTTGTAAATTATTATTAATAGTGTATGCATGTGAATTAAAATTATGCATAAAACAAAGAACGTAAAAAGAAAATCTCACAAACACATTAGACACGCAATATGACCTAGGAAACCCATTCAAGAGAAAAACCGAGTTGGAAGGTGAGGTTGCTCTACTCTCTTTCTAGTCTGAATGGAAATATGGGTGTGAGTAAAAAGAAGTATGCCTTGTGTTCTATGGGATGCTACAGTGCACAAATCCTCTATGTATGCTCTACCTCTTAGCCCTCTTAATTATTTATTCTCAAATATGGAATAAATGCACTTGAAAGAATGGAATCCCTCTTCCTCCTAGTGGTCTGGTTATAACCCAACCCAATAACCTACTAGTGGTTAGGTTTAACTACCTAAACTCTTAACCAGAGTTACAATATAGAATCTTCTAGAGTCTTATTCATCATAATCATGTGGCTAGCCCCTTTTCCATGAATTATGGTGGTTGACATGGCATCCTCTCTAATTATGGTGGTGAAAATAGGAAGGTCAACTTCTAAGTGGCATAAAATTTGTACATAGACTTTGATTGATGTGATTCTTGAATTTTTGGAAATGTATCTATGTGTAGAATATGAAGAAAAAAAATATGTCTCTAAAGCGACAAATTTTTACCCCCAAAAAATGTTGTTTTATGCCTCAAAATGCTTCCAGAAAGACCCCAATTTTCCAAATTAGGTCCCACTGGTAAAAAGGGTCCTATGAGTTGATTCCTCCACATTTTTCACTCTAAAAGCATCGAGATGGATGATAAACAATATAATGCTCCAATCTGGATCACACAATCTGTAAGGCTTGTGATTGTGATGTAATCTTTTGTTGGGTAAATGGTACTCAAATATAAGGGAGTAGTCCAACAATGAAACACTCCTTGTGTTGCACATTCGAAATCTCAAATGCCAATCTTCCCAATAATACCTTATATCTTTGGTCATAGTCCCAAATAGACACATTTTTACTCTGCTTAATTTCCTTCAATTATGTAATGCACTGAGACTTGGACTTAGGTTTTTAAAATTATTTCCACAAGGCTTGCTTTATATATGGAAAAGTTATTTGTTGTCCAGCTAGAGTAGCAGTCTTATACTTCATAGGCTCATCTTGGACTTTGTTCATGGTCTATATTTCTTCACATACAAACAAATTTTGATCGAGATCCTCAACCCTCGTACCTTGAAAAATATGCCTCTTTGAAGCATTTGTCATTTTGTTCCACGCACTAGCCCCTAATAGAGGATTTCTAGGTATACTTGATGATTGTTGTGGAACAATATATTGAGAAGTCTAGGGGCAGCAAAATAAGTGATTTCTCTTACTTTTATAACTTCTTGTGATGTGTTTTTTCTTATCTTAGTTAAATTCTTCTTCAACTTAATTAGTATTGTGTTCTTTTTGTCAAACAACTACCAAACCATAAATAACATTGAGACAAGAAGACAAAAGATATAAGCGATCAACCAGGGCCAAAACCTCTCCAATTGAGAGGAAAACCCACAAAAATTATTCTCTTCTTATAGAATCTTTAATTGATGAATTTCAAGACCTATGACCAATTCAAACTTCCTTCTTGATTTTCACAGCTTCCAACAACAAACATTGACCTTCTAGCTGTAGAAATTATGGTGTAGATTCGAAACTGCTCATAAAATTTACTAAATCACAAGACTCGAAGCTACTCTACTAATCTGTGGATGTTAATTAACCATATATAACACAAAGCATAGACAAGAAAAAGGAAAAATCACACATGCACATATATTTTTCTAGGGGAAACAAACTTCTCAAAACCGCTTCCTATCTATTGTAGCGGCTACAACCACCCTCCAAATTTTTCCTACGCTTTGTTTTGGAACCTCCCTCCTAAAATCCCAGTAGCTTATGTCTCACTGACCCAGGTAATTGTGCTTTCATTTAGCTTTATATATTTATTTGTAGCTTGTGTTTTCTCACTTGATTTGTTATCTAACCACAAGCTAACCTCTTGACTTGGTCACAATCTGGTTCTAACATTGCCTTAGTGAGTTGTGCAATCCTAGAGGGAAACCAACCTTACTCTTAGGGAATGCTCAATTCAAGCCAATAGTGAGCTTCAACTCCAGAATTGTGCAAACCTAGTTGGCATCCTACATTTAGCTGGGAAACTATGTAGAACATGAGAGGAAGCCAGAGCCACTTAGCCTAGGAATTGTGCAGAAGCATTCCCTCTGTAGCTACCTGATGCATGTGCCAGTGAGTTGCACAATTCTCCTCGGAACTACGCAATCTATCCGTGCATACATGGTAGCCTTTCTTGAGAAAGTGAAAAAAAATCCCTAAAAAATAGGGATCTATTTTTAGCAGTCAGAGTTACACTTGAACTATTTTTGGAAATTACCGCCATGTGTCACTTTTTCCTAGATTTTTGGCCTTCACATCATAAACCCTAAATCGACCAAATATATTTAATGGATGCCACCAAAGCTCATTTTCACATTCAATCTTGGAGCTCTAGAATTCCCAAGGAGATCTAGGAACCTTCGGCACAGTCGTTGTAACTTTTCTGGGTAAGTCTTGCTTTTCTAGTCTTTTACTGCTTTTTCTGTCGCTTTTGTTTCCTTGGCTTGTGAGAGTGTTGTTTTACTCATTTTATTGAACGATCAGTGGCATTTTTATTTGTTTTAGCCTGTATAAATGTTGTTTTAAGTTTTACATTTCCTTTCCTAAGTGTCGCATGCATAACCCAGTTTTTGTACTAATGGTCATCATTGCAACGACTCTCTCCATAAGCTTTATTGTTCTTCAGTTTGATTAATTCTTGTACTTGTTTTCATTTCCTGCATCATCATGCACTCAGATTTGCACCAACCATCACTTACACTTTCAGATTTTCTCATTTTCATGTTTCCCTTGGGTAGATTTAGGCTTCCTTTGCCTCGATCTAGCTCTTCCCAGAATGCATTGCACATTTATGGAACTCAAGGCTCTTCCTTGGCTCCAAGAATTGCGCAGAGGTTTCTAAGTATTGGTTCCAACTATGCACTGTACAGTTCCAAGAGCTAGTCCCAGAGCCTTGGCAACTGGGATTGTGCAATGTGCAGTCCCATCCAACACAATCCATACTGAGTTGTGCATTGCCTAGTTCTTGTCAACATTACCTCCCCACTAGCAGCTGGGACTGCGAAATGTACAAATCCAGCTGACAGTCACTCACCTATGAGAGCCAGAATTGTCCCTTCCTAGCAGTTTCCTAGTTTATTGCATAGTCTGTTCTTAAAGTTCTTTCAATTTCAAGTTAACATTTGAATGCCATGAGTGTCCTCTCTATCTCCAGGTATAATAGTTATCGAGAAGCTCTTCAGCAGTACAGATAACATGGCTTCCAAGAAAGTTGCATTAAAGGATATTGTTGAGAGAAGGATTAGGGATGTAGTTGAATAGGTGTCAAGAAACTTGTCAATCTATGCAGACACACAATTGCTCATAAAGAAGGACATGCTGATAACATGGAAATAAATCAAGGATATCTTTGCAGGAAGCTTCAAGGAAGATCTAGAAGATTGGCAGATCTAAGTCAACATCCACAAGTCAGGCTTATATAAGGTTTCATGTAGGTACCCTGCCTTCTCATGTGCGGATATCATTCACTGGATTGACTCACATACTGATCCTGAGATGATGACATTAAGCAGTGCTAGTGGAACACATCTTGCTACCTTCAAGACATAAATCTATCATTAGATGTATCACTTACCATAGCCAGTGAACCGCGTGGATGCACTTTTCTATGCCCCCAGAAACATCAAATGTATCACTTACCATAGTCGGTGAACCGCGTGGATGCACTTTTCTGTGCCCCCAGCAACAATGTGAACACAAGAGACATCATAAAGAGTTGGGTGAAAGAGTTTTCAAAGTTTAGATCAACATCTAATCATGTTTACAAGACTAAGTCACTCAAAAAGGCCTACCAACTCTTGATCAGCTTTGCATGCTGACTGTACGGTCAAGAGACCATGGATACCTTTCTGCAGAATTGCGTGGTTGTGTTGAATCAATTGGTGAATGACATAAGGCCATTCAAATGGTCAGATCTATTGGTTCTTCATCTGAAAGTGCATGTGACTAATGCCTGGAATCTGCCCAAGGATGAGCAAGTGAGATTCTATATGTTTGTGTACCTACTTGATGCAATTTGTGCCCAGCATCAGTTTCCTGGCATGGGTTGGACATGGACACCATCAGAAACTATCGTGAATATTTATTGCAAGTTTCTTTCTCAGTGCAGCTACCGAGGATTCATGGCAAGGCTATCTAACCATTTCATCATCCCGGTTTACAAGTTTATCTTTGAATAAGATCCACCTTACATGTCCCAAGAAGAGATGGATGCATTACTTAACATTGCATATTGGTATGCCTCAATCGGTGGCACCTTCATCAGGATGTTTGGCGGAGAGAAGCCTCTGCATGTGTTACCAAGATTTTCCATGGATACGTTGGTCATGCAAGAGGTTTCATATCACATCTCCACAAGGTTATCAACAGGTTTTCATAGGATGAAGAAGGCACCATGGCCTACTCTTCCTTTGTGGATTGGAGTGTATGAGATCAAGAGCTTGAAGGATGCAGATTTCGAGGCCAAGGACTTATAAAAGTTTTAGTTCGGCATCAAGGACTATTATCTGTATGATCCCCACTATATATTCAAGAACCACTATGTGAAGGTGTATTATCCATGGATCCTCAGGATATTTCATTGGGCGGAAGAAGATCCTTGTAGGTATTGTTACAACTCCTCCAAGTTCAATGAACATGTCAACATGGCTATAGAATGGAAAGTTGCTCTGCGGGCAGAAGCACTGCATGAAGCAACAACAATAAGCAACAAATCAGCAAATGACAAAGGAAAGAGGAATATTAGATAGAGGAGGAATGACCTGTTATAGAGTTTTGTGAACAGGTCATTCCTCCTCTATCTAACTATCCTCACATATATGGATTCATTATTTAACAAGAGAAATATTGCCAAGAACCTAGAGGCTGAGCAAAGATACAATTTCAAAGAAGATATTCTCATTGAGAAATAAACTTTGGTAGTGGAGGTGAAGAGGCAACAATACATAAAGAGAGAAGAATAGAGGAAGAGAGAGAAGAAAAGGTTGGAGGAAGCAGAAAGGAAGTTGCAGGAAATAGAGAAGAAGCTGAAAGAAGAGAAGGAGCTAAGAAGGAGAGAGAGGGAAGAGAAGAAGAAATAGGAACAAGAAGAAGGGCAAGGCACAATCATAGAGAAAAATGTACTAATACAGGTTGAAGAGTCAAAACAGCTAGCAGATGAAGAAGAGGGTGAGCAGTTGTAGGATCAAGAACTTTCTTAGCAAATTGAGAAAATGGTTGAAGAGATGGACACGGAGTTGGCACAAGAGTCGTAGGACCAATATACCAACCTCAATCTAAGAGCATCTGAGGTCACCCCATAGTCTCCACCATCTCTAGTATCAGAACCAGTCTCAAGCAAGAAAGGAGAGGTTGTCCTCCTTGATGATGATCCGGTAATGGATGTGTACAATATATATTTTGACGAGTTGTAGTAAAATATTGTACAAGTGTAGAGAAATCATTTCCTGGATGATCATGCATCACCTGCATTTATGAAGGAAAGGGTGATAATGTCAAATGTTAGAAAGCATCTAGCTGCCATGGCTGATGCCACTAAGGCTTATGTAGAAACCAAGAGCTCAAATGTCAAGTTCTTGTTATCAAAGAATGATCAGATGGAAAAGGACTTGCAAGTAGCCAGGCAGAGGGCAGAACAATCCACAGGATCTACTATGGCAGAGATGAGGAAAGAAATACTTGTTGAAGTATCGACTCTTGAGACTACCATGCGAAAACTTTATGATGGATTTGTCACTATGCAAAAGACAGTTGTCCATCTACATGCTTTTCAACAGTGGTGGATGAAGATAGCCCAAAATCTCAAGGACACGCATGCTTCTATTGCACACGTATAAGAATGTACAATGAGATACAAGGGAGCTCCAGTTTACTTTCATAAGATAATTAAGTAGACGAAAAAGATGGCAAATAATGGATTCAAATATTGATCCGAAACTACGAGAAGCTCCCTCTGCTCATCAGTAACATTGAGGCTTCATGTGCACTATTTTTCAAGAGATTGGATGTCATGGTGAGGGCACATAAGATCCCTTCAATCGATTCCCTCACCCAAGCGATCGAGAAGAGAAAAATCTAACTAGAGGTCGACAGGTACATGGAGTAGTTAATGCAAGATGCCACCAACGATTACTTGTAGTTGAGCATAGAAAACATGCAGAAGTACATTGTTGGTCCAGCCACACTCAGGACAATGATGCATAGGCTTCAAGATGAGTTGGACAAAGGCTCTAGGACCATATAACCTGATGCCATGGAGGCAAGAGTATGTTTCCAGAAAGACATCACCAAATAGTATGGGGACACCATAGTGGATTACCAAGCTTGGTATTATTTTGTCACCAAATATCATCAAGAGGATGTTGCCGAGTTAGTCTTTCCCCAAGCTTCTGAGTCATTGTGTTTGTCCTGTTAGGCCGACTCAAGCTTATTTTGTCCCACTTGAGTATATGTAGAAAATGTATATTATTTTTAAATATATTGTACGTGAAATTCCAAGTGTCATTAGTGGAATGTGAACAGTCACTATGTAATGTAAAGAGTTATTTGTAAAGGAGTTGAAGAGTCATGAGGGTAGTGATGAGCCCAAATTTTTGGTACAATTTGGGCTCATTTGGCCTACTTGCTTTGCTCAAACCATTCATCTTTTATTGCTTATGCATTCATTTCTTGGTTTATTCGTGTTGTTTGTAGGAAGAAGTGTAGGCATTCTATCTACGTGACTAATACATGATGATTTCAGGTTTTTGGCATTAAAAGGGAGCAAAGACCACGAGAAAGGAGACAAGGAGACAGTAAGGTGGCACTGCTGGTTTTTAGGAGAGGATGTCCACAGTCTTGGGGACCTTCCTCGTGATTCCCACCATAGCTCCGAGCTCCAACCAATCTCCCCACCGAGCTTAGAGGCAGCCAACCGTTCTATAGGAACAGCAGTTACAACTGTTCTACAGGGTTAGCAGTTTAACCTTCAGTTGGACAGCCGAGCTCCACAAATCAAGGAAACCTGTTGGATTATCATTTTGCATAAATACTGAGGCTGTAGCCTTTGATAGGAGCTTTTTGAACTTTTTCATTGCTCTTGTAATTTCGAAGTACGAGCTACAACTCGGTGTTGGTTCTTTTTGTAAGCCAGTTTTGGCATGACATCAGATTTTTGGTTATGAATAAAGGCAGGCAGATTTTGATCTCATTCTGAGTTTCTAAGGGAGCTATAGCTCTCAGGTTAGGGCCCAACCTGAGAGCAATAGACCTCCTCTGTGTTGTAATGTTATTTGCCTTTCGTTCCAGCACTTCGTTTCTTTACTTTGACATGCAATTCGAATTTACAGTTTGTTGATTTAGTTTTTATGAGATTGAATAGGATTAGTTTATGGTGAATTTGCTTCCAGTTGCTTAGGTTAGAAGAGGATAGCTATAATTCATTGGAGCTCCAGAAAAAGGTTGTTAGAGATCACTGCCATCTCTGCTTAGGGATTGGGGTGCAGTCCATATCAACCACCAAAAAGAAACGCAGTTCTTTTCACGTCCATGCAAGCTGCAACAGTTACTTTAGTCATAGATCCATCCATGCACTTTGGTCTTGATCATTACTTCTTCATTCCACTTCCATGCATGAGTTTCTTTCACAAATTTCACTGTTGTTCATTGGTTCAAAATAGCACAGTTAACATAGGTTAAAGAGTTCTCGTTTTTGGTGACATTCATAGACAATTTGTTTCATCTACACTGCTCCACACCATTCCATTACCTTCCTCTTCTTGTCAACCACACCTGAAGCCACTCAACCGACCTCTGTTCAGCTCGTTTACCTTCCAGCTCTTCCATTACTCACGTAGCTCCATCTACTTGACCTTTCGTTGATCCCATCCTTCCAGCCATCAACCCACCGCATACACTCTTTCTCCATCTGACTTCTCTGCTCCTGAGCCATCACCAGTTCCATCTCCATCTCACCTATCCTCCCACACCACTCCATCACTTCACCATCTCCCAAAACTCCCAAGGTCGAACATCCTGTAGAATTTCACAGACTTCCTGTAGAACCCCTGAGTTTCTTGTAGGATCCCCTGCAGACTTCCTATAGAAGCCTGCAAACTCGGTTGCTGAGCATCCGAACGTGGTAGACTTCTGTGGACTGATGCTAGAGACCCTCTGGGACCTCCCCTAGCCATCCTGACCTTGCCCATGCTTTCCTTCCATTTGAACCGCTCCTGCACAGTCAAACCCTAATCAAAAGCACCATCACAATAAATCCAACCACTTAATGACAAAATACAAAAACATGTCTTTTCAGATGCAAATAGCTTAGATTCATGTATTTCAACTCACTGCAAGTAATGGCATCATTGGTAGAAGTTTCATTCACATTTTTGCATTGTAAGGGTCAAGCTAGTTAAATTAGGGTTTATTAGGGTTTCCATGCTTTGTTGGCTTTCAATTTCCTTTTTGCAAAGTAGGTTAGCTTCCTTCAAGATAGCTTTCGTCCATCACTCATAAAGCTTCTTCTGAGAGCATATAGAAGTTGGCTTGAGCCCTAGCGGACTTGTGCCAGCTGACCAAGTGACAGCTACGACAAGAGCTAGTACTTGTGCATACAGCACCGTCGCTTCCAAGTTTGTACGAACTACCGGGTTGATAAAATTAGAGATAGGAAGCTCCAGGAGTCGTAGCATTATTGCTACAATACTGGAGCCCACCATCTTTTTGGCGCCGTTGCCGGGGAAGCGTCAGAGTATTAGTAATTGTTGCTATTCTTCTATTTTCTACTACAACCTTCTACTAAGTAGTTTATTTCATTTCCATTATGCAATTTCATTTATGCAAAAGTAGATTAGCATTTCCTGCTTTCATAGATTAGCATTTCCTGCTTTCATAGATTAGCATTTCCTGCTTTCATAGATTAGCATTTCCTTTCTGCAAGCGTAGACTAGCATTTCCATTCTTGCAATTTCATTTGAGCAAACTAGATTAGTTCTTTCCTGCTTTCAGTTTAATTCTGCATCTTTCATAGTTAGTTGTAGATCAATCTGTTTTAGTTTTGCAGGTACCAAAGGAAAAAAAAGCAAAAACAATCAAAAGAAAAAGAAAGTCTTTTCCATTTCATGCCTCGTAGGAACCGAGATAGATCAGGCAAATTCCTACCAAACACCCCTACCACATCACTGAGTCACCCTTCTCTCTTCTTTGGTGACAGTGACCCAGAAGAACCTATAGGTGAACATCCTGAGATATACAAAGATCCTATAGTAGAAGAAGAGTTAGAGACCACTCCATCTGAAGCTATGGCTGACAATAGAAGAGAAGATGAGAGAATAGAAGGTGCCTTCCCCATCCGAGAGACCAATGGAGAGATGAAAATGAAGAACATTAGCCCCTCCGCCTTACCTCACTTCCATGGGCTGACTACTAAAGATCCGGATACCTTCCTGTTTGAGTTTGTTGTCCTTTGTAGAACCTATGACTATACTGAAGATGAGCAAAAGCTGAAACTTTTCCCTTCCACTCTTAAAGATGCAGCATTACGCTGGTTCATGGGCTTCCCTGGGAATAGTATCACCACTTGGGCTCAGATGCAGCAAGCTTTCAATACCAAGTACTGGGATTACTGTAGGTCCAAGGAAACAAAGGGGGAAATCTTTCGGATGACCATGGGAAATGATGAGTCCTTAGAGGATTATGAGGAGAGGTTCCAACTAAGCTGTAAGCGGGCCAGGTGCACACTTGACCCTGAATCCCTCAAGTTGGTCCTGCTCGGAGGAGTCCCTGAAGACCTCTTAGATACCCTTCACATGTTAGCTGGGGGGGACATTTACCAACTGCCTTATGAGGACATCAAGACTGTGTTTAGAAACCACTCCAGGGCAGCTCGGAAACGAGGTAGAGGAAACCTCCTCTCAACTAGTGTCCCTTTCTCCAAACATGAGCTTGAAAATCAACTGGAAGATCTTAAGAGTGAGGTGAGGCAGACCATTGCCATGCAGCTTGACACATTCAGGATTCAGCAAAAGAAAGAATAAGTTGAGAGAGCCTTGGCTGTCCTCTGCCCTAGGTGCACAAGGAGACACCCTAAAAACGAATGTCCATTGCATTCGGTTGAAGTGTGTTTTGTTTGTGAGGAGGACCATCCCACAAATCAGTGTCCCACCTTACCTGGGTTTAAAGCCATGTACCAAGGGACAGAAGCTCCCACTGAACCTCTCTATTACTTTAACCAAAGGAGGCCACAAGGATCTAGACCTTATCAGCAGGGGATGCAAGGGGCATCTCAAGCTTATTACAGCCCCAACCAATCGACTCCTATGCCTTCCTAAGGTCCCCCTGCTCATCCTTCATGGTCCATGCCTCCTCCATGGTCTTATCCACCTCAGTACCCCACTCAACCTACTTCTCATTCATATCACTCACATGCCCAGCCACAGCCTCAATGGAATGCACCTCAGTCGGGGTGGAGGCCCCAATACAACACTCCTCCTGCCATCTTGCCTCCACCACCAGTTCAACCTCAGCCATTACCTCCTGCTCCTCCAAGGCAACCTCAAATGCCTGCTCAACCGAACCCGAACCCCAACAATAGACAGGCCCAGCAGGTATACACTGGGGAAACCTCATGCCCTACCTATGCTGTGGAGATCCAGGAGATCAATCTTCGATCTGGAAAGACTCTACCAGATCGCCAACCTCCTCCCCCAGAGGATGAGGAAGATAAACAGGAAAGTGAACCAAAGGCTATTCCACCCTTTCCTGAGAGACTAACAGCCACCACACAACCCAACCCAGAGGAGGATGAGCTTCTGGGTGAGCTCAAGCAGTTGTGTGTAAAAATACCACTTCTCCAAGCCATCAAGGATGTGCCAATATACAACAAACTGGTTAAGGAGAAGTGTTTCAAACACCCAGGCAGACGGAAGAAAGATGCTTCAACTATCAATGTCATAGGACAAATGTCTGACCTTATGTTAGGACAAGTCATCTGCCCAAAGTACCTAGATCCTGGAAGTCCTGTAGTAGATGTCCACATCAATGGCACCATTATACCTCACACCTTGATTGATCTGGGGGCTGCCATTAATGTGATGACCAGGGATACCATGCTTAAACTCAATCTTCAGGGTGCCTTGAGGAAGACCTCGACAGTACTGCAATTAGCAGATCGCTCCATTGTGACTCCCGAAGGGATTGTGGAGGATGTCTTGGTCTCTATTGACTCTTGGGAATACCCTGCAGACTTCCTGGTTCTGCAACCAAAGGAAAAGCTTACTAGATATTCTCTCATTTTGGGAAGGCCTTGGTTAGCTACTGCAGATGCTTACATAAGTTGTCGTGTAGGAAACATGACCATCAAAAATGGTCCCATGTCCAAGCAACTAGTCCTATACCCTCCTGCCCAACCCTCCTTAGAGCATGACTTACCACTCTGGTTGGAAGAAGGAGAGGAAGACGAGGTGTACTCAGCACCTCTGTGCAACTTAGATACCACTAGAAGAGACCCCCCAACCGAGGATGACTTGATCGAGACCTTGATCCAGAATCCACCTTCCAGTGCACTACCCTTAGAGAAATTGGTGGAGGAGGCCCAAGCTAGCACCTTAGTGGATCTTTGTACAACCAACCCTGTTACTCCCAGAATCAAGAATGTGGAGTTCGGCCCTGAGAAAGCATTGAAGATCAGCTCCTCCCTATCTCCTTCCCAGGAAAAGGAGCTGTGTAGTCTGTTGGCCAACCACCTAGATGCTTTTGCTTGGAGCTATAAGGAAATGAAAGGAGTCCATCCTTCGGTCTGTACCCATCATATATACATCAAAGAGGATTGTAAACCGGTAAGGCAACCTCAGAGGAGAATGAATCCAGCCCTTAAGGACATTGTCAAGGAAGAATTGCAAAAACTGTTGGATGCCGGGTTCATCTACCCCATCTCAGATAGTGAATGGGTGTCCCCTCTAGTGTTGGTTCCCAAGAAAAATGGGAAATGGAGAATCTGTGTGGACTACCGAGAACTGAACAAAGCTACCAAGAAAGACCATTTCCCTCTACCTTTCATAGATCAAGTGTTGGATGGACTGGCAGGAAAGAAGTTCTTCTCTTTCCTGGATGGGTTTAGCGGGTACAACCAAATCCAAATCAGCCCGGAAGACCAAGATAAGACCACCTTCACTTGTCCTTGGGGTACCTTTGCCTACCGAGTCCTTCCCTTTGGGCTATGCAATGCTCCTGCTACCTTCCAGAGAGCTGTCTTGAGCATCTTCTCGGAGCTGGTCCATGATGCAGTAGAAATCTATATGGATGACTTTACTCCTTATGGGGCCAACTTCCAGGAAGCATTGTCCAACCTGGGAAAAGTCCTAACCAAATGCACCAAGATGAACTTGTCCCTTAGTCCTGAGAAATGTGAATTCCTAATGACTGAAGGGACCGTGCTAGGCCATACCATTTCTTGCCAAGGGTTGCAGGTGGATCCTAACAAAATTGCTCTCATCAAGAGGGTTCCACCTCCTCAAAAGGTAAGGGATGTCCGGAGTTTCTTGGGATTAGCAGGATACTACCGGAGATTCATTAAAGATTTCAGCAAGCTAGCCTCGCCATTGTTCAGTCTGTTGGCAAAAGATGTGGAGTTTAAATGGACTGACGATTGTCAGAGGGATTTAAATGAATTGAAGGACAAGTTGGTGTCAGCCCCAATCCTGAGAGGCCCAAACTGGGCCCTACCTTTCCACATCCACACTGATGCCTCGAACAAAGCCATAGGTGCAACTTTAGGACAAGTTGAGCAAAAACTTCCATATGCCATTTACTTTGTTAGCAAAAACTTGTCCAAAGCTGAGCTGAATTACACTGTAACCGAGAAAGAATTCGTGGCTGTGGTCCATGCACTGAACAAGTTCCGACATTATATTACTGGTTACCAAACCTTTGTACATACTGACCATGCTGCAATTAGATATTTAATGAATAAACCAGATGTGAATGCTCGTATTATTAGATGGTTACTTTTATTGCAGCAGTTTGATTTGACCATTGTTGACAAACCAGGTAGAGAAAATGTTGTTGCTAACGTTTTATCGAGATTGGATTTGTCTGCAGATGAGGATGGAACAGTGGATGACCAGATGCCCGATGAACATCTGTTTGCTATTTCAGTACTCTCTCCATGGTTTGCTGATATAGCAAACTATCTTGTTTCAGCACAGTTCCCTCCGCACCTATCTTCCAGAGAGAAGAGCAGAATCATCAGAAAAAGTGCCTCATTTACTTGGATCGGGGGCAATCTGTTCAAGCTTGGCCCCGATCAGATCTTAAGGCGTTGTGTAAGGGAGGAGGAAGTCTTTGATATCCTCCTCACTTGTCATGATGGGACTTGTGGAGGACATTTTGCAGCAAAGAGAACTGCCTTCAAAATCCTGCAGGCAGGCTACTATTGGCCCACACTTCATCAAGATGTCAGAAGATATGTCAGTCAGTGTGACCAATGCCAAAGAATGGGAAAACCGACCCAAAGGGATGAGATGCCTCTCCAACCTCAAGTGACTCTTGAGCCATTTGAGAAGTGGGGCATGGACTTTGTGGGCCCAATCAACCCCTCTTCGAGGCAAAGGTCTTACATCATTGTGTGTACTGACTATTTGACAAAGTGGGCAGAGACCAAAGCAATCAAAGCAGCAACAGAAGAAAAGGTGGCCGAGTTCCTAAGAGAAAACATCTTCTATAAGTTTGGCTATCCAAGAGAGCTGGTCGCCGATCAAGGGAGCCAGTTCACCTCCAACCTGGTTGAGGATCTACTAGCTCATCACAAGATCAAGCATAGGACTTCCACCCCTTATCACCCTCAAGCAAATGGGCAGGTGGAAGTCACCAATAGAGCATTAGAAGGGATCTTGACTAAGGTTGTGAGCAGTAGCAGAAAGGACTGGGTAGATCGCCTGGTTGAAGCCACATGGGCTTACAACACCACTTGGAAGACCACAACCGACTTCACACCGTATGAGCTGGTCTATGGGAAGAAAGCTTTGCTGTCCATTGAGTTTGAATACAACACTTTGAGGATGGCAGCTCAGCTGGACCTAGATCTCAGCCATGCACAACAAGAAAGGCTATTACAGCTGAATGGCCTGGATGAGCACCAAATGCAGGCCCTCCTTCACTCAGAAGTGGTTCAACTTCAGAGAAAGGTGTGGCATGACCAACATCTCCATGACAAGCAATTTCAGCCGGGAGATTGGGCTTTGTTGTATGACTCCAGATACAAAGATTTCAAGGGGAAGCTGAGAACCAGATGGCTAGGACCGTATGCAATGGAAAAATGCCATGACAATGGATCTGTCCTTATTCGAACCATTGATGAGGAAGCCATTCCCATGCTTGTCAATGGGCATCGATTGAAGATCTATAGGAGACCTCTCTCAAGACAAGAGTTCATCAAAACTATGGAGAAATCTGTATTGGTCATAGAGAAGGGTTCCGCCTCTGCTTTTGGCATACCCTGAAGGATATAAAAAAAAAAAAAAAAAAAAAAAAAAAAAAAAAGAGAGAGAAAAAATAATAAAGATCCTTGGGTGAAAACCTCTCTGAGGCGCCCAACGGAGGTAGTAGGGGTGAAAACCTCATTGAGGCGCCCCTATTGTCTTTTAAAAAAAAACAAAAAAAAAGGAAAAGGTTTGGAAAAGATCCTTGAGTGAAAACCTCTCTGAGGCGCTCAGGGCAGATGGCACGGGTGAAAACCTCTTTGAGGCGCCCCTGTTATCTTTCAAAAAAGAGAAAAGAGAGAAAAAAGAAAAAAAAACAATAAGCAAAATATGGTAAAATTGCATGCAGGTTGCAGATGTTCTATGGAGGAGAGGAAGCCCTTCAACTCAAAGCCAAGGGTCCGTATCATGCTGTCAAGGGACCTCACCAGCACCTCCTCCAAGGATACCCATGTTTTTTCAAGGTATGTGCAATTTTATCATGGTTTGAATCTTCTACAGGAAGATGCAGTCTTTCTACAGGAAGACGCGGATTTTCTACAGGAAAGTGCAGACTTTCTACAGGAAGCTCTGTGTTCTACAGGAAACTTCCTGTAGAAGTTTGGGATGGCCCAGAATTCATTTTAAAAGGAGATCTAGCGATTACAGATCGGTTTGGACGCATGCAAGCCTCTGTTGGCACCTGTGCACATCGCTGTTACCTTGCTCCACCATCCTTGTCGACATGCAACCAAGTCCCCTGCACCAACAAAGCAGATCGATGAGTTCTCGCGGGAAAAGCCATTTTCAAAGATAAACAAGTGCTGAGATCTCATACCACAGGCATCAGAAGCTCCGGGAGCGTGACCGAAAGGCCAGATCCTCCGTCGTGCAGCATGCACCCAAGGAGGAAGAACTGTTACGAGACACCCCGCGGGAATCCTGTAACAGTTAAACCTGCTAGAGTGGATACCATTCACAGCACCGCCATCTACAATGAAACGCGGGTGCAGGAAACCAAAGCATCCACTCCATCGTCGGCAGCCTATAACCATGAGCCTCCGGGTCTGTGTAAGTTCGCATGCAGCAGGTAGATCCACTCACCATCGTCCAAAAACTGGAAAGTCGTGTGCAGCCACGCAGGTAAGTGTCTCGACCCTTCCTTCCATCAAATCGCATGAATTTTACTTTGAATTGTTTGCACAGCGTAAAAGTGAATGGTTGAGCGGCCGTATGGCCAGTCGACTGGCCACGTCGGCTAGTTATGGTATAGTTGGATGTTTGGGTGGCGGCCACGACAAAGAGAATGAGCAGCACGCACGTGAGAACACTCCCGTCGGAAGCAATGAGTTTAACAGAAAGAGGCGGCGGCAGATCTATGGGAATGGATGCGGCAGCAAGTGAATATGCAGGCGAATGATGGATGACATCGCCCAACGGTCCGGCGGGGACAGCTCACCCCCCGCGCCATGGATTGCGCCGATTCAAAATCTAATCAGCTAGATTGTGCGCATGCATTTATCAACCACCACTTCAAACTCGAGTGGCTATTCTGATCTCCTATGCACTTTGATACGCCGAGCTTTTGGCTACTAGAACGTCGGTGAAGCACACCTCGAGCGCAGGCCAACTACAGTCCTCCCCGAAATTTGCGCACTGTTCCTACAGGAACACAATTTCTACAGGAACGCAGTCTTCTACAGGGAAGCGGGTGCCTCACGAAAAAGGTGGCCAATTAAAGAGGTAACCCTGAACTCTTCATGCAACTAGTTAGTAAGAGTGGCAAGATCATCGTCCACAGTCTGGTCATAAAGATATCGGTGAAATCGTTGTTTGATGTGCCTATACTGTCGTTCTACAGGATGTCAGTATAATTAGACTGTGTTGAATTTTCTGGATTATGTGCATGCTCTGTCTCAATAGACCAAATCTCTTTTGCATTTGCCACCTTTAGTTAAAACAACCGTGTTCATCATGCCGGGTGGGTTTATAAGACGGGAACCCACTGATTCAACCAAATTAAGGGAAAACCAGGAAGTGGTAGAGCTCTTCACACGAGCACAGTGGATATCTTTTTGTGATAAGCTGCAGGGTTACGATGATGAAGTGGCCGAAGAATTCTTGCAGGCTCTGAGGCCGAAATCCCAGACACTGGCCACAGTGAATTTCAGAGGTCTAAGCCTCAAGCTCACCCCGCAACATCTCAGTCGGATCACAGAACTTCCTATGGGTTTGCCATGGGATAAGGACGAAAGAAAGCTGAGCCAGCAGGAAAAGAAAGAATTCTTTCCACCTGAGGAGGAATTCTCGGAGGACAAAAATGGGGTGCGAAGAACGAGTCTGTTGCCACCATGGAATGAAGTCAGTTTGCAAATCATGAAATATATCACTTGTGAAGGTCGTTTTAGCATCGTGTATGCATATCACTTTCGGTTGCTCACTGAATTGAGGCACCGGATTGATCTTCCTGTAGAACAAAAACTAAGCATCCCCTATTTCCTATTGTAGTCTCTAATGGAGTGTGCCACAAAGCTAAAAGAGGGCATACCAGATCAGATAGCCCACCATGGGTTGATCAAGCTTCTTGTGGAGGATGCGCTGCATTCATATAAGGTTCCCCTCTCATGGGAATCCTTCCGGAATTTGACAAAAGATGGAGACATTAAGATGTTGATCGAAGAAACGGGTTCCTCCAGCAGTGAGGAACAAGAAGCAGTGGCCGAGGGACAGAGAGAAAAAGGCTAGAAGACCCCGACCACAGTGCAGAAGAAAGAACAAAAGAAGAAGCATGAGGAAAAGGAGGACAAAGAAAAAGGTGGCACACCTATCTTGTCAGCAAGAGAAAAGAGGCTGAAGAGCAGAATGGACAAAGCTGAGGTGGTCCACGTCAGCCCAAGTACCTCAACAGTACCTACAACCAAAGCAAAAAGCAAAACTCAGGTAGGTAAGCAAGCAAAGGTGGAGACACCCGTGTCTACAGGAAAGCAGAAACAGGCTTCTACAGGAAGCCCGAAAACAGAGACAAAGGCTTCTACAGGAAGCCCGAAATTGCAGAAACAGGCTTCTACAGGAAGCCCCGAAAAGGTGAAACCCAAAGAGAAGAAGGTGGATATCCTAGCACGGGAAGCATCAGCTGTATTAGCTGGCCTCAGCACGCCACCTAAGCCAAAAGAAAAGAGGAAGAGGGAGACCCCTCTATACTTTAAAGCTCGAAGAAGTGTTAGGATAAAGACGGGCAAGCCACAGCCTCAATCCAGCAGCCCGATTGTCATCGAAGATACACCTGCTTCTCCCAAGGAAAAGTCACCCTCCAGGATCACAGTCACCTACGAGAAGGGGAGTCCAAAGAAAAATACGTGGCAAGAAAGGTTAGACCTGTTGACTGAAAAAACTCGGCTACAGGAAGTTGAAAATGTTCTACAGGATACTCTGGCCCGGCTACAGGAAACGGAAAAGAGGGAAGGAGAAGGACCCTCATCACCACCAAGGGAGGGTGAGGTAGAACCGCCTGAAGAGATAGCAAGAGAACATATACCAGAACCCAGCCCTTCGCCTAATCTGAGTTCATACTACACCTTTTTAAAGGAGGGCAAAATCATACCGCAGAAATTTACTGTGCCTCTATTTTTTGCACTAGAGGAAGAAAGAGTCCGTTCCCACACATGGATGCAGATCGCCAAATCAAAGGGTGTGGCGGACATAGGCCCTTTACAAGAGCAGCTCAAGGAGGTCAGGAGTGAATTCACCATGGCTAAACATGTGGCTAATTGCCAACGTGTGCTTCTACAGGAAGAAAATCAGAAGCTGAGGTTGCAGCTACAAGAACTAAGGGCAGGAGCAGGAACATCCTCCAAGGACATCACAAAAGAACAACCAATCAAAAAGGAGTTGACCACCAATCTTGAAGAGCCAATGACACTTCTACAGGAAGCAGAACAACAAACAAAAATTGAAGTGCAAGCCCTAAAAGAACAGCTGCAACAAAAGGAAGCACAATTGGCCTGCATGGCCAGTTGGGCCATGGAGGCAATTCAGTGCAGACCGCCTGCAAAATCCTATGGATTGTTCTTAAAATATCAATGGCTGCAGTTCCAAATAAACACCTTGGCACAAAGAGGTATTTCACATATCCAAAACCCACAACAATTTTCTGAATTGTGCAGTACTAGTTCGTCAGAAGACAAAGCCAAATTAGCAGAGTTTTACCTCCACAATTTGGCTTTGCCTAATGAAGTCTCCTGGGATCCCAATATTGCCTTGGGTGATATGCAATTGATGGCGTTCGCCTCATGGTTAAACCATGAGGATCAAAGAGCAGCTGAAGCAAAATCGGTCATGAACCGAGAAGTGAGCGAGCCACTGTTCATTCGACCAGAACTAGAGGATCCGGTGGCACTCATCTCGGCCCACCAACAGTTGGCTACGGATCCCACAGCTTCCTTGAAATTTATGGACCAACAGGCCCAAGCCATAGCTCACTTTGAAGACATGGAAAGGTTGTTGGGAGAAAGTGCTGCCCAAGCATGTGCACGCAGATGGAATACCCTGGCACACAGCTTGAAAATCCGAGAGTACCATACCCCCATTCGGATGAGGGAAGCTTTGGCAAGGGTTGACCTTTACAAGAAATCCATGCAAAGCCTCCAGGCCAGCTGGATTGGCCTTAAACTCAGCCCACCACTACTGCTAGGATTGACTGAAGGCAATACAGAGGAGGGTGACAGTCAACAATGGGAAGAGGTGGACAGGAAAGCAGGGTTTCATATCCACAGAGAGGACTGTTGGAGAGGTAAATCCCCTCTACGGATAGAGGCGATCCCTACTAGCCCAGCAAAGGTCTAGCAACAATCAAACAACGCTGCTATGCATGTTCCTAATTACAATTAAACAAGAGGTAAAGAGCACCTACTTGGATTCCCGCGCTGTCGTTTGACGAAGAGATGTTGCCTTCGCTCCTTCGCTTTGGCTGGTCACGATCCTCCGCGATCCCCGCGAATAGATACCTGCACATGCGAAGAGGGAACAAACACAAGCGTGAAATCTAGTAAAAGTAACCATACATCAGTCAGAAAAGATGTAATTCACATTTAACCATTGCAAGTACAAATGAGAATGGAACAATAATAGCAGTCATCTATTATTAATCAGAATAGAGAAGAGTACAACCAAATGTTCTGACGTCGGTAACCTTCTCAGGAGGGGCCAGTCAGCATGTATCTCAAGCATTCACCTTTGAGGATGATTCTCCCAAGACAAACAACTCTCTCACACACACAAGCAACACAAAACAACCTTCCCTAAGCAATCAATCACTTCCACACCTAGCACACCAAATACCTATAGTAGCAGCAATCTGAGCACTATAAGCTCTATACAATCCAAGCTATGTCTAACTAGCTGCTCATGGTAATGGTGGAAGTATATGTAGGAGAAGGAGCCTCCTAAAAGGGTGGAAGGATGAGCTTATCTTCAAGGGAAGGTTGTTGCAAAGGGTCGAACAGACATGCCATAGAAGGGAGTCGACATTCACAAAGCTAACAACCAAGCCTGGAGTGATCTGGAAGGCTGGCCGTTTGAACAAATTCGCCCAAACTGAATCAGCGCGGATTATGAGGCAACTGACGCGATGTCGCCGCGTCTACATAACTGGGACAGTCATGTCAGCGCGGAAGAACACGGGAAAGGCGCGCTGGCGACCAGCGCGGGAAAGTGATGTCCTTCCAAGATGGCAGCGCACGGAATACACTATGGAGCGCCAGTCATCGCGAGTATTTTGCAAACAGACGCGCTGATGAATAGAACTTTAGAAAAATGGGTTTTTGGGCCAGTTCAGAAGGCATGAACTTAGTGATTGGCACAATAGGGTGACTGATAGGAAGGCAGTGACAAATTACTGTGTAACAGATGCCCCCTAAAGCATGAAGACCGAGAGAGTGGGAGGGGTGAAATGCTTTACAACACACGCCGAACTGGAACACCACCAGGAAGGACCGAAATATCTCTGATAATCAAGTACATGCAGTCTAGGCATGGGCGCAGCCATCCAAAAAGACATGCGAAAAGGTCTGTTGGAATGGATGCAGCCACCCAGCTAAAGAGACCATAATAATGATAAGGTATGGTCGCAGCCATCCATGACGACTCAGGTATGGGCGCAGCCATCCATCAATGAGTCATGTAATGATCATCCACAAAATCGCAACCTGGACCATAACAGACAGGGATCCAGGGTCTTGCGCTCCATCCCGATCCGAACAAAGTACAAGTTCAAGCATGTGAATATATGGGTTGAAGTCGAACATGCATGAACATCGTCTGATTACCAGTCAATGATGAAAACTGTTAACAGACGCGAGAGGTACCACCAATAATGACAATGGCCCTCAAGGTACTATAGGTACAATCCGCGGCATGTGAATCAATGAGCTGGTGTCGAACACCCACAGAATCATTCGATCGGAGGCCAATGATGTAAACCTCGCGTCGAACACGAAGAACCTGCCATTGAGGCATGCATGCTCTAAGGCACCTGAAGGGAGTCTCTAAGTCACCTTCCCGGATAATGAGCTGAAGTCGACAGGAAGTGACCTTGATCGAAGGTGGGCCATAATGTTTCCCACATCATCGATGCGAGACAAAGGAAAAATGATTTGTGTGAGATAGTAGATGAGGTTGTATTATTGCAGAGGTCAACTTCTCTTGAACATATCGACGGCACTGTAGCGGGTTTGGCAGTATTTGACATCAAATGAGCACAGGGTATAGTGATGATGGCGATGGACAGATGAGAGGTCGAATAGGATAACCCAAACCCATGGAGGCCAGTGAAAAACAAAATGAGATGGTCCCACCCAGACACGAAGCAGAAGAGTGCCATGTTCAAGAGCGACATACTGCCGACACGACTATGATTACAGTTCCATTTTCCCCACCATTTCTGGCAGGTACCCCGGTTATTTTTGGATGACAAGCTTGACGGGGATAGCATATGCTTGAAGAGTGTCATTTCGACAATGCCCGATGTCATCAAGTGTTTAACAAGCCTGACAAAGGAAAAACTCGGCGTCTTTTCTTGTTTAGAGAGTCTGAAAAGACAGCGGAAAAGGAGACTCTAGGGGGGTCCTTTTTCGTACAGTTGTGTCTCTCGAGCCCGAAAAAGTATAAAACAATGCCCGAAAGAACCGCCCGACCATTACGATCGAGGAGTAATTTTTGTAAATAGTGTTCTTGACCCGAAAAAGTAAAAAAGCGGTCGAAAACACGTCGTTTTAGAGCCGATAACGAGTGCGAAACGACAAACACCCGGCAATCTTTTTTAGTTTAAACGGTCGAAAAAAGAGCTTTAAAGGCGACCGCCTCTCATTCCTTTTAACGAGTCAAGAGGGAACTCGTCCTTTTCATCTTTAAACGGTCGGAAAAGAGCTGAAAGCAGACCTCCATTTTTATTCTCTTTAACGAGTCAAAAAGGGAAAAATACTCGGCAATCTTTTCATATTTTACGAGTCAGAAAAGAGCTTAAAGGAGACTCGTCCTAGAGGAACGAGTGGTATAAAGGGTAGCAACTGGTTCCGGCAATGGTGGAACTGCTCAAAACATGTAATGGTCAAGAGGCTGGCTAATAAAACCACTCATCGTTGCGGTTCCTCAGGAAAGGAAAAACAACCAAGTGAAAGCATATGATCGGCCAAAGAGATGGTGGCGATGGAATGAAACAACCAAGGCTCATCTAGCAGAATTTAGCAGATAAAGATAGCAATCACGAGATGTAAATCGGGTATGGGTTCATTTTTACACAAGCTTGAACCATGGAGAACTCTGCTTGGATTCGGTTTCATGTTTACACAAGCTTGAAACGAAAAACTATGCTTGTTATAAGTTCGCATGCCCCCAGCATAATAACGCAAATCGAGGTACATGCCCCCCAAGCTTCATTGCATTCAACAAAGTGGATGGAATGAAGGTTCACTCTCGAGATCGATGAAAGACTCGACTTGTATTTTACGAGATCGGAATCAAAAGACTCGATTTGGAAAGGGAGGTGTTTCATTTTTTAATGAGGTTGACACAGTAAAAGAACTATCCTCATAACCCTTGTTTCACTTTTTAGGGAGCTTGACACAAGACCAGGAACTGCGCTCCAGACAGACCCAATTTTCATTGTTTAGGGAGCTTTACATAGGAGAGTGAACTATGCTCCATCCAGACCTAATTTCATTTTTTAGGGAGCTTGACATAGGAAAGTGAACTATGCTCCATCCAACTTCATCATAATGAACAGGAAGTCGGGGCTTCCAAGAGTGGCGCTCCCGGTGGGAGGTCAATGTCTCGGAAGTCAGGACCCAATGCCCCCAGGACACTATGCACGACGGCGGCATTGCTGGATATAGGCACGGGAGAGGTGGCCACGTAGTTGATCTGGGGTGAGACAGATGCAACTGGTGGATGAGAACCAAGAGGGAAGGAGACTTGTGCCGGAGGGGCTTGTGGACGAACGAACGATAATTGATCGATTGTCACTATTCTTCCATCGTGTGGAAAACAAACCACACGGAAAAGTGAAGAAACAAGGGCTCCCATGGCATACACATAATCACGCCCAAGGAGAAGACTGAAGTCTAAAGAACCTTGGGTAACCGAGACGTCTATATAGACTGTCTTGCCTCCCAAAGTGATAGGAAACTGTGGAAGGATCCCTAATGGTTGACTCGTTCCTCCATCAAAAGCGGTGAGATTCGGGGCGACAGGTACAAGCGATGGGGAACCCAAGGCTTGCCAAGTAGTAACGGGCATGAGACTAACCGATGCACCTTCATCCAACACAGTGCCGGGCAGCGCCATTTGGGCAGCATAGGCGGTGACCCAGAAAGGCACATGGGATGGAAGGGGAGGGGTAGTCAAACGACTCCAATCGAAGGAAATGATCGAACTACTTGGTGGGGGAACCATATGGTTGCCCCCCTGCTCACAAGGAAACGAATCAGAATTCTCCGGAGAGATTGAGGTGGAAAAACCATTATCAAGCTCAGGAGAATTTGACGAGACGAGAAGAACATGAGAATTTTGCTCTTCCGGAACAGAGTGAGTGAGTGGCGAACTCGAGTCCACACTCTTGCCGACCAATGACTGGTCTAGGACGGGCTGGGAACAGCCGGGTTCGGGAAGAGGGGGCTGGACAAGAGAAGAGTCTGAAGCAATCTCTTGGTCAGCAGGGACGCGATTTGCAGTCGCAGAAAGGCGTTGATAACCAGCGGGAAATGGATTCGGAGGAGTAGCAAGACTTTCCAACACAGCAGAGGCTTTATCCATGAGTGGACAAAGGTGAAGGGGATGTTTGCCTTCACAAAGTCGACAGGGAATTCGAATCTTCCCTTTCTCCTTACTATTCCCAACTGATAAGGCAGCATCGCCATGATCGTCAGCGGACGATGAAGGGCGGGCCGAATCGTGAGACCAGACTTCTAATACCCTGGGAATGCCAGGGCAATCGCGAAGAAGATGGTCTTCCTTGCATAATCGGCAAGGAAACTTAACCTTTCGCGGAGGAGCAGAAGGTGGCCCGACTTCAGTTGTACTAGCGGGGGTTTCGGGACTCGTGACCTCTCCCTTATGAGTCTTCTTCTTCTTCGCCTTCTTCTTCTTCTTCTTAGCCACCCGGTTACTCGAATCGAGACTTTCACCAGGCGAAGAAGAAGAGGAAGATGTAGAAGAAGGTGTCGAAGGGGAGAGATCCACCTTAGGATCAACATGACGTTGTTCAGGTGGAGGGACTGATAGATCAACAGCCGATACGGTAGGGACCAAAGAGGTTGAAAACAACCAAACAGGCAACCCAATAGTTAACCCTGGTAGGGACAACGTTGCCATATACGGAGCACCAACATTCCCGAGAGGAGGGAAATGACCTGGATTCCCATCAGGAGGGGAACCTGGGTTAGTGAACCCTGGAAAAGTTGCCATTGCAAACGAAAAGAAACCTACTCAAGCTAACGCACACGAGATCTAATCAGGTGATGTTATCGTGGCCGAATTAATTTTAAGACACAAGAACCAAACTTGACCTTTTCATGTTTCAGGAGTCGAGAAAAGGACGAAAAGATGACTCCAGTCTCCTTCGAATGTTTAATGAGCACGAAGTGACAAGACGCTCACTTACACCTTTTCATTTAGGGAGTCCGAAAAGGATCAAAAGTGACTGCTCTGGAGATTCTAGGTAAAAGGTGTGCCAGACTTTTCGCAAAACCACAGAATACTTTTTAGGGTACGGGTGGTCAATCTTCGTGAATGCTGTGTTCACTGCATTGCGAATCGTAAGGCGACAGACTCGGCTTCCTATGGATCAAGGATAAAAGCCTAGTGGGGTCTCCCTATATACGCGACGGTACGTGGGAGCACAGTCCGTGTTAGACCAGTATCGAGTCACAGAAGAAGGAATCACCCAACCGTAATGTGAAACAACAGTGACTATGTTTAAAGACGCTGGAACACGTCTCTGACCTAGACCTCTAGATATTTGCGTTTAGTTCCAATGCGTTTTTAGATTCATTCGGTTCATTTTATAGTTGATATTGAGATTAAGTTTCAATTTCAGGTCCTATCGTATGTTCTCTCACAATTACCTAGATGCAAACTACATGTCAAAGAGAATCATTTTGTTCGATGAATTCTAGCTATAGAAGGGTAAAGAGATTTCAATCAAACAAAACAAACACAATCAATCAAACAGCCTAATGCAACTAAAAGCGAGGAAAGGAAACTTTTTCTTTTGAAAATGCAAATCAATGAAACATTCTTTTCCTTTTCAATTTTTAAAAGCAAAGCCACTAGTTTGATTTTCTTTCAGTGACACAAAGCATCTAAAATAATTTGGAGGAACCAGAACACCAAGAAAAATGCAATTGCCTAATGAAAGCACACAAAGTTCCCAAAACACTCAACAAAGATTCCCAAATCAAAAGGAAAACTAAGTTTTGCACGAGCTATGTGATCTAAGCTCGACAAGTCAAGCAAGGATTGCAAGCAAGGAGAGAGCGAAAAACACTCGGAAACACAACCCAAAGCACTTCAACAATCACTGAACAAGTGCACAAACGAATCTGAAGTTGGCTGATCAAACAAGCAAACAAGATCCCTACGGAAGGCTTGACACACACACAGCCACTAGATACCCTAGGGCTAGAGTGCAAAATCAACAGAAAAGGGCAAACACCCGAAGGATGAGAGTTACAACCAGTCAATTAGAGACTCAAAACCATTCAGCAATCGAAAAAGTGACGGTGTAAACACAAACCAAGCAGCGAAAGCAAAAGGGAAGGTGTTCGCAAAACCAAAAACTAAGCAAAAACGGAACTCTATGGATCCAGGCTTCGCAATCAAGGAGTTCAGAGTTCAGACAGCGAAAAGCAAGTCACAAAGCAGGTGGAGAGAAGAAGGGATAGTCAAAGCAAGAGGTTCAGGAGGCTAATTTGGTCAAAAATGAACTTTACAGGACCAGCGCGGGTAGCCTTCAGCAACTCGACGCTGACAGGAGGAGCCCTGTAGCAACTTTGCGACGTCAGCGCGGAAGGACAAGGATAAAGCGCGCTGTCTTAGAAAAACGAGGTCAGCGCGGAAAGAAACCACACAGACGCGATGACACAGATCACAAAGAAGCGGGGACGCGATGCCAGCGCGGAAGGACACGAATAAAGCGCGCTGTCTCTAAAAACGAGGTCAGCGCGACTGTTAGACGTAAGGGCGCGATGAAAAGGATACCAAAGGAACAGGGGCGCGATGTCAGCGCGACTGTTCTGAATTAAAACGCGCTGAGGATAAAAAACAAGCAAAGCCAAAGCAAAAACTTCCCAAACCAAAAGCAAAAGCCTTCTAACAATCAAGACACTTCCCAGATGTACCCAGAAAGTTTATAAGCAGAGAGACAATCCCAGAATCTCGGAAAAAGAGACCAATCAAAGTCAAACACAAAAGTGGACTCAAGAGACAAAAAGGCTGATCCCCAGTGGAGTCGCCAAATTGTTGGAGAGGTAAATCCCCTCTACGGATAGAGGCGATCCCTACTAGCCCAGCAAAGGTCTAGCAACAATCAAACAACGCTACTATGCATGTTCCTAATTATAATTAAACAAGAGGTAAAGAGCACCTACTTGGATTCTCGCGCTGTCGTTTGACGAAGAGATGTTGCCTTCGCTCCTTCGCTTTGGCTGGTCACGATCCTCCGCGATCCCCGCGAATAGATACCTGCACATGCGAAGAGGGAACAAACACAAGCGTGAAATCTAGTAAAAGTAACCATACATCAGTCAAAAAAGATGTAATTCACATTTAACCATTGCAAGTACAAATGAGAATGGAACAATAATAGCAGTCATCTATTATTAATCAGAATAGAGAAGAGTACAACCAAATGTTCTGACGTCGGTAACCTTCTCAGAAGGGGCCAGTCAGCACGTATCTCAAGCATTCACCTTTGAGGATGATTCTCCCAAGACAAACAACTCTCTCTCACACACAAGCAACACAAAACAACCTTCCCTAAGCAATCAATCACTTCCACACCTAGCACACCAAATACCTATAGTAGCAGCAATCTGAGCACTATAAGCTCTATACAATCCAAGCTATGTCTAACTAGCTGCTCATGGTAATGGTGGAAGTATATGTAGGAGAAGGAGCCTCCTAAAAGGGTGGAAGGATGAGCTTATCTTCAAGGGAAGGTTGTTGCAAAGGGTCGAACAGACATGCCATAGAAGGGAGTCAACATTCACAAAGCTAACAACCAAGCCTGGAGTGATCTGGAAGGCTGGTCGTTTGAACAAATTTGCCCAAACTGAATCAGCGCGGATTATGAGGCAACTGACGCGATGTCACCGCGTCTACATAACTGGGACAGTCATGTCAGCGCGGAAGAACACGGGAAAGGCGCGCTGGCGACCAGCGCGGGAAAGTGATGTCCTTCCGAGCTGGCAGCGCACGGAATACACTATGGAGCGCCAGTCATCGCGGGTATTTTGCAAACAGACGCGCTGATGAATAGAACTTTAGAAAAATGGGTTTTTGGGCCAGTTCAGAAGGCATGAACTTAGTGATTGGCACAGCAGGGTGACTGACAGCAAGGCAGTGACAAATTACTGTGTAACAAGGACACTACCACAGAGCCTTGGGATGCAAGGGAAGCAGTGAAAGCAATGAAGGATGAAGATTTGGACTAAGTTGCTCAAGGATGAGCAAATAGTTTAGCTGGGGGGTGATGATGAGCCCCAATTTTTGGTACAATTTGGGCTCATTTGGCCTACTTGCTTTTCTCAAACCATTCATCTTTTATTGCTTATGCATTCATTTCTTGGTTTATTCGTGTTGTTTGTAGGAAGAAGGGTAGGCATTCTATCTACGTGACTAATACATGATGATTTCAGGTTTTTGGCATTAAAAGGGTGCAAAGACCACGAGAAAGGAGACAAGGAGACAGTAAGGTGGCACTGCTGGTTTTTAGGAGAGGATGTCCACAGTCTTGGGGACCTTCCTCGTGATTCCCACCATAGCTTCGAGCTCCAACCAATCTCCCCACCGAGCTTAGAGGCAGCCAACCATTCTATAGGAATAGCAGTTACAACTGTTCTACAGGGTCAACAGTTTAACCTTCAGTTGGACAGTCGAGCTCCACAAATCAAGGAAACCTGTTGGATTATCATTTTGCATAAATACTGAGGCCGTAGCCTTTGATAGGAGCTTTTTGAACTTTTGCATTGCTCTTGTAATTTTGAAGTACGAGCTACAGCTCGGTGTTGGTTCTTTTTGTAAGCCAGTTTTGGCATGACATCAGATTTTTGGTTATGAATAAAGGCAGGCAGATTTTGATCTCATTCTGAGTTTCTAAGGGAGCTATAGCTCTCAGGTTAGGGCCCAACCTGAGAGCAATAGACCTCATATGTGTTGTAATGTTATTTGCCTTTCGTTCCAGCACTTCGTTTCTTTACTTTGACATGCAATTCGAATTTACAGTTTGCTGATTTAGTTTTTATGAGATTGAATAGGATTAGTTTATGGTGAATTTTCTTCCAGTTGCTTAGGTTAGAAGAGGATAGTTATAATTCATTGGAGCTCCAGAAAAAGGTTGTTAGAGATCACTGCCATCTCTGCTTAGGGATTGGGGTGCAGTCCATATCAACCACCAAAAAGAAACGCAGTTCTTTTCACGTCCATGCAAGCTGCAACAGTTACTTTAGTCGTAGATCCATCCATGCACTTTGGTCTTGATCATTACTTCTTCATTCCACTTCCATGCACGAGTTTCTTTCACAAATTTCACTGTTGTTCATTGGTTCAAAATAGCACAGTTAACATAGGTTAAAGAGTTCTCGTTTTTGGTGACATTCATAGACAATTTGTTTCATCTACACTGCTCCACACCATTCCATTACCTTCCTCTTCTTGTCAACCACACCTGAAGCCACTCAACCGACCTCTGTTCAGCTCGTTTACCTTCCAGCTCTTCCATTACTCACGTAGCTCCATTTACTTGACCTTTCGTTGATCCCATCCTTCCAGCCATCAACCCACCGCATACACTCTTTCTCCATCTGACTTCTCTGCTCCTGAGCCATCACCAGTTCCATCTCCATCTCACCTATCCTCCCACACCACTCCATCACTTCACCATCTCCCAAAACTCCCACGGTCGAACATCCTGTAGAATTTCACAGACTTCCTGTAGAACCCCTGAGTTTCCTATAGGATCCCCTGCAGACTTCCTGTAGAAGCCTGAAAACTCGGTTGCTGAGCATCCGAACGTGGTAGACTTCTGTGGACTGATGCTAGAGACCCTCTGGGACCTCCCCTAGCCATCCTGACCTTGCCCATGCTTTCCTTCCATTTGAACCGCTCCTGCACAGTCAAACCCTAATCAAAAGCACCATCACAATAAATCCAACCACTTAATGACAAAATACAAAAACATGTCTTTTCAGATGCAAATAGCTTAGATTCATGTATTTCAACTCACTGCAAGTAATGGCATCATTGGTAGAAGTTTCATTCACATTTTTGCATTGTAAGGGTCAAGCTAGTTAAATTAGGGTTTATTAGGGTTTCCATGCTTTGTTGGCTTTCAATTTCCTTTTTGCAAAGTAGGTTAGCTTCCTTCAAGATAGCTTTCGTCCATCACTCATAAAGCTTCTTCTGAGAGCATATAGAAGTTGGCTTGAGCCCTAGCGGACTTGTGCCAGCTGACCAAGTGACAGCTGCGACAAGAGCTAGTACTTGTGCATACAGCACCGTCGCTTCCAAGTTTGTACGAACTACCGGGTTGATAAAATTAGAGATAGGAAGCTCCATGAGTCGTAGCATTATTGCTACAATACTGGAGCCCACCAGGTAGTTAAAGAGTCAAAGGGGAATGTCAAGGGTCACCCCACCCTTTTTATAAATAGAACCTCATAAATCATATAAAGGGCTTTTGGGAGCCAAGATTTTGGCTAGGCTTAGGCTTATAGAAGGCTTGGGAGTATTGTGATGAGCCTTGGCTTCTCCACAACGTAGAGCGAGTACACTTCTTTGGAGGAGCAGGCAGTGTTGACTGTAATGTTCCACTATTGGGGCTAGTGGTTGTCAATGGTGTATGTATGGATGTAACTTTCACTTAATAATATATAACTGAGTCAGAATGTTTCATGCATATGTTGTTATTGTAGTTCGACTATTTTAGTTACTTTAGCAATGTATGTTGTTTAACTTACACATTTTCTTATGAACTATTTTGTATGCAATTGTATGAATCTTGTTGAAGGCGTGTTGTTGGATTAACCCATCACTTTGTTTTGTGGAATATTCTGCTTCCAACTTGTGTGGTCATTTTTCTCGTATGTTCCTTTCAGGCTATGTACTATTACAGGCTTCTAAGGGACACACTTCCTTTTCCCCTATGTGTGTTATAATCCCCATACATCTCATTTGACTCACTGCAAGGTCACACACTTTCTTCTGACCAAAGTCATCATACTTACCTCTGTACGATACCGTGGTCAAAGCACTACATTACCACCCTTTGTTGGGACTCCTACTCCAAATGGTTTGAGGTCTAGTTGGGATTTCTTATGGGGATATCCCCTTGAATGTTGGCTAGTCCAGCACCATCAACATTTCTGGCACTAGAAGGAAGGCCAAATGACAACCTAAACCCTCAAAATATGTTTTGAATCTCTGCACATAATTCATGAATTACATCAAAATCTCAACTCCAACATGTTTTTCTCATGCTCATGATTTCTAAGTGTCGGAGGATGTCATCGATGACTTGTCACGTATCAAATATGATGGTGAAGGTGGAATAGCCTTGTTAATACATGGATTTTCCTTCTTGGGCTTCTGTGGTAGGAATGAGGTCCCCTCAGATGACATTGCATGTGGGTTGTTCACTTACACGTTCGAAATGCACGTTAAGCAATGGTGTCTCACATTGTTAGCACCCTCTATTCACTCTTTTGATCACATGATTTTTTTTTTATCTTAAATCAATCAATCGCAAAATCTTGGAATTATGCAAAGCACTTGATGAATCCGTTGCACAATTCTGGCAAAGCATCTGTAATATTTCTTTTCAATTCCCAGAAGATGAAGTTGACTGGAAATTTCTAAAAGAAATATTTTTGTATCTTCTTCAGATATCTAATAATCCACATGAGTTAGAATCATTCAAACCCCTCCCAGCATACCTCGGTGTTAAATATTCCAAATATAAGATGGACAAGGACGCTGTCCCAAGTGACCCTCTTCCCTCTTCTCATTAAACAACTCTACCTCTGCAGGATGAGGTGGGAGAAGTTGTGAACCAACCTATTGAACTGTCACCTCCTCCCACCCTCCCTGATCTGAATTTCTGTGCATATCTGGACTACAATCCTGTTGGTTGTCACGTGATCTCATTTTCTCAACCTCCATCCTCTGGTTCCTTTGATCCTCTAAATTTCAGTGTCTTGGATTCATCCATTCCGAATTCCACATGTGGCGTTCACGAGCATCAAGTTATGGACAAAGTTGGTTTTGAGCAGCCAACCTACGCTATCATTTTTTATAAGTATGTGTGGGAATCTGAAAAAGAAGTCGCGGTGAAGGATGACCTCCTTCTATCTACACCTCATCTGCTCTATCCTGACATATTTTGTGATTCTTCCATTTCTGATTTTTCTTATGAAAATTCATCCCTAGATGTTTCCACTTTTGATCATTCACAGAACACACGAGATGTCAGCCCATCATTTGATTGTGAAGAGGACAAATCTTTCTTTTTGAATCCACTTGACCTCTCATCTTTCATTTCCAGAAATTTACAGGGTGGAAATTTTTGTTTGTCATCAACCCCTCTGTATGATTCTTCGGATCATGAGGATGTTTTTGTACATATGGAATTTTCTAATCATGGTTGTCGTGATATTTTTACTCATTTATTTGATCGCAATTTTGATTCACTTACTGTTGATCTTTCTAAGCCACCGATATTTGACAATCCATCTTCCGATGAAGTGGAAACCCCTCAAGTTGTCGAGGCACTTCAGCCTGAGCTGGTGGTTATGTCAGGTTCTCATAGCCTTGAGGTTATTTTTGCTTTCGATCATAAATCTATTGAATCACCCTAGGCTCATCACCATTGTCTCGTTCACATTGAAAATCAGACTAGTTTACAATTTTTACATCCTCCACTGGAATCACACAATCCTATCGCTCATGCATTGGGGGAGTCATACGTAGAAAGCACTGTTGCAAAATGAAACGTTTCTTCTCTTCATGTTTTCTCATTTGTTACATTCGAAAAAGTGTACATCCTTATCATCTGCGCGCAATGTAGCACAACACCATGATACATCTATAGGGTGCCTTTCATGTGCTTTCAATCATTTCTTTTTTATAGACGCATTCAAACTTTGAACATTTTGGTTTGCATTGTTTTATATTTCTTATTTATTGGTTGGCTTGAATATATTTCTTGTTAGTCACACCATCATTTACATGGGTCAACCAATGTGCCGGTGGCTACATTGGAAATATCACTTCACATGAGTTGGTCCATGCTCTTCTTAGCTTAGGAGTAGGAGTAGTGTTTTCTTTCATGTTTTTTTTTATTACTTCAATTTTCTTTTGTTTTGATTCTTTCCTTTGCTTGTTTATTTGTGTTTTTTGCACCCTTAGGATTAGTTTCCCCATGAAACCGTGTTTGGCTTCTTGAAACAAGCAGGGTGAAATAAAAGAGGACTTGTACAACTATCAACATTTGTTTATCTGTCTATTCCCTCTCTTTATGAAGATCTTTCATTTCCTTTAGTCGATGATACCCTGATGGAAAATATGTTCCTTTCAGAGTGAGTTATTGGGGAAATCACAATGCTTTCACATTTAACTAGTACCACTTACTCTAATCAGTTTTCTATATTCGGTTAACCCTTGTCAACTCATTGAAGTAGATTAAGGTGAAGGGGGGAAACTTTAATAAATTTTCATAGGTATATATAAACATCCTTCCTGGAAGGGACAACCTCTTCTACTCTCAATAAGTCGGGATCCCTCTTCTACCTCATGCAATAAATAAGTTCCTATGCACAGTTCTTCTAAAAATGAAAAATGAAAGAAAAAAAATAAAGGCGAAAGAAGTGAAAGGCTTCTTATGCAGCAAGCTGAAGCAAGTAACTCTGTTGGGGAACTATCCAAGCTTGCTGGAAGCAGAGGAATGCTTGTGTCCCTGAAGTGACTCAGCTAGGGTACTATCCAAGCGTACTAGCAATAGAACAACACCAGAGATGAAACTAAAACTCTGATAGTATATATTACTTGTGCATCAATATACCCTTCATCCCCAATTGAAACAACTTAGTTGACTTGGCTTGGTATGTGTGTTGCTGGTAAAAGAGAATGGTAGGTACTATATCTTTAACTCAAGCTAGTGAAGAAGCCATGATGATCAAAGAATCGAACAAGACTTCCAGAAGATTTAGACTCGCTTTACGCAAGAAAATGTCCGTACAAAGAGCTGGAGTTCTACCAATGTGTCGCCAATGTTGTAGCGGCTACAACCACCCTCCAAAATTTTTCCTACTTTTCATTGTTGGAACTAATACTGAGAGGGGGGGTGAATCAGTATTATCAAATAAAACACTTTTTCATTTTCATACTCAGATATATATACGCTACTTCAGTTATGGGAATCCGTGTATATATGCAACTATGTCTAAAGCAACTAGCGTATATCTAGTAAACTTATGATTCAGTTAATCCATTAAATGTTGATCTTTAATCAGTGCATCAAAACTTCATTAACCATAAGAACAGTAAATAGGTGCATTAAAACAGAACAGATCATCACACACATGAACACAAGATATAAGGTGGAAACCCAATGTGGGTGAAAACCACCTGCTGCAATTCGTCTCTATCTTCTTTTAATAAGAAACTTCTTTTTACAATATTTCTGTACTAGTGCAGTCTTATACCAATACGCAAGCTTCTACTTGCAAAAGGCTACAACCTTCTCTCATTCTCTAGCTTCTCTTGGAAGGGAGCTACAACCCCATTAGCTCTTGTACTAGCTGATGTACTAGTATGTAGGTGCTGACCTATAGAAGGCTACAACCTTCTCTTTTCTTCCAGGGACCACGTTTCATAAATTTTCAGGTTGGATCCATCAATAACATCAATCAAACATCAAATGTATCTGCATCAACCAATCTCCTTTGCACCAAACAAAACTGAATTAAACAATCACTTCTCTGAATGTTGTAACCAGAATACAGTAACAGTAACCAGAAACCAATCCTGAACCCAGAACACTGTAGCAATAAATAGAAGTAGCTAAAACATATTTTATGAGACATACGCTACTTCAATATGTAGAACCTGCATGCATACACTGTTGTATTAAGGCAAACCTGTGTATACGCTATTTTGAATTACCGAACTACGTGTATATGTGCCTTTGCTATGCCGAACCTGCGTATAGATCTATAAAAGATAATTTACCCTTTTCAATTATTCAGACATCAGTTATACCCAGATTATCAGATTTATAGATCAAGTCATGCACCAAATATAACAGATCAAAATCACACAAAGATACTTCTCTTCAAGCCTTAAGATCTTGACCCATCAATAGAACTTATCCTTCTCCTAGCGCTCAGGTTCCTCCTTGATTCAGATCTAGCTATGCAGCATAACCCAATGACCAGTATTCTAGATCTTGTTGTTTATAAGATATTCAATCCTTGAGTGAGTGAGTTTGCCTAATGATCTCCTTCCCCTTTTATAGTCTTAGGTCTTACTCAATACCATGGTCCAAAACCACTTAGAACCAATACTTGGGTTCAACACTTCGAACGCAATACCATGGTCCAAAACCATAGGTCCAAATACCAGGGACTAAATACCATGGACTAAAAAACAAGTTTTCCCACATGTACGCGCTTTTCCTTGCATGAAAGTGTGTGCATACACATACGCTCCTTTTGATCGGTGATCCCGCGTGTATACGTGGCTTGGTTAAGAGGAAACTGCGTATATCTCTTTTTCCTTCATTCTGAGAGCCTAAACTATGATCTGTCATCTGAGTGAGTTGCCATCAAGGACAACACCTATGTCATAGTGCCAAACTTGTGTCATAATGCCAACAATCTCCCCCTTTGGACTTGATGGCAACCCCAAGTCATTCTCCCCCTTTGTCATCAAGGGCAAAGGGTTATGATCCCCTTGAGTACATGCTGAAATCTCTATTCTATTGTGCTATCCATGCTCCCCCTAACTGTAGGCAAGGTCTGTAAAAAGATGTTCTACAAGAAGGAACATGACTCTATACATCATAAATGAGCTTCCTATCACCAAAGACTCATACGTACATCCATCTCCCAACCAAGTGGGGATATACCAATATTGACTCAGCCACTCAACCAAGTGGGGATACACCAAAATTTTACACATGATAAGACAAAAAACATTACATCATCCATCCCAGGCATAGTGGGGAAACAAGATAGGTCATTACATGACCTTGATAATAAGAGAAATATATGACATAGAGACCAAATATCTAAGACAAGACTATGATAGTTATCAGCAACTCTCCTCAGCAGCATCTGTCAATCATCATCTAGACCAACAACCATGATTTCCCTCAACAATTGTTCCACCTAAAACCAAAAAACAACTGTGAAATTGAACCAAGATCTTCTAAGATAATGCCAACAATGCATTATTAGAAGTATATGCTCCCCCTGAACCTATGCCATATGGTCTCTGTCAGACTATGTCATACTCTTTTCATCCTAAGTCTAGCCCACTGTTTTTCTTCAAATCAACATATACGTGACTGTATCCACAGAAACCAGCGTATGTACACAGATGCTCCTCATGAAACTCACGTACAACCACTTTTCTCTGAAACAGATAAGTTTCAACAGTAAGATGATGCATCAACTACTCCCAGCTTCTGTCTGAGGTATTCAAATGTCTCCCTGGGCAGTGGTTTGGTGAATATATCAGCAACCTATTCCTTGGAGGGAACATACTCCAATTTAACCTTTCGTTCAAGCACTTGTTCCTGGAGAAAATGATATTTGATAGGTATGTGCTTGGTCTTTGAATGCATGACTAGATTCTTTGAAATATTGATTTCACTTGTATTATCACATAAAATGGAGATAGGTGGAGTACAGATGATTTGAAATTCTTGCAAACTTTGCATCATCGAAAGGAGTTGTGTGCAGCAAGATGCAGCAGCTACATATTCTGCTTCACCTGTAGATAATGCAATTGAACTTTGTTTCTTGCTGAACCAAGATACTAATCTAGAACCCATAAAGAATGCACCACCATTAGTGCTTTTTCTATCATCCACACTTCCTGCCCAATCTGCATCTGTGTATGCATGAAGTGTGAGATATGTATCTCTAGGATACCATAAGCCATAGTTTTGTGTTCCTTGAAGATATTTGAAAATCCTTATAACCGCTTGAAGGTGTGCTTCTTTTGGATTTGCCTAGAATCTTCCAACTATTCCCACTGCATGCATGATGTCTGGTTGGGTACCTGTCAGATAGAGCAGACTACCAATCATGGATCTATATGTTGGTTGATGTACTGCTACTGAATCGTCATTTGCGCTGAGGCTGCATCTTGTTACCATAGGGGTACGTATTGGTTTTGAATCTTCCATGCCATATTTCTTCAAGCTCTGCTTGAGGCACTTGGTTTGTGATAGAAAGATACCGTCTTTGTTTTGTTGGACTTGTAAACCAAGAAAATATGTCAACTCACCAAGCAGGGACATTTCAAATTCTTTATTCATCACCAAAGCAAAGTTTTCACTCATGGCTTCTTCATTGCTACCAAAGATAATATCATCAACATACACAACAATTATTAGCAATTTATCATTATCAATTTTTATATATAGATTGCTATCTGCTGATCCTTTTGAAAAACCCTGTTGATGGAGGTATTTATCCATATGATAATACCAAGCCCTTAGAGCATGTTTAAGGCCATAGAGTGCCTTCTTAAGTCTGCATACAAGTTTTGGATCATTTCCAAGGATGAATCCATCTGGATGCTCAATATACACGTCTTCTTCTAAGTCTCCATTTAAAAAGGTAGATTTCACATCCATTTGATATACTTTGAACTTTTGAAATCTAGAAAGAGCAAGGAACATTCTTATGGCTTCAAGTCTAGCAACCGATGCAAAAGTTTCTTCAAAGTCTATACCTTCTTGTTAAGCATACCCTTTATAAACAACTCTGGCCTTGTTTCTAATAACATCTCCATTTTCATTCAAATTGTTTTTGAATATCCATTTGGTCCCTATGACATTCTTATCATTAGGTCTAGGAACCAATTCCCAAGTGTTATTCTTTTCAATCTGCTCAAGTTCTTCATTCATGACCTTGACCCAAAATTCATCTTTGCATGCTTCACTGACATTTCGTGGTTCAACAGAGGAGAGCAATGCTAGATAGCTTGAAGCTTCTGTTATAGTTCTTCTTATTTGAACACCTGCCTCTTTCTACCCAAAAATTTGAGTCTCTGGATGGTTCTTCTGAACATACCTGGATGGAGTCTTTTCTTCTATTCTTATCTATTCTTCTGGTGCCTCATAAGTTTCTTCTTCAGCATTAGTCTGATCTAATGTTGAAGGATAGTCCTCTTCGTCTTCAAAATCTTCGGTTTTTATCTGTTTTGAATTGTTGCCTTCTTCATCAACCACCACATCAATACTTTCAACAATTTTTCCAAATCTTTTATTGTAACACTTATATCCTTTACTTCGGGAAGAGTAACCAAGGAGAATGCCTTCATCTACTCTAGGTTCAAACTTGCCAAGGTTGTCATCAGTCCTTTTGATGTAACATTTGCTTCCAAAAACTTTGAAGTATTTTACCGTAGGAGTCTTACCATACCAAATTTCATGAGGAGTTTGAGTGCTGTTTACCTGGACATTTGTTTTGTTGAGAATAGTAATGGCAGCAAATGCAGCTTCACCCCAAAAGGTTGCAGGAGTTCCAGACTCATCAAGCATAGCATGAGCCATTTGTTGAATCATTCTATTCATCCTTTCCACTACTCCATTTTGTTGAGGAGTCCTTGCAGTAGAGAATTCCCTTCTTATTCCATGTTCTTCACAAAAGTCGAAAAATTCATCCGAGGTAAATTCCCCTCCTCGATCAGACCTAAGGCATTTGATTCTACGATCTAATTCATTTTCAACCAAGGCTTTGAATGCTTTGAACTTTTTGAAAGCTTCATCTTTATGCTTCAGAAGTCTTATCCAACACATCCTGGAAAAGTCGTCAATGAACAATATAAAGTATTCTTCTCCTCGAGGTGAATTTTTCCTTGGTGGACCACATAAATCAGTATGGACAAGTTCAAGTGGCTTACTAGCTGATCCTTCCTTCTTAGGGAAATTAGTTATGGTTTGCTTACCAAACTGACATGATTTTCATATAGTATTGTCTGGAATTCTAATGTCAGGGAGATCATACACTGCCTCATATTTGCATGCTTTCCTTATCTGAGGGAAGCTAAGATGCCCCAATCTTTTGTGCCATAGCCAATGTTCATCATTTTTGCGTAGATAGCATTGTTGTTGTCCTCCCTTGAGTATGTATAAATTATTTGGAGTTCTTATGACTTTGATCACTGTTTCTCCTATATCAAGCTCATGAACAATACATCCATTTGATCGAAATATTACCTCATTTCCTTGATCACACATTTGACTAACACTTAATAGATTATGATTGAGGCCATCAACATACATAACATTTCCAGCTTTGACCTTTTCTTTCAAAAGAACAGAGCCTTTACCTTTTATGAGAGTAAGGGTTTCATTTCTAAATGAGAGCTTCCTTTCCTTTTCTAAGGCATTATATGATTGAAGTTTTTCTTTATCACCTGTCATATGTTTCGAGCATCCACTGTCGATGTACAACTGATTTTCCTATCCTTCCACATATAAGGCTATACCACATCTTTCTGGTTGTGGTTCTTTCTTTCTCCATGTATTGGGACCCAATGAAGCTTGCTCCTTCTGAGATGTTTGTCAAAACTGACTCCTGCATTCAGAATCCTCATGACCGAAGTTGTTACAAATAGAGCATTCTATTTCATTTTCAAGAGAAGAAAAGTCATTGTAGGTCCTTTTCATGATCCCAGTCACACTCCTTTGATTTCGTGCTTCTCGAGTCATGATGGTCTTGTAGGAAACACATTGAGCGGCTTTGTGTCCAAAATTATGACATGAAAAACATTGGCCATTAAAGAAATTCCTGCAATTATCAAATCTACCATCTAGGTGATTGTAGTTTCCATTGATATTCATTCTTGAGGCAAATTGAGAATGATTTACCTGAGGTTGGTTGTAGCTTCTGTTCATCCTTGAAGTAGATTGACCCCGATTTACTTGGTGATCTCTGTTCATCCTTGAAGTAGATTGACCCTGATTTACCTGGTGATCTGCTTTATGCCTTTGTTCACTTCTCCTTGCTGCATCAAGATAACTTTTGGAGGTGGATGGCTTTTGCACTTGAGATGCTTCTTCAGTATATCCAAGACCTGTCTTGATTAGAGGAGAACGCTGCACTTTGATAATCTCATCTAAAGTTTCAGATCCTTTAGCAAATCTAAGATTAAGAGCTTTTGTTTTCTTAATATCTTTTCTAAGTCCCATAATTTCACATTCTAACTTTTCATTGTGTTTTTCCCTTTCAGCAAGTTGGAATGTTAGAGTATCTATGATCATATTCTTTTCTTCTAAACAGATTTTAAGTTTAGAAATTTCTTCATAGAGATCATCTTCATCTATAGCATCCAAGAAATCATCATCTTCAAAAGCCATCAAAAGTCTATAATCATTACCATGTTCATCTTCATCACTATTTGAAAGTCCATCGTTGTCTTCATGTGTATAATAACTCTTCTTACTTACGTTCTGTTTTCTGTTCCATTTAACTGGTTCCTTACCTTTATCAAGCTTATCTTTATGAGGACATTTGGCTACATAGTGACTGACTCTTCCACAAGAAAAGCATTTGAAAGGTAGCTTACCTCTGAATCTTCTAGAACCCCATTGAAGGTTCTTGACGAAGTTTGATTCTTCCTCTCTTTCTGACATATGCCCTAACTCATTATATTCTCCTTTGAATGCGGCTTCTCTCATGTCTGATGGCACCCCTTTTCTCATTTCGAAAGCAATTAGGATTCTGTGCAGCTGTGACATAGTAATACTCTGAAGATTCTGCCTTTCTTCTATGGTAGAAACTTTTAATTCAAACTTAGAAGACAAGGATCTTAAACCCTTTTCAACTAAAGTAACTTCTTTTATCTCTTCACCCAAATTTTTCATGTGATTAACAATCTCATCTATTCGTAAGAAATAATTAGCCACACTTTCATCATTGTGCATTCTGAGAGTTTCATATTGAATTCTGAGAGATTGTAGTTTTGCACGTTTTACTTGATCGTCTCCTTCATAGCTTAGGATGATCTTGTCCCATATTTCCTTGGTGGTTTTGAGCTACATAACCTTGACGAATTCTTATTGAGATAGACTACCCAATAGAGTATTTACAGCCTTTGCATTTGTTTCATACTGCTTTTTACCAGTCGTATTTGTAGGAGTTGTTGATGGAAATGTGTATCCTCCTTCCACGATATACCAAACTTCTGCACCAAGACATTGAAGATAGGTTGTGGTTCTTACCTTCCAATGGACGAAGTTACTCCCATCAAATATTGGTGGCCTGATGGATGCCTCTTTTCCGTAGTTGCTCATGATGATAGATCTTCCTTCAAGCGATCAAGCTTCTTTAGAAGGACCTGCTCTGATTCCAATTGTTGGAACTAATACTGAGAGGGGGGGTGAATTAGTATTATCAAATCAAACACTTTTTCATTTTCATACTTAGATATATATATATGCTACTTCAGTTATGGGAATCTGTGTATATATGCAACTGTGTCTAAAGCAACTAGCGTATATCCAGTAAACTTATGATTCAGTTAATCCATGAATTGTTGATCTTTAATCAGTGCATCAGAACTTCATTAACCATAAGAATAGTAAACGGGTGCAGTGAAATAGAACAGATCATCACACACATGAACAGAAGATATAAAGTGGAAACCCAATGTGGGTGAAAACCACCTGCTGCAATTCATCTCTATCTTCTTTTAATAAGAAACTTCTTTCTACAATATTTCTGTACTGGTGCAGTCTTATACCAATATGCAGGCTTCTACTTGCAGAAGGCTACAACCTTCTCTCATTCTCCAACTTCTCCTCAAAGGGAGCTACAACCCCCTTAGCTCTTGTACTAGCTGATGTACTTGTACGTAGGTGCTGACCTACAGAAGGCTACAACCTTCTCTTTTCTTCCAGGGACCACGTTTCATAAATTTTCACACTGGATCCATCAATAACGTCAATCAAACATCAAATGTATCTGCATCAACCAATCTCCTTTGCACCAAACAAAACTGAATTAAATAATCACTTCTCTGAATGTTGTAGCCAGAATATAGTAACAGTAACCAGAAACCAATCCTGAACCCATAACACTACAATAATAAATAGAAGTAGCTAAAACATATTTTATGGGTCGTATGCTACTTCAATATGTAGAACCCGCATGCATACGCTATTGTATTAAGGCAAACCTACATATACGCTGTTTTGAATTACTGAACCTGCGTGTATATGCGCCTTTGCTATGTCGAACCTGCGTACAAATCTATAAAAGATAATTTACCCTTTTCAATTATTCAGACATTAGTTATACCCAGATTATCAAATTTATAGATCAAGTCATGTGCCAAATATAACAGATCAAGATCACACAAAGATACTTCTCTTCAAGCCTTAAGATCTTGACCCATCAATAGAACTTATCCTTCTCCTAGCGCTCTGGTTCCTCCTTGATTCAGATCCAACTATGCAGCATAACCCAATGACTAGTATTCTAGATCTTGCTCTTTATAAGATATTCAATCCTTGAGTGAGTGAATTTGCCTAATGATCTCCTTCCCCTTTTATAGTCTTAGGCCTTACTCAATACCATGGTCCAAAACCACTTAGAACGAATACTTGGGACCCAATACTTGGGTTCAACACTTCGGACACAATACCATGGTACAAAACCATAGGTCCAAATACCAGGGACTAAATACCATGGACTAAAAAACAATTTTTCCCACATGTACGTGCTTTTCCTTGCATGAAAGTGCGTGCATACGCATACACACCTTTTGATTGGTGATCCCGTGTGTATACGTAGCTTGGTTAAGAGGAAACTGCGTATATCTCTTTTTCCTTCATTCTGAGAGCCTGAACTATGATCTGTCATCTGAGTGAGTTGCCATCAAGGACAACACTTGTGTCATAGTGCCAAACTTGTGTCACAATGCCAACATTCGTTTTGGAGCCTCCCTCCTAAAATCCCAACAATTTATCTCGAACTGACCGAGGTACTTGTGCTTTCATTAAGCTTTATATTTTTCTTTATAGCTTGTGTTTTCTCACTTTATTTGTTGTCTAACCACAAGCTAACCTCTTGACTTGGTTGCAATCCGGTTCTAGCATTGCCTTAGTGAGTTGTGCAATCCTAGAGGGCAACCAACCTTGCTCTTAGGAAATGCATAGTTCAAGCCAATAGTTAGATTTGACTCCAGAATTGCAGAGACCCAGATGGAAGCCTACCTTCAGCTGGGAAACTACGTAGAGCATGAGAGGTATCCAGAGCCACTTAGCCCAGGAATTACGCAGAAGCATTCCCTCAGCAGCTACCCAATGCATGTGTGAGTGAGTTGCACAATTCTCCAGGGAACTGTGTGATCTCTCCATGCGTGCATGGAATCCTTTCCCCATAAAGAAAAATAAGAAAAAAAGAGAAAAATAATCCCTAACAAATAGGGATCTATTTTTACCATCGGAGTTACACTTAAGCTATTTTTGGAAATTGTCATCATGTGTCACTTTTTCCTAGATTTTTGGCCTTCACGTCATAAATCCTAAATCAACCAAATCTATTTAATGGAAATTTCCAAAGCTCATTTGAACATTTAATCTTGGATCTTTGGCATTCCTGAGGAGATCTAGGAACCTTCATCACAACCATCACAACTTTTCCAGGTAATTCTTGCTTTTCTGGTCTTTTGCTGCTTTTCTGTCACCTTTGTTTCCTTAGCTTGTGAGAGTTTTTGTTTACCCATTTTTTTTAATGACCGCAGGCATTTTGATTTGTTTTAGCTTCTAGAAGTGTTTCTTTAATTTTTCATTTCCTTTCCTAATTGTCACATCCATAACCCATTTTTTGCACTAACAGTTGATCAAGTGCTCAATATTTATCTCAAGAATAAAAGTTCCCATAATGGCTTGAAGCATGAATGATCGTGCCCGTCTCGGAAAAATGATCCTAACGTAACTCATTTCACTAAAAACCGAGTCCTTATGAGGAATTTATTGAGTTTTGTTCACTTTGCTAAATAGGTGAATTTTTGCAATAAAAATGCCCAGTCATTGCACAGTTAGCAGTCTGTATTGCTGACACAGCAAGTGATTAGGTAGGGTCAACTTTGGTCAATGGATCAATTAGATCTCAGTAAGTGTCTCAATATGATTGGTTACAGCATGGTGATGTGGCAAGTGTGTTGGCACAATTTCATTGGTTAATTATGGGCCAATAAGACACATGGCAAGTCTGGAGGCTGCCACGTGACACCTACCAACAGCCTTGGAAGGCACGGCATGCAAAGGAGAAAAATTTGTTGGAGGCACTGGGGTTTGACCCCGCGACCTCCTCTCCACAACACATACATCTTACTGCTACACCACTACATTAAGTCCTAACATGTAATAGGTAGCGCATTATGTTAAACATCGAGCGCTTATGGTCTAGGCTAACTGCCCAATGTTAACTACCAGATGTTAATGTGCCATGTGAGTGCACCTCCACCAAAACCACAAGCAGTTAGCACTAACCTCCAGTTCATGTAATCGCCAAGGTTAACATTGTTTCCATGTGAACACTGCAAACATTTAATGTTAAATGTTGTGGGTAGTGGGAGTGCTTAGCGCTTAATTAATTTCATATCAGCCTTAATTAATCCCAAATTTGTTTAATTACGGGATTAGTGCTTAAAGAAGTTTAGGCTTAATTAAACAATGCTTATCACTAATTAACCTTGGATTAGCAGTTGGCAGTAAATTTGGCAGATTCCACTATTTTTGGGCCTGCTTCCAGATTTAGTGGCCCTAACTGGAGTTCTTCCATATTTGTAGGAGGATTTGTAGGGAGAAATTGTTTGAGCCATAACTGGAGCATTTTTCGACCAAATTGAGCTTAGGAAAAGGTGTTCCTAGCTAATTTTGACATTTTGAACACATTGGTGCAAGTATCAGGAGCAATAAAGCTTTGTAAACAACATTTTTTTTTTCCATATTGAGCTAATACAGAGGCCCAAGCCATGGAAGTTGGACCAAGGATATGTAGCTCAGGAGGGGTGAATTCCTTCATCAAAACACTATGTTAAAGTGTTTAATTGATGGTTTTCTTTACTTTTTATTGTTGTTGTTCAACATTGTTCTTTTAAGCTATTTTTCTCCTTAATGTCAAATTAAACTTAATGAAATTTACCTGTTTAGAATCACCAAACGACCTAAGGAAACCTATGCATAGGAAGCAATGAACAAGCATGTGTTTATAAATCTATAATTGGAATTAGTACAGCAAAACTAACATTCAATAATAGATCAAGTTGGTATCAAAGCAAATGTTTATTTTCTCGATTGCTTGAGTTTTGTGCAAGTAGGGTTTTAATGGTTGCAAAATTGTGATGCTTACAAGGTTAAAGTTGCAGAGAGGAGAAGGGAAACTGTTGGTTGAAACTCCTGAGATAATGCAAAGAAGAAGGAGAGCCACAAGGCCACAATCTCCACCACCCAAAGTTCCACTTTCAGCCGCACTTGAAACAACTCAAGTTTTTCCTTCAATTGGGATTGAAAAGGTACAAGAAGTACCAGTTTTTTAGCCTAAATACAAAGCCATTATGTCTGGAGAAAGAGAGCCTGAAGGTCCTTCTTCAGAAGAGGAAGAATTCAAGAAATATTTCTATACTTTAACTAAGATGGTTAGAGTCCTTTATGAAGAGAGGAACACTAGAATGGTTGGAGAGAATTCTAAACCTCCACATGGAGAAGGAAGCTCAGGAGACAAAAAGGATGATAAGAAGGATTCCAAGGGTAATGGAGGAAAGATACCTCCATCTCCACCATCCTCATCATCTTCCTCATCATATTCATCATCACATACAACATCATCTACCACTACCACCACCGAAATTTCCCATACTCTTTAAAATACCCCAAATGGAAAAACTCCCTTACTCAAATTGGACATTAAGTTTGAAGTTCTCATGTACAATGGTGAAGTGAATGCAGAAAACTTAGACAATTTGATTCGACAATTGGAGGTATACTGCATAATTTAGAACCTTTAAGAAGATGACATAAAGATTCAATTGGCTTCATTGAAGCTAGAAGGAGCAGCATTAGTCTAGTGGGAAGAAAATACTCAAGAGGAAATGTGAGTTCATGGTAAGATATCCATTTATTGGTTTGAATTTGTTTTTGCAATTAAAAGACAGTTTTACCCTTTATCCTATATGGAAGAATCCATTATGAGTTGTTATAATTTTAGGCAGCTCAAAGGCCAAACAGTCCAAGAATATACCCAGGATTTTAGAAAGAGGGCTTTGTTGTTAGGAGTAAATTTGAATTCCCAAGATACACTATTGAAATATATTGGGGGTTCACATTCCTATTTGAAACATACTATTCTTATGTTCAATCCAAACAACTTAGATGAGGTATGTGTGCAAGACACACACGTTAAATCTAGAGGCAAGAACATTCAGGAAGAGGGTAATAAGAAAAATCCATTCAAGGGTAAGGAGAAAGAGAAGGGTGGAAAATGGAAGGGAAAGAAGAATGCAAGTGTGAAGAAAGAAGGGGAGAAAACCATATGCCATCATCGTTCCAAACCTAGACATGATGAAGCCCATTGTTGGAAATTACATCCCGAACTAAGGTCTAAGAAACAAAACAATAAGGGAAAACAAAAGAAAACTGCTACCAGACAACATGACCTTGGTTTAGATTCTAGTGATGAGACCAAGATTTCAGCCATGGTTGCAAAAGGGAAAGAATTTATTCCAAGCACTAGTTCCTCAAATAGTCAAAACAACACTCCAAATGAAGAATCAAGAATAGAGTTGTTTTATGTAAGGGTAATTTCAAATCATACAAAGTTTGATGCATTATTTGATAGTGGATCACAATCAAACTTAAATTCATAAGACTTGGTAAAAAAAATAAACCTTGAAACTGTACCTCATCATAAGCCATATCCATTGGGTTGGATAGTTAACAAATCAAACTTATAGGTTACAAGGGAGTGTTTGTTCAAGTTCGCCATTATTGAAAAGTTCATTGATAAATTTTAGTTAGATGTAGTTCCACTCGACATCTCAGGAATCATTTTTTGTAGTCCATATTTGTATGATAGGAAAGTAGTGTTTTATCATCATGAAAAAAATTCTTATTGCTCAATAATGGGGTGGAGTACATTGTGAGAGCCCATCGCAAAAAGCTGAACATTTCTTTGGTTAATGCAGGGTAGATAAAAAGAATAGTAAATTCAAGTAAAACTTTTGTGCTTCTCATCATCAAGAAAAAGAATGATATTGATTATGAATCTTTTGAAGGTTGTGATCGCAAATTCAAATATATTTTGTTTGATGTGGTAAGCAAGCATGGATAGATGTTTAAGGAACCAAAGGGATTACCTCCCAAGAGGGGAATTCAGCATGAGATACAACTATAGCAGGATGTTCCACTTCCAAACATTGGCATGTATCGCATGTCGTTTATGGAGAGAATGGAAATCAAGAAGAAAATTCAAGAATTTTTTAACAAAGGTATCATATTCCCTTCTACTTCACCATGTGGTTCACCCATTGTTTTGGTACCAAAGAAGGACGAGACTTGGCACATGTGTGTGGATTTCCATGTACTAAACAAAATCACAGTAAAGAATCTTTATCCACTCCCAATAATTGATGATTTTCTTGATGAGTTGAGGTATGTAAAGTATTTCACTAAGTTAGACTTACGAAGTGGTTATCATCAAGTTAGAATAGCTGAAGAGGACATTTGGAAAACCACATTTAAAACTAAACAAGGATTGTTTGAGTGGCTTGTTATGCCTTTCAATCTTACAAATTATCCATCTACCTTCTTGAGAGTAACAAATGATGTATTGAGACCATTTCTAGATGACTTTTTCATTGTGTACTTATATGATATACTCATATTCAACAAATCTAGAGATGAACATGTCATGCATATAAACAAAGTACTTGATGTCTTGAGAAAAGAACAATTGTTTTTAAAAATGTCGAAGTGTGAATTTGGCAAGACTTCTTTAGTGTATTTGGGACACATTTTTGGAAGAGGTGAGTTGAAGATAGACCCCTCTAAAGTTGAGGTTATTCTTAATTGGCCCAAGCCCAATACAGTTACAAAGGTAAGAAGCGTTTTAGGGGTAGCACAATATTGGAGAAAGTTTATTGCTAATTTTTCTTCCAATGCAGCTCCATTATATGCATTGACAAGTGTCAAGAAAGTCTTCCACTGGGGATATGTACAATAGAAAGCATTTGATGCTTTGAAGAAAAAGATTAGTTCAACACTGATATTTGCTCTTTCGAATCTTAAACAACCATTTGAGATTCACACAGTTGCTAGTGATTATGCCATGAGAGTAGTTCTTATGCAGCATGGTAAGCCCATTTGATTTCATTCTGAAATTTTTAATGGAGTTGTAACTAACTATCCCACTTATGACAAAGAACTTTACGCATTGGTACAAAGTTTCAAAAAATGGAAACACTACTTGATAGGAAAGGAGACCATTATCCATACTGACCATCAACCATTGTAGTACTTACAGTCACAGTGAAAGTTGCAGCATTCATGAAATTTCAGATGGATAGGTTTTCTACAACAGTTTCATTTGGTTATCAGGTACAAAAAGGGAATCTAAAATAAGGTAGTTGATATGATTTCAAGTCCTATTGTAAATTCATCTGTTATACTCCAGCATAATTCTATTTTTCACGAAAGTTACATTGAGAAATATGCATATGATAATGACTTTCGAGATGTGTATGCAAGCTTGAGTCAGGGAAACCAAATTGAAGAGTTCGATTATCATGTACATAACAGTTTGTTGTATCATTTGGGCAAGTTGCGTATTCCACAGGGAGAAAGAAATAATAACATAAGGGAGTGGTTGAAGGGAAAGTACCCCTAGGGTCCTTTGGGCTAAGACTCTACCAGACTGAAAATTGCTTATTCAAAGAAACACACACACACAGCCATCATTTTTACTTTTAAGCAAATGCTAACGTTAAGGGTACGTACCTAAGGTCCTACGTTCGAGAAGACCTTAAGGGTCCAAACCCTTCTTGGAGTTCCCTTCTTCTTTCTTTGGTCTGCAAGACAAACAAATCAAAGAACACAACAGTACATGTACAGATACTTATGTATAAATCATCTTTATGCTATCAAGTTAGTTATAAAAATCTTTAAGTAACCACTTTCATAAGAATTCAACACAAGAATCTCATAAGCATAAAGAAAGATTATTCGGGAACAAAGACGTGTTTCTTTATATATAAAGGCAAATAAAGTACATATATCGGAAAGATATCACCTGAACACCTTCAGCAGGCTCCAAGCAAGCTTCCTCCCGGATTCGTTCCAGCCTCAAGCCTCCAACAAGAGCTCCTTCCAAGTCTTACTCAATGATGATATCAAGAATGAATGATCACCAATACACATGGAAACAAGGGTTTCCTATGCAAAAGGGGGAAAGTGCAGAATGCACCAAGGACTTCAGACCTGGTCTAAGGGAAAAATCTCAGCATAATAATCTTGCTCTCCTTTCTCTCTCTTTGGCCTTCCCTTTGATGTCTTTTTATACCCTCTCCAAAGTAGTTTTTTAGTTAGGAGTTGGTTGGGAACAGTTGGGCCACGGGCACTAACAGGTGATCCAGCAGGTAAACCCGCGATCTCCGCCCGAAAAAGAGGAATTTATTATTTTTTTAAGTGTTTTAATAGATACACGCGGGTTGGGTATAACAGACCCGCGTGTACACGCGTTTAACTCAGGGCAATGTCGCATATAGGGAATAAAACACTGTTTTTTAAATTTTTGGACTAGGTCTGGAAGGAGGGGTTGCCCTAGGCCATAAGTGCAGCATCACAAACCATAAGAGTGAGATTTGGAGCTATAACAGGGAGGCACACACTTCATTGATTGCTAGACACTTTGGTGTAGGTAAGATAGTAGCAAATCTCCAAAGGTATTGTTATTGGCCACGCATGTTTGATAATGTTTCTCATTTCATAAGAGGATGTTCTTTGTGTGCAAATAGTAAGCCTAGTAATATGTAACTAGGATTGTACACTCCACTTCCAGTACCTTCACGTCCCTGGGAGAGTATCTCAATGGATTTTGTAGGAGGTCTTCCATTGTCAAGGAAAGGTCATGGTTACTTGTATGTAGTTGTAGACAGGTTTAGCAAAATGTGTATACTAACACCATGTAAAAAGAAAATTACAGCTAAAAAAACAACTCATCTTTTATTCCAAAACATTTGGGTTCATTTTGGCCTTCCTACTTCTATTTTAAGTGATCGAGATTCTCGATTTGTTGGGAATTTTTGGTCAGATTTGTGGGATATGATGGACACAAAGTTGATAAAGAGTACAACCTTTCATCCGTAAACAAATGGAAAAACCAAGGTGGTCAACAGAACAATCATTCATCTTCTTAGAGGATATTGCAACAAACATCCCAAGTTGTGGGATGAATAGTTGCATTACATTCAACATGCATGCAACAGGGCAAAGCATTCTTCCACACACACATCGTCGTTTGAGGCATGTTTTGGGTACTTGCCAAGATCACCATTGGACTTCATCTTTGAGAAATATGTCACCATCAATGGTCACAGTGACCTCGATATTGCAAGGAATTTCAGACAGCAAATTCAGTTGATACATCATACAATGTAGGAACAGTTGGAAAAGAGTCAAAGTAGATACAAGGCAAGGCATGGCAAACACAGGGATGATCACAAATTTCAAGTTGGAGACGAAGTTTGGTTATATATTAGCAAAGAGAGACTTCAAGGGGAAGGTAAAAAGCTTAAGCCAATCTGTTATGGTCCTTTTAAAATTCTAGAAAAGATTGGTAACAATGCATTTAAGCTTGATTTGCCTCCTTATATGCAAATATACTATGTTGTTAATGTTGAGAATTTGAGATTGTTTGAGCCTCCTTTGATTGATGATCAAGGAGAGCATGTTCAGCTGCCATCAATAGATGATTTCTCGCCAGAATATCTTGATGAACTTCAGCAGGATCTCATACTTGACAAAAGAACCAGGACTTCAAAGAGAGGGGATGTCGAATACCTTAGAGTGGGACTCAAGGGACAAAATCCTTCTAAATCCAAATGGTTGCAGATTGAGAAGGTGAGGGAGTTGTAACCTCACCTATTGAACAATTGATATTATATTTTAGGGTCCAAAAGGCTTCTAGTGGGGAGGAATGACCAGGCACTCAGTATTTAACTCAAAATTCAAAGTTCTCATAATGGCTCGAAACCTAAACAACTGCGTCCATCTTAGAAAAATTATCCTAAAGCAACTCGTTTCACTTAAAACAGAGTTTGTATGAGGAATTTATTGAGTTCTGCTCTCTTTGCTAAACATGAGAAATTTTGCAAAAAAAATGCCCAGTCACTACATAGTCAGCAGTCCATACTGCTGAAGTGGTAAGTGACTAGGTAGGGTCAACTTTGGTCAACGGATCAATAAGAGCTTGCTAAGTGTCTCAGTGTCATTAGTTGTAGCTTGGTGATGTGTTAGGTGCATTGGCGCAATTTCATTGGTTAATTTTGGGCCAATGAGAGAAGGCCACGTGGCAAGTCCAGAGGCTGCCACGTGGCACCTCCTAGTAGCCTTGGTAGGCTTGGCATGCAAGGGATAAAAATTTGTTGGAAGTGCTGGGATTCGACCCCGCGACCTCCTCTCCACAACGCACACATATTACCACCACACCACTACATTAAGTCTTAACATGTAATGGGTAGCGCATTATGTTAAATGTTGAGTGATGATGGTTTAGGCTAACCGCCCAACATTAACTACCAGATGTTAATGCGCCATGTGAGCGATCCTCCACCAAAACCGCAAGCAGTTAGCACTAACCTCCAGTTCATGTAACAGCCAAGGTTAAATCTATTTCCATGTGACAACTGCAAACATTTAAGGTTAAATGTTGCATGTAGTGGGAGCGCTTAGTGCTTAATTAATCTTGGATTAGCCTTAATTAATCCCAAATTTGTTTAATTATGGGATTAGCGCTTAAAGTTGTGTATGTTTAATTAAACAACATTTATCACTAATTAATCTCGGATTAGTAGATGGCGGTAAATTTTCCGAATTCCGCTATTTTTGGGCCTGCTTCCAGATTTAGTGGCCCTAACTGGAGTTCTTCCAAATTTGGAGGAGGATTTCTAGGGAGAAATTTTTTGAGCCATAACTGGAGCAATTTTCGACCAAATTGAGCTCAGGAAAAGGTGTTCCTAGCTAATTTCAACATTATAAACACATTGGTGCAAGTATCAGGAGCAGTAGAGCTTTGTAAATAATATTTTTTCCATATTGAGCTAATACAAATGCCTAAGCCATGGAAGCTGGACCAAGGAGATGTAGCCCAAGAGAGGTGAATTCCTTCATCAAAACATTGTGTTAAAGTGTTCAAGTGATGGTTTGTTGTACTTTTTATTTATATTGTTCAGAATTGTTCTTTTAAGCTATTTTTCGCATGAATGTCACATTAAACTTGATGAAATTTACCTGTTTACAATCACCAAACAACCTAAGAAAACCTATGCATAGGAAGCAATGAACGAGCATGTGTTTATAAATCTATAATTGGAATTAGCACAAGAAAACTAACATTCAATAACAAATCAACGGGCGTCGTTGCAGTGACTCTCTCCATAAGCTTCACTGCTCTTCAGTTTGATCGATTCCTTCACTTATTTTGATTGCATGCATCATCATTAACTCATATCTGCACCAACCATCACTTACACTTTCAATTCTGCTCATTTTCATGTTGCCCTTGGGCAGATCTGGGTTTCCTTCACCTGGATCTAGCTCTTCTCAGCATGTACTATGCATTTATGGATCTCAAGGCTCTAACTTGGCTCTAGGAATTGTGCAAAGGATACCAAGGATTGGCTCCAACTATGCATGATGCATTTCTAGGAGCCAGTCTCGGAGCCTTGGCCACCAGGATTGCACAATGCACAATCCCAGCTAACACAAGCCAGACTAAACTGCACATTGCGCATTTTCAATCAACATTACCTCCCCACTAGCAGCTGGGAGTGCACAATGTGTAGATACAACTGATAGTCACTCGCCTCTGAGAGCCAAAATTACGCAATCCTTCCCAGCAGTTTCCCAGTTTGTTGCTTCATTTTTTATTAAACTACTTTTGATTTCAAGCTAACATCTACGTGCCATGAGTTTCCTCTCTGTCTCCAAGCACAACAGTTGTTGAGAAACTCTTTAACAGCATAAATAACATGGCTTCCAAGAAAGTTGCATCAAAGGATACTATTGAGAGCAGCACTAGGTATTTAGTTGAACAGGTGTCAAGAATTTTCCAGTCTATGGAGACACACAGTTGTTAATAGAGAAGGACATGAAGATAACATGGCAAGAAATCAAGGATACCTTTGCAGGTAGCTTCAAGGAAGATCTAGAAGATTGGTAGGTCTATGTCAACATCCATAAGTCAGGCTTATATATGGTTGCATGCAGGCACCCCACCTTCCCATGTATAGACATCATTCACTGAATTGTCTCACATATCGATCCTGAGACGATGACACTGAGTAGTGCCAGTGGAACCTAGCTTGCTACCTTCAGTATGGAAAACTATCATCGGATGTATCACTTGACACAGCTGGTGAATTACATGGATGCACTTTTCTATGCCCCCAATAGCAATGTGAACACTAGAGACATCATAAAGCGTTGGTGAAAGAGTCATTGAATTTCAATTTGACACCCAATCATGTTTACAAGACTAAGTCACTTAGAAATACCTACCCACTCTTGATCATCTTTGCATGCCCATTATACAGTCAAGAGACCACGGAGACCTTTCCCCAGAATTGGGTGTTTGTGTTGGACCAGTTGGCGAACGAATGTAGGCCATTCAATTGGTCGGATACATTGGCTCTTTAGATGAAAGTGCATGTCACTAATTCTTGGAATACACCCAAGGATGAGCAAGCGAGATTCTATATGTCTGTGTACCTTCTTGATGCAATATGTGCCCAACATCAGTTTCCTATCATGGGTTGGACATGGACACCATCAGAGACTGCAATGGACATTTATTACAAGTTCCTTTCTAAGTGCAGCGATCAAGGAGTCATGGTGAGGCTATCTGACCATTTCATCATCTCAGTTTACAAGTTTAACTTTGAACAAGATCCACCTTGCATGTCCCAAGAAGCGATGGAGACATTACTTAACATTGCAAATTGGTATGCCTCACTCAGTGGCACCTTCATAAGGATGTTTGGTGGAGATAAGCCTCTACATGTGTTACCAAGGTTTTCCACGAATAATTTGGTCATGCAAGAGGTTTCATATTACAACTCCATAAGGTTATCAGCAGGGTTGCATAGGAGGAAGAAGGAACTATGGCATGTTCTTCCTTTGCAAATTGGATTGTAGGATATTAGGAGCTTGAAGGATGTGGATGTCAAGGCCAAGGTCTTATAAAAGTTTGATTTCGGCACAAAGGACTACAATTCGTATGATCCCCACTTTATATGAAAGAACCACTGTGTGAAGGTGTATTGTCCATGGATCCTCAGGATATTTCATTGGGATGAGGAAGATCCTTGGACGTATTGTTACAACTCCTCCAAGCTCAATGAACCAGTCATCATGGCTATGGAAAGGAAAGCTTGTCTGCAGGCAGCATCACCGCAGGAAGCAACAAAAATAATAGAAATAAGAAGCAAACCGATGCAAGAAAAAGGAAAGAGAAAGATTGTCGAGAACCCAGAGGATGAGCAAAGCTACAAGTTCAAAGAAGATCATCTCATTGAGAAACAAATTTGGGAGTGGAGGCGAAGAGGTAGGAATTCATAAAGAGAGAAGAATGGAGAAAGAGAGAGAAGCAAAGGGTGGAGGAAGCAGAAAGGAAGTTGTAGGAAACAGAGAAGAAGTTGAAAGAAGAGAAAGAGATAAGAAGGAGAGAGAGGGAAAAGAAGCAGAAATGGGAACAAGAAGAAGGGAAAGGCACAATCATAGAGAAAACTACGTCAATATAGGTTGAAGAGTCAGAACAACCAATAGATGAAGAAGAGGTTGAGTAGTTGCATGATCAGGAACTTGCTCAGCATATTGAGCAAATGGTTGAAGAGATGGACATAGAGTTGGCACAGGAGTCACAAGAGCAAGATACCGACCTCATGCTGAGAGCATCCGAGGTCACCCAGTAGTCTCCACCACCTCCAATATCTGAACCTGTCCTAAGCGAGAAAGGAGTGGCTATCCTCCTTGATCATGATCTAGTGATGGATGTGTACAATATATCTTTTGATGACTTGCAGAAAAATATTGTACACGTGCAGAAAAATAATTTCCGGAATGATCAAGTATCACTTGCATTTATGAAGGAAAGAGTGATAATTTCATATGTTAGAAAACATCCATCTGCCATGGCTAATGCCACTAATGCTTATGCAAAATACTAGAGCTTGAATGTCAAGTTCTTGTTAGCATAGAATGATCAGATGGAAAAGGACTTGAAAGCGCCCAAGTAGAGGGCAGAACAATCTGCAGGATTCACTAAGGCAGAGAAGAGGAAAGCAATACTTGCTGAAGTATTGAATCTTCATACCACCATGCAGAGACTTTATGATGGATTTGTCACCGTGCACAAGTCAGTTGTCCATCTATATGATTTTCAGCAGCACTGCATGAAGATAGCCAAAACTCTCAAGGACATACATGGTGTTATTGCACACGTACAATAATGAACAATGAGATACAAGGGATCCCCGCTTTACTTACATAAGATAATGAAGCCGAAAGTAAAGCTAGCCAAAGCACGAATCCCGATGTTGATCCATAACTATGAGCAGATCCCTATGCTCATAAGTAGCATTGAGACTTCCTATGCATGGTTGTTAAAGAGTCTAGATGTCATGGTGAAGACACACATGATCCCTTCAATCGATTCCCTCACCTAAGCCATTGAGAAGAGCCTAGTTTGACTGGAGGTTGAAAGGTACATGGAGCAGTTAATGTGAGAGGCCACCGACGATGACTTGCAGTTGAGCGCAGAAAACATGTAGAAGTATATTGGTGGTCCAACCCCAATCAGGGCAATGTTGTGAATGATTCAAGATGAGTTGGAAAATGGCTTCAAGACCATATACCTAGATTCCATGGAGGCAAGAGTCTGTCTCCATAAATACATCACCAAACAGTATGGGGACACCATAGCTCAGTACCAATCTTGGTATCAGTTCGTCACCAAATATCATCAATAGGATGTTGCCAATTTGGTATTTCCCCAAGCTTCTGAGTGATCTATTGTTGAATGTTAGTTTTGTTGTGCTAATTTCAACTTTAGATTTATAAACAAATGCTTGTCAATTGCTTCATGTGCATGGTTCTCTTACGGTTTTTGTGATTGGAAATAGGTAAATTTTATCAAGTTTTATGTGAAATATATGAGCAAAATAGCATGAAAAACAAGTTTTGAACAACAACAATGAAAAATACTGCAAACATCAACATGAACACTTAACACAGTGTTTTGATGAAGGTGTTCACCTGTCCTGGGCTACATCTCCTTAGTCCATCTTCCATGGCTTGGGCCTCTGTATTAGCTCAATATGGAAAAAAAAAATTGTTTACAAAACTCTATTGCTCCTGAAACCTACTTCAATGTGTTTAGAATGCTCAAATCAGCTAGGAACACGTTTTCCTAAGCTCCATTTGGTCGAATTTTGCTCTAGTTATGACCAAAACTGCTTTCTCCTAGTAATCCTCCACTAAAACTGGAGGAACTCCAGTTAACTTCACTAAACGTGGAATTTCTGCCGAATTTGGAGTCCTCTAAACATTTCGTCGAACTAAACTAGAGTCAATTAATGCTAAGCGCAATTAACTAGGCATTAATCTGAGTTAATTAGCACTAATCATGCGGTTTAATGGCTAACTGTTTCCATTTGCGCTTGCGGTTTATGCGAAGGAGTCACATGGTGGCATTAACTATGGTTGTTATGGTTTGTGTAGTCACTGGTTGATAACCATTAGTTGTTACCATTGGAGTGTTCACATATGTCGCATTGAATGTGAGCAGTTATGTTGCCGCTAGTTATGGTATGTGTTGTCCGCCATTTGCATAACTATTTGTTGTTACTGCCAGAGAGTTCACGTGGGAGGGTTCGCCCTCCTAACCCCCAACCATAACATGTTATAACTTTAAATATGCATGGTGAAAGTTATGGTTAATTTGTAATGCTACGGTGTGGTGGAAACGCATTGTGGTTGTTCGATGCAGGTCCCGAATTCGACCCCCCGACCTTCCATAAATATTTTACTGCGCATCGATTATGAGGTCCTTTGGGGAGGGACATGTGGTGGCCTCTGAGCTTGCCACTTATCCCCTCCTCATTGGTCCTCTCTAAACCAAGAAAAAAACATGCCACATCACCACCTTCAAACTAACCACCATCTGACACTTAGCGAACTTCGATTGGATATTGACCTCTGTTGACTTTTCCTAGTCACCTGCCATGTCAACTGTATGGACTGCTGATTGTGCATTGACTGTACTCATTTTTTTTAAATTCTATTGTATGGAAAAGCAGACAAAACACGATATCTTCCCCATACGAACTTGTTTTTCAGTGAAACGAGTTGCATTGGGATCATTTTACCAATATAGGCGTGACAATTTAGGCTTCGATTCATTCTAAGAACTCTGATTTTTGAGCTAAATAATAAGCACATGATCATTGCTCCCCATTAGAATCCTTTTTGGATCCCAAAAGATACTATCAATTGTTCATCAAGTGAGGTTAAATCTCCCTCACCTTCTCAATCTGCAACCATTTGGCTTTAGAAGGTTTTTGTCCCTTGAGTCCCACTCAAAGGTATTCGACATTCCCTCCCTTCAAAGTTTTGGTTCTTCTGTCAAGTATGAGATCTTGCTAAAGTTCATCAAGACATTTTGGTGATAAATCATCTATTGATGGCAGTTGAACATGCTCTCCTTGATCATCAATCAAAGGAGGCTCAAACAATGTCAAATTCTCAATGTTAACAACAAAGTATATTTGCATATAAGGAGGCAAATCTAGCTTAAATGCATTGTTACCGATCTTTTCCATAATTTTAAAAGGACCATAATGGATTGGCTTAAGATTTTTAACTTCCCCTTGAAGTCTCTCTTTTCTAATATATAAAAAAAATCATCGCCAACTTGAAATTTATGATCTACACGGTGTTTGTCATGCCTTTCCTTGTAGTTGCTCTGACTTCTTTCAATATGTTCCTGCACTGTGTGATGTATCAATTGAATTTTCTCTATGAACTTCCTTGCCTTATCGATGTCGTTGTGACCATCGATGGTGACATCTTTCATAAATATGAAGTCCAATGGCAATCTTGGCAAGTACCCAAGACATACCTCAAACGGCAATGTGTTTGTGGAAGAATGTTTTGCCCTGTTGTATGCATGTTTTATGTAATGCAACTGTTCATCCCACAACTTGGGATGTTTGCTGCAATATCCTCTAAGAAGATGAATGACTATCCTATGGACCACCTCGGTTTGTCCATCTATTTGCATATGAAAGTTTGTACTCTTCTTCAACTTTGTGTCCATCATCTCCCACAAATTTGACCAAAAATTCCCAACAAATCAGGAATCTCGATCACTTACAATGGAAGTAGGAAGACCAAAATGAACCCAAATGTTTTGGAAGAAAATATGAGTTGTTTTTTCAGCTGTAATTTTCTTTTTACATGGTGTTAGTATACACATTTTGTTGAACCTGTCTACAACTACATACAAGTAATGATGGCCTTTCCTTGACAATGGAAGACCTCCTACAAAATCCATTAAGATACTCTCCCATGGACGTGAAGGTACTGGAAGTGGACTATACAATCCAAGTTTCCTGATGCTAGGCTTACTTGTTGCACACAAAGAACATCCTCGAATGAAATGAGATACATTATCAAACATGCGTAGACAATAACAATACCTTTGGAGATTCGCTACTGTCTTGCCTACACCAAAGTGTCTAGCAATCAATGAAGAGTGTGCCTCCCTTATGATATTGTTTCTTTCTCCTCGTGGAATACATAGCTTGCCCAAGTGATACAATAAATTGTTATGTACATGGTAATCTAACTCTTCAATTTGGTTTCCTTGACTCAAGCTTGCATACACATCTTGAAAGTCGTTATCATATGCATATTGCTCAATGTAACTTTCATGCAAAACAGAATTGTGCTTGAGTATAATACATGAACTTACAATAGGCCTAGAAAGTATATAAGATATCTTATTGTAGATTCCATTTTTGTACTTGATAACCAAATGAAAATTTTGTAGAAAACCCATCCATCTAAAGTGTTGTGATTTCTACAACTTTGACTATGACTATAAGTACTACAATGTTTGATGATCGGTATGGATAATTGTCTCCTTCCCCATCAAGTAGTGTTTCCATTTTTTGACACTTCGTACCAATGTGTAAAGTTCTTTTTCATTAGGATAGTTAGTTATAGCTCCATTAAAAATTTCTGAATGAAAATGAAATGGGCTTGCCATGCTACATAAGAACTTCTCCCATGGTGTAATCACTAGCATCCATTTTAATCTCAAATGGTTGTCTAAGATCTAGAAGAGCCAATAATGGTGTTGAATGGATATTTTGCTTGAAAGCATCAAATTCTTTCTGTTGTACATCTCCCTAATGGAATATTTTCTTGACACTAGTTAATGCATGTAGTGGAGTTGCAATGGAAGAAAAATTAGCAATAAATTTTCTCCAATATTGTGCTGCCCCTAGAAAGCTTCTTACCTCTGTAACTGTATTGGGCTTGGGCCAATTCAGAATTATCTCAACCTTAGAGGGGTCTATCTTCATCTCACGTCATCCAAAAATGTGTCCCAAATACATTAAAGAAGTATTTGCCAAATTCACACTTTGACATCTTTAAAAACAAGTGTTCTTTTTCCAAGACATCAAGTACTTTGTTCACATGCATGACATGTTCATCTCTAGATTTGTTGAATATGAGAATATCATCTAATTAAACAATGACAAATTCATATAGAAATGGTCTCAATACATCATTCATAACTCTCATGAAAGTAGATGGAGCATTTGTAAGATTGAAAGGCATAAAAAGCCACTCAAACAATCCTTGTTTAGTTTTAAATGCAGTTTTACAAATGTCCTCTTTAGCTATTCTAACTTAATGATAACCACTTCGTAAGTCCAACTTAGTGAAATACTTTGCATACCTCAACTTATGAAGAAAATTGTCAATTCTTGGGAGTGGATAATGATTCTTTACTGTGATTTTGTTCAGTGCATGGAAATCCACACATATGCGCCAAGTCTCGTCCTTCTTTGGAACCAAGACAATAGGTGAACCACATAGCGAAGTAGATGGGCATATGATACTTTTTTTAACAATTCTTGAATTTGCTTCTTGTTTTCCATGCTCTCTATAATCGACATGTGATACATGCCAATGTTTGGAAGTGGAACATCCTACTACAATTGTATCTCATGCTGAATTCCCCTCTTGGGAGGTAAGCTCTTTGGTTCCTGAAACATCTTGCCATGCTTGCTTACCATATCAAACGAATCAGATTTTAAATTTGTTGGGTGTGGAACCTGATTATCTTTTGTATTCAAAGGTTCTTGCTGGATGTATACCCTAGGAATACTGTACACCCCTCCACGCGGGGGGGTGAGGGGGGGACTTTTCCCCCCTGCAGGGGTTCAGGGGGGGTGATCCCCCACAACTGGGGGGTTCGGGGATAGATGTTAAATTGCCTTGTAAAAGTCTAGTAATATCTAGTCAATCTAGGTCGTTCATTAGGTGGATGATTTGACGGTAGAAGTTATGTTTAGTCTAGGGTATTTTGCCCTAGAAGGCAACCACTCACTATATATGAGGGAATTGTATTGCATCTATGTATATATGTATTTTGAGTGAGGAAGAGAGAGGAGATTGAGAGTGAAGAGGGTGTTACAGTGGATCTGTTGTAGGTTGTATCTCTTCAGTTTGCTGGATAATATAAAAAGAAGGACAGGCTATTTCTCCATGGACGTAGCCCAAACTGGGTGAACCACGTATATCTGTGTCTCTCTTGTTTTATGCGTTTTCTGTGTTTATATTTCTGCAACATTTTATGTGTTCCATTGCTCTGTAATATATAATTTTCTAACAAAATTTTCATCACAACCTTCAAAAGATTCATGATCAATATCATTATTTTTCTTGATCATGAGAAGCACAAAATTTTTACTTGAATTTACTAGTCTCTTCATCTACCCTACACTAAACAAAGAAATGTTTAGCTTTTTGCGATGGGCTCTCACAATGTACTCCACTCCATTCTTGAGCAACATATATTTGTTTTCATGGCAATAAAATAGTGCTTTCCTATCTTACAAATAAGGACTTCCCAAAATGATTCCTGATATGTCAAGTGGAACTACATCTAACTGAACTTCATCAATGAAATTTTCGGTAAAGGAAAACTTGAATAAGCACTTCCTTTTAACCTGTAAATTTGCATTATTGACTATCCAACCCAATGGATATGGCTTATGATGAGGTACAATTTCAAGGATAAGCTTTTTGACCAAGTCTTCTGAAATTAAGTTTGATTATGACCCACCATTAAATAATGCATCAATATTTGTATGATTTGAAATTTCCCTACATGGAATAATTATATTCTTGATTCTTCATTTGGAGTGTTGTTGTGACTATGTGAGGAACTAGTGCTTGCAACAGCTTCTTTTCCTTTTGTAACCATGGCTGAAATCTTGGTCTCATCACCAGAATCTGATCTAAGATCATGTTGTGTGATGGTAGTCATATTTTGTTTTCCCTTATTGTTTGGTTTCTTATGCCTTAGTTCGGGATGTAATTTCCAACAATGGGATTCATCATTCCCAGCGTTGGAACAATGTTGGCATATGGTTTTCTCCCCTTATTTCTTGACACTTGCATTCTTCTTTCCCTTCTCTTTCTCCTTACCCTTGAATGGCTTCTTCTTACTACCCTCTTCCTAAATGTTATTTCCTCTTGCTTCAAGGTGTGTGGCTTGCACACATACCTCATCCAAATTGCCTGGATTGAACATAAGGATAGTGTGTTTTAAATAGGAATGTAAACCCCCAATATATTTCAACAATGTATCTTGGGAATTTAAATTTACTCCTAACAACAAATCCCTCTTTCTAAACTCCTGGGTATAGTCTTGGACTATTTGGCCTTTAATTTGCCTAAAATTTTGCCAACTCATAATGGATTTTTGCATATAGGCTAAAGGATAAATCTGTCTTTTATTTACAGAAACAAATTCAATCCAAGAAATGGATATCTTACCATGAATTCACATTTCCTCTTGAGTCTTTTCTTCCCACTAGACTAGTGCTTCTCCTTCTAGCTTCAATGAAGCCAACTGGATCTTTATGTCATCTTCTTGAAGGTTCTGAATTATGCAATAAACCTCCGATTGTCAAATCCAATTGTCTAACTTTTATGCATTCAATTCACCATTGTACATGGGAAGTTAAAACTTAATGTCGAATTTGAGTAAGGTAGTTTTTTCCTTTGGTAGAAGTGGAAGATGTTGTTGTTTCAGATGTTGAGGATGATGAAGATGATGAGGAAGATGAAGATGGTGGAGATGGAGGAGGCTTTCCTCCATTACCCTTTGAATCCTTCTTTTCATCTTTTTTATCTCCTAAGCTTCCCTCTCCATGTGGAGGCTTAGAACTCTCTCCAGCCATTCTAGTATTCCTCTCTTCATATAGGACTCTAACCATGTTGGTTAAGTCATAGAAAGCTTTCTTGAATACTTCCTCTTCTGAAATACCTCCAGTCTCTCTTGCTCTAGACATGATGGCTTTTGATTCAAGCTTAGTTTCTGGTACTACTTGTACCTCCTCAATCTCAATTGAAGGTAAAACTTGAGGTGCTTCAAGTGCAGCTAGAATTGGAACTTTGGGTGGATATTGTGTTCGTGTGGCTCTCCTTCTACTAAGTATTACCTCAGGAGTTGCAACCAACAGTTTCCCTTCTCCTCTCTATAACTTTAACCTTGTAAGCATCACAATTTTTCAACCATTAAACCCATACTTGCACAAAACCCAATCAATCAAGAAAATAACCTTTGCTCTGATACCAACTTGATCTGTTGTTGAATGTTAGTTTTGTTGTGCTAATTTCAACTTCAAATTTATAAACAAATGCTTGTCAATTGCTTCATGTGCATGGTTCTCTTATGGTGTTTGTGATTAGAAATAGGGAAATTTTATCAAGTTTTATGTGAAATATATGAGCAAAATAGCATGAAAAACAAGTGCTAAACAACAGCAATGAAAAGTACAGCAAACCATCAACATGAACACTTAACACAGTGTTTTGATGAAGGAGTTCACCCCTCCTGGGCTACATCTCCTTGGTCCATCTTCCATGGCTTGGGCCTTTGTATTAGCTCAATATGGAGAAAAAAATGTTGTTTACAAAGCTCTACTACTCTTGAAACCTATTTCAATGTGTTCAAAATGCTCAAATTAGCTAGGAACACACCTTTTCCTGAGCTCCATTTGGTCGAATTTTTCTCCAGGTATGACCAAAACTGCTTTCGCCTAGTAATCCTCCACTAAAACTGGAGGAAATCCAATTAAGTTCACTAAACTTGGAGGTTTTTCTGAATTTGGAGGATTCCCTTAAACATTCCGCTGAACTAAACCGGGGTTAATTAATGTTAAGCGCAATTAACTAGGCATTAATCTGAGTTAATTAGCACTAATTGCGTAGTTTAATGACTAACCATTTATGTTTGCGTTGATGGTTATGCAAAGGAGTCACATGGTAGAATTAACTGTGCTTGTTACGTTTTTTGTAGCCACCAATTGATAACCATTAGTTGTTACTATTTGAGTGTTCACATATGTCGCATTGAATGCGAGCAGTTATGTTGCTGTCAATTATGGTATGTGTTGTTTGTCGTTTGGATAACTATTTGTTGTTAGCGCCGGAGTGTTCTCATGGGAGTGCTGGCCCTCCTAACCCCCAACCATAACATGTTATAAATTTAAATATGTGCGGTAAATGTTATGGTTAAGTTGTAATATTTTGGTGTGGTGGCAATGCATTGTGGTTGTTCAGTGCAGGTCATGGGTTTGACCCCCCCCCCCCCCCCCCCCTTCCATAAAAATTTTACTATGCATCAATTATGAGGTCCTTTGGGGAGGGAAACATGGCATCCTCCATGCTTGTCACTTGTCCCCTCCTCATTATTCCTCTCTAAACCAATGAAAACATGCCATGTTACCACCTGCAAACTAACCACCATATGACACTTGGCGAACTTTGATTGGATATTGACCTCTGTTTACTTTGCCCAGTCACCTGCCACATCAGTAGTACGGACTGCTGACTGTGTAGTGACTCTACACATTTTTCTTTAAATTCCATTGTTTTGCAAAGCATATGGAACGCGGTATCTTCATCATATGAACTCGGTTTTCAATGAAACGAGTTGTGTTGGGAATTTTCCACCCAGACGGACATAATCATTCAGGTTTCAAGCCATTTTGAGAACTTTGATTTTTGAGCTAAATATTGAGCACCTGATCACTGAGTCATAGTGCTTGTCTTGTTAGGCTTACTCAAGCCTATTTTGTCCTGTTAGCTTTGCTATGAAAAAGGATAAAAAACGGATTCAAACACTCTCAAAGGCTGCAAATACACTTATAATCATGCCAAAGGATCCATTATTGCTGTTGAAATCTTCAAATTTTGACTAAAAGCCTTCCATCAATTGAAAAAGTTGCAGGAGGAAAGCCCTTTGGAGGGCGGAAATACACTATCAGGAGGCGAAAATACTCCAAAAACCATGCAAAAATTAAAAGCGTAGGCATAAAAGACCGAATTAATATCAGCCGTTGGATCTTGCCGACCAACGGTCCAGATCGCGTCGGCATATCGCAAGTCGGAGGAGAAAGGCAGCAGCAGCGATGTGGAATATTGCGCGATGAGTGATTGCCGATATCACTATCGGCGTATCACTATCGGCGTTTCCAATGGAGCATGGGCCTTTCGCATATATATTTGCGATCGCCGATATCGCTATCGGTGATGTCAAAGGGGCGGGGCTTTTAACATATGTATGTTGCGATGCGATGGGCCAAACCCGACGGCTGTTCAATGCTCCATTTTATAATATTTCAAATCCACGCCTGTCGCATTTTCATTGTATTTTGTGTATTTTCTTTGTATAAAGAAAATACAAAGGAGGCCTGGTGGGTGTCGATAGCGATGAGGCTCGGACCCGATGGGATTATAAATGATTTTTGTTAAAATTTCAAGTCCGCGCTGAGGCCATTTTCATTGATTTTGGGCGCGTTTTCTTTATATAATGAGATATGAGAAAATACAAAGGAATGCCTGGGCAGGTGCCGATTGTAATGGGTTTCGGATCCGAAAGGGTTCGAAAGTAAAATATACATATTATTCAAATCTGCCAAAGCCATTTTCAGGATTTTGCAGCAGTTTATGTGTATTTTTCAAATATTAAAAAGCAGAAGATTGGCCGGTTAAGACATGCATTGTGACCCGAAAGGCGGACCCGATAGATGAATGAACCATGCCTGAACCTTTTAAAAGTCAAAATTGAAGCAGTGATGGGCGGGAATGAACAGTTTGGGCAGTGTTTCACTGTTTTAAAGCAACACAGTCATAATGGAGCCGTTTTTAATATTCAGCAGCCGCAATTAATCAGCAGTATGGCCGAGGAGGAAGCAGGACACCGCTTATCTGATCAGAGCATTCAATGGTTATGGTTCCATTGGTATTTCACGCCACCTGCTCAAAGGAGGACTGCAGAGCACCAGAGGGGTCAAATCCATTTACAACACAGCCAGATTTGTATCAGAGGCCAATTTCTGAAGGTAAATGTGGTTGGTGACCATTTATGGGCTCCTCCACGCATGGGTAGCAGAGATATTGTGTAATGAGACACCATATATACCGAAAAAACAGATGTAATGAGGTTGATGAGTGTTTGATGAATGATAGTTTTGTTGTTGCCTTTAACTTCTGGATACTGTAAATACTATGAGACCTGCAGCTTCTGGTCTTGATTTTCAACTAATACAAGCTTCTTTTTGATGAGCCCCAAATTTGGTAACATTTTGGGCTCATTTGGCCTAATTATCCTTGTCCAATCCTTCATTTTTCATAACTTATGCATTATTTTTTAGTATGTTTATGTCATTTGTATGAATAAGGGTAGTCACTCTTCCTAGGTGGCTAACACGTGCTCATTTCAGGTTTTTTGACACATGTTGGAGCAAAACCGAGCAGTCATGGGCTAGGAGACAACCAAGCTTGGGTTGAGGATTCGTAGGGGGGTTGTCTATGGCATTAAATAGCCTCCCTCGAGATCTTCACCCCCAACTCCAAGCTCCAAAGGCCACCAAAACTGGATCTAGAAGGCAGCCAAACAGATTTTTGGAAGGAGTTGTTCACTCACAGTTTGGGCAGCCAAGTCCCATAGATTTAGGAGGCCAGCTAGGGCCTCGTGGTGTATAAATGTTAAGGCCTCAGCCTTCATGAGGGACTTTTTGGAAACTCTTGCATACTTTGCACTACAGTGCTGCTAGCTCCATTTTGTTCTCTTGTAGCCATTGTTGGCATAACTCTTGACTTATGATTATTTTTTGATAATGAGAAGCAGTCAGATTTGATATCAGCTCTGAGTTTTCTATAGGAGCCATAGCTCTCAGGGTTGGGCCCAACCTGAGAGCCTAGGGCCTCCTTCTTTGTATTGTTATCTTTTCTTTATGCATTGTGATTTTCCTTTTATGCATTTGAAACGTGGTTCTGTTGAGCAAGATTTAGTTGTGTTGGTTAAATAGGTCACTGTTGAGGAATAGAATTGCTTCAGATGTGTAGAATAGATTGGTAGGATAATAATCGATAAAGCTCCAGGAAAAGGGGTTGTCCACACTCTCAGTTTCACCTCTCCCTTATTGGATCAAGGGCTGGAATTGCAGAAACAGTGCTGCCCAACAAAAACACTAGTTTGCTTGACCATGCAATCTTTGGTGTAATGTCTTCATTTTTACAAGTTAGTCATGCGTTCAGACCTTTTGAGATGTTTCTTTGCTTAAGTGTTGTACATGATTCTCTTTATAAATAAAGCTGATGTTCATTTGTTTCGTTGACAGTTAGGATAGATTAGCTAAGATTTCGATTGTGTGCAGGACTTGGTTGACTCAGTTAAGTGTACACCGTATAGGGCATCTCCATCACTCTCTCATCCACCTAAGCTTCGTCCAGGCCAGCTGCTCCATCTCCTAGTTAGGTTCCTCGTCTCACAACTGTTCTTCTGCCCACGTAACCCTACCTTCTTGCTCTTCCATTGTCTTAGCCTTCTTTAAGTCAAGTCAGCTTTCCACACCCTCTCATCACTCCATCCACCAGCCCCTGGGTCATTTTAGGCCCCTACCCTACCTCCCTATCTATTCATGCATCTTCTCTCACTCACCCATCCTCCAAAATCCAATTTTAAAACATCCTGTAGAAATTTCTGAACATCCTGTAGAAATCCCTGGAACATCCTGTAGAACCCCCGCATACTTCCTATAGAAGCTCACAAATGAGGTTGCTGGATAGCCAAACTTTGTGAAACTCTCTGGAAGGGTGTTAGGGACTCCTTAGACCCTCTCTGAACCTTCCCAACCTTTTCCAAGCATTTCTCTTCCTTGATCCACCCCTGCACAGTAAAAAGCCAGTTAAAACACATGCATGATAATTCTGATAACTTATTTGAAAATACAAAAAGATGTTTCCTTCAGATAGAGGTAGCCTAGACATGTGCATTTTACCTTCATAGAAGTAATGGCATCTCTTTTAATAGTTTGCATTCTCTCCTCTGCATCAGTAGGACTAGCTGGTAGAATTAGGGTTTGCTAGGGTTTATGTTACTTTTTGGCTTTCAATTTCTTTCTGCAAGTAGATCAGCTTCCTTTGAGTTAGCTTCCATCCATCAGTTAAAAAGCTTCTTCTAAGAGCTCATAGAAGTTGGCTTAAGCCCCTAGCAGACTTGTGCTAGCTGACCAAGTGACAGCTGCGGCAAGAGCTAGTACTTGTGCATACAGCACCGTCGCTTCCAAGTTTGTTACGAACTACCGGGTTGATAAAAGTAAAGAAGGGAGTCCCAGGAGTTGCAGCATTATTGCTGCAATACTGGAGCCCACCATCTTTTTGGCGTCGTTGCCGGGGAAGCATCAGAGTATTGGTGATTGTTTCTTTTCTTCTATTTTCCTACACTCGCCTTCTGCTAAATAGTTTATTTCATTTCCATTCTGCAATTTCATTTCCGCAATTTCAATTCTGCAAGCGTAGCTTAGCATTTCAATTCTGCAAGCATAGAGTAGCATTTCAATTCTGCAAGCGTAGATTAGCATTTCAATTCTGCAAGCGTAGACTAGCATTTCATCCTGCAATTTCATTTGAGCAACATAGCTTAGTCCTTTCCTGCTTTCATTTCAATTCTGCGTTTTCATTTCAGCAAGATAGCTAGTTGCAGTTCAATCTATTTTCAGTTTTGCAGGTGCTAGAAACAAAGCAAAAAGCAATCAAAAGCCTTTCCATTTCATGCCTCGTAGGAACAGAGATAAAACCGGCAAATTCTTACCCAACACCCCCACCACTTCACTGAGTCACCCTTCTCTCTTCTTTGGTGACAGTGATCCAGAAGAACCTATAGGTGAGCCTCCTGAGATATACGAAGATCCTATAACAGAAGAAGAGTTAGAGAACACTCCACCTGAAGCCATGGCTGAAAACCAAAACGGTAGAAGAGAAGATGAGAGAATAGAAGGTGCCTTTCCCATCCGAGAGACCAATGGAGACATGAAAATGAAAAACATAAGCCCCTCCGCTTTACCTCACTTCCATGGATTGACTACTGAAGACCCTGATACCTTCCTGTTTGAGTTTTTTGTCCTTTGTCGAACCTATGACTATACAGAAGATGAGCAAAAATTGAAACTCTTTCCCTCTACCCTCAAGGATGCAGCATTACGCTGGTTCATGGGCTTACCTGGAAACAGTATCACCACTTGGGCTCAGATGCAGCAAGCTTTCAATACCAAATACCGGGACTACTGTAGGTCCAAGGAAGCCAAGGGAGAAATCTTTCGGATGACCATGGGAAATGATGAGTCTTTAGAAGATTATGAGGAAAGGTTCCAACTTAGCTATAAACAGGCCAGGTGCACACTTGACCCTGAATCTCTCAAGTTGGTCCTGCTCCGAGGAGTCCCTGAAGACCTTCTAGATACCCTTCACATGCTAGCTGGAGGAGATATTTACCAAATACCTTATGAGGATATAAAGACTATGTTTAGAAACCACTCTAGGGCAGCCCGGACAACTGTCTGATCTTATGTTGGGGCAAGTAATCTGTCCAAAGTATTTGGATCCCGGGAGTCCTGTAGTTGATGTCCACATCAATGGCACCATCATACCCCACACTTTGATTGATTTAGGGCTGCCATTAATGTGATGACCAGGGATACCATGCTCAAACTCAATCTTAAGGGTTCCTTAAGGAAGACCTCGACGGTCTTGCAGTTGGCAGATCGCTCCACCGTGACTCCCGAAGGGATTGTGGAGGATGTCTTGGTCTCTGTTGACTCTTGGGAGTATCTTGCGGACTTCTTGGTTCTTCAACCAAAGGCAAAGCTTACTGAATACCCCCTTATTTTGGGAAGACCTTGGTTAGCCACTGCGGATGCTTACATAAGCTGCCGAGTAGGAAACATGACCATCAAAAATGGTCCTATGTCCAAGCAGCTAGTCCTATACCCTCCTGCCCAACCTCTATTAGAGCATGACTTACCACTTTGGTTGGAAGAAGGAGAAGAGGATGAGGTGTACTCTGCACCCTTGTGCACCTTAGAAACCACCAGGGGAGGTCCTCAAACTGAGGATGATTTGATTGAGACCTTGATTCAGAATCCGCCTCCCAGTGCATTGTCCTTAGAGAAATTGGTGGAGGATACTCAAGCCAGCACCTTAGTGGACCTTTGTGTGACTGATCCAATCTCTCCCAGAGTTAAAAATGTGGAGTTTGGCCCCGAGAGAACGTTAAAGATCAGCTCCTCCCTATCTCCTTCCCAGGAAAAGGAGCTGTATAGTCTGCTGGCCAGTCATCTAGATGCTTTTGCTTGGAGCTATAAGGAGATGAAAGGAGTCCATCCTTCAGTCTGTACCCATCACATCTACATTAAAGAAGATTGTAAACCGGTCAAGCAACCTCAGAGGAGAATGAATCCAGCCCTTAAGGACATTGTCAAAGAAGAATTGCAAAAATTTTTGGATGCAGGATTCATCTACCCCATCTCGAATAGCGAGTGGGTGTCCCCTCTGGTGTTGGTACCCAAGAAAAATGGAAAGTGGAGAATCTATGTGGACTACTGAGAACTGAACAAAGCCACCAAGAAAGACCACTTCCCTTTGCCTTTCATAGATCAAGTGTTGGATGGACTGGCGGGAAAGAAGTTTTTCTCTTTCCTAGATGGGTTCAGTGGGTATAACCAGATCCAAATCAGCCCGGAAGACCAAGATAAGACCACCTTCACTTGTCCTTGGGGTACCTTTGCTTACCAAGTCCTTCCCTTTGGGCTATGCAACGCTCCTGCCACTTTCCAAAGAGCAGTATTGAGCATCTTTTCTGAGCTGGTCCATGATTCGGTGGAAATCTATATGGATGACTTCACTCCTTATGGGTCCAACTTCCAGGAAGCATTGTCCAATCTAGGAAAATTTCTAACCAAGTGCATTGAGATGAACCTGTCCCTTAGTCCTGAAAAATGTGAATTCCTGATGACTAAAGGGACCATGCTAGGACATACCATTTCTCACCAAGGATTGCAGGTGGATCCTAATAAAATTGCTCTCATAAAAAAGGTTCCACCTCCTCAGAAGGTAAGAGATGTGCGGAGTTTCTTAGGCTTAGCAGGATATTATAGAAGCTTTATTAAAGACTTCAGTAAGCTAGCCTCGCCACTGTTTGGCCTCTTAGCAAAAGATGTTGAGTTTAAATGGACGGACGACTGTCAAAGGGCTCTGAATGAATTAAAGGATAAGTTGGTGTCCGCCCCGATATTGAGAGGTCCAAACTGGGCCCTACCTTTCCACATCCACACTGATGCCTCGAACAAAGCCATAGGGGCAGCCTTAGGACAAGTTGAACAAAAACTCCCATATGCCATATACTTTGTCAGCAAAAAATTTTCCAAGGCATAAATGAATTATACTGTAACTGAGAAAGAGTTCTTGGCCATGGTCCATGCCCTGAACAAGTTCTGACACTACATCACTGGCTATCAAACATTTGTACATACTGATCATGCTGCAATTAGATATTTAATGAATAAACCAGATGTGAATGCTCGTATTATTAGATGGTTACTTTTGTTGCAGCAGTTTGATTTGACTATCGTTGACAAACCAGGTAAAGAAAATGTTGTTGCTGACTTCTTGTCTAGATTGGATTTACCTGCAGGTGAAGATGGAACAGTGGATGACCAGATGCCAGATGAACATCTGTTTGCTATCTCAGTACTCTCTCCATGGTTTGCTGATATAGCAAACTATCTGGTCTCAGCACAGTTCCCTCCGCATCTATCTTCAAAAGAGAAAAGCAGAATTGTGAGGAAAAGTGCCTCATTCACTTGGATCGGGGGCAACCTGTTCAAACTTGGCCCTGATCAGATCTTAAGGCGTTGTGTAAGGGAGGAGGAAGTCTTTGACATCCTCCTAACCTGTCATGATGGGCCTTGTGGAGGACATTTTGCAGCCAAGAGGACTGCCTTCAAAATTCTACAGGCAGGCTACTATTGGCCCACGCTTCATCAAGATGTCAAGAGATATATCAACCAATGTGATCGATGCCAAAGGATGAGGAAGCCGACTCTAAGGGACGAAATGCCTCTCCAATCTCAAGTGACTCTTGAACCATTTGAGAAGTGGGGTATGGATTTTGTGGGTCCTATCAATCCTCCTTCAAGGCAAAGGTCTTACATCATTGTGTGCACAGACTATCTGACAAAGTGGGCAGAAACCAAGGCAATCAAAGCAGTGACAGAAGAAAAGGTGGCTGAGTTTTTAAGAGAAAACATCTTCTACAAATTTGGCTACCCAAGAGAGTTAGTCACCGATCAAGGAAGCCAGTTCACCTCCAACTTAATTGAAGACTTGCTCGCTCATCACAAGATCAAGCATAGGACTTCCACCCCCTATCATCCTCAAGCAAATGGGCAGGTGGAAGTCACCAATAGAGCATTAGAAGGGATTTTGACTAAGGTGGTGAGCAGCAGCAGAAAGGATTGGGCAGATCGCCTGGTTGAGGCCACTTGGGCTTACAACACCACTTGGAAGACCACAACCGGCTTCACACCTTATGAGCTGGTCTATGGGAAGAGAGCTTTGCTATCAATTGAGTTCGAGTACAACACATTGAGGATGGCAGCTCAGCTGGACCTAGATCTCAGCCATGCCCAACAAGAAAGGTTATTGTAGCTGAATGGGCTAGATGAACACCGAATGCAGGCCCTTCTCCACTCAGAAGTGGTTCAACTTCAGAGGAAGATATGGCATGACCGGCACCTCAATGACAAACAATTCCAGCCGGGAGATTGGGCGCTGCTGTATGATTCCAGACATAAGGATTTCAAGGGGAAGCTGAGGACAAGATGGCTAGGACCATATGCAGTGGAGAAGTGTAATGACAATGGTTCTGTTCTTATTCGGACCATTGATGAGGAAGCCATCCCCATGCTCGTCAATGGGCATCGACTAAAGATCTACAGGAAACCTCTTTCGAGGCAAGAGTTCATCAAAACTGTGGAAAAATCAGTGCTGGTCATAGAGAAGGGTTTTGCCTCTGTTTTGGGCATACCCTGAGCATCATAATATATATATATATATATATATATATATATATATATATATATATATATATATATATATATATAATAAAAAAGATCCTTGGGTGAAAACCTTTCTGAGGCACCCAAGGCAGATGGTAGGGGTGAAAACCTCATTGAGGCGCCCCTGCTATCTCTCTGAAAAAGAATTGGAATAAAAAGACCCTTGGGTGAAAACCTCTTTGAGGTGCCCAAGGCAGATAGTAGGGGTGAAAACCTCATTGAGGCGCCCCTACTGTCTCTTAAAAAAAAAAAAAGGAGAAAAAGAAGAAGAGAAAAAAGAAAAGAAAAAAGAAGGAGGCAGAAACAGAAAAACAGGCTTAATCTTTGGAAATTGATGCAGGTTGCAGGTATTCCATGCAAAAAGGAGGCCTCTCAACTCAAGGACAAGGGTCCCTACCATGCTACCAGGCGACCTCACCAGCACTCCCTCCATAAACACTCATCTCTTCCAAGGTTTGGGCACAATCTGGTCATAGTTTAGCCTTCTACAGGAAGCTACAGGACTTTCTACAGGAAGTTCTGTATTTCTACAGGAAACATCCTGTAGAACCTTTGGACGGGCCAGGACCGACTATGTAGAAGAATTTGAAGCTCGAAGTCCGATGAGGAGGCATGCAACCAATTTTTTTCTCCATCCCCCACTGCTGTCGCCTCCTTTCACCACCATTGCTGCCATATGATTGAAATACCTGCACAGTCATACCAGAACGTTGGACTCTCAGAAAAAATATTTTTAAGTGGGAAATAAAGCATGCAGAGGCTCAACGCTTTACCTGTCAAGGCAATCTAAGGACCCTGCACCTGTGAACGTGACTCCACTATTTCGGCATGCACCCCAGGAGGAGAAACGGCTACAGGATGTCCTACAGGAATCCTGTAGCAGTTGATCCGACTAGAGCACACACCATGAAGGAACCTGCAACTCATGAAGCCGGCGCATGCACCATCCACAGCCAGGAAACCGGTCTCGCAACCAGCAGCAGTCAATGAAGAGGAGCTCCCGTGCCTGTGCACGAAGCAGCAGCAAGCGGATCCATCATCCCTCATCCTGAAGCATGAGAAAAATCACGTCCACGGCCGCACAGGTAAGTGCCTCACCCTGTTTCATCAAATTACATAAGTTATACTCTAAAATGTGCGTAACTATGGAAATGAATGGATTGAACAAGTCGGGTAGCCATTCAACTAGCCACCACAACCAGTCCGACGGCCTCGTCGGATCCGAAAGGCTTTGGTTATGTCGACAAGACAGGAAATGGACACGTGGGAAGCGTCCAGTCGGAGAGAAGCGGCGATCTAACAGGAATGGCGGTGGTAGATATACAGGGAAGGATTTGGCGGTTAGGCATACATGTAGCGGAATGATAGCAGGTGACATCGGCCAACGGGCTGACGGGGACAGCTCACCCCCGCGCCACGAATTCTGCAGAAATTCAAATCCGCCGGCTGAATCACTTATGGCGCACTGCAGTCATTTATTCTCAACCGTTTTGCAACCGAGTACGCCTCCTAAATTCTCTGAAGGCTGTTAACCCGAGTTCTCGGCCTATTCCAACGTCCTATTACTGCACAGAAGATCCAGAACCACTGAAGTGCTCCCCAGAATCCATGCATGACTTCTACAGGAAGCTGCGCTACAGGAAGCCCAACATTACGGAGGAATTTGGACTGTTCATGTCGAAGGTGGCAATTCTGGAATGAGGTAAGCCTGAGCATAGTTCTCCCATGAAATTGGTTCGAAAGGTGGTGAAGTCGACCTGTTGAAAGGGTAGGAAACCGTGAATTAAAGTCTGTGCATGAATTTACAAGCGTTTTCTTATCGCTACATGAGAATTGTCGTCGTAGTATGTATGCGGGATTTTCTCCAGGGTTTGATTTATAATTGAGCCACTGTTAAGGCTCACTTGTAGAAAGTTGTGAATTTTATAAACTGTGTGCATAACAGAGACATAGCTCTGCGCTCTGTCTAAGAAAATCCCGAAGATCCACTTCTGTATATGAGCAGGCAAGCTCAGGACAACAAAGCAAGTTTTTACCATGCCGGGAGGGTTCATTAGAAAAGAGCCTATAGACTCAAAGAAGTTACGGGAAACCCCTAAGGTGGTGGACTTGTTTTCTCGTGCACAATGGATGTCATTCTATGACAAGCTTCAAGGTCATGATGACGAGGTTGCAGAAGAATTCCTGCGATCCTTGAAGCCAAAGTCAAAGACATTGGCCGTTGTCAACTTCAGAGGATTGACCCTCAGACTCACCCCACAGTTCATTAGCAGAGTAACTGATCTACCGATGGGGGTACCCTGGGATAAGGAGGAGAGAAAACTGGGTCAGAAAGCTAAGAAGGAGTTCTTCTTGCCAGAGGAACAATTCTCAGAGGACAAGAATGGAGTTCGAAGAACCAGCCTACAGCCGTTCTGGAGTGAGGTCAGCCTCCAGATTATGAAGTATATTACGTGCGAAGGGCGATTTAGCATCGTGTATGGATATCATTTCCGGTTGCTCACAGAACTCAGGCACCAAATGGACCTACCCTCAGAGAAAAAGTTGAGCATTCCTTACTTCCTCCTGCAATCCATGACTGAGTGTGCCACCAAACTGAGAGAGGGAACGCCAGACCAGATAGCCCATCATGGGCTCATCAAGCTCCTCGTGGAAGATGCACTCCACACGTACACCGTCCCTCTCTCCTAGGAAACTTTTCGAAATTTGACTAAGGATGATGACATCCGAATTTTGGCTGAGGAGCTCACCTCCTCCAGCAGCGAGGAGAAGGAACACACTCAAGCAGAGAAGAAAGGTAAAGGCCAAGAAACCCTGGCCAAAACACCAAAGAAAGAACAGAAGGGAAAACAAGAGAAAAACCAAGCTGCCAAAATAGAGGGTGACAAAACCACACCAACACCCAGGGAGAAAAGACTACAGAGCAGGGTGGAAAGGACTGAAAAAGTCCACGTCAGTGAGGGCACCTCTAAGGCAGCCTCAGCAAAGTTAAAAGAAAAAGCACCCTCAGCCAAGCAGGCTAAAACGGTGTCGTCTGTTTCTACAGGAAGGTTAAAAATGACTTCTACAAGAAGCCAGAAATCAGCCACTACAGGGCTTTCTACAGGAAGTCCTGAGAAAGGAAAACAGTAGGAGAAAATGACCGAAATTCTTGCTAGGGAGGCAGCAGCTATGCTAGCCACCCTAAGTACCTCTCTCAAGCCAAAGGAAAAACGAAAGAGGGAGACTCCTCTGTATTTCAAAGCAAGGATGAGTGTAAGAATTAAAACCGGCAGGCCCCAACCTCCATCCAAAGACCCAATTACCATTGAAGACACCCCTACCTCGCCAAAGGATAAGTCCCCCTCCAAAGTGTCAGTCACTTATGAGCGGGGGAGCCCGAAGACAACTACCTGGAGGGAGAGAATGGAAAGGTTAGCTTCAAAAACCCCTCTACAGGATGCTGAAGCTGTTCTACAGGAAACATTGGCCAGGCTCAAAGAGACCGAAAGAATGGAGGGGGAGGCAGCCAAATCACCACAAAGGGAAGAAGAGGTAGAGCACATTATGGAACCTAGCCCCCAGCCTAGCTTGAGCTCTTATTATAACTTTTTGGAGGCAGGGAAAATCATTCCACAAAAATTCACAGTGCCGTTTTTCTTTGCACTGGAGGAAGAAAGAGTGAGGACCCACACATGGATGAGAATAGCTAAGTCTAAAGGAGTAGCAGATATAGGCCCCTTGGAGGAACAACTCAAGGAGGCAAGAAGAGAATTGGCTATGGCAAAACATGTGGGAAACTGCCAGCGAGTATTTCTATAGGAAGAGAATGAGAAGCTCAAACTGCAACTACAAGGACAGAGAAAAGAAAGGGGCACAGCATCAGAGGACACTACAGCAGAACCTCAAGGCAAAGAAGGAATGCAAGTTGATCTTGAGGAACTAAACCAGCAACTACAGGAAAGAGAATTGCAAGCAAACATAGAGATACAAGCTCTCAAACAGCAGGTGCAAGAAAAAGAGGCACAACTAGCCTGCATGGCCAGTTGGGCTATGGATGCTCTGCAATGTAGGCAGCCGGCCAAATCTTATGGCCTATACCTACGAGACCAGTGGCTGCAATTCCAAATTAATGCCTTGGCATAGAGGGGTATCTCCCAAATCCAAAACCCCCAGCAGTTCACATATTTATGCAACAACAGCTCAACAGAGGACAAGGCCAAGCTATCAGAGTTCTACCTCCATAATTTGGCCCTTCCAAATGTAACTTCATGGGACCCCAACATAATCGTGGGAGATATGTAGCTGATGGCACTAACCTCATGGTTAAACCATGAAGAAAAGAGAGCGACAGAGGTCAAAGATGTTATGAACCGAGAGTTACATGAACCACTGCTGATTAGAGCAGAGCCAGGGGACCCCACCGCATTGATATCAGCCCACCAGCACCTAGCAACCAACTCTTAGGCTTTATTAAAATACATGGATCAGCAGGCTCAGGCTATAGCACACTTCGAGGATATGGAGCGATTATTAGCGGACAATTGTGTTCATGCTTGCACCCGTAGGTGGAACACATTGTCCCATAGCCTCAAAATCAAGGAATATCACACTCCAACTAGAATGAGGGAGGCCCTAGCACGGGTGCCTCTCTACAAGAAGTCCATGCAGAACTTTCAGGCCAGCTGGATCGGCCTCAAGCTAAGCCCACCTTTGCTTTTGGGATTGGTAGAAGGAAGCATAGAAAAAGAAGAGCATAAGCAGTGGGAAGAGGTGGAAAAGAAGGCCGAGTTCCATGACAGTGAGGAGGATACTACTTCAGAAGCCTGGGATGTGAGAGTGGTGATTAAAGCAATGAAAGACGAGGAGCTGGACTAGTTGCTCAGGGATGAGCAATCATTTTAGCAGGGGGGTGATGATGAGCCCCAAATTTGGTAACATTTTGGGCTCATTTGGCCTAATTATCCTTGTTCAATCCTTCATTTTTCATAACTTATGCATTATTTTTTAGTATGTTTATGTCATTTGTACGAATAAGGGTAGTCACTCTTCCTAGGTGGCTAACACGTGCTCATTTCAGGTTTTTTGACACATGTTGGAGCAAAACCGAGCATTCATGGGCTAGGAGACAGCTAAGCTTGGGTTGAGGATTCGTAGGGGGGTTGTCTATGGCATTAAATAGCCTCCCTCGGGATCTTCACCCCCAGCTCTGAGCTCCAAAGGCCACCAAAACCGGATATAGAAGGCAGCCAAACAGATTTTTGGAAGGAGCTGTTCACTCACAGTTTGGGCAGCCAGGTCCCATAGATTTAGGAGGCCAGCTAGGGCCTCGTGGTGTATAAATGTTAAGGCCTCAGCCCTCTTGAGGGACTTTTTGGAAACTCTTGCATACTTTGCACTACAGTGCTGCTAGCTCCATTTTGTTCTCTTGTAGCCATTGTTGGCATAACTCTTGACTTATGATTATTTTTTGATAATGAGAAGCAGTCAGATTTGATATCAGCTCTGAGTTTTCTATAGGAGCCATAGCTCTTGGGGTTGGGCCCAACCTGAGAACCTAGGGCCTCCTTCTTTGTATTGTTATCTTTTATTTATGCATTGTGATTTTCCTTTTATGCATTTGAAACGTGGTTCTGTTGAGCAAGATTTAGTTGTGTTGGTTAAATAGGTCACTGTTGAGGAATAGAATTGCTTCAGATGTGTAGAATAGATTGGTAGGATAATAATCGATAAAGCTCCAGGAAAAGGGGTTGTCCACACTCTCAGTTTCACCTCTCCCTTATTGGATCAGGGGCTGGAATTGCAGAAACAGTGCTGCCCAACAAAAACACTAGTTTGCTTGACCATGCAATCTTTGGTGTAATGTCTTCATTTGTAGAAGTTAGTCATGCGTTCAGACCTTTTGAGATGTTTCTTTGCTTAAGTGCTGTACATGGTTCTCTTTATAAATAAAGCTGTTGTTCATTTGTTTCGTTGACAGTTAGGATAGATTAGCTAAGATTTCGATTGTGTGCAGGACTTGGTTGATTCGGTTAAGTGTACACCGTGCAAGGCATCTCCATCACTCTCTCATCCACCTAAGCTTCGTCCAGGCCAGCTGCTCCATCTCCTAGTTAGGTTCCTCATCTAACAACTGTTCTTCTGCCCACGTAACCCTACTTTCTTGCTCTTCCATTGTCTTAGCCTTCTTTAAGTCAAGTCAGCTTTCCACACCCTCTCATCACTCCATCCACCAGTCCCTGGGTCATTTCAGGCCCCTACCCTACCTCCCTATCCATTCATGCATCTTCTCTCACTCACCCGTCCTCCAAAATCCAATTTTAAAACATCCTGTAGAAATTTCTGAACATCCTATAGAAATCCCTGGAACATCCTGTAGAACCCCTGCAGACTTCCTGTAGAAGCTCACAAATGAGGTTGCTGGATAGCCAAACTTTGTGAAACTCTCCAGAAGGGTGTTAGGGACTCCTTAGACCCTCTCTGAACCTCCCCAACCTTTTCCAAGCATTTCTCTTCCTTGATCCACCCCTGCACAGTAAAAAGCCAGTTAAAACACATGCATGATAATTCTGATAACTTATTTGAAAATACAAAAAGATGTTTCCTTCAGATAGAGGTAGCCTAGACATGTGCATTTTACCTTCATAGAAGTAATGGCATCTCTTTTAATAGTTTGCATTCTCTCCTCTGCATCAGTAGGACTAGCTGGTAGAATTAGGGTTTGCTAGGGTTTATGTTACTTTTTGGCTTTCAGTTTCTTTCTGCAAGTAGATCAGCTTCCTTTGAGTTAAACTCCATCCATCAGTTAAAAATCTTCTTCTAAGAGCTCATAGAAGTTGGCTTAAGCCCCTAGCGGACTTGTGCCAGCTGACCAAGTGACAGCTGCGGCAAGAGCTAGTACTTGTGCATACAGCACCGTCGCTTCCAAGTTTGTTACGAACTACCGGGTTGATAAAAGTAAAGAAGGGAGTCCCAGGAGTTGCAGCATTATTGCTACAACACTGGAGCCCACCACTTTTGCTGTCACTTGCTCACTTTCCACTTCTCTTTCTTGTTCCAGGCTGTGCCTGCTTGCATTTATTTGATGTGCTATGGATTTTTAATATCAGAGGGGTTGTCATCCCACCTCTGTATTATAATTTAATGGTTCATTGGAAATGCTTGCAGATTGTTGTTGTTTTAATATCAGGGAGCTGTCATCTTGTCTATGTATTAACCAATAGTTTTTCAGAACTTTTAATTGGTTGCAGCTAGCCATCATAGGGTCTTGTGTATCTGCTGGTGTAATTAGTCTTCTCCATCATCACCTTTACCTTAAACTGTGAGTAGTTGGTAGTTGAAAGCCTTGTAGTTTGGGGGTCTTCACCCATGTCTGGGGATAATCATAGTAGGAGTGGTTATCTGGCTTAAATGTGCAGCATATCTTCATTTATCCATCATCTTATCCAACATAACTGTTGAAATTTGTAATGTTCCTGAGCATCACTGATTTACAACCTAGGTGAGTTTCTTAGGGTGATAACATTAATTGGCGCCGTTGCCGGGGAGAGGAGAATCGGAGCTCAAGCTTCCCTGGGAGAACGACATAGTTCAACCTTTGATGACAGACAAAGTTTGGAACACAGTATTGGTTGTAATCTTCTGTCTGGCGACTCCATTGGTGGAAGACCATCCTTTGGCGACTCCACGTTGAAGTTCTGGCTCAGTTTGTGAGGCATACTAGAAGAAATCCGCAGAAGTCTCCAGCTGAACCATTGCATGACCCTGAGAAAATTGTTAAATCGAAGAAATCATCACAGAAAGGGGCATTAGGATCAGGTAAGCCTAAAAACTCCGATTTATCTCTGAAAGATGAATTCATAACTAAAGAATTACAACTTGAATTCTTAGAGCCCAACACTGTTAATAAAGAAATTCCTTCAGAGATTAGTTCAGCCCCTTGTGCAGTTAGTTCCCCTTTGAATCTCAGTCCAAAGAAATCTTCCCATACTGTCCAAAACATCCCAATATCTCTGCCATCCAATACATTATTTCCTACTGCTCCATCTGCTAGTATTCCCCCACATATTCCAAACATGGTAGGACAGCAAGCACCTACTAAGATTGAGAGGATTGTTGCTGCTAGGTATGGGCCCTTAGTTTTGCCTACACCTTTAAATGCCATGCCTATAGGAGAATATCAAAAATATATGCCTAAATTTACTGGAACAGAGGGAGTGACAACAGAAGAACATCTTGAAGCCTTTTACAGTTATGCTGATAATTTAGATATCAGTGAGAATGATGTATGGATGAGAGTTTTTGTCCAAAGCCTTGATGGAGAGGCTAGGAAGTGGTTTAGAGAATTACCCCAAAGATCTATAACAGATATTGAAGCATTAGATGATGCATTTTTGAAGCAATGGGGAGATAAGAAGGACTTGTTGTATTATCATACAGAGTTTGGAAACTTGAAAAGAGGAAAGGGTGAGTCTTTGCCTGACTTCAATAAAAGATTTAATAGAATGTATAGTAAGATACCAGCTGAGGTAAAGCATACCCCCACTGCCGCCAAACTCACATATGCTAATGCTTTTGACTCTGAGTTCTATTTATTGTTGAGAGAAAGACGTTGTGCTACTCTGGGTGATATGCAAGAAGCAGCCCTGGAGGTGGAATCCAATATTATGGCAGCAGAGAAGTTAAAGAGTCAAGTTGATAGAAGAAGGCTGAGAGGTGAGGCTTCTTCCTCCCCTGCATCAACTTCAGAGCCTAAATTGGAGAAAATGACTAAAATGATCGAGTCATTGGCCGCTAAAATTTCTAAGTTAAAGGTTGAGCAGACTTCAGGTAAAACAAGGCAGCAAAACACATTTGCTCCAAGAAATCCAAAACCATTTAGAAAAGCAAATGAGCAGCTACAAATTATGCAAAGGGGTGAAGAAGCAAAAGAAGATCATAAAGTTAAAGCTCCCTTTCAAAATGTAGTCATGGAGGGGAAACAATTTGAAGAAGATGAGGATGAAATTCACTGCTTGGAGGATAAGGGCAGCGCTGCATTTTTAACATTGGCCGAATATGAAGAGTCATTGCTGCAAGAGAAAAACAGTCAGAGGTGGGACAGTGGTGCTGTTCTGCAATCTGGTGAGCAGCAGCAAAAATATAATCTAAGATCCAATGCAAAGAATGTCAAAGAAAATTTTGCACAAGAAGCAGCTGCTCAAACAATGCCACAGAATAGCAGGAAAAGAAGACCAGCAGCTGATCCTGTCACCCTCAAAGCTCCAGTTCAAGAGGTAAAAACTGCTGATAAAGTATTCTCTTCTTTTAGTTTTGAGTCAGAAATTCAAAAATTGAAAATATCCATGCCTCTGGCTGAGTTGGTGAAGAGTGAATTATTTAGAAAACCCATCCTTGAGGCCCTTGAACTAGAATCTAAACAAACCTCCATTGACTCTGTCAATTTGCAAGATGACAAGCCTGCTATTGTGCTTAGCCCCATGATTGAACCTGCTGATAATAGTTCTCCATCTTTCTATGTTTCATTAACCATCCATGATAAAATCCTCCACAATTGCCTGCTAGACACAGGGGCCAGCCACAATCTAATGCCTAAAACTGTTATGGAAGAGTTAGGCCTTGATATCACTAGACCTTATCATGATTTGTTCTCTTTTGATTCAAGGAAGGTAAAATGCCCTGGATTAATTAAGGATCTGGCCATTACCCTAACCTAGCTGCCCATGAAAAGTATGATGATGGATATAGTGGTGACCGATGTTCCTCCAAAGTTTGGTATGTTGTTGTCTAGAGGGTGGATTAAGAGACTAGGTGGGACACTGCAGAATGATCTATCTTATGCAACTGTTCCAGTGTTTGGAGGAGAAAGAAGGAGGTTATATAGAGAAGCATAACTGGAATATATCATTAGTGATGAGAAGAATCCTACAAACCATCCCATATATGCAGTGGACACTGATTTTGGAGCTTGCATTCTCCAAATAGAAGAATCTCAGAAGGCTGCATTGCAGATCAGGAAACCAATAGCTCAGGCTGAGCATGATTCAGGAGGTCAGATTTGGGAGATGTTCTTTGATGGAGCATGTACCAAGGAGACTGCAAGAGTAGGGGTGGTGCTAGTATCTCCACAACAAGAAACGGTTCAATTGTCTCTAAAGCTGGTTTTTCAAGTGACAAATAACATAGCAGAATATGAGGCACTGCTGTTGGGCCTTCATGCAGCCAAAGATAGAGGGATAAAAAATCTGAGGGTGTTTGGAGATGCTGATCTGATAATTCAGCAAGTAAATAAAACATTCCAAGCAAAGCATCAAAGGCTGAGAGCTTACAGAGATGAGGTATGGAGAGTCAAAGAGTTCTTTGATTTTTTCTGCATTTCATATATTCCTAGAGCCCAAAATCAGCTTGCTGATTCCCTTGCTGTTTCAGCTAGTTTGTTCATCCCTCCATCGCCTCCCAAACTAGTTTATGAGGTACAAATGAAGTATAGACCCTCCTTGCCTAATAATTTCCACCATTGGAAGGTTTTTGATGATGATGATGAGTTAAATAGGTTCCTTCAAGTCATTGATGAGTTCTCTGAAAATGAAAATTGACCAAAATAATGATGTTTTGTTAGAAGATCCCAAGTCCCAGCTTAGGAATAAGATTGGCAAGAACAGCATAGTCCAGCTTCCTAGTAACCATATCCCTAAGGGTCTAATTCCTCTTGAGAGATTGTTTGATCACAATGATGTGCCTTACAAAGCTAGCCAAAAAGAAGATCAACCTACAGTTTGCAAGCATGATATAGGAGGTCCAGGTCAGCCCAAATTCATAAATCTGTCCACTAATCTTCTGCTGATCAGAATGCCAAATACTGCAAGTTAATGAGGCAATTTGCTGATGTTTTTGCTTGGGAGTACAGTGATCTGAAAACATATGACATGAATATAATTTAGCATAAAATTCCGCTTGAGAAAGACACTATTCCTTTTAAACAGAAGCTGAGACCAATGAATCCTATGCTCCTTCCTCTGGTTGAGAAAGAAATTAAAAAGTTGCTGGCTGCTAAGATTATAGTGCCTCTTAGATATTCTAAATGGGTGGCCAATCTGGTTGTTGTGAGGAAGAAGAATGGAGAAATCAGACTGTGTGTTGATTTTAGGAATCTAAATAAATGCTCTAAAAAGGATAATTATCCCCTACCAAAAATGGAGCATTTGTTGCAACAAGTCTCAGGTACCAAAGTAATGTCTTTTATAGATGGATTTTCAGGCTTTAATCAAATCGTTGTGCATCCAAATGATCAAGAAAAGACAGCATTTACCACTCCTTGGGGCACGTTCATGTATGCCAAAATGCCATTTGGGCTGATGAATGCTGGAGCCACCTTTCAGCGCGCTATGGATATTGCTTTTGTGGGTGAAAAGGATAAATTTGTGCTAATTTACCTTGATGACATAACTGTTTATTTTGGCAGCCATCATGATCATCTACAGCATGTAAAAAAGGTGTTTTTAAAGTGCAGGAAATTTGGAATTTCACTCAATCCCAAAAAATCCCAATTTGCTTTGGAAGAAGGCAAACTGTTGGGGCATGTAGTGTCTACTGCAGGTGTTCAAATTGACCCAGAAAGAGTCAAAGCGTTTCAGACCTTGGCTCTCCCAAGATCAAAGAAAGACATACAGTCTTTTCTTGGCAAAATTAACTTTGTAAGGAGGTTCATTCCTAATTTTGCTGAGCTGGTTAAGCGCATAACCTCCATCTTGAAAAAGGGAGTAGAGGTAAAGTGGACTAATGCGGCCAGAAAATCTTTTGAGTCCATTAAGATGGCTATTGTGGAAGCTCCTACTTTAATAAGCCCTGACTATAGCAAAGAGTTTCACCTATTTTCATTCGCCTCTAAGGATACCATTGCAGTTGTCCTGTTGCAGCAAGATGAAGCAGGTCAAGAGCATCCAGTGGCCTTTTTCAGCAAAAATTTGAGGGATGCTAAACTAAGGTATGATATTATTGAAAAGCAAGCTTATGCTCTTATCAAATATTTGAAAGCTTTCAGAGTGTACATCTTGCATTCCAAAATAGTTGCATATGTGCCTTCTGCTGCAATAAAGGATGTCTTAACGCAGCCTGATGCTCATGGAAAAAGAGCGAAATGGATTGCAAAAATGATAGAATTCAACATAGAGTTGAATCCCACCAAGCTGGTAAGAGGTCAGGGGCTTGCTAAATTGTTGGCTGAAGAAAATTGCAGGTCTTTGGACATTGATTTCTTGTTCACTGTAGCAAAAAATGGTCAAATTGAAGAGCATGAAACAGCTGAATCGCAGAGAAGACAGTCAGTGGCCGAGAACCTAGCTTCATGTGGTTGGTGTCACGCGGAAAGAGTCGATAATGCGGACAAAACCGACCTCCCTAGAAGCAAAGGCTTTCTAGTGACAAACAAGACAAATAAACACTACCTTTCTCTAAACATGCATTTAGAATACAAATAATCAGGTGATTTTAACTTACCTTTAGTCCAATGCTTTGTAGTAGTCCAACCTCGCCGATCCGGATGAGATCCTCCTTCTCTTCGAAACCTGCATTCACTAACAAGCCAAGAGATTAAATAGCACCTGATAAACTCATAAAATAACACATATCCATCATACAGACCAAGGAGTATATGAAACAAATCATGAATAACAATCTGTTGAGAAAAATGAGTTCATTTGTATTAAGTGGAAACAAAAGAAACCATTACAACCTGATCCTTGGTGTTGTGCAGGTCCCTCCTAGTGTCCAGCAAGAGTTTTCCTTTACTTTGATCAGCTCACCCACTCTCAAATAAGGCTAGGCAAGGATGGGAATCTCTCCTCTCAAGCTTTACAAGGGAGTCCTAATTCCAGCAGCATCTACCCTTAGGAATGTTCAGCTTTCAACCTCCCCTCCCTCTGGCCCAATGCCTATATTTATAGTGCTCTAGAGGAAGTTATTCAGGTCCACCATCAATGGGATAAGCCCCTCTTTGGATGGGATAACTCCCCTCTTGATGGGATAAGTTCCTCTTTCATAGGGATACATGAACCATCTGGAGGCGCTCCATACACGTCAAACAAGCTTCTAGAATGCTCTAGAAATGACCACAAGTAACGTTTTTGGAGTGAAACTTGTGCCTTTTGACCTTTACAGGAGTACGCACCCTCCCCTTTACAGATAGAGCGTACAAGTACGCAGGTATTGTGAACTTGGGGTGCGTACATGCAGGTAAGGCTAAGAGAAACTGCGTACCCAGAGATATATAGATTTTTAAAGACTTTCTCTCATTCTTGGAGTTTGACATGGAGAGCAGAGGTATGAGACTTGCCAAGGAGGATAGTATGACAGTTGATGGAGCCATACTAACTGCAAATAGTCATGGTGACAAATTTTAGTGTAACAGATTGCCCCCTAAAGTGCGAAGCCTGTAGTAGATAAGGGTTTCATATCATCTAGGAAGGGTGAAGTACTTTATCATTTCAAGGATTATCTTGTGGAGAGCCCAGTCGGAACCTGCAAGTATTCAACACAAAATACATGTATAAGATCATATCATCGCTGAGGTAGGCATTCCCATACTCAGATTGAAAACTTTAACTAACACACTATCTACTGCTCTGATACAGGAATGATTTTGCAGTACATCATAATCATAGACTTTTGTAGACACAGTATGGGCGCAGCCATCTGTTTATGATTAGTCTACTGTATAATGAATACAAAACTCCTTGCAGCCTGGATGGTGGAAACTAGATCCAAGGTCTTCATTTCTACTTCCCGAAAAGGTACGATTCTATCCATGCAAATAAATGAGTTGATGTCGAACATGGTAGAAACCACTTGATTACCAGTCAATGATGTAAATTGTTAACAAGCGTGAGAGAGACCACCAGTGATGTCAATGGTTCTCAAAGTACCTAGTACAATCCATGAGATGTGAATGAATGGGTTGATGTCAAACATTTCACGGAATCCTTCGATCGAAAGTCAATGATATAAACCGTCGTCAAAGGCGAGAAACCTGCCATTGATGCATGCAGATTTCAGGGTACTGACGATTCCTAGGTCATCTTTCTAGATAATGTGCTGATGTCGATAGAAAGCGACCCGTTGCAGGCAAGCCCACAACACGAAATCATAGATCAAGCTGAAGAAATATTGTTGTAAGGACTAACTCAGGGATGGTCAAAATGGATGACGGGTATTTTGCAGATGAATGGTTAATATGCAGAGACCTCTTGAACACATAACGACACAACAGATGGCTTGGTGACATTTGACCCAAAGTTAATACCCGGCTGAAGACTTCCAATGTGGTTTGATCGACTGTGAGGCAAAGGATTTCCCAACCCAGGTGAATGCAAAGTGTCGTGTTCAAGAGTGGTAATAAGGCTTCTTCTGAGACAAAGGATAACAAATAGGCTCATTTTCCTCTCTTTTCCCCCACCATTTCTGGCAAGTACCTCTTTATTTTTTACAAGCTTGAGGAGGATAACATATGCTTGATTATAAGCTCATCCTTCGGATGAGTCCAACTTAGTTTTGATTCGAACCCTAAGAAGGAGTGGTCCATTCCTATTTGTAATCGAACAGGTCCTTTACTGTGAAATTTTAACGAGTCCAGTATAGGAGAAACTCGGCGTTTTTCAATTTTAGAGAGTCTGAAAAAACTAAAGAAGACTCCAGGGTTGAACTTTTTCGTAAATTTGTGTCTCCCAAGCCCGAAAAAGTATAAAATAATGCTTGAGAGAACCGCTTGATCTTGCGACCAAGGAGTACTTTCATGATTAGTGTCTTTGACCTGAAAAGTAAAAAGCGATCAAGGACACATCGTTTTATTTCCAATATCGAACTTGAAACGACAAAAATCCGGCAATCTTTTCCTGTTTTTACGGTCAGAAAAGGGCTATAAGGGGACCGTCTTTTAATTCCGTTTTAACGAGTGTAAAAGAAACGCTCGGCAATCTTTTCATGTTTTAGGAGTCAGAAAAGGGCTTAAAAGATGACTCTGATGTTTTTGTATGTGAAAAATGACAATTTTCCCTGAAAATCCTTTTATCCTGCACAAAACCCAACACATTACTCATACCTGTTTAACATAGATAAAAATACTTTGAAAAATACCTTTTCATGGTGGAAAATAAACAAATTTAACATTCATTTACTCAAAAAACCTATAAAAAGGGCTTTTACCATTTCATTTTTACCATTTCACTGTTGAGGAGAGAAAAAGGGCTTTCGGCAAGAAACTTCCCGTGGTCGTTGCAGAGAACCCGACCGTCGAAACCGAACGCCGTCTCATCAGGTGTTCTAAAACATCCTCCCTTGCATTTCCATCCGTTTAGAATTTGTTTTTAGGCTTTAGATTTATTTTTTGGAGGCCTTGGGGGTTTCAAGGTCCGCTTTTCAGGGTACGCAGGTGCCCCATGGGTGACCTACGTACCCCGACATTTTCTCCATTGGGAAAATGCCGGGGGTACGCAGCTTGCCTTAAGAGAAGGTGCGTACATATGCCCTATTTCTAAAGGCGGGCTGCATACATCGCGGAGTGGATTTTTAAACTCCAAATTCTCCAAAATGAACCAAAAAACTTTCATTTTTATGGACTCTAACAGATGTTTTATGGTGTGTAGATTGCCCACCATGCTTGATTGGCGCGAGAGGGAGCACGAAGATGTTGATTTGGCCGCAATTAATCATCAACCTTCCATTGATGCTTTGAAGGCATGCGGTCTTTACAAATACTGGGCCATACCTGGCATGAGGGCCCAGGTGCGATTCTTAGAGTGGCTGGTTGAAAGGTGGAATGTTCAGCATCAGTGCTTTTACATCGGAGGGCACCAGCTCGAGATAGAGCCCTCAGACATATATTTTCTCACTAGTTTGCCCAAGAGGGGCGAACAATTGTCTCTGTACGGGACTAGGCCAGGTGGCCAATCCCTTGCTAGTCTCCGTCTAGAGTGGTGCAATAACCAGAACTAGGAGAAGGGGATAGAGATCAAAAAGATATCCCGACCTGAACTTATGGTAATTTCCTTTACAGTTACCAGACTTTGCGGCGCTGCCGCTTTGCACATAGCCACCGGGTCCCAAATGCGGATGGCGATTGACTGCTATCAGGGCACCATTTTCAACTGGTGTGATGCTGTGTTGGCCAATTTAAAAGGCCAACTGACTAGGGAAAAAAACGGACAACTGAAGACTTTTGGTTATGGGCCTTTAGTTGTGAGTTTTGCCCTAGAGAGGGTTCCGATGTTGATCCCGCAGCAGCTCACTGTTGAGGCTGGGCTTCCCCGAGAGCCTAAGTTGATGCGATGGGTTGCGGTGATGGCCCGTCATCCTGACGAGGGCACGGAGGTTGTCCGATTCAGACCGGAGTATTTTCACTGGTTAGAGAACCAGGTCTTCTCGATTCAGGATTTTCCGTATGCCGGAGTGGATTTTCGTGGAGATCCGGACATGATTCTTCCACCGGGAGAGCAGTGGGACGACACAGGTACTTCATTTTCCACAAGTTTTTTAAATTATTTACTTTTTTTTGTTTGTTTTTATATCGTCTCAAAACTGACAGTGACAATTTTCAAAATGCAGATGTAGGTCCACAGCGTCTGGCCAATCTTCGGCCTTTCGAGAGGAGAGTACCAGTTGCACCAGCACCGGCCCCACAGGATGCGGCCGTAGAGACCTTAGCTGAGCTGGAACAAGACCTAGAGCGTCTTACGGCAGACATACCAGAGACGACTATAGATGATATTCCTATCAGACTTCAGCGCTATGTGGTCGTAGTCCCAGGACCTTTTAGGAGGTTCTTGTGTAGGGTAGCCCGTGCAGTGGTGTCGTATAGAGAGCACCACCAATGATTGGCTAGTCACTTTTTGTAGACACATGTGATATTTTGTTTTTTTGTACTTATCATTTTTGCCGATCATAAGGTGTTTTTCAACCTATGATCGAAGACAATGTATTTTTTGACACACTCCTATCTATATATATCATTATTACCGGCTTATCTTGTTAAACATGTGTGATGAAATGTTTTTAAATTTACATGTATGATTATCGCAAATGTCTGTCTAACATTCGAGAAGCAATTGCATCTGCTAATGTATTTAATGACCTTGGAATATGCTGATATTCAATGTAATCAAATTCACGTTCCAAGAGGCGCACTCTCAAAAATAACCTTAATAACACTGGATTTCTAATGGCATAAACTCTATTAAGCTGTAATACAACGAGTTCAGAATCTAACCTCACTATCAAACTCCGAATCCCAAACGAAATAGATTCAGACAATAACTCAATCACTACACTGTATTCTGCAATGTTGTATGTTGTTTGACCGAGGCTCACCCCATGCATAGAAACTAACTCGTCAGAGGGCGAATAAATAACCCAAGCTGTGGAAGAGATATTCCGTGTACTACGACAAGCACCATCAGCGAATCCAATGTATGTTTGGAGAGGCGTCGACATCTGCAATATCAAGAGTAAAACCAAGATAAGCCAGAATAACGACGAAAAACACACTCTCTAAGCTAAGCACACTGTCTATACTAACAAACACACCAGCTAGAAAGAAAAACTAACCTAACTAAATCTCCATACCCATCATTTAAGCATAATACCTCTTTAGGTAAAGTCCATTTCTGGGCTTACCCAAAGAGTCCCCATCAAAATCTACCAGCTCATAGGCCCCTTTTGCTAGCTTTCGCTTGACAATGTAGGGCCCATGCCACATAGGAACGAATTTTCCAGCACCTAATTTATCGTTAGCTTGATCATATAATAGCACTAGGTCTCCTTCCGAAAAATTTCGAGGGGTCACGTTACGATCATACTGAGCTTTCATCCGTTTTGCGTGAGTCTCGATTGCCAATGCAGCGTCACGTCGAGTCTCATCTAATTGAGCTAAGTATAATAAACGCTTCTCCTCTTCGGAAGTAGCTGGAAGTAACTCGACAGCCATTTGAAGTGATGGGATTTCGCATTCAATGGGCAGCACAGCTTCCAAACCATAAACTAGTTGGAAAGGAGTGAACCCTGTTGATGTTTTCACTGAGGTTCAGTACGCCCAAAGCGCGGAAAATAACATGTTGTGCCAATTCGACCGATGAATACCAATGATTCGTCGGATCATGATAACTAGAACTTTGTTGATGGACTCAACCAGACCGTTGGCTTGTGGATAATAAGGAGTTGAGCTATCATGACGCAAACCAAGCTGGCCTGTCAGTTCTGTCATCATAATGTTTCAAAAATGTCGCCCATGGTCAGTGATTATCGCTTGTGGGACACCAAACCTAGCAATAATGTGATTGAATACGAAAATCGCAGCTATCTTGCCGTCTGCCTCGAATGTAGGCATCGCCTCGGCCCACTTAGTAAAATAATCAACCGCAAGGATGATATACGCTTGCCCCCCGGCCGAGTGAGGGTTACATGTAATGAAGTCGATACCCCATTTGGCAAAAGGACCAATGGCAATTATAGGGTGGAGAGGAGCTGGTGGTGTGCACATCTTGCGATCAAACACTTGACAGTTGTGGCATTTTCGGACCGCAATGATACAATCTTTAAACATGGACGACCAGAAGTAGCCAGCACGCAACACCTTCTGAGCTGTGGCACACCCAGACATATGACCGCCACACGCCCCAGAGTGACAGTCATTCAAAACCCTTTCTACCTCTTCGTGAGTTAAGCAACGTCGGAAAACCAAGTCTGCCCCACGGCAATAAAGAGTATCTCCAATAATTTTGTACTGTTGGGACTGGAATCGAATTTTCCGACGTTCCGACTTTGAAGCTTCGGGCCGAAAGGATTGGGTTTGGAGATAGACAATTATATCCCCATACCACGGATCTAAAGTGCTGATGAGAAACAAAGATTCGTTCGCAATGGGTTCCTCTGCCACAGTTTCCGTGTCAGCACGCGGGAAGTCACACATCAACTCTGCAAAGACTAAAGATTTCTTAGACTTAGATTTTTCAAACTCTAAGTCGAACTCTTGCAGGATAACGATCCATTTAGAGTACTTCCCCCCTAGCAATTGTTTAGTCAAAATGTAGATCATAGGGTTGCAATCCGAAATGACAGTAGTTTTACGGAGAAGAATGTAATGACGAAAACGTTGGACAGCCTGAATGGCTGCCAGGGCCAATTTCTCCACATGTGAATATTTGAGCTCAGTGGGATTTAACATCCGACTAAGGTAATAGATCACATGTTCCGTTCCGAATTCATCTTCCTGGACTAAGACCATTCCAATGGTGGAATGAGCGGCGACGAGGTACAAAAAGTAATCCTGGTTGTAGTTGGGAGGATGCAGCAACGGTGCATGCGTCAACGCGTGCTTGAGCGCATCAAAAGATTTCTAAGCTATCTCATCCCAAGAGAATTGAGCATTTTGTTTCAACAATCGGGTAAAACCTTTGGTAATCTCAGCGTAGTTAGGAATGAATCAGCGTAAAAAGTTTGCTTTCCCCTGCAAACTTTGGAGTTGGCGAAGACTCGAAGGAGGAGGCAATTTGATGATAGCTTCTACCTTCGAGGGATCGACGCGAACGCTGGCTTTTGAAACTACAAATCCCAGCAATCGTCCTACTTCTATGCAGAAGACACATTTGTGTGGGTTCAACCGTATACGATAATGCCTACACCTCATGAAGATTGCGCGTAAATGGACAAGGTGATCAGCTCGATGTAATGAATGAGCAGGCAAATCATCGAGATACGGTTGCACAATGTGTTTGATGTCATGAAACGCATAAGACATCGTCCTTTGAAAAGTGGCTCCGGTGTTCTTAAGCCCAAAAGGTAATTTGCAATAAGCAAATGTCCCCCATGGACAAATGAAAGCCGTTTTTGGTTGATCGGCAGGTAGAATATTGATTTGATTGTAACCGGAAAAACCGTCAATAAAGGAAATATTTCACTGCCGGCATAATCATCAATTATTTGATCGATATAGAGTGTTGGATAGTTGTCTTTGGGACAAGCATGATTAATATCCCTATAGTCGATACATATTCTTATTGTTCCTTGTTTTTTGTTAACCGGAACGATATTCGATACCCAATCCGTTAAGGGGATCGGATAAATGAAACCTGCTTTCAACAGCTTCTCGACTTCTGCTTTAATTGCAGCCGCTTTTCGTGGGTGAATCTGACGCAAATGTTGCCGGACGGGTTTAGCGTCCGGGTAAGTCTTAATCTTATGGACAACAATTGCGGGATCAATTCCTGGCATTTCCTCATAGGACTAGGCAAACACGTCGCGGAATTCTTGAAATAGGGCCTTGTATGTCTGAATCTCGTCATCTGAACACGAGGCACCTATATGAATGTTTTCAATGACTCCGGGCTTGACTGAAATGTCAATGGGAATAGTGTGAGAGATGTTTCCCAAATTTCATTGGACTCTGAGCTTCCTTGACATATTTAGCTGTAAAAACTGATGAGAAATCGTTTTCAAAACGATCATCCTCGGGCAAAAACGAAGATCTATGATGGAGATCTTCCCATGGTAAATCGTCTACACACAGGACTTCACAAAGTTGTTCGTCAGATGACACAACTTCGGGAAACGCTATTAACTCCGAGGTTGAAGTGAAAAGTGACTCCTCACGGACCACATTCATTTGGTCAATTTTGGTTGAACACAGGTCGGTAAAAGACTGCACGGCTTCGTAAGCAATTTCATACGGACTCAAAGGCATAGCATCACCAAATGAGTCTAGTTCAGATTCGGAAGGAACGATCCAAGGATCGTCGTAAACAATGGTATCTGATGTAATCATATGAATGGATGCGAACGAAGACACGGCGTTGATTGGAGGAAAAGGAAAAGTTCCCAGTAAACCGGCATCTTTAACTAATCCTACACCAACATCCTTATAAGGGATAGTCGTTTTACCGACATGCTGGATACTCTCTGAAGAGGCTGGGTCGGATGAAAAGTAAGCCAGCTGGTCTATGGTCACGATCTTGCCATTATGTGGAAATTTTATGACTCTGAAGACCGATGAGACGACCGCTGTCATAGCGTAAGACCAACTTCGACCCAAGAGAAGGTTGTAGTCTAGAGGGGCATCAACCACCTCCACATCCAGACTAACAGTTTTTCCTTCAACCCCTATAGGCAAATCCTGTAGAATGCCAAACGGATGGAACCCACGGCCATCAAAGGCCTTAAGAATTGTCGGGGATTGGTTTAGTGATGGAGAACCAAGCGATCTCCAACACTATATCGACATAATACACGTGGAAGCTCCCTCATCAATTACAGTCCGATGAATAGGCCTGTTTTTGACTATCACTGGAATCTGGAAAGCCATCTGATGAGGTAAATGCGGTGTACTATTTTCTAGATCAAAGATTATTAGGTTCGGGTCCTGAACGTCAACAGCTCCTATAGCCGACAAAAGTAATTTTCGTTGTGCCGGACATGATTGCAGCACTTCTAAAGCCGACATTGTTGAGGGTGAAACAGCTAAATCCTCAACAATGTAATTCTGGGCCGCTCTCGCATGTGGATTGAAAGCAGACCTTCGAAGTACACCCTTGGCGGGCGGTTTAATTACTAAGTCAGGGTTAGGTTTCTTGATCTGTAGTGGATCGGAACCGGGAGTTGAGGTTGATGGATTTGACTGAGAAGATTCTGCTTCTTTCGATCCATCAACAGGACTTTTACTACCATAATCTTGCGATCGAGTCGCAATCCTTACATGAGACATCATCAATATGGGTTCTTCACTGGCACTCGAGGAAGAACCTATCATCTTACTCTCCTGCTTTGGAAATGGATCTTTCAAAACAGCAGGAGTTGGGGAACCCTTGACGATTTTCACAACCTCGGCCCGATGAGGGCAATCTCTTGTAAAATGATCCTCTTCACAAATAAGACAAGGATATCGAGGTTTGCGCTTTTCGTCATTGGTTTCCAACTTTTCTATTTTCTCCTTTGGAGTCTTGTCTGCTTTATTCTTCTTCTTACCTTTCTTCTTTCCACCGTTTTTTGATTTAGCCGTAGATGACTCTACAGCGTGAATATCAGCGGAAATTTCAGGAGAAGATTCTCCTGTCGGGGAATCTGGTAAGGTTATAATGGGCGAAGAATTCTTTGAAGACTTCTTCTTGCTTTTAGTATTTACCGTACCAATCATGCCATCAGTAGCATGAGATCCCGAAGGAGCAGCAGCAATTTGATTTGACTTTGGAAGATCTGGGATCTTTTCGTGTAAGGTACCTGACTGAGTGTAAACTAAGTCAAGGTATTGCGCTTGAGCAATTACTTGCTCCTCAGTAACTACTCCGGCCTTAGCTACGTCTTCAGTAATCTTCGGTAATAATGATTTAACAAACCATTCAGCTAAGATTTGGTCCGGGATAAAAACTTTCACTAATCGTCGTCGACGTCTCCATTCATGTATATGATCGGAAATATAAGTGGATGTCGACTATTTTAATGAAGTTAGTAGCTCCGTGCCATTATCATATCTGACCGGCAACTGAAAATGAGTTAGGAACGAGGTAGCTAACTGACTGAAATTGTAAAAAGAGGCCCGTCGTAACTCAATGTACCACTTGGCCGCGAGACCAATGAGCGTACGTTGGAAAAGACGTAAGCAGATCGAATCATCCGAGATGGAATTTGAAGCACACCAGAGGTGGTAAGTCATCACGTGATTGGACGGATCCTCTCCAGACTTACCTTCGAACTTGGGAATATCACTAGGCAACTTATTTGGCATTGGCGGCCAGAACGGAAGATAATTTATTGGATCGTTCGTTAGGCGCGACAAGTCCGGTAAATCCAAAGTTGCGATAAACGGCAATTTCCGATTAGGATCCCTAAAACTCTGGGTCACAAGACCAGTCCCAGGAGGAGGATATCCAGGATAACTTGGAATAGGAATCACATTTGGGATATTGTATCCTCCTGGAAAACCAGGATTAACCGGACCGTACTGGCTTTGTTGTGGTTGTTGATAAGTGTACCCAGGATACGGTTGATACTGGTAAACTGGTTGTTGGACAGCAGGCCCGTATTGGTACTGTCCCTAGTACGGTTGATAAGCGAACTGTGGTTGACTAGTGACAACCGTACTTAAACCAGGTTGTCCTACAGGCATCTGAACCGTAGTTTGAATCGTAGATCCAGACAATGGTAAAGATGTCTGAGGAGTAGTTGCAGAGACAGTAGAAACCGGAGCTGTCGATACTCCGGAAGTAAGTGTGGTGGAAGGAACAGATGTTGCGGTAGTTGCAGCAGTCGTTTGAGATGGAGTACTAGGTGCAATGGGCGACTGAGTAACTACCAAAGGTACAGAAGTTTGAACATTAGACTGGACTGGTTGTTGGGGTGAACCAGCAACTAAGGGTTGTCCAGGTTGAGATGACAACTGTACGCTTGGCTGCAATATCTGTTGAACTTGCGATGGATCCCACACTATGTTCATTCTGGGGTATTGACCCATGACAGGTTGAGTATATTGAGATCCATAACCGGATTGAGGGTAGGATTGATAATTGAAAGGTACATTTCCCGTACCTTGAACATAAGATTGACCTTGAGGTGGTTGATAACCTTGACTCGAGTATTGACCTTGAGGTAGATACCCTTGAGGTAAATACTGATGCTGGGGTTGACCTTGAGCTATAAATTGATACTGAGGTTGACCTTGGGGTACATATTGAGGCTGGGGTTGACCTTGAGGAACGTATTGTACTATGGGTACATACTGTCCTTGAGGTTGCCCCCCAGACGCAATTTGTGTACCTTGAGGTTGCCCCCAGGCATTAATTGAGGCTGCCCCCCAGGCGGTAATTGGCCACCTTGAGGTTGAGAATCGGGAACTGAACCTGACATCATGTAAATGTCTCCTACACCCAAAGATTTATTACCATTGTTTCTAGCTAATAACCCATGTTCAATGGGTTGAGGAGATGCTCCCACAAAAGTACCAGAAAGTGACTGATACCAAGAGGGAACAGAAGGACCGTCGTACAAGAAAGATTCAGGAGATTGAGTGAACACGGACGACTGACCAGACATATTTACAGGAGTATAAATACCTCCAGGTGGATAAGGAGTACGAGGTGGAGAAAAACTTATCCCTGAGTTGTCTAAATAATTGGTTAACGAAAGGTACCAAGTAGTACTTCTAGGAGGACTGTAAAAGATAGATTCACGCTCCCTTAGATCAATAGTAGGTTGATCTTCAAGGATAGAGACGCCTATTTCTTCTTCTGGAGCAAGTTCTTCAATAGCTATCAAACCAGCAGGAAGATTTTCGGTGATGACTCTTTCTACCCTAGGTGAATCAGGAGCACTAGAAGTTGGAGTAACAGGTTCAGATATTTCAGGTTCTTCGCCTATATCACTAGTAGATGAAAAACTACCAGCAAGCTCGGAAACTGCAACAGCTTCAGGATTATAACCTATTTCTAGACCTTGGTAATCTGGATGGACTACCAACGACGACTCTCCTTCTTCAGGTGAACCTACTTTAATGCCACTAGGAGTTACAAGGACCTTTAAACCTTCGTAATGACCCGGGATGTCTTCAGGAGGTTCGCCCCGAAGTCTACGGGACTTCCTCAACAAATCGGCCACGGTAACAATCTCAGGAGACTTGCCCCGAAGTCTACGGGACTGTCTCGGTAATTCAGCCACAGTTAAAAACTTTTAACTACTGCACACGCAAACAAAGTAAAATCTCAAAGCAAACCGCCTAAAGTCTCTAAAGAACCAAACAAATTCGAATCACACGCCTAAAGAATCTAGGGCGTCAAACCATACACAAACAGTAGCCTTCCGGACTGAAAACACTAGTTGGTGATGAAACCCAACATCGCCGAATTCAGTGCAGAAGTGGTGGGTGGAACAGTTACCCCGGCAACCTGCTTAATGAATAGACTAGACCAAGTTCCTCCACTTTAACCGTCTCCAGTGAAGTGAACCCCCCAGAAAATCCAAGTGAGTCTAGCCGACGTCTGCTCCAGGTACAGTGGGATCTTCCCTCCACCGTCACCTCGGTAGAATCCTAAAGATAATGGTCACTAAGGTTACCAACAGCAACAAATATACCTGGGGGAACAGTCTACGACCCGATAGCACGCAAGGGCAGAGTAACAAGCTCAATCCCCTTGCCGGCTCCTTGACAATAATCCAAGGTTTACCGACAAGTGACCCCAGGCTCCTCGATAATAATCCGAGGTTTACCGTTTGTAGTACGTGCGTATCTGGCGTCTTTCCCAATGAAGGAGGATTGATCCCCTCACTGGTTCGGACACGGTCTCGTGCTTCTCCTTTAAGAGGAGCTTTCCCAGAGTACAAATGAAACAGTTGGATTTATCCTACCACAAGACGAGTTACTTGTTTGGTTTTACTGTCTTGGAGAGTTAATTACTCTCCTACTCCAAGACACTAGCCTAATCTATATTGGTGTTTCAGAGCCCTAGTAAATAAAAAGTTACTAAGTTGATTTTACTTTAAGCGTTAATTTTTATGGCTTTTCTTTTAAGACAAAAGGTAGTGGAGATGAAACTGATGGTGTGTAGACTCGACTCAAATCCACTAAAAAGATGCACTTAGGATGATTTATACTAATTTTCTTTTTCAATGAATTCCGTAGCTAAGAGAGTTGGAGAATGCAAAATTGATATAAAGACAACTTTCTTGGCAATGAAAATCAAAGAAACAAACTCTTTATCTTTTCAAAACATACAACACATGACCACTAATCACTTCACGAAAATTCATTTTTCTTTCAAAGACTCAAATGCTACCAAAGCAAACTTTCCTTCAAAAGATATTTTTTGTATTTTTCCCTAATTAACAAAGCATGTAAAACTTACTTTAACAAAAATCAAAGTTAAAAAAGCTATGACAATCAAATCAACTCAATTTCACTCAAAAACAAATCCAAGAGAAATGCACCTAAAAACTAAATCGAACGAGGCAAAAGCCTACTAAAGATGATTCCAGGATGTTTTACTCAGTCAAAATGTAACTAAGGACTAGTTAATGCAGAACCAAAAACCAGTCAAAAACAAAAATCAAAATCTTTTGTTCTTTTTCTCAAGAATAAAATTCAAAGTTCAATCAACAAACTTTTTCGAGATTCGGCAAAGAGAGGACACAAAGGTAGGTTTCTCACAAGGGTGAATTCTATGAAAGGCCCGACTCCTAAGAGGACTGAACAAAACCAGGGAGATCCAAAGTTTGACGACCTCTAAAGCCAAAGTCACTACAGGACCAGTGCAAAAATCAAACCCTAAGGCAAAATCTCTATGAATTTCACTAAAACTCTCGACACTGACGAAACAAGCTTAGGTGAAGATTTATGGCAGAAAACCAGTGGATCTGGGCAGAAAAAACAAATTAAAACTAAAATCTAAAAGGCAAAAAGGAGAAAATTGAAATTTTCTCAATTTTGACAGGGTACGCAGGCGACCTGTTTGCACAGGTGCGTGTACGCTCTGTGCACAAAGCTGCAGTGCGTACAGGTACGCACTGTGCTCAACTCAGAGGCTGCGTACTTCTAGCAAAACTAAGAAAAACTAAAATCTAATTTAACCCTAAGCTAGCCCACCCAAAAACACAGTCAGACAGCCAAAAACCAGAAAACAAACGACTTTTCTCAGACCAAAGTTTCATACAAAGGAAAAATCATTCACATCAATGGAGTTCCCCAGTGGAGTCGCCATTTTGTCATGCGGAAAGAGTCGATAATGCAGACAAAATCGACCTCCCTAGAAGCAAAGGCTTTCTAGTGACAAACAAGACAAATAAACACTACCTTTCTCTAAACATGCATTTAGAATACAAATAATCAGGTGATTTTAACTTACCTTTAGTCCAACGCTTTGTAGTAGTCCAGCCTCGCCGATCCGGATGAGCTCCTCCTTCTCTTCGAAACCTGCATTCACTAACAAGCCAAGAGATTAAATAGCACCTGATAAACTCATAAAATAACACATATCCATCATACAGACCAAGGAGTATATGAAACAAATCATGAATAACAATCTGTTGAGAAAAATGAGTTCATTTTTATTAAGTGGAAACAAAAGAAACCATTACAACCTGAGCCTTGGTGTTGTGCAGGTCCCTCCTAGGGTCCAGCAAGAGTTTTCCTTTACTTTGATCAGCTCACCCACTCTCAAATAAGGCTAGGAAAGGATGGGAATCTCTCCTCTCAAGCTTTACAAGGGAGTCCTAATTCCAGCAGCATCTACCCTTAGGAATGTTCAGCTTTCAACCTCCCCTCCCTCTGGCCCAATGCCTGTATGTATAGTGCTCTAGAGGAAGTTATTCAGGTCCACCATCAATGGGATAAGCCCCTCTTTGGATGGGATAGCTCCCCTCTTGATGGGATAAGTTCCTCTTTCATAGGGATACATGAACCATCTGGAGGCACTCCATACACGTCAAACAAGCTTCTAGAATGCTCTAGAAATGACCACAAGTAACTTTTTTGGAGTGAAACTTGCGCCTTTTGACCTTTACAGGAGTACGCACCCTCCCCTTTACAGACAGAGCGTACAAGTACGCAGGTATTGTGAACTTGGGGTGCGTACACGCAGGTAAGGCTAAGAGAAACTGCGTACCCAGAGATATATAGATTTTTAAAGACTTTCTCTCATTCTTGGAGTTTGACATGGAGAGCAGAGGTATGAGACTTGCCAGGGAGGATAGTATGACAGTTGATGGAGCCATACTAACTGCAAATAGTCATGGTGACAAAGTTTAGCGTAACAGCTGGTATGCTGCAATAATTAATTTCCTTCTAACGCTAGAAGTCCCTTCATAATTTTCTCAAAGTCAAGCAAGAACGTTAAAGCTCAAGGCAATGAAATATTGCATCAATGATAGCTTGCTTTATTGGAGGGATCCATCTGGAGTGCTTCTAAGATGCCCGGACAAAGAACAGTCAATAGAAGTTATGCAGCAATTCCATAACAGCATGTGTGGAGGACATCATTATTGGAGAACTACAACCCATAAGATTCTCAGAGCAGGGTACTATTGGCCATCTTTATTTTCTGATGCATTTGCTTTTGTTAAATCTTGTGACAGGTGCCAAAGATTTGAAGGTAAGCAATAGTTAAAATCTCTGCCCCTAAAGCCAATAATTGCAAAAGGACCTTTTCAGCAGTGGGGCTTGGATTTTATTGGTGAAATCAACCCACACTCCAATGGCCAGCACAGGTGGATATTAGTTGCCACTGATTATTTTACAAAATGGATTGAAGCAATCCCAACAAGGAAGGCTGATCATAATGTGGTCATGAAATTCTTATCAGAAAACATTTTCAGCGGATTTGGTTGCCCACATAAGCTTATAACAGATAATGTAGCAGCCTTCAAGGCAAAAGAGTTGGTGGAAATGTGTGATTCAATGGGCATTAAACTTGTTCATTCCACCTCCTATTACCCCCAAGGGAATGGTCTAGCAAAATCCTCTAATAAAAGTCTGATCAAGATAATTAAGAAGTTGTTAGAGGAAAATAAGAAGAATTGGGATGCCAAGCTCAAATATGCGCTTTGGGCAGACAGAGTGACCATCAAAAGATCTACAGGCTGCTCTCCTTTCAAGCTGGTATATGGTACTGATGCTATTTTTCCAATTCAACTTACCCTCCCTGTGGCAAAGTTGCTCCAAACAGTGCAGAATGAAGAAGATGATATGGCCAATAGAATCACTGATTTAACAGAATTGTATCAGATCAGAGAGCAGCTGATTGAAAAAGCTACAGCACATCAGCAAAAGATCAAGGAAGTCTTTGACAAGAAGGCAAAAAGAAATAATTTGCAGGTTGGGGATTTGGTTCTAAAATGGGATGCATTTAAAGAAAAGAAAGGCAATCATGGGAAATTTAATGCTCTCTGGACAGGCCCTTTCATCATTTCACAAATTCAAGGAAACAACACCTTCATACTGAAAAGTATGGAAGGAGAACCAGTTTTTGATGGCCCAGTTAATGGGCAGTTCTTAAAAAATTATGTGATTTAAGGTCTTTTGGCCTTAAAAGCTATAAATATTGTGCTTTTATCAGTTTTAGTATAGCTGTAGTAGACTCCATGCCCAATGGAACACTAGGAAATTTGGCTAATTTGTTTGTTGCTAGAAAGGCATTGATCTGCAGGTTCTTGAGACCTCACAGGGAGGATCTCATCCCCAGAAGGAGTCAGTGTTAGCTTTGCTATGCAAAAGGATAAAAAGTGGATTCAAACACTCTCAAAGGCTGCAAATACACTTATAATCATGCTAAAGGATCCATTATTGCTATTGAAATCTTCAAATTTTGACTAAAAGCCTTCCACAGATTGAAAAAGTTGCAGGAGGAAAACCCTTTAGAGGGCGGAAATACACTATCGGGAGGCGAAAATACTCCAAAAACCATGCAAAAATTAAAAGCGCAGGCATAAAAGACCGAATTAATATCAGCCGTTGGATCTGGCCGATCAACGGTCCAGATCGCGTCAGCATATCGCAAGTCGGAGGAGAAAGGCAGCAGCAGCGATGTGGAATATTGCGCGATGAGCGATCGCCGATATCGCTATTGGCGTATCGCTATCGGCGTTTCCAATGGAGCATGGGCCTTTCGCATATATATTTGCGATCGCCGATATCGCTATCGGCGTATCGCTATCGGCGATGTCAAAGGGGCGGGGCTTTTAACATATGTATGTTGCGATGCGATGGGCCGGACCTGACGGCTGTACAATGCTCCATTTTATAATATTTCAAATCCGCGCCCGTCGCATTTTCATTGTTTTTTGTGTATTTTCTTTGTATAAAGAAAATACAAAGGAGGCCTGGTGGGTGCCAATAGCGATGAAGCTCGGACCCGATGGGATTATAAATGATTTTTGTTAAAATTTCAAGTCCGCCCTGAGGCCATTTTCATTGATTTTGGGCGCGTTTTCTTTATATAATGAGATATGAGAAAATACAAAGGAATGCCTGGGCAGGTGCCGATTGCGATGGGTTTCGGATCCGAAAGGGTTTGAAAGTAAAATATACATATTATTCAAATCCGCCAAAGCCATTTTTCAGGATTTTGCAGCAGTTTATGTGTATTTTTCAAATATTAAAAAGAAGAAGATTGGCTGGTTAAGACATGCATTGTGACCCGAAAGGCGGACCCGATAGATGAATGAACCATGCCTGAACCTTTTAAAAGTCAAAATTGAAGCAGTGATGGGTGGGAATGAACAGTTTGGGTAGCTTTTCACTGTTTTAAAGCAACACAATCATAATGGAGTCGTTTTTAATGTTCAGCAGCCGCAATTAATCAGCAGTATGGCCGAGGAGGAAGTAGGACACCGCTTATCTGATCAGAGCATTCAATGGTTATGGTTCCATTGGTATTTCACGCCACCTGCTCAAAGGAGGACTGCAGAGCACCAGAGGGGTCAAATCCATTTACAACACAGCCAGATTTGTATCAGAGGCCCATTTCTGAATGTAAATGTGGTTGGTGACCATTTATGGGCTCCTCCACGCATGGGTAGCAGAGATATTGTGTAATGAGACACCATATATACTGAGAAAACAGATGTAATGAGGTTGATGAGTGTTTGATGAATGATAGTTTTGTTGTTGCCTTTAACTTCTGGAGACTATAAATACTATGAGACCTACAACTTCTGGTCTTTATTTTCAACTAATACAAGCTTCTTTTGCTGTCACTTGCTCACTTTCCACTTCTCTTTCTTGTTCTAGGCTGTGCCTGCTTGCATTTATTTGATGTGCTGTTGATTTTTAATATCAGAGGGGCTATCATCCCACCTCTGTATTATAATTTAATGGTTCATTGGAAATGCTTGCAGATTGTTGTTGTTTTAATATCAGGGAGTTGTCATCCTGTCTGTGTATTAAACAATAGTTTTGCAAATCTTTTAATTGGTTGCAGCTGGCCATCACAGGGTCCTGTGTATCTGCTGGTGTAATTAGTCTTCTCCATCATCACCTTTACCTTAAACTGTGAGTAGTTGGTAGTTGAAAGCCTTGTAGTTTGGGGGTCTTCACCCATGTCTAGGGATAATCATAGTAGGAGTGGTTATCTGGCTTAAATGTGCAGCATATCTTCATTTATCCATCATCTTATCCAACATAACTGTTGAAATTTGTAATGTTCCTGAGCATCACTGATTTACAACCTAGGTGAGTTTCTTGGGGTGATAACATGTTCAACATGGGGATATGTGGAAAATGTATATTATTTGTAATTATATTGTAAGTGAAATTCCAAGTGTCATTAGTGGAATGTGAACAATCACTATGTAATGTAAAGAGTTATTTGTAAAGGAGTTGAAAATTCATGAGGGTAGTCAAAGAGTCAAAGGGGAATGTCAAGGGTCAACCCACCCTTTGTTATAAATAGAACCTCATAACTCATTGAAAGGGCTTTTGGGAGCGAATATTTTGGCAATGCTTAGGCTTAGAGAAGGCTTGGGAGTATTGTGACGAGCCTTGGCTTCTCCACAGCATAGAGCTAGTACACTTCTTTGGAGGAGCAAGTGGTGTTTACTGTAATGTTCCACTTTTGGGGCTAGTAGTTATCAATCGTGTATGGATGGGTGGAAATTTCACTTAATAATATATAACTTAGCTAGCACATTTTCATGCATATGTTGTTATTGTAGTTCGGCTATTCTTGTTACTTTAGCCATGTATTTTGTTTAACTTACACATTTTCTTATGAACTATTAGGTATGCAATTGTATGAATCTTGTTGAAGGCATGGTGTTTCATTAAACCATCACTTTGGTTTGTGGACTATTCCACTTCCAACTTGTGATGTCATTTTGCTCGTGTGTTCCTTTGAGGCTGTGTACTATTACATGCTTCTAAGGGACACACTTCCTTTTCCCCTTTGTGTGTTAGAAACCCCATGCATCTCACTTGACTCACTACAAAGTCACACACTTGCTTCCAATCAAAGTCATCATACTTACCTCTGTGCGCTACCGCAATCAAGGCACTACATTACCACCCACTATTGGGAATCCTACTCTAAAGGGCCTAAGGTCTTGTTGGGACTTCTTACCACACAAATCCCCTTGAATGTTCTAGGTCTAGCACCGTCAACATCTATGGCACTAAAAGGAGGGCTAGATGATAATCTGATCCCTCAAACATTGTTTTGAATCTTTACACATCATTCATGACTTACATCACAATCTCAACTCCAACATGTTTTTCTCATGCTCATGATTTCGAAGTGTTGGCGGATGTCATCGATGACTTTTCACATATCAAATATTATGGCGAAGGTGGAATAACCTTGTTAAGACACGAAGTTTCCTTCTTAGGCCTCTGTGACAGGAATGAAGTCCCATCAGATGACATTTCCTGTGGATTGTTCGCTTACACGTTCAAAAGGCGCGTTAAGAAATCATGTCTCACATTGCCCACGGCCTCCATTCACTCTTTCGATCACACGATCAAAGAGTTAGGCCGTGATTTCTTTCGTTTTGACCGTAAATCACTCAATCGTAAAATCTTGGAATTACGCAAAGCACCTAATGAATTTGTTGCGCAATTCTAGAAACGCTTCCATAATCTTGCTTTTCAATTCCTAGAAGATGAAGTTGACTGGAAATTTCCAAGAGAAAGTTTTCATTATCTTCTTCACATATCTAATAATTCGCATGAGTTAGAATCATTCGAACCACTCACAAAATACCTCGGTGTTAGAGCTTCCAAATCTAAGATGGAAAAGGTCATTGTCCCAAGTGACCCTCTGTCGTCTTCTCATCAAATAGCTCTAGCTCTATAGGATGAGGTGGGAGAAGTTGCGAACCAACATGTTGAACTGTCACCTCCTCCCACCCCACCTACTCTGAATTTCAGTGCAGATTAGGACTGCAAGCCTGTTGGTTGTCACGTGATCTCGTTTTCTCAACATCCTTACTTGGGTTCTTTTGATCCTCCAGATTTTGGTGTCCTGTGTTCATCTGTTTCGGATTCCACATGTGGTGTTCATGAGGATCAAGTTATGGATGGAGTTGGTGTTGAGAAACCAACCTGCACTATCATTTTTTATGAGTATGTGTGGGAATCTGAAGAAGAATCCATGGTGAAGGATGACCTCCTTTTGTTTGCACCTCATCTTCTCTATCCTGACATCTTCTATGATTCTGCCATTTCTGATTTTTCTTGTGAAAATTCATCCCCAGATGTTTCCACTTCTGATCATTCTTAGAAAACACAAGATGTCAGACCGTCTTTTGATTCTGGAGAGGACAAATCTTTCTTTCTGAATCCACTTGACCCCTCATCTTTCATTTCCATAAATTCAAAGGGTGAAAAATTTTGTTTCTCATCTACCCCTCTGTATGATTCATCAAATCAAGAGGATGATGATGTAAATCTCGAATTTTCTGATTGTGGTTATCATGATATTTTTACTCATTTATTTGATCATGATTTTGATTTAATTACTGTTGATATTTCTAAGCCATCGGTCTTTGACGATCCATATTCGGATGAAGTGGAAACTTAAGCTGTCGAGGCAATTGAGCTCAAGTTGATGGTTATGTCAGGTTCTCATAGCCTTTAGATTAGTTCCGCTTCTAATCAGAAATCTATTGAATCACCCCAGGCTCCTCATCACCTCTCGTTCACATTGAAAATCAACCTAATTTACAATTTTCAAATCCTCCATCGGAATCACATGATCCTATTGCTCATGCAGTGGAGGAGTCATATGTAGCGATCATTGTTGTGAAATGAAAAATTTCTTCTTTTTTCATGTTTTCTCATTTATTATGTTTGAAGGAGTGTACATCCTTTTCGTCCATGCACAATGTGACACAACACCATGATACATCTGCAAGGTGCCTTTCAAGTTCTTTCAGTCATTTTTTTTTGTAGACGCATTCAAACTTCAAATGTTTTGGTTTGCATTGTTTTATCTTTCTTGTTTATTGGTTGGCTTGAATATCTTTCTTGTTAGTCATGCCATCATTTACATGGGTCAACCAATGCATCGGTGGCTGCATTGGAAATATCACTTCACGTGAGTTGGCCCATGATCTACTTAGCTTAGGAGTAGGAGTAGTGTTTGCTTTCTTGTTGGATTTTTCTTACTTGATTTCACTTTTGTTTTTCTTCTTTGCATTTCTTGTTTGCTTGTGTTTTTTCACCCTTAGGATTAGCTTCCCCATGAAACTATGTTTGGCTTCTTGAGACAAGCAGGGTGAAATACAAGGGTACTTGTACAACTATCAAAATCTGGTTATCTATCTATTCCCTCTCTTTATTAAGATCTTCTGTTTCTTTTAGTCGATGATACCTTGATGGAAAATACGTTCCTTTCAGAGTGAGTTATTGGTGAAATCACAACGCTTGCACTTTTAACTAGTACCACCTACTCTAATCAGTTTTCTATATTCAGTTAAACCTTGTCAACTCGGTCAAGTAGAGTAAGGTGAAGGGAGGAAACCTTAACAAGTATTTTATAGGTATATATAAACATCCTTATTTGAAGGGACAACCTCTTCTACTCTCAATAAGTTAGGATCCCTCTTTCGCCTTGTTATCACTAAACAAATTTCAAAGAAAAGGGGTAAGGTAAGGAAGAATTGGTCTTGGTCACTTTCGTGTTCCTTTCATGCATAAGAAGCACTTGGCAAGCTCAGGGTCAGCATACATCAGAGTTCTCCATTTCAACTCAAGCAAGGCAGTTAGCACTCAAGAAGAAGAATGTAGCTTTGAGGAAGTCAAAAAGGAAATTGATGTCTACCAACCTTGAGATTGCCCAATTCAAGGAAAGGGCAAGGAAACATGCAATTGAAAAGGCAAATTGAAGATCTGAAGACACAACTAAGCCAACATGAAGGACATTCTTAACTAAGAAAAATCACATAGCAAGTATGGTTAAGTCCTAAATTTTGATAGATTGCCTTTTGAAGTTTACTTTAAAAGAATGGTGTCTATGTTTTCAGTTTTGGACAACTTCATGGTAGATGGAAAAGCCATTACAAGGAAAAGAAAGATCAAAAGAGTTAAAGTTTTGGCCTCAAACTGTGTTTTTAAAATTACACAGCAGTTTCGTAGCGCGCTACGAAACTGCTGTAAATGATGCCTAATGCACAGCAGTTTCGTAGCGCGCTACGAAACTGCTGTGGTTGCATATTATGTTTTGGTAGACCAATTTTGGGATACAAAAGGAAATATTTTTGAAGAGGAATGTCTGAAAGGGGAGCATTTACAAGGTGTAAGTATCCAGCAAAGGCAAATCAAGTGAAGGAAGGATATCTATGAACTCTTAGCTATATAAGAGGTCATCATTTCATAGCTAGTATTTTTCATGAGACATCAGGCAGCATTAAAGGGTTTTGTCTTCACATGTATATATGGAAAAGGTCTGAAGTGTATGTAAAACATGATAATCCATGCAATTTTATGAAAAACAATAGGGATAATTGATTTCGAAGATCCTTGTGGAGACCAAAAGCAAAAAGGGAGGAACTTTGTCTCCTTGTTTTTACCAGTCAACTTCTAGAAGAGTTTCTGAGCAGTTAAAAACTCATCTCTGAAAAGTGAAAGAGGTTTTCATTCCTAAGATACTAAAGTACAAAAAAATCTTCCACTTTCTTCAAATCCATTATGATCTGGGAGAAATGAAGGACCAAACTTGCGCTACGAAACTGTTGTAGGTGCAGTTTTTCACAAGCATATTTCTCTGTTTTACACCTATTTTTCAAAGACACATTCTGGGCGGTAGGAAAGGTGTTTCAAAAAAAAAAGAGAGTTTTTTGTTCAGCACGGATTGGTTCACAAAATCCTCCTTCAGTTTTTCCAAATACATTTTTTATGAGAAGATATGAGCTCTGTCCCAAGACCTATTTTTCAGCCAGAACAGAGCAAGGAACAGTCTCCTAGTTTCTAGGAGCAGTAAAAGGATGAGTCATCAAGGGCCAGCTAGAGGGTTATGAGCACCATCAAATTCGAATTCATGGAGTTATAGGTGTCAAAAGGAGTGTTTAATTCCTAGATAAGGTTGTTTTAATCATAATGAGGAGTTACACTCCTAATTGTTTTAGGTCTCTAGGACTGCTAGTTAGTTGTCATTTGCATTTAATAGTTAGTTTTAAGTGTCAATAGGTGTTAGATCAGGTAGAATTTGAATTTTCCTCATCCTAGAGGAGGAATCTAAGTCATGTAAAGGGCTCTATATATAGGAGAAGATCTAATGTACAAAGAGTTGGAAATTTTTAGAGAAAGACTCATATTGTGCCATTGTAGAAGATTATGTTTTTATGAATGCAGACTTTGGCTTTACTTCTCAGGATTCAGAAGGAGTTCAATGGTGGCTTGCTTATGATTGTCCTTATTTCCTTATGTGCAGTAGTATGAATGTATGATACTTAGAACTCATTGACATGCTCTAACTTCCTTCATACATTTATGGACTGTGTTTTCCTACATGTCTCTATGTGTTAACTTATATATTGAACTATTGATGCCCTGACTTCCATGTCTAGCTGATACTGTTATCATACTAAGCTTTTCTAACTCCATAAGCCCAATGGATAATTCCTAATTGTGTTTCAACCACTTACACTTCTTCATGTGTTTAATAGAGTTAGCCATCTTATACATTATCAATATCATTAATCCTTTGAGAGAGCCCTCTCAGGTTGAGGAGGCTAAGCCTCAGCCAAAAGTAGGTTTGAAAGAGTTACACAAGGCCTTCCTAATCAGCAGCATATCAGGTCAAGGTTTTGGGATAACACGCCTCATGAAATAAATAAGTGCCTATGCATAGTTATTTGAAAAATGAAAATTTTAAAAAATAAAATAAAGGCGACAAAAGAGAAAATATTCATAGTCAATCCTTTCAACCTGAGCATACCCCTTGGCCATAAATTTGGCCTTGTCCTTTTCTATGCTTTCGTCTGTTGCATGATTCACCTTTAAGATCCATGTTTAACCTATTATCACTCCAAGAAACTCTCCTAGGTTGTAGCTCGGAGATGCCTAGTAACATATAATCTTCAATATTGTTCTCTGAACTATTGGAATAAATGATGGTTTGGATCAAGTTAGATAACCATTTCAGCTCTGTTTTCCCTCAAGGCATGCATGAACACTCACACCAATACAAGGCTTTAGACCATTAATGCCCAATAAGTTATAAATTTAATGGATAGATGGAGAAAACTGACTATACCAACAGATTGCATACATAAACATACATCTATGGCTAGCTACAGGTAGCAAAAGAGAATACTGACTATACTAGCAAATGCATATACGACCACATATGGATGGCTAGCTATAGGCAGCAAAGAAGCTTGCAAATCTAATATATCAAAGCAGAGATAAGATGACAGTTATCTGGCCTTAGACACACAGAAAACATGAACAAATTGTTCAAGTGCAAGCATGGAATAGCAAATAGAATGGACATTGAACATGTAATGGCAAAAGAAGCTTATATTGCTAGAATGAATATGAGAAGCTTGAATGAACAGAGGAGGAATAATCTCCAAAATTTGAACCTCTATTACATCTTAGTTTTAGCTATTTATAGCCTGTTTACAATGCTCCTGAGCTCTCTAGAAGGCTCGGAGTCTTAATCTGCTTGATATGCATTGTTAACTAATCTGATGCCCTCTAAGCAAGCATGGGATCAGATTTTTCTGCTTCTGACAGTAGAGTAACCGATTTCAGATATTTTTGATGGCTTGCTGCATTGTCTGGAAGTTTTTCTGTGCCAGAGATGCTCCATAACATTTGTTGGTGTATTTGTTGTGCTATCTGAGCTCCTTGAACCTTTTTGTTTCAGGCTGCAGCATGCTGTGGCCCTTCTCTTTCCCTTTCCAAGCTCTATTTCCTGGCAAACTATCTCCTGGGCATTGTTATATGATGAAATGGGTCTTGGGGCCTTTGCATTTCCCTTTAAACTGTAGACAATGACTTTTTTGGCTATATACAATGAAAACGTTGTAACACTACTAAATCTCACCCATCACTGTGTGTTTTGGACTTCAAGAGTCCTAAAATACAGTTTAATTATCCATCAGGTCTGCCCTCATTGCCATCGCAAGTCGCATTTGACCTGGCCTATGTATTTTCCTTCATATTAGAAATATGTCGAAACATTGAAAATTCATGAAAAATGGCCCTGGCAGACTTTAAATATCATATATTCCACTTCCCGGACCCTTTCAAGTCCAGGGCTCATCGCAATCACACTCGCCAATGCTCCCTTCATATTTTCGCTATACAACGGAAATACATGAAATATATTAAAAATGGGCCTTCCATGGATTTGAAAAAATATATATTTTAATCCTAAAACCCTCTCGGGTCCGAGCTTTATCGCATCGGCACTGTCCCCTGTTCCCTTTGTATTTCGTTAAAATAACGAAAAACTGCAAAAAACATTGAAAAAGCTTGGGCGCGGATCTCAAAATATATGAATTATCGCATATAATTACGTCAGGTCCAGCCTATCAGGTTGCACACATGTATTTGCATAGGCCCTACCCCTTGGTATAGTGCCAATGCGATACAGCGATGCGATCTGATCGCAATCACTTATTGCTCAATGCTCGAGCCTTATCTATATATATATATATATATATATATATATATATATATATATATATATATATATATATATATATATATATATATATATATATATATATATATATATATATATATATATATATATATATATATATATATATATATATAGATATATATATATATATATATATATATATATATATATATCTATATATATATATATATATATATATAGATATAGATATATAACGTAGCATATGTTCCCCGCCAATGCGACCTGATGATCCAATCATCGGCAATCGTTGATCGGTGGTGTCATGCACCTGCCTTTAGACTGTCCCCTCTACTTGGCCAATTGTGATTAGCCACCTAGATTTGGGCCATTGATCTACCAGATTTGACGGCGGCTATTCATTCACTATTTAAGCCTACATTTGAGGGTTTTTTCATGGTTTTGAAGCATTTTTGCCTCCTAATAGTGTATTTCTGCCCTTCCAAGGGCTCTCCTCTTGTGCGGATTTTGATCATTTGATGATCTTTGAGAAAAAATTGAAGATTTCAAGGGCATTAATGGATCCATTGGCATGTTTTTAAGAAAATTTGGAGACTTTTAGAGCCTATATGGATCAATTTGTGGGCCTTTTGCCAGCAAAGCTAACACTGGCTCCTTCTAGGGATGAAATCCTCCCTGTGAGGTTTCAAGGATCACAGATCAATGCCTTTCCTGAAAAAACAAATTCAAATCTTCCTTCTAGTGTTCCATTGGGCATGGAGTCTATTTTGTAATGAAATAAAAACTGGAAAAACATATTTATAATGACAAGGCTTTAAAGCCTTAAACGAAATAAAGTTTCAAGAACCACCCATTTATTGGGCTACCAAAAGTGTCTTCTCCTTCTAGACTGTGCAGAATGAATGTATTGTTCTGTTGAATTTGAGCGATGATAAATGGACCTGTCCATAAGGAGTCAAACTTGCCATGATTACCTTTCTTTTCCTTAAATGCATCCCATTTAAGCACCCAATCACCAACTTGGAAATTGTCCACCTTTGCTTTCCTGTCAAAGGTTTCTTTGATTTTGTTCTGATGAGTTTTGGACTTCTCAACCAGCTGTTGTCTGATCTGCTATAGTTCAACCAGGTTATTCATTCTTCTTACCATATCATTTTCTTCATCTTGTTCTTCTTGCAAGAACTTAGCCGCAGGGAGAGTGAGCTTGATGGGGAAAATAGCATCAGTGCCATAAACTAGTTTGAATGGATAATTCCCTATGGACTTTTTGATGGTAACTCTATCAGCCCACAGTGCAAACTTCAGCTTGGAATCCCAGCTCTTTTTGTTATCCTCTAACAGTTTTTTGATTACCCTTACCAAACTCTTCTTAGATGATTCTGCCAGGCCATTGCCTTGAGGATAATATGAGGTAGAATGCACCACTTGAATGCCCATGGATTCAGTCATGTCCATCAATTATTTTGCCTTGAAAGCTGCTGCATTATCACTGACTAGTTTGGTTGGGCAACCAAATCTAGTGAGAATATTCTCATTCAAGAACTTTATGACAACTTGATGATTGGCATTCTTAGTGGGTATAGCCTCAATCCACTTGGTGAAATAATCAGTGGCTACTAAGATCCATTTGCATTGGCCACTAGAATGTGGGTTGATTTCGCCTATAAAGTCCAAGCCCCATTGTTGGAAAGGACCATTGACATGTATTGGCTTTAAGGGCAGAGATTTTAACTGTTGTCTTCCTACAAACCTCTGGCACTTATCACAAGCTTTTACAAAAGAAAACACATCAGAGAACAGAGTAGGCCAATAATACCCAGCCCTCAAGATTTTGTGAGCTGTGGTTTTCCAATAATGATGCCCTCCACAGATGCTAGAATGGAACTGATGTATGACTTCCACAGATTGTTCTTTATCTAGACATCTCAAGAGGATTCCTGATGGGTCTTTCCAATAAAGTAGATTTTTATCAATATAGAATTTGGCTGATCTGAGTTTAATGGCACGAGCTTGACTTGAGCTAAGCCTAGGAGGGACTTCTATCTTTTGCAAAAAATGAACTATGTTGTAATACCATTCACATGTGGCTAGATTTTTAGCCAAAGACTGATTCTGCTTTTGCTCTTTTTCTGCTCCCTCTGCCTGCTCATAATATGAATTTAGACCTGTGGAATTTATATCTAACAAGATAAAATTTTCTTCAACCATAAGTTTAGCCAAGCCTTGGCCTTTGACAAGATTAGTGGGCTTCACCTCTATGTTAAACTCTATGAATTTGGCAATCCATTTAGCCCTCTTCCCATCAATATCCAGCTGAGTTAAGACATCTCTTACTGAAGTTGAAGGTACATATGCAACTACTTTGGAATGCAGAATACAAATTTTGAATGACTTTAAAGATTTTATGAGAGCATAAGCTTTCTTTTCAATAAGGTCATACCTTAGTTCAACATCCCTTAAGGTTTTGCTGAAAAAGTCCACGGGATGCTCTATGCCTTCATCATTTTTCTGTAACAGAACTGCTGCAAGTGTATCATAAGAGGCAAAAGAGAAGATACAAAACTCCTTAGTGTAATCTGGCCTAATTAGAGTGGGAGCTTCCATGATGGCTTGCTTGATGGCTTCAAAAGAGCTTCTTGAAGCCTCTGTCCATTTTATTTCTAATCCTTTCTTCAGCATGGAAGTGATGTGTTTTACTAATTCTGCAAAGTTTGGAATGAACCTCCTTACAAAATTAATCTTACCCAAGAAGGATTAGATGTCCCTTTTTGACCTTGGGATGGACAATGTCTGAATGGCTTGAACCCTTGCTGGATCAATCTTCACACCTTCAGGAGAAACAATATGTCCCAAAAGTTAGCCTTCTTCTAGCACAAACTGTGACTTCTTTGGGTTCACTGAAATTCCAAACTGTTTTCACTTTAGGAAGACCTTCCTCAAGTGCTGTAAATGGTCTTTGTGGCTGCTAGAGAAGACTGTTATGTCATCGAGATAAATAAGGACAAACTTGTCCTTATATCCCACAAAAGCTATGTTCATGGCCCTCTGAAAAGTAGCCCCAGCATTCATCAGTCCAAAAGGCATTTTGGAGTACATGAAAGTGCCCCAAGGAGTAGTGAAGGCGGTCTTTTCCTAATCTTCAGGATGTACAACAATCTGATTGTAACCTGAAAATCCATCTAAGAAAGACATGATTCTAGCCCCTGACACTCTTTGTAGCAAGTGTTCCATCTTAGGCAAGGGATAGTTATCTTTTTTAGAGCATTTGTTCAGATTTCTAAAGTCAACGCAAAGCCTAATTTCTCCATTTTTCTTTCTCACTACCACAAGGTTAGCTATCCATTTTGAATACCTTAGGGGAACTATAATTTTGGCATCCAACAGCTTCTTGATCTCTTTCTCAATCAAAGGCAATAAGAGAGGGTTGATAGGTCTTAACTTGTGCTTAAAAGGGGTGGTATTCTTTTCCAGTGGAATCTTATGTTGTATGATGTTTGTATATTAAGTTTTTAAGATCACTGTATTCCCAAGCAAAAATATCAGTGAATTTCTTCATGAGGGCACAATACTCAGAATTCTGGGCAGAAGACAAATGGGTGGACAGATTGATGAATTTCGGATGGGTTGGGCTCCCTATATTATGTTTACAGACAGCAGACTCATTTTCTGTTTTGGCCGGCTTATAGGGTATGTCGTTATGATCAAAAAGTTTCTCTAGAGGCACCAATCCTTTTGGTATGTGATTACTGGGCAGCTGGATGATGCTTCCTCGGCCGATCTCGCTTTTTAGCTTGGGCTGGCCACATTTTCCCATGGCTTCATTTTCCTGATCAATGTGTGTTTCATAAAATTCCTCCACGACTTGCAAAAACCTATTAATTTCCTCATCGTCTTCAAAAACCCTCCAATATTTTACATTGTCAAGCAAAGACAGTCTATATTTTATCTGAATTGCATATGTCAATTTGGGAGGCAAAGGAGGAATAAACATGCTAGCAGAGACAGCGAGGGAGTCAACAAGCTGGTTCTTCATTCTTGGAATATAAGAAATGTTGAAATCATTAAAATAATCCTTGAGCCTCCATACCTCATCTCTGTATGCCTTCAGCCTTGGATGCTTAGCTTGGAAAGTTTTATTTACCTGCTGAATAATGAGGTCTACATCTCCAAACACTTTCAGGCCTTTGATGTCCATTTCTTTAGCAGCACTTAAGCCCAGAATTAAAGCTTCATACTCTACTATGTTATTTGTGACCTAAAAGGTTAATTTGAAAGATAAATGAATGTATTCTTGTGTTGGGGACACAAGGACTACACCCGCCCTTGCAGCTTCTTTAGAGAAAGCCCCATCAAAAAACATGTCCCAAATCTGTGGGTTTTCTTCCTCTGCAATCTGGAAAACTGGTTTCTTGAGCTGCGTGGAGGCCAACTGAGATTCTTCAATATGAATAATACAAGATCCAAAATCAGTGTCGATAGCATATATGGGATGATTGGTGGGATTCTTTTCATCGTTGATTATATAAGCCAACTGTGCCTCTCTATATAATCTCTTGCTCTCACCTCTGAAAACTGGGACAGTAGCATAGGATAGATCATTTTGTAATGATCCACCTAATCTCTTGATCCAACCTCTGGAAAGTAACATGCCAAATTTGGGAGGTACATCAGCTACCACAATATCCATGATCATGCTTTTCATAGGCAGCTGAGACAAAGTGATGGCTAGGTCCTTGATTAATCCTAGACATTTCACCTTTCTAGAGTCAAAAGAAAACAGGTCATGATAAGGCTTAGTGATGTCAAGACCCAACTCATCCATGACAGCCTTGGGCATTAGATTATGGCTGGCTCTAGTGTCCAAAAGGCAGTTGTGAAGGATTTTTTCATGAATAGTCAGGGAGACATAGAATGATGGGGAGTTGTCTTCACAATTTTCAATCATTGGGCTAAGAATAACAACTGGCTTGTCATCTTGTAGATTTACATAGTCAGTGGAGGCTTGGATGGCTTTAGGCTCAAGGGCCTCAAGGATGGATCTTTTGAAGGACTCATTCTTCACTAGTTCAATCAGAGGCATAGGTATTCTTAGCTTCTGAATTTTTGATTGAAAACTGAAAGGAGAAGGAGACTTGTCAAGGCCTCTTACCTCATGAGCTGGAGCTTTGAGGATGATGGGATCAACTGCCAGTTGTTTTTGCTTATTTTCTTGCTGTACTGTAGGGACAGTATCTCTTTGAACAGGATTTTCCTTGGCATTATTTATCTTTGACCTCAAATTATATCTTTGTTGATCTACAGTTTGTAGAATAGCTTCACCATCCCATTCTTGGCTGATATGGTCATTGCATAATGACTTTTCATAGGTAGCTGAGGTCAAAAAGGAAGCATTGCCTTTGTCTTCCAAACAATGAATATCATCATCTTCTTCAAACTACTCTTCTTCCATGACTGCATTCTGAAAAGGAGCCTTCACCCTTTGGCCTTCATTTGCATCTTTGTTTCTTTGCAAAATCTGCAACTACTCATTTGTTCTTCTATATGGGTTTGGAATGGGATTTCTTGGGGCAAAGGTATTAGGCATTCTTCCTATCCCTAGGTGCTGATCAACCTTAAATTTAGAAATTTCAGAGACTAATGACTCGATCATTTTGGTCATTTTGTCTATCTTAGGATCAGAGGATGATGAAGACTCGCCCCTCTGTCTTCTTATATCAACATTTCCCTTGAGCTTCTCTGCAACCATGATGTTTGATTCCACTTCCAAGGCTGCATCTTGTATGTCAGCCAAAGTAGCACATTACCTCTCTCTCAACACTAGGCAGAAGTCAGAATCAAAAGCACTGGCATAGGTGAGTTTAGCAGAGGTAGTAGTGGGTTTTACTTCAGCTGGTATCTTGTTGTACATAGGCTAAACCTCTTATTAAAATCAGACAGCCATTTTCCCTCTTTAAGTTCCCAAACTCAGTGTGGTAGTAGAGGAGATCCTTCTTATCCCCCCAATGCTTTAGGAATGCATCATCTAAAGCTTCAATATCTGCCATAGATCTTGGGGTTAGTTATCTGAACCATTTTCTAGCCTCTCCATCTAGGCTTTGGACAAATACTCTCATCCACACATCATCTTCACTAATGTCCAGATTATCAGCGTAAATATAGAATGACTCAAGATGTTCTTCAACAGTAACACCTTCAGTCCCAATGAACTTAGGCCTATATTTCTGATATTCTCCAGTAGGCATGGCATTCAAAGGAGTGGACAGTATTAGAGGTCCATACCTAGCAACAATGATTCTTTCCATTTTGGTAGGTGCTTGTGGACCTGCCATAGTTGTGGTGTCTAAAAGAGTACTGGCAGTATGAATGATATAGGGTTGAGGAGAGACTGACAGGACTAAAGGAGTAAGGGCTTAGAGCAAAAGGAGAACCTAACGAATAAGGAGCTTTATGAATCTCTGAGAGTTTTTCTTCACTGCTAGTATTAGATGCTATACTCTCAACATGTATTTGTTCTATTACAAGCCTTTCTTGAAGAGATATAGAAGCTTGTTTAGGTTTACCTAAACCTAATGCTCCTTTTTGTAATACCTTTCTCTCTTTCATGATTTTTTCAGGGTCAAGCACTAGGTCAGCTTGTAGCTTTTGAGTATTTCTCCGAGTATGCCTCACAAACATAGCCAGAACTATGAAGTGGAGTCGCCAAGAGGTTTGGCCTCTAGTAGAGTCACTAGATAGATGATTACAACCAAAAAAGTGCCCAGACATTGTCTATCATCAAAGCTGGATCTATGTCATTTCCTAAGGAAGCGGAGCTTCAGTTTCCTCTCCGCAACAGTAGTGCCAATTATGTTATCACTCCAAGAAACTCTCCTAGGTTGTAGCTTGGAGATGCCTAGTAACATATAATCTTCAATATTGTTCTCTAAAATATTGGAATAAATGATGGTTTGGATCAAGTTAGATAACCATTCCAGCTCTATTTTCCCTCAAGGCATGCATGAACACTCACACCAATACAAGGCTTTAGACCACTAATGCTCAATAAGTTATAAATTTAATGGATAGATGGAGAATACTGAGTATAATAGTAGATTGCATACATAAATATACATCAATGGCTAGCTACAGGCAACAAAAGAGAATACTGACTGTACTGGCAGATGCATATACGACCACATATGGATGGCTAGCTATAGGCAGCAAAGAAGCTTGCAAATCTAATATATCAAAGCAGAGATAAGATGACAATTATCTAGCCTTAGACACACAGAAAAAATGAACAAACTATTCAAGTGCAAGCATGGAACAGCAAAGAGAATGGACATTGAACATATAATGGCAAAAGAAGCTTATATTACTAGAATGAATATGAGAAGCTTGAATGAACAGAGGAGGAATAATCTCCAAAAGTTGAACCTCTATTACATCTTAGTTTCAGCTATTTATAGCCTGTTTATAATGCTCCTAAGCTCTTTAGAAGGCTCGGAGTCTTAATCTACCTGATATGCATTGTTAACTGATTTGATGCCCTCTAGGCAAGCATGGGATCAGATTTTCCTAATTTTGACAGTAGAGTAACCGATATCAGATATTTTTGATGGCTTGTTACGCTGTCTGTGAGTTTTTCTATGCCAGAGATGCTCCATAACGTTTGTTGGTTTGGTTGTTGCGCTGTCTGAGCTCCCTAAACTTTCTGATTTGGGCTGCAGCGTGTTGTGGCCCTTCTCTTTCCCTTTCCAGGCTTTGTTTCCTGGCAAATTATCTCTTGGGAGCTGTTATATGATGAAATGGGTCTTGGGGCCTTTGCGTTTCCCTTTAAACTACAGACAGTGACTGTTTTGGTTATATACAATGAAAACGCTGCAACACTGCTAAATCCCGCCCATCACTGTGTGTTTTGGACTTCAAAAGTCCTAAAATATAGTTTAATTATCCATCAGGTCCGCCCTCATTGCCATCGCAAGTCGAATTTGGCCTGGCCTGTGTATTTTCCTTCATATTAGAAATATGTCGAAACATTGAAAATTCATGAAAAACGTCCCTGGCGGACTTCATCGCAATCGCACTGGCCAATGCTCCCTTCGTATTTTTGTTATACAATGGAAATACATGAAATATATTAAAAATGGGCCTTCCACAGATTTGAAAATATATATATTTTTATCCTAAAACCCTCTCAGGTCTAGGCTTTATCACATCGGCACTGTCCCTCGTTCCCTTTGTATTTCGTTAAAATAAAGAAAAAATGCAAGAAACGTTGAAAAAGCTTGGGTGCAGATCTCAAAATATATGAATTATCGCATATAATTACGTTGAGTCCATCCTATCGGGTCGCACACATGTATGTGCATAGGCCCCGCCCCTTGGTATAGTGTCGATGCGATACAGCGATGCGATCTGATCACAATCGTTGATCACTCAATGCTCAGGCCTTATATCTATGTGTGTGTGTGTGTGTGTGTGTAACATAGCATATGTTCCCCGCCGATGCGACTCATCGATCCGAACATCGGCGGTGTCATGCACCTTCCCTTAAACTGCCGATGCGATATAGCGATGCGATCTGATCACAATCGTTGATCGCTCAATGCCCAGGCCTTATATATATATATATATATATATATATATATATATATAGATATAGATATCTATATATATAGATATAGATATATAGATATATAGATATATATATATATATAGATATAGATATAGATATATATATATATATATATCTATATATATATATATATATATATATAGATATATATATATATATATATATATATATATATATATGTAACATAGCATATGTTCCCCGCCGATGCAACTCACCAATCCGATCATCGGTGATTGCTAATCGGCGGTGTCATGCACCTTCCTTTAGACTATCCCCTCTGCTTGGCCGATTGTGATTAGCCACCTAGATCTGGGTCGTTGATCGGCCAGATCTGACGACGGTTGTTCATTCACTGTTTAAGCCTGCATTTGTGGGTTTTTTCATGGTTTTGAAGCATTTTTGCCTCCCGATAGTGTATTTCCGCCCTTCCAAGGGCTCTCCTCTTGCATAGATTTTGATCATTTGATGATCTTTGAGCAAAAATTGAAGATTTCAAGGGCATTAATGGATCCATTGGCATGTTTTTAAGCAAATTTGGAGACTTTTAGAGCCTATATGGATCAATTTGTGGGCCTTTTGCCAGCAAAGCTAACACAACCCACAATTGATTTATCTATTGGTCTTGAGACCACTTCCCAAACATTGTTGTTCACAATGGATTCGTACTCCTCCACCATTGCATCAACCCATAAAGGTTTCTCTACTTCTTCCTTGAAATAAGATGGCTTAGTCTCTAATAGCATAGACATTAGACCCATGTAGCCAGTGTACTGATTTGGTGACCTTATCTGGCTGCGCCGATTTGATGTAGCACCCACATTCTCCCTCACCTCCTACACAAGTCTCTCAACTTCCCTAGTTCTATTCCTTTCTTCTTTGGATGGTTATGCTTGAGTGGATGTCTCAACTCTCTTCTCCTCAACTTGTGGCTGCTCTACAACATCTGAGGTTCCTCCTTAGGAGCTAAAATTTCCTCCTCTGATGGGCTCTAAAGCTCCCTCTCAAGAGAGCACCACATGGATTTTTCTTCATCAAATTTTACACCCCTTCGTACAATTTTCATTCTGAGGGATGGAAAATACACACGATAGTTTTGGGGAGTTTCTTTGTAACCCACAAATACACCAAACTCTGTTTTCGGCTTTAGCTTCTTCCTTCATTATTTGGAGACATGGTAGTAGCTAGAGGCTCCAAAAATATTGAAGTGTGACACATCCGGCTTCCTCCCCAAGAAAACCTCCTCTGGTGTTATCATGCCAAGAATTTGATGAGGACTCATGTTCTGCAAATAGACTGTTGTGTTACTTGCTTCAGCCCACAAGTGCAGAGGTAGGCTTTGTTCATGCAACATCACCCGTGCTACTCCCAAAATGCTATGGTTATTCCTCTTAGCCACCCCATTTTTCTATGGGTTCTAGAGTGTTGTCAACTCTCGTTGAATGCTTTCTTTTGCACAAAAAATTTTAAACACATTCGACACATACTCACCTCCATTATCACTCTTAAGAGCCTTCACCTTCTTTCTCGTTTCTCTCTCCACTAGTGGTTTGAACTCTAAGAACTTGGAGAACGTATCTTCCTTCTTCTACATGAATAAGATCCAACACTTCCGAGAGAAGTCATCAATAAATATGACAAAATAATTGTGCCTGGAAATGGATGATATTGAGAATGGTCCACAGACATTAGAGTGGCTCATTTCAAGGACTACATGTGGTCTGTTGTCCCGATCATGGAAAGTGGCTTCTATGTACTTCCCGAAGGTACACCCTTTACATGTGTCCTACTACTCTAGTGCTCCTTTAGGGAGGCCTGTGGTAATCTATTGCATGATCTTGAAAGTGCCATGATGGAAATGGCCAAGTCTTCTATGCCAAAGTTCACTGACATCGCAGTTTTACACCTTCTCCACCTTTGTGCTCAATGCAACACAATCCTCCACATCTAGCTTGTAGAGGTTTTTCACATGAACTGTGATCTACTTTACCTGTCCCATGGCTATGTGTCTCTAGAATGCATTTCCTTTGCTAAATATCACATCATAACCATGGTCTTCCAAAACTATAATGGAGACAAGATTCTTCTTTATACCAAAAACAAACATCACATCCTTGAGCCTGAGAGGGGAGCTTGAATCCCTTTAAAAGGTGACTGCACAAATCCCATTTGTGTTATACCTTACATCATCTCCCATCTCAATGTACATCTAGAGATCCTTCTCCTGCAATTCACTAAAAAAAATCTATATTCCTCGTCATATGGAATAAGGCACCATTGTCTAGGTACCACACACTTCCCATCACTGTGCTGGCCACCCATGCAATGAGAGTAAAATAAAGCTTAGACTATGAAGCCAAATCTTCACCTGTTTCTCCTCCTAAGTTCTTCTTGTTTGTCTTCTTGTGTGGACACTTTGTAGCATGGTTCCCGAATTCGTGACAGTGAAAGCATTTGATTATGGACAAGTCTTTCTTCTTTCCCCCTTGACTAGATTCTACTTTTGATTGGGATTTCTTCCCTTTCCCTTTCTTTTCCTTTCCATCCAAGGCACAATTCTACTCATCCTTTCCCTTGGATGAAGTCCTATCTCTGGTATTTCACCTTACTTCCTCCCGTACCAAAGTTAACCATCGGCGTTCCCAATTTTGTAGTTTCTCCCTCCCATTCACTGAATCTTGGTAGTTATGCCAAATCTTTGGAAGGCATAGAAGGGTTAGGGTCATCAAATTATCCTCTACTATAGTAACACCAACTTAACCAAGTTCATCATGACATTGTGTGAACCTGGTCAGGTATTGTGGAATGGTCTCATTCTTCTGCATCTTGATATTTTGAAGCTTTTCCTTGAGCGCTAGCTTCCTATGGTCACTACTATTCTGGAACAGATCTGTCAATGTCTGCCACATTGCATACAAAGTCTCTTTCCTATGGATATTTGAGACAATATGGTCTCGTACTCCCTCCAATATGATTCTCCTCACCTTGGCTACACACTTCTTCCATTCTACTAGATCCTAAGCATCAGATGCTATTGGTTTTGGAATATCATTATCAATGAATTCCTTCAACCCATTATCTTCTAGCACTGCCTCCATGCAGTCCTTCCAAGAAACATAATTCAAGCTTCCCTCAAGGGAATACTCGAGCCTTAGTCCATAGAAAGCCATCCTTCTAGCTCTGAAGAATTGATCCTACAAATTTGATCCTCCTGCAATAACAACTTCGAAATCTCTTCTCTATAGTGAATCCAACTCTGATACCATGTAGAAATTATGGCGTAGATTCGAAACTGCTCATGAAATTTACTAAATCATAGGATTTCAAGCTACTCTACTAATCTGCGCAAGTTAATTCACCATATAGAACACAAATCATAGACATGCAAAAGTAAACATCATATATGCAAAAATATTTATCTAGGGGAAAGAAACTTCTCAAAACCCCTTCCTATTTGTATTGCATTAATCATAGAATAGAGATGGAATACATATGCTTTCTCAAGCCTTAGCACACCTTGCAAGTGTATAGTTTATCCCTCTGCCTGATTTACTCACTCTGGACAACACTTAGCCAATTTTCAAGCCCTCCAAACTCCTCTTTCCTTGTGTTGTTCTCTTGGGTAATTGGCCCTTATTATTTAGGAATTTCCCACTATTGAATTGTGCAATTCCCTCAAGTCCTTCCTTTGACTTCATGCACCACCTTTACACATTGGATTATACTACAATTGATAGTACATTTCCTTGGAATTTACATCTCAACTGGGTAACTCGAATTATCTGCATGCAACAATTGTTTTGGGTTGATTGACCAATTACCTAGTTGATCACTAAGTGTGGTTAAAGTTCCACTTCCACAACTTGACCTCCACTTGTTCTTTTGAGAGTTAGAACTAGTTAAACTGACAATAACTAAAATTAGCTTAAATAGATTGCTACAAATTAACAATCAAACATATTGTTGGGCACAGGATCCCCCAAGGATAGTTTTGGGGCTAAAAGCCCATATTTTGGTCAAATGTTGTAATCCAAGTGTAAATACTCCGCATTTTGTGGTCGCAAAGTGCGTAGATGTTAAAGAGTCATAGGGTTGTCCGCCCTTATTTTGGAAATGTAATGTCAACTGTAAAAGATCTACCCATAGTCTGCGGACCATGGGTTTGTATAAAAAGAGCTAAGCTCTAAGTAGATAGAGAGGCAAGGAAGAGGAAGAGAGTCATAGCTTAGAGCAAGAAGTCTAAGTCTTAGCATAGGTAGAGGCTCTGCAGCTGAGTGCGCAAAGGCCTAGGGTAGAAGTCCACAGCTGAGTGCGCAGGGCAGGTCGAGTCTGTAATCGTTCGGAATTATCGATAAAGAGAAGTATTCTACAATTTTTGTGTCTTTATTTCTTGTTTATGCGTCTTGTTATGTTGAGTATGAATTTCAATTATAATACTTATATGATGCATGAATGTATGTAAATGTGTTGGTTAAGTGAATGCAAGTAAGAACATTTGTTTACACGAAGCTAAATAAGATCAATTAATAAGATAAGTAAGACACTTAGCCTAGTTTGGGAGATATCGCAGTTCGCTGCCCTAGCAATGCGAAAGTACCTCGGCCCCAGGTTAGGGCTGCGCGAAAGCCAATTGTACCTTTTCGCGAAGGTGTTGAAGGGTGGAACAGAGTGCTAAGAAACCTGCGTGAAGGTAGGTATAGCCGGAATAAACCAACATCACAACCATATCAAGGGTGCGGAAACTTGGTTCCAACATCCCCCCATACCGCTTCGGGTCAGACTTCAGTCCGCGCTCCATGGGCTGATGCCGAAAGGGCCAGTAGTGTAGGGATTTGTTTGGCTAGCTAATGTTGAACCTGGGTCAGGCCCCCTCAAGCCAACAAATGGTTTCGTTACCAAGACCAAAATCTGCATAAGAGATGTGTGATGTCGTATCACAGGAATCCAACTAAGGATATTGGAGACTAGTTGGATAGAAAGATCCACGAATTCGCGGCATAGAAGAACAGAAACCTGTGACTATCAAAAGAATAGTGGTTGGACTGATACCTATATACAGAGATCCATGAAATCTTTCTCGCCTCCATTCTAGTTGAGTTGTATAAGTGGATCGCGAAGCTAGCAGATAGCCAAGGAAGGTGGAAACTTGACGGTCCTATTGTGTGGACCCCAGAGCTAGTGCGAAGGTTAGAAGCATCGGAGGATAAGCTCACCTGCACTGTCGATCATTGGCTCGATTGCATCATAGGAGGATTTGTGACTGCATTCGCAGTCAACACCTCAGTCAGCTGTACTGAGGCGGAGCGATGCTTTTTCAAAGGACCGCGAGGTAAGTACGTAAAATATTTGAATACTTGGATTAAAATGTTGTTGTGTGAAAAATGGGTTATGTATCTACCTTGATGTTTAGGACTACGCGAAGCGGAAAGACTTATAGGAATGAAGGAAATAAGGATCCGGAGTATAGCCCCTTGATTTCACCTCCGTGAAGGGACGAAGAAGCGATAGCGAAGGTTTCTCCATGAAGTGATATTCAGTTAATAAGACAAGGATTCCCACGAATACCACCTCCACCCACACCACCTCCGACTTCACCACCATCGCCTCAAACTTCACCTGTACCACCTCCACCTCCACCGAAGATCAGTATGGCAAATACAGTGAAGTTGCTTTGTTCAAAGGCTTGGGAAATGAGGACCCGTACCAATTTTGGTTCATGGTGAGGGTTGTATGAGAAGCTCAAGGTGTTCCAGATGATCAGATAAAGAAAGTGACACTGGCTAGCGCCCTACAAGATCATGCACTAACCTGGTATATTAAGTACTCTAATGATAACCTGAATGCTGGAGTAGCAGACATCCAAGAAGCACTAAATAGGGAATTTAGCAGGCCTAAATCAGAGACGCAGTCGATTGTGGGATTCAAAGAGATCACTATGCAACCAAGTGAGACACCTAGGGAACTAGATCAGAGGCTGAAATGTACAATCCGTGAAGCCAACATGAATTTGACAGATGGACAGCATCACGAATGGTTTGTGGCTTCACTACTACCACACTTAAGGAGTGCACTATTGCAACAAAAGATAACAACTCAGGCAGAGGCCTTGGAGATTACCATGAGACTACCATGAGACTACATGAGACTACATGAGACTACATGAGACTCCGATGCAAGATCCTAATCTAGGTGTCCAGTAGATCCACACGTAGCTGAAGAATCTGTGCCTTGAGATGCAAATTCTAAAGTAGGACAGGATGGTTTGACCAGAGGTATGCGAGGAGGTATGGTGCTTGAAATGCAAGAGTCAGGGTCATGACAAAGACCATTGCCCAGTCTTTGAAAATTACCTTGTAGGAGGAGGACTGATGCCTTTAAGGCTGGAAGCTCAAGCAGGACCTAGCGCGGTGCCTGCTTTATGGTGTGCTATCTATCAGGTAGCCGAAAAACATGCCATGGATAACTATCACTTGCTACAGAAGTATGTACAAGCATCACAACAGTTGTTCTGCAACTTTTGTAGGTCAGTAGGACATGATGAGGATACTTGCAGGAGCTATGAATTGATGATGGATAGAAATCCCGCCTACAGGGTTCAGGCCAAAATGTGGCCCTTTGACCAGAATGCAGGGATGGCATGGACGAGACAGAGGTGGAGGTGGACCTAGTATAGGTCGAGGACAGTTGATTTGCTACAATTATGGAGGACCGGGACACTATGCCAATGATTGCACTAATCCAACACGTCCGTCGTGAAAGTATTTCACATTGTTTGATCATGAAACAGAAGATTGTCCTGCGATGATAGCTAGGGTACCTGACAAAGGGGTGCTACCGCCACCCCGACTTAGAAGCTACAGATGGTGAGGTCTGAGCTATGCGAGGAAGATCCGAACATAAATATAGTGCTCCGAAGTGGAATCACGACAGGAGATGACAAGGGAAAATAGTCAGAAGATAGTACATGGGTTCGCAAGGCCCTAGTGATAGAGGCTGAGTTTGATTTGGAGTGCACTCGGGAAGCCTTCATGGAAGCTAAGAAGAGCTTCATTAAGGCCTCTACCTCAAGAAGCAAGGATAAGCCTGAGCGAGAGATGGATCCCTCCATGCTCACAACTTTCCTGGAAACCTGTATGAAATTAATGCGTGACAGTAAGGCTATGAAAGGGTTAAAAGAACTCATTAATAGATGCACTGGAACCACGCTAGGTGAGCCGATCATGGTATGAAAGATTGGCAAGCATAAAACAAGGACGAGACGGGAGATGAGATTGACCACACAAATAGGGGAGTATGAAATGGATCAGGTCATTTTTGACCTGGGGTCAGATGCGAATGTTCTGCCAAAGCAGACTTGGGAGCGAATGGGGAGACCTACGCTGTAATGGTCTCCAATTCAGCTAAGGATGGACAATCAACAGAAAATCATACACATGGGTTGGCTACAGGGGGTAATTGTGGATATTGAGGGAGCGAGGACGCTGGCAGATTTTGAAGTAATAGAGATAGTGGATTATAGCAATTCCTACCCTACGCTCCTAAGAATTGACTGGGCTACTGATATGAACAGGGTAATCAATCTGAAGAAGCGAAATATGATCTTTGAGAAGAAATCACTACGCATAATAATACCCCTAGATCATGCTAAAGGATCGCGCTATACGGAACCAGTTCGCGATTATGAGAGTGATGATGATTTGAATTGCATCTATAAGATAATAGCATGAGACCAAGACTGGGTGAATCCCACCACGAATGGATGTATTACGTGGGATCACGAGATTTCCTGCACTTCAGACTTCGACAAAGAAATAGAACGCTGGCAGAATCGGTTACATGAGGTAACTACGTTGAATTGCAACTTGATGAACCAGTTGCTGTGTTGTGTGTCGACAGAGGTAAGAAATCTAACTATTTACGATGGTCTAAATAAGGTAGATATCATTTTGGATGCATGGTGAGCTCCAGTATTGCAGCAATAATTCTGCAACTCCTGGAGCTTCCTTCTTTACTTTTATCAACCCAGTAGTTCGTAACAAACTTGGAAGCGACGATGTTGTATGCACAAGTACTAGCTCTTACTGCAGGCTGTCACTTAATCAGCTGGCACAAGTTCGCTAGGAGCTTAAGCCAATTTCTATGAGTTCAGAAGAAGCTTTAACTGTGATGAAAGAAAACTAACTCTATAGGGCCTATTATATTTGCAGAAAGAGAAGGAAAGTTGAAATGTAATGCAAACCCTAGCAAACCCTAATTTACCTATTAACCTTACTTTTGCAAGAAAAGAGATGAAAACTAATAAAATGAGTGCCATTGACTACTGAAAAGGTAAATTTCATTTATTCAAGCTACTTCTGAAAAGAAATGAGAAGAAAACATATTTTTGTGCTTTTGAGTGTTTTTATGTGGAATTATTATGCTTGTGATTTATTTGGTTGCGATTGTGCAGAGGTTTGGTGGCAAAGGAAGATGGAGTTGGCTTTTGTAGAGGGTGAGGAAGGTGTGGAGAGGTCCTAAGAAGCCCCTAGTACCCTTCTAAAGACTTCCATAGTGATTGGATTTCAAAAAATCACTCACAGGAAATTCTATATGAGGCTGCAAGGGATCTACAGGAGGAGGCCGAGAGCTATTTTTGGAGTTTTGAAGGTGGAAAAAATGATGGGAAAGGAGAACTGAAGGCTAGATGAAGGTGTTGAGGTGTCTAGAACTTGTTAAGGAAGATCAGGGACGAACGTGATGGTTGGATTTGCTCGAATGGAAAAAAAAGTAGCTTTATGGGAAAAAAACGCAAAAATTAGGGTAGACTGGCGAAATGTTTCGAATGAGCTAGGAAATCTATGAGAAGTGAGCTGGTGCTAGATGTTCTATGGATGTATGGTAAGCTGAGGTGTCCTGCAAGAGATCTTCACATCTACTTATCAAAACTGACCAAAGAAAGAACTAACTATACCATGAAAACAAAACTTTGTCTAGCTTGACCCAATTTTGTGACCTACAAATAGAAAATGCTGAACAGTAACCTATGAACAGAAAATCATGCAGAGAGATATATGGTAAAAGAACAGGAAATGATCTGAGCAACTGAATCTGAACCAATATCAATCTTTCCAAATCAAGTTATCACACTAGCAGTTGCATGGAAGAGCAAAAACTGTGTTTTTGGTGGCAGCAGAAGTGCCTTGACCTCAAATCATAGTCCCAGGAAGGGAGAAAGGAGATCAAGGCCTGCTGTTGGCCTTTTTGAATCTTATTTTGTCACTGTAGTAACCTACTTGAGCAACTGAAACAAGAACAACTATACTAACCATCAAAAGCAACCTAATCTAACAAAGTAAAATGAATCTATGCAACAGAAATTAACTCATGAACTGAAGCAAAAACATATAAGTACACAATAGGAGGTGCTAGGTAGCTTGGGTTGGGCCCTAACCCAAGAGCTTTAGCCCTCTAAAAGAGATCAGTGCTGGCTCAAAAACTGTTTCATCTTCATTATCAAAAATAGCAGTTACATTACATAAACTGTTCTCAAAAAGGAACTCGAAAATGAGCTGAACACAATGCTGCACAAAAGTGCGAAAATCTACTAATAACTGGCTAACCTACTAAGGCTCTAAGCCTCCTTATTTATACAAATGGATTCCTCCAACAGTCCTCCTAAAATCAAGGAACTCGGCTTCCTAGAACTGGAGATAAACAACAATCCTACTTTACTTGCTTAGCTGCCCCTTGGAATCATCAATGTGGACCTTTGTGCTCTAAGTTGCTGATGGAGGATTCAAGGAAAGGGGTCATAAATGAAGCAGAAACCCCCCCTACAAGTCCTCTTCCTTGTTTTCCTCGAGTTTTGGCTGCCATTTGCTCATAAATCCTTTGAATTTGTCCAAAATTGACCAGAAAATCTGCATAAGGCACATATTAGACTACATGGAAAAATGACTAACCCAATTCACTCTATTAGCATAAATATATTCAAAAACATGCAATAAACTAATGAGAATGGTGGATTAAATCTAAATAAGAAGAAGAATGAGCCCATATAATTACCCATTTCTGGGGCTCATCATCACCCCCCTACTGAATGGGTTGCTCATCCTCTGAGCAACTAATCTAACTCTTCATCCTTGATGGCTCTGACAGATTCCCTAACATCTCAATCCTCTGATGTGATGTCTTCATATTTATCATGGAAACCTGCTTTCCTGTCCACTTCTTTCCATTATTTTTGTTCTTCCTCCTCCTTTACTCCTTCCAACAATCCTATCAGTAGTGGAGGACTAAATTTAAGGCCAATCCAATTTGCCTTCAAGCTTTGCATTGAGTGCTTATACAGGGGCACTCTCCTCATGGCTTCCCTCATCCTGTTTGGGGAGTGATACTCCCTGATCCTTAGGCTGTGTGGCAATGTATTCCACCTTCTCATGCAGTCATCGCCAAACAATCTCTCCATATCCTCAAAATGAGCAATAGCTTGGGCTTGCTTGTCAACATAGTCAGGGACAACTTGAGGATTAGCTGCAAGGTGTTGGTGGGCATAGATGAGAGCCAAGGGTTCTGTTGGTTCTACTCTAATCATCAAGGGTTCACTTAGCTCTTTTGCCATCATTTTCTAGATTTCTATTGCCCTTTTCTCTTCATGGCTCATCCAAGATGCCATAGCCATCAACTGCAAGTCTCCCAATGTAGCATTTGGATCCCATAAGTTCATGTCAATAAGTGCCATGTTGTGCAGGTAAAATTCTTCTAGCTTCGCTTTATCCTTAGTTGAACTGTGATCACATAAATGCATAAATTGGCCATAATCCTGAAAAGGTATTGTGCCCCTCTGGGCCAATGTCTTAATCTGAAATTGGAGCCACTGATCTTTGAGGTACAATGCATATGATTTGGTTGGCTGCCTGCACTGTAATGCCTCTATTGCCCAGCTGGCCATGCAGGCTAACTAGGCTTCCTTTTCCTGTAGCTGTCTTTTCAAAATCAATACTTCATTTTCTGCCTAGGATTCTTTTTCCTGTTGCTGTTTCATCAATGTCTCACTGTCTGTTTGGGGTTCCTCTTCTTGTTGTTGTCTATTTTCTACCTCACTGTCTGCCTGGGGTTCCTCTTTTTGTTGTTGTCCTTTTAAGATTGACAGCTCATTTCCTCCTTGAGGTTCCCTTTCTTGTAGCTGCTTTTTCAACATTTCATTTTCTTCCTCCAATTGAGCTCTTCTGATGCTTTCTGTATGCCTGACCATGCTCAATTCTTTTCCCATCTCTCACAACTTATTTTCCATCTGCCTAATGTCTTCTACCCCTTTTGATTGTGCAATCTGCATCCATGTATGGGTCTTGACTCTTTCCTTTTCCAGCTCGAAGAAAAGAGGCACTGTAAACTTTTGTGGGATGATCTTCCCACCTTCCAAAAGGTTGTAGTAGCAGCCTAAGTTAGGCTGAGATCTAGGATCTAGAATCTCTTTTGCCTTATCTTCCTCCTAGATCTGTTCTTCTACCTTCTTTTCAAGTTTTTCAGTTTCTTTGAGCTTTGCCAATGTCTCCTGTAGAGAGGTCTGCGCCTCCTGTAGGACTGCTTTAGAGTCCATTAATTTGATCCTTTCTTTCTAGGTAGAGGTCTTAGGACTTCCTCTCTCGTAAGTGACGGAGATTTTGGAGGGATATTCCTCCTTTGTTATAGTAGGTACATCCTCAATGATGATGGGATCCTTTAAGGGTGGTTGAGGCTTCCCCATCTTGATTCTGGTGCTCTTTCGAGCTTTGAAGTACATAGATGGTTGTCTTTTTCTTTTCCCTTTTTGCTTGGCTAGAGTACTAAGTGCAGCAAGAACAGTTGCTGCTTCTCTTGCTAGTGTCTCAGGAGACACTTCTTCTTGTTGTTTTTCTTCTTCTTCATCTGTTGTTTTGCCTATGTCTGTTGTCTCTGATTTTGTTTTTGTTGTCTCTGGTGTTGTTTTCTCCTCTACTTGCTGAGTTTCTGCCTTTCCTATGGCAGCCTTTTTCTGAGCTGTCTTGGGCTTCTTCTTTTCAGTTCTTGTCCTCTTCCTTTTCTCTGTTGTGGTTTTCCCTTTTTCTGCTTTTGATGTTATTTTCTTCTCTGCTTTAGGTTCAACTGTGGTGGTGTCATGTTTCTCCTCTCCTCTCTATTTTTCTTCTTTTTCTTCTTCCAATTGAATATTCTGTGCTTCTTCATGGATTTCCTTCTCAAGTTCCTCTTTCTATTCCTCCTCTTCACTACCAGATGGACTAAGGTCATCAGTGAGAGTTTTTATGTCATCTTCTTTAGTCATGTTCCTGAAAATCTCCCAGGCTATAGGGATTGTGTATGTGTGGAGGGAATCCTCCACCAGCAATTTAATGAGCCCATGGTGAGCCAGCTGGTCTGGAACCCCTGCATTCAATTTGGTGCTACACTCTATCAAGGATTGGAGGAGAAAATATGGAAGACTGAGTTTTCTAGATGCAGGCAGGTCCATGCCATATCTTAGTTCATGTAACAGTCTGAAATGATAACCATAAATGATGCTGTATCTTCCTTCACAGGAGATATACTTCATGATCTGATAGCTGACCTCACCCCATGGATAAGGTATACTTGTCCTTCTGATCCCATTCTTATCCTCCACAGGATGTTCATCAGGCTGGAAAAAGGTCTTTTTAGCAACCTGTCCTAGTGGTTTTTCTTCTTTGCTCTAGGGGAGCCCAAGTGGAAGACTTGTAATTCTGCTGATGAACTCTGGTGTAATTTCTATGGTTAGACCCTTGAAACTGACTGTAGCATGGGTTTTTGAGTGGGGTTTTAAAGACAATAAAAATTCCTCTGTAACTTCCTCATCATACCCATGAAATTTCTCAAAGAAAGGCATCCAATTTTCCCTGGTAAAGAGGGCTACCACTTCTAGGTGTTCATGCAATTTGGTGGAATTCAGAGGCTCCTTTCTCATAAAACCCCCTGTCATGATGTTCAGTGACTGCTGGAAATTCTCAGGTGAGGAGGAAGGCAGCAAATTTTCAAACCCGAAAACAGAGGAACAGCTGAGGTTTTTTTTCTTTCTGGAACCAGAGAGGGAATTTTTCGTGTTCTTATTTTTTAACAAAAGAAATTTGCAATTTTCCTTCCCTTCAAACCCTGTTCTCAAACTTAATTTACTTCTCGATCTGTTTGAGGGAAACAATATCTTTTTTTTTTAAACAGAGAGTATACCAAATAGTGTTTTTTCCTTTTCACAAAGTAAGCAGACCACCCAATGCAAATTCACTATTTTACAAGCTTAATTTCCTATGGTTGCATCACTTCTTCATACAAGAGAATACCACGGAGGAGAAAGAGATAGACTTTCAGTGCAGAGAGTAAAATGGAGAGACTGTATATATTTCAAAAAACACAGGCAGACTTCTATTCTCACTTTTTTTCTTTTCAACTCAATACTTTGCTTCAAATCCCACCACCTTTTGTAGATATATGACATGCAGAGTGGGTTTTCTGAGCCTACCTTTTTCGAGCTCGAATTTGGCATAAAATCCTGAATTTTCCCTCTACAGAGCTGCTCACTGGCCTTCCTGTAGAAAGGCTCCTGTAGACTGTGTTTCCACTCCTGTAGAGTGTGATAATGCTCCTGTAGAGCCCGATAAGTGGAAGGGTTTCGAAACTGATAGAGAGCGACTGTTTCGAGGTTCTGAAGGTGGTAGGTAAGTTGTTGCAGTCGAGAGCACGACGATGCAAATGAAACAAAGTTGATGAAGGCGTCGACTGCAGTGTACTTAAGCTTATGGTGTGTTCTACGGTGACGAGGTGAGGTGGCAGGAAGGGTACATTATCTTCATCCGGACCATTGGTCCCTACTCTAGTGCCATTATGATACTTCATGCCACCTACCTGCAATCACTTCCATCATTCCCGTTATATGCCGCCACCACTACCTGTTTTGAGTTTTTCTTCCCGAGTTGACTGAACACACGTGTCGATTGCACCCACTGAACGCTGTTTGAATTGGACGAGGCTTGTTTGAACTGGACGAGGGTGGCCAGTTAGCTGGCCACTAATTTCATTTAATCACGACCATCTCAATGGTTCATGTAGTTTCTAAATCATATTCATGCAACAAAGAAACGGGTTTAGTCACTTACCTGTTAGTCGCTATTGTGCTTTGCATGCTCAGACTTTGGCACTCTGTTCATGGATTGCTGCTGCTGTTGGCACTCATGGCTTCTGAACTGGTGACTTGGCTACCTCATGTTGGTGATCTTCTAATCAAGAACGGCTCCTTGTGTGTTGTATACACCTGTGGCTGCACTGACCCTTCCTCTGGAGCTTTTTTTTTTAAAGGGATCATCTGTTACAGGAATCCTGAAGGATTCCCTATAACTGTTTCTCCCTCTAAAATTTCTGGCTGAGGTTTGAGCAAGGACTGAAGAGATAGCTGAGGAAGGTTCTGAAGGAAAAGGAAAAACAGCTGGTATGCACTAGGTAAGAAACAAGTTAAGGATGTTGTTGTTTTATTCTTCATCATTTAAAAAAAAACAAAAGAAACAGAATTTCTGTGTTTTCTATGCAGGGAAGAAAGAAGCGAGTGGAAATGTAGTGGTGCAGGTATGGAATGGAGAGTTGGGGGGATGAATGGTGGCAGGGAGGTCCACAGGTCTTCTGAACAAATTTCTAGCCCTCTGATTCTTTTATGAACTTGATTTCGAGCTCTCTGTGGTTTCTACAGTAGCCTCCTGTAGGACACATAATTTCCAAAACAAGTGAGACCAGGGCCTGGAAAAAGACAATGGCGATGGAGAAATAATCTATTAGGGGTGTATTCATCCTGGCCATGTCCTTTTTTCTTCTATGACCCTCCTGCAATCTGCAATGCATTCAAAAGAAGTTAGTGTTTCTGTTTTTTTCTTTTTTTCTCTGTTTTTTTCTCTCTCTTTTTTTTATGAGATAGTTGGGATGCCTACAGGAGGTTTTCACCCTCACTGCCTGCCTTGGCACCTCCAGGAGGCTTTCAACCAGGGATATTTTTTTTCTTTTTCTTTTTTTGAGTGTGTGGGTGGAGTGGAGGCAAAGACCTGCTCCACTACCAACACTATTTTACTCAGATTCTCAATGAATTCTTGCTTGGAGAGGGGCTTCCTATAGATCTTCAATGTATGCCCATAGATGAGCATGTGGATGGCCTCTTCATTGATGGTCCAGATCAGAACTGAACCATTTTCATTGCACTTTTCTACTGTGTATGGTCCCAGCCATCTTGTCCTCAGTTTTCCCTTGAAATCTTTATATCTTGAATCATACAGCAGCGCCCAATCTCCTTCCTAGAATTGTTTTTCTTTGAGGTGTCTGTCATGCCATATTTTCCTTTGAAGTTGGACTACCTCTGAGTGGAGAAGGGCTTGAAATTTCTATTTATCCAATCCATTTAGTTGAAGTAACCTTTCCTTTTGTGCATGGCTGAGATCTAGGTCCAACTGAGCTGCCATCCTTAATGTGTTATATTCAAATTCTATTGACAGCAAAGCCTTCTTCCCATAGACCAGCTCATAGGGTGTGAACCCTGTGGTGGTTTTCTAGGTGGTGTTATAGGCCCAGGTGGCCTCAACCAATCAATCTACCCAATCTTTTCTATTTCTGATCACTACCTTAGTCAAAATTCCTTCCAAAGCTCTATTAGTGACTTCCACCTATCCATTTGCTTGCGGATGATAAGGGGTGGAAGTTCTGTGCTTAATTTTGTGGTGTGTGAGCAAGTCTTCAATCAGATTGGAGGTAAACTAACTCTCTTGATTTGTGACTAATTCTCTTGGATAGCCAAACTTGTAGAAGATATTCTCTCTCAAAAACTCAGCTACTTTTTCTTCTGTTGCTGCCTTGATCACCTTTGTTTTTGCCCATTTTGTCAGGTAATCAGTGCACACAATGATGTAAGATTTCTGTTTGAAGGAGGGTTGACAGGACCCACAAATTCCATGCCCCACTTCTCAAATGGCTCGAAAGTCACTTGAGGTTGTAGGGGCATCTCATCCCTTGGAGTAGGTTTCCCCATCCTTTGACATCGGTCACATTAGCTGATATATCTCCTGACATCTTGATGAAGAGTGGGCCAATAGTAACCTGCTTGCAAAATTTTGAAGGCAGTCCTCTTTGCTGCAAAATGGCCCCCATAGGGCCCATCATGATAGGTTAGGAGAATGTTAAAAACTTCCTCCTCCCTGACACATCACCTCAAAATCTGATCTGGGCCAAGTTTGAAGAGATTGCCCCCAATCCAGGTGAATGGAGCACTTTTCCTCACGATCTTGCTCTTCTCTTTTAAGGATAGGTGTTGCGGAAACTATGTTGAAACCAAGTAATTTGCTATATCAGCAAACCATGGAGAGAGTACTAAGATAGCAAATAGGTGTTCATCTGGCATTCAATCATCCACCATTCCTTCTTCACCTGCAGGAAGATCTAGTCTAGATAGAAAATCAGCAACAACATTTTCCTTACCCGGCTTATCGACAATGGTTAAATCAAATTGCTGCAATAAAATTAACCATCTAATAATACGAGCATTTACATCTGGTTTGTTTATTAAATACCTAATTACAGCATGATCAATGTGTATGAATGTTTGATAGCCAGTGATGTAGTGTCTGAACTTATTTACGGAATGGACTATAGCTAGGAGCTCCTTTTCGGTTACAGTGTAGTTTAATTCTGCCTTGGACAAGATTTTACTTACAAAATATATGGCATAAGGCAGCTTCTCATCAATTTTCCCTAAGGCTACTCCTATCGCTTTGTTCGAGGCATCTGTATGAATGTGGAAAGGTAGGGCCCAATTTGGACCTCTCAAAATTGGGGCAGTCACTAATTTACTTTTCAAGGTATCCAGAGCCTCTTGATAGTTGTTAGTCCATATGAACTCAGCATCTTTCCCCAAAAGACCAAACAATGGAGAGGCTAGCTTACTGAAATCCTTAATGAATCTTCTATAATACCCTGCTAAGCCTAGGAAACTCCGAACATCTCTTACCTTTTGAGGAGGTGGGACCCTTTGGATGATGGCAATTTTGTTGGGATCCACTTATAATCCTTGCTGAGAAATTGTATGACCTAGCACAGTCCCTTCAATCATCAGGAATTCGCATTTTTCAGGACTGAGGGACAGGTTCATTTCAATGCACTTGTCTAAAACTTTTCCCAGGTTAGTCAAAGCTTCCTGGAAGTTAGAACCATAAGGGGTAAAGTCATCCATATAGATTTCTACTTAATCATGAACCAGTTCAGCAAATATACTCAGTATTGCTCTTTGGAAAGTGGCGAGAGCATTGCACAACCCAAAAGGAAGGACCCGGTATGAAAAAGTACCCCAAGGATAAATGAAAGTGGTCTTATCTTGGTCTTTTGGGCTGATTTGGATCTGGTTGTACCCGCTAAACCCATTTAGGAAGGAGAAGAACTTCTTCCCTGCTAGGCCATCTAACACTTGATCTATGAAAGGCAAAGGAAAATGGTCCTTCTTGGTGGCCTTGTTTAGTTCTCGATAATCGACACAGATTCTCCACTTCCCATTTTTCTTTGGCACTAGCACCAAAGGAGAGACCCATTCATTGTCAGAGATGGGGTAGATGAATCCTGCATCCAGTAACTTTTGCAGTTCTTCTTTGACAATGTCCTTAAGGGCTGGATTCATCCTCCTTTGAGGCTGCCTGACTGGTTTGCAATCTTCCTTAATGTAAATGTGATGAGTGCAGACTGAAGGGTGGACTCCCTTCATCTCCTTATAGCTCCAAGCAAAAGCATCCAAGTGATTTTTCAATAAGATACACAGTTCTTTCTCCTGAGAGGTGGATAGGGATGAGTTGATCTTCAAGGTTCTTTCTGGGCCAAATTCCACATTCTTAACTCGAAGAGAGGTCGGATCAGCCACACAGAGATCAACTAAAGGATTGGCTTGGGTTTCTTCCACCAGCTCTTCTAATGGCAACACACTGGGGGGTGGATTCTGAATCAAGTCTTCAATAAGATCATCCTTGGTTTGTGGGCCCCCCATGGTAGCTTCTACTGCACACAGTGGTGTGGAATAGACTTCATCCTCATCTTCCTCCTCCAACCAGAGAGGTAAATCATGTTCTAACAAAGGTTGGGCAGGAGGATATAGGACTAGCTGCTTGGACATATGCCCATTCTTGATTGTCATGTTCCTAGCTCGACAACTAATGTAGGCATCTGTCGTAGCCAACCAAGGTCTTCCCAGGATGAGAGGATACCCAGTGAGCTTTGCCTTTGGTTGGAGAACCAGGAAATTAGCAGGGTACTCCCAAGAATTGATGGAGACCATTACATCTTCCATAATCCCTTCAAGGGTCACAGTGGAGCGGTATGCTAACTACAGTACTATTGTGGTCTTTCTCAGGGAGCCCTGAAGGTTGAGCTTGAGCATAGTGTCCTTGGTCATCACATTAATGGCATCCCCTAGATCAATTAGGGTATGGGGGATTATGGTTCCATTAATGTGGACATCGACTACAGGACTTCCAGGCTCTAGATATTTTAGACAGATCACCTACCCCAACATCAGGTCAGATAGTTGTCCTATGACATTGATAGTTGGAGCATCTCTCCTGCACCTGCTTGGGTGCCTGAAGCACTTCTCCTTGATCATCTTGTTGTATATAGGAACATCCTTTATGGCTTGGAGAAGTGGTATCTTTACACATAACTACTTTAATTCTCCCAGAAGTTCAGTTTCTTCTGGGGTCGGTTGTGTGGTTCCAGTTAATCTCTCAGGAAAGGGTGGAATGGCTTTTGGTTCACTTTCCTATTTTTCTTCCTCATCCTCCTTAGGGGGAGGTTGGTTATCTAGGAGAACCTTCCTAGATTGTAGGTTAATCTCCTGAATCTCCACAGCATAGGTTGGGCATGATGTTTCTCCACTATATACCTGCTGGGCCTGTCTGTTATTCAGGTTCGGGTTTGGTTGAGCAGGTATTTGAGGTTGCCTTAGTGGAGCGGGAGGCAATGCTTGTGGCTGAGTAGGTGGTGGAGGCAAAAGAGTGGGAGGAGAGTTGTACTGGGGCCTCCACCCCTAATGAGGTGCATTCCACTAAGGCTATGGCTGAGCATAAGAGTGAAACGAATGAGCAACTGGTTGAGCATGGTATTGAGATGGATATGACCAAGGAGGGGGTGTGGACCAGGAAGGATGAGCAGGGGGACCCCAAGAAGGCATGGAAGTGGCTTGATTGGGGTTGTAATAGGTCTGGGATGTCCCTTGCATTCCCTGCTAGTAAGGTTTGGGCCCATGTGGCCTCCTTTGGTTCATGAAATAGAGTGGTTCAGTGGCTCCTTTGGCCCCCTGATATGTAGCTTTAAGTCCGGGCAAGGAAGGGCACTGATTCGTAGAATGGTCTTCTTCACAGACTGAACACACTTCTATAGAGTTCAATGGACATTCGTTCCTAGGATGCCTTCTAGTGCACCTAGGACAAAAGATGGCCAAAGCCCTCTCAGCTTCCTCTTGTTTCCTTTTGATATGCAAGGTATCCATTTGCATGGCAAGAGTCTGCCTCATCTCGCTCTTGAAATCTTCCAGCCGATTCTCAAATTCACTTCTAAGAGATGAACTGGATGAGGATGTATTGGCTAAAGGTTGACTTCCCCTACCTCTCTTTCTGGCTACCCTAGAATGGTTTCTAAACATAGTCTTTATGTCATCATAAGGTAGTTGGTAGATGTCTCCCCCAGCCAGCAAATGGAGGGTATCTAGAAGGTCTTCAGGGACTCCTCTGAACAGGACTAACTTCAGAGATTCAAGGTCAAGTGTGCACCTAGCCCTTTTATAGCTGAGCTGAAACCTCTCTTCATAGTCTTCTAAGGATTCATCACTTCCCATGGTCATTCGGAAGATTTCTTCCTTGGTATCCTTTAATCTACAGTAGTCCTGGTATTTGCTATTAAAGGCTTGCTGCATCTGAGCCCAAGTTGTGATGTTGTTTCCAAGTAACCCCATGAACCAGCACAACGCTGCATCCTTGAGGGTAGAAGGAAATAGTTTCAACTTTTTCTCATCTTCTGCATAGTCATAGGTTCGATAGAGAACAACAAATTCAAACAAGGTATCAGGATCTTCGGTAGTCAATCCATGAAAGTGGGGTAAGGCTAAAGGACTTATGTTTTTCATTTTAGTGTCCCCATTGGCCTCTCGAATAGGAAAGGTACCCTCTATTGTTTCCCCATTTCCTCTAACGTTTATGTTTTTAGCCATAGCCTCAGGAGGAATGGTTTCTTGCTCTTCTTCTGCTATAGGATCTTTGTATATCTCTAGTGGTTCACCTATAGGTTCTTCTGGATCACTGCCACCCAAGAAGAGAGAAGGGTGATTTAGTGATGTGGTGGGGGTGTTGGGTAGGAATTTTCTTGAATTGTCTCTGTTCCTACGAGGCATGAAAGGAAATCTCTTTTTGGGTGATTTTTGCTTTTTTTTTCTGCTTGTACCTGCAAAACTGAAATGGATTGAACAACAAATTGCAACTAACTGAAATGAATCTTGCTGAAATGAAATTGCAGAATTGAAATGGAAGTAAGGAAATGACTAATCTACTTTGCTGGAATGGAAATTGCAGAATTGAAATGAAAACAGGAAATGACTAATCTACTCTTGTTGAAATGGAAATTGCAGAATTGAAATGAAAGCAAGAAATGCCTATTCTACTCTTGCTGAAATGGAAATTGCAGAATTGAAATGAAAGCAGGAAATGCCTAATCTACGCTTGCTGAAATGAAATTGCAGAATTGAAATGAAAGCAGGAAATGCCTAATCTACTTTTGCAGAATTGAAATTGCAGAATTGAAATGGCGGAATTGAAATGAAACAACTACTCTACCTTTTCTGAAATAAACTACTTAGCAAAATGTTGCAGTAGAAAATAGAAGAAAGCAGTAATCAAAAAATACTCTAATGCTTCCCCAGCAACGACGCCAAAAAGAATGGTGAGATCCAGTATTGCAGCAATAATGTTGCAACTCCTGGGGCTTCCTTCTTTACTTTTATCAACCGGTTAGTTCGTAAGAAACTTGGAAGCAATGGTGCTGTATGCGCAAGTACTAGCTCTCACTGTAGGCTGTCACTTGATCAGCTGGCACAAGTTCGCTAGGAGCTTAAGCCAACTTCTATGAGTTCTCAAAAGAAGCTTTAACTGTGATGAAAGAAAACTAACTCTACAGGGGCTATTCTATTTGCAGAAAGAGAAGGAAAACTGAAATGTAATGCAAACCCTAGCAAACCCTAATTTACCTATTAACCCTACTTTTGCAAGAAAATAGATGAAAACTGATTAAATGAGTACCATTGACTACTAAAAAGGTAAATTGCATTTATTCAAGCTACTTCTGAAAAGAAATGAGAAGAAAACATCTTTTTGTGCTTTTGAGTGTTTTTATGTGGAATTATTATGCTTGTGATTTATCTGGTTGCGATTGTGCAGAGGTTTGGTGGCAAAGGAAGATGGATTTGGATTTTTCATAAGGTGAGGAAGGTATGGAGAGGTCCTAAGAAGCCCCTAGCACCCTTCTAAAGACTTCCATAGCGATCAGAATTCAAAAAATCACTCACAGGAAATTCTACAGGAGGCTATAGGGGATCTACAGGAGGATCTACAGGAGGAGGCCGAGAGCTATTTTTGGAGTTTTGAAGGTGGAAAAAATGATGGGAAAGGGGAACTGAAGGCTATATGAAGGTGTTGAGGTGTCTAGAACTTGTCAAGGAAGATCATAGACGAACATGATGGTTGGATTTGTTCGAATGGAAAGAAAATAGCTTTATGGGAAAAAAATGCAGAAATTATGGCAGATTGGCGAAATGTTTCGAACGAGCTGGGAAATCTATGAGAAGTGAGCCAGTGCTAGATGTTCTATGCATGTATGGTGAGCTAAGGTGTCCTGCAAGAGATTTTCACATCTACTTATCAAAATTGACCAAAGAAAGAACTAACTATACCATGAAAACAAAACTTTGTCTAGCTTGACCTAATTTCTGACCTACAAACAGAAAATGTTGAACAGTAACCTATGAATAGAAAAGCATGTAGAGAGATCTATGGTAAAAGAACATGAAATGATCTAAGCAACTGAATCTGAACCATTATCAATCTTTCCAAATCAAGTTATCACACTAGCAGTTGCATGGAAGAGAAAAAACTGTGTTTTTGGTGGCAGCAAAAGTGCCTTGACCTCAAATCATAGTCCCAGAAAGGGAGAAAGGAGATCAGGGCATGCTGTTGGCCTTTTTTAATCTTATTCTATCACTGCAGTAACCTACTAGAGCAACTAAAACAAGAACAACTATACTAACCATCAAAAGCAACCTAATCTAACAAAGGAAAATGAATCTATGCAATAGAAATTAACTCATGAACTGAAGCAAAAACATATAAGTACACAGTAGGAGGTATTGGGAAGCTTGGGTTGGGCCCTAACCCAAGAGCTTTAGTCCTCTAAAATAGATCAGTGCTGGCTCAAAAATGGTTTCATCTTCATTATCAAAAATAACAGTTACATTACATAAACTGTTCTCAAAAAGGAACTTGAAAATGAGTTGAACACAATGCTGCACCAAAGTGCGAAAATCTACTAATAACTGGCTAACCTATTGAGGCTCTAAGCCTCCTTATTTATACAAATGGAGTCCTCCAACAGTCCTCCTAAAATCAAGGAACTCGGCTTCCTAGAACTGGAGATAAACAACAGTCCTACTTTACTTGCTCGACTACCCCTTGGAATCATCAATGTGGACCTTTGTGCTCCGAGTTGCTGATGGAGGATTCAAGGAAAGGGGTCATAAATGCAGGAGACACCCCTCCCTACAAGTCCTCTTCCCTATTTTCCTCAAGTTTTGGCTGCCATTTGCTCATAAATCCCTTGACTTTGTCCAAAATTGACCAAAAAATCTGCATAAGGCACATATTAGACTACATGGCAAAATGACTAACCCAATTCACTCTATTAGCATAAATATATTCAAAAACATGCAATAAACTAATGAGAATGGTGGATTAAGTCAAAATAAGAGGTAGAATGAGCCCATATAATTACCCATTTCTGGGGCTCATCAATGCATTTGAATGGGAGATGCTAGAAAAGCAACGCTTCCAAGCCTTGGACTAGGCACTGCGTGCTACGCCCGTAAGATGGTGGGGTACGTAAAAGGGAAGCTTTGATGATTGGTGTGAATGTAGGAGGATGATGCAATCACGATTTAGCCTAAGATGTGACTAACAGAAAATTACGATGGACAGAATGATCTACACAAGCATCTGGCCAAATGGACGCTCTGGCCAAATGAACACATGGGATATTACAGGAATTTTATCAAAAGCTATGCCCAGATCACAACACCGATGGAAAAATTGTTGAAGAAGGATGTCACGTTTTGCTGGAACAATGACTGTAAGAAAAGCTTGGATATATTGAAAGAAAATATGGTTACCACGTCGATCCTAGTATTCTCGAACAGGAAGAAAGAGTTTCATGTACATGTCAATGTGTCATGTATAGCGCTGGGGGCATTACTAACATAGAATGGCGGAGAAGTCTTAGACCACCCTATCACGTTCGCAAGCTGCAGACTATCCAAAGCAGAGAAGAACTATTCTACACTGAACACAAGGGACTAGCTATGGTGTATGCGCTCCAGAAGTACCGACACTACTTACTAGGAGGCCACTTTAAGATGTATACAGATCACTCAGCACTAAAGTACCTGGTCAATATGCCTATGTTGGGGGGGCGAATCTACAGATGCCTCTTATTGTTCCAAGAGTACGATTTTGAAGTTGTTGTGAAGCCTGGACGATTGAACGCATGACCAGCTCGCGCATTGAAAAAGGGGACGAACCTACTAACTTGGAAGAAGGGTTGCCTAACGTGCAGTTATTTGTAGTGCGTGTCACGGATGGTAATTTCGAGGATATAATACACTTCCTAACAATAGGAACTGCACTTGAAGGATAATTTGTCCAGCAAAAGAAGTAATTAGTGGTGCGCATGGCAAATTTCTTTGTCATTGATAAGCATCTATACAAGATGGGGAATGATGAGATGTTGTGACGGTATGTACTTGAGTTTGAACGAAGCAGCATCCTCACAAACACTCATGGGGGTGCCACAGGAGGACATTATGCAAGGAGAGAAATCGCGCAAAATATTCTATGCACCAGGTTGTGGTGGTCAACCCTTCATCAGGATTCAAAAGCATATTGCAAGGCATGTGATGTATGCCAAAGAACAGGTAGGCCATCGCGGAGGGATGAAATGCCTTTGAATCCACAAATGACATTGCAACATTTCGAGAAGTGGGCAATAGATTTTGTAGGATCCATTCAGCCACAAGGGAAGACAGGGGCGAGGTACATTATCACTACAATGGAGTATTTGACTTGTTGGGCAGAAGCGCAGCCGATGAATGATTGCACAGGGATGATAGTCATGAAGATCCTATTTGAGCATATACTGACGCGATTTGGATGTCCAAGGATCCTTATGAGTGATCATGGTACACACTTCCTGAATGAGTCGATCAACACACTAACAGAAGAATTTCAGGTATATCACCAGAAGAGCACACCTTATCACCCACAGGCTAACCAGATAATGGAGGCATTCAACAAAGTGCTTGAAACCGAGCTAGCCAAGGTTTGCAATGCTCACCGAAGTGATTGGGTCCTACGCATACCTGCAGTATTGTGGGCTTATGGAACAACATGCAAAAAGCTGAAGGGACAAACCCCTTTTAGGCTTGTCTATGGTGTGGAAGCCATAATGCCTATGGAATACATCGTGCCTAGTCTGCACATAGTAGCGCTCAAAGGTATGATGGATCACGGAGCCCTAAAAGAGAGGCTCACATAGCTAGATGAGCTTAAAGAAGAAAGATTTTTGGTTGGGTTTCACCAACAGGTCCAAAAGCAGTGTGAAAAAGCATGACATGACCGACATATTAAGCTGTGCACCTTTAAGGTGAATGACTTGGTGCTGTTGTATGACAATAAGTTTGATAAATTTCCAGGTAAATTCAAAATGCATTGGCTGGGACCTATGTTATTAAGGAGATTACCGACGGTAGTGCGGTCTAGTTGGTTAATTTGAATGAAGATCCCTTCCCAGGAAAGGTTAACGACAGTCGATTGAAGCCATACACAGGTGGCCCAGCCATCTAACTATGTGACAGAAGCACAATCTTAGCGCTCCATGCATCTGAAAGGAGGCATAGGACTATAAACTACATTTCTCGGGTTAGGGAGTTGCGCGATTTCAGGACTGCGTGAAGTAGGGAAGTGTCACAGGGTCCGCGACAACGTGAAGGCAGTTGTGCTACTCATACAAATAGCGCACAGGTCTGCTGAAAAGTGATCGTTAAAGTCAGATTGTGGCCAAATGGAGTGGGCGGTAGGCATTTAAGGTGAAATTTGTGGATTAGGTTCTTGAAAACTTGCCGCCAATCTAGCACTAATGGGCCAAATGTGGGGTGAATGGTCAGATTTGAATTCAAAAAGCCCTATAAATCATAGGTGGCTATCCACTGAAAAACACTTGCCATTTCAAAAATTTAGTTGTTGCACTATTAAGTGTGTATGGACCATGCAAATTTTGAGGCTTTGAGAGCAAGTTCAATGTTCGAGAGATTACCGAAGGAGATGCAGGACCTTCTGAATAGAATGATGTCGACACCTATGGAAGTTGCACAGGAAATTAAGGTAGAAGAAGCTGCCCCAGAGAGTGCCGAAGTGGTAGTCGAAGTCCCTAAATCACCCAGGACACCGAGATCAAAGAAGGATAAGAATATTATGCTACCGGTGCACATCTCACCAAGAAACCCATAGAGGACCAAGCTCACTTTGTAGGAAAAGGGGAAGGCCATTAATCTGGAGGCAGACGAGGAAGAATTTGAAGAAATCTTGGTGGATGAGGAGGATTTGGAAATGGAAGTTGAAACTCAGGGTACAGGCCGTATTACTAGGTTACCAGAATATGTTCCTTCACGCAAGGGCAAAGCCAAGGTGCCAAAGGACATAGATGAGAGCAAGAGCTCCCTACAAACTCTGTTGCTCCCAGATGACATTGTTTTTGAGGGGCCGCACTTAGGGCGGGTTCCTGTACTAAAGTTCGAAGATTGGGACCTCGTAGATCATGAGAAATTCTTGCATTTAGCGACTGAGCAGCTAATGCACCGATGGATTGACATGACTACTGGAACGATCGAATTAGAGCTATAGACATGGCTCAAGGGGGTAGAGAAAGATGAGTTGCTCAACCTACTCTAGGTACTACATTACCACTGCGCCCCAATGACCATCTTCATTATCAGGAAGTTTCTCTACTTGATGCATGATGGGTATTTGTGGTTGGAGGATCCCATTCCCATCACAGACCACTTGATCCATTGGGTCACAGAGCTGCCTTACTCAGGGGAGGATCCAGCCAATATATTAGAAGGAAAAGGTGGTGAGTTTACCCTCGTGGAAACTATGAAGAAGAAATTCAAGTTGGAGAAAAGCAAGCAGGGATATGCCATCTCCAGCATTAATAACCCTACAGTCAAGTTAGTAGCACAAATATTAGCAGGGAAGGTGATGCAAGAGTGTCACATAGATGAGGTTCTCGTGCTTGTGATTATACTAGCAGCCCAATGCACTGAAGGAGTCCAGTTCAACTAGGCGAATTATCTATGTGGCGAGTTCCTTGCGAACTGTCGCGAGGCACAGGAGTAGGGCAAGACGTTCCACTATGCATGGCTCTTGCTCTCGATTGTGCTGGTGGCATGGAAGCTGCCAGAAGATAGCCACTTCCCTTCAGTCGCGTCGGAACTTCCAAAGGCAGTGAAGCACTCTTCGTTGTGGGCAACCAAGGACGCGCAACGCATAAAAGAAAGCAAGATCTTTTGGATCTTGATGGAGATGAGTATCTGGATGGGGATCAATCGCAAGCCATGGTTGTCGCCCACAATATACGCTAGTTTGCAGAGCTTTGCATAGTTCAAAGAGGATTTCCACCATGTCCTTATCAAGCCACGGAAGGACCCTACGAAAACATGGCATAACTTACCATATCTAGTGACTGATGATGTTATCTTTACAATCATCGAGTCTTGGCCGCTGGAGTGGTGCACTGCAACAAGCTTTATGATGGAAACGGACAAGTCTGTCGCACAGTGTAAGAAGGAAGAAACAAAACTTTGAATGGCATAGCTGGCTGAGAAGCATAGGAGAGAGGAAGTCGAGGCTAAGACGCAAGAAGTGCGTGATGTCGCGAAATTGGCCGAACAGCAGAAGACAAGAGGAGAAGAGTATGCAGGACAGAAGTCACCTTCACCTGGGACTAAAGCAGAAATAGAGGAGCTAACAGATCAAGGTGGCATGGACCCACAAACAACATCCACCCAACTCAATCATCAGTGACAGTAAGAGAAGGCAGTGCCACAGAAGAAAACTAAGGCATCAAAGACATCCTTCGACCCAATCACCCTCACTGAAGGGGATTTTCATGATATTGGAGAAACGGTGAGGGATGTCACCGCAGAGGCCCTCCAACAGTTCGAAGAGCGGAAACAATTGGTATTAGGGGCTCTCCAGACAAAGTTGCAAGAGTTGCAGGCTCACACTCCACAGGCTGGCACAATGTCCACCAGCCTCGCGATCGGCACTTCCTCTACCATGAAGATGTTGCACACAAGGGTGACCAACATGATACTGCTACCAGATGGGGCACTTACTACAGAAAATGAGGTTGACAGGCCCACGGTCAATAGCCTGAAAAGGGTGGGCTTTAATATGGCTGCGCTCCCTTGAGAGACGCTCCACCTCTTGCAGGAAGGAGTCACCATGGAACTTAGGGCCAAGGAGAGTTGTGCTCTACAAGTGATGAGCGAGTAGTGCATCAACATCGAGCATTTGGGACTGCAATGCAATGAGGTAGTGGAACAAAATAAGCAGATCATGCAAGGTGTGGAGGAAGCTTGCCAAATGGTCCCAGAGTTGAAAATTTAGGCAGGAAGAATTGGTTGAGGCACACGTCCTCAAGTTGGCTACAGGGGTGTGCGATGCTTAGATGGAGATGACAAGGATTCAACTAGATCTAAACCTGCAGATCATAGAATTGCAGTTGAGGGCTCAACCTTCAACTCCACCAGAAGTCAAGGAACAGCGTGCCACCATTGTTACAACATCAATAGCGGCGGTCGACAATGTAGTAGCAGACTGCACAAGACTTTTTGAATAGTCATTTGAGGTCATAACCACCCTGCAGGAGGACCCGAATGTAGAGCACCTGGAGACAGAGGCGCGTGAGCTACAACAAAGATATGATGAGGTCAAAGGGACTGCATAGATGGTCACCCTTACACAGAGGCTCGCACGGATGTAGAAGGCCAAGGCACTTAAGGAATAGGTTGATGTTGTTTGGCACAAAGAAGTGGTTGTAAAAGTGCGCCTACAGCCATGGATAGACAAGGCATATACAATCACAGCCTCCATTGAAGAAAAGCTCGCGACACTGCAGGCAACGCATTAGAAGATTCAGGGTGGCAGTTCAGCGGCAGTCACTGAGAAGAAAGTGCAAGAAGTCTAGCAGGCGGCCGCTTAGTGTGCTACCGAGGTTGTGGCCATCCAAACGGAGCTGGAAGGTTTTCGCGCTAATATCTCGGCACTTGCAGAGTGACTCGAGTGTGAGTCACGATGTTTATGGTGGGTGCGGGATCCCCCAAGGATAGTTTTGGGGCTAAAAGCCCATGTTTTGGTCAAATGTTGTAATCCAAGTGTAAAGACTCCGCATTTTGTGGTCGCGGAGCACGTCGATGTTAAAGAGTCATAGGGTTTTCTGCCCTTATTTTGGAAATGTAATGTCGGCTGTAAAAGATCTACCCATGGTCCGTGGACCATGGGTTTGTGTCAAAAGAGCTAAGCTCTAAGTAGATAGAGAGGCAAGGAAGAGGTAGAAAGTCATAGCTTAGAGCAAGAAGTATAAGTCTTAGCATAGGTAGAGGCTCTGTAGCTGAGTGCGCAGAGGCCTAGGGTAGAAGTCTACAGCTGAGTGCGCGGACCCCTGCAGTTGAGTGCATAGGGTGGGTCGAGTCTGTAATCATTTGGAATTATCAATAAAGAGAAGTATTCTACAATTTCTGTGTCTTTATTTCCTATTTATGCATCTTGTTATGTTGAGTATGAATTTTAATTATAATACTTATATGATGCGCGAATGTATGTAAATGTGTTGGTTAAGTGAACGCAAGTAAGAACATTTGTTTACACGAAGCTAACTAAGATCAGTTAATAAGATAAGTAAGACACTTAGCCTAGTTTGGGAGATATCGCAGTTCGCTGCCCTAGCAGCGCAAAAGTACCTCAACCATAGGTTAGGGTTGCGCGAAAGCCGATTGTACCTTTTCATGAAGGTGCTAAAGGGTGGAACAGAGGGCTAAGCAACCTATGTGAAGGCAAGTATAGCCAGAATAAACCAACATCACAACCATCTCAAGGGTGCGGAAACTTGGTTCCAGCATCCCCCCATACTGCTTCGGGTGAGACTTCAATCCGCGCTCTGCGGGTTGATGCCGAAAGGGCCAGTAGTGTAGGGATTTTTTTGGCTAACTAATGTTGAACCTGGGTCAATCCCCCTCAAGCCAACACATATGAAATAAAATCAAGCTTCCCATTAAAGGAATGTACCCATTCCTATAGAAAGGAATGTACTCATTCCTACAAAAAGAATGTACCCAAGTTCCCATTTATCTAAGGAATTTTCCAAACTCCTTCTTAAGCAAGGACTTGTTGCCAACAAGAACTTTCTTCTTTAGTGGAGATCATGGGACCTTTGGATACTTGTTGAGCTCCTCCTTTCAATGTCAATAATTTCATCTTCATTATTATGGAGCCTTCATCTTTTAGGGCATCAGCCGTGTTGTGGATCAATCTTATACCTGCAGCATAAGTGCAATAGGAGACAAAGAAATCTCCCTAGATACAACCCCTGGGTTGATTGTAGACCAGTGCCTAGGACACCTTAAATAGAGGAGTGCATGAAAGGTTATATGTGAGGGATTTGCAACACTCCAATTGTCACATAATGAAAGATAATAAGGGGGCTCGGTTCATTCCTCCAAAGGTATGAGTTATGTATTTTAGGTACTTCCTCACACACACAATTCCCAGGAGTATCACATAAAATATAACGAAGGTCGATTACTCCAAAGGGTCTTATAGCTTAATAAGCTTGTAGAGTAAATGAGAGAGGATTAGGAGAAAGCATAACTCATCATATAGAGCCCAAAGCATCCAAAATTCTATATTGATCACATAGAGCTGCAAGCCATGGGAAATTCTACACTTGTTTGAGTTACAAGAAAAGATAATGGACTGAAGAGAGGATGGGTGCTATGATTCATATAGAGCAGTTTAAAGATATAACTTCAGCCCTTCATACAGGAATTATGCATTAATAAATCAACACAAATTATGGATCTGTAAGGAAGCATGAAATAATTTTTAGCAACTATTATAGTATGAATGCAGAGAAGAATATGAACATAATGGAATCAAACAGGACGATAACATATTGTAATACTAAGAATGGGGAATCACCACCATTTATTTGATAGTATGAAATATCTTCCTAAATAAAGTAATATAGTCTGAAATACAAGTCATTCTCTTGCAAATTTATGAGCCAAATTGGTATCACAGAGTTCTGACCCCTCAGGTGAGAAATTCCATAACCTTTGTATAATTTTGCTTTCCCTATTTATAAGAAGAGGGGGAAATGGAATTATAGTTACAAAATATCTCAGCCAAAGGCCAGTTGTCTGATGTACTATCTGCCTCGGCCTGGATAAATCTTGCTTCCTAAAAAGATTACAATAGGGATCTGCTCCCTTTCTTGGAAATAAATGCTAACTGCAAAACTAATAAAAGAAGGATAAAAATGAAAGATGAAGGAGGAGGTGTCCCCTTCTTGTTCCAGTGGAGGCCCCTGATCAAGCCACATCCTTGCTGAGATGCGTTCCACTATTGCTCGGCCGGATTCTGTCATTTCTTCCTTCACTGCGTGAATAACCTGTTCTATGGAGGAGGGATGGAGTGTGTCTAGGTAGTCCTTCACTGTGCAGAGGAGTGAGACTCCATGTCGAGCCATCAAGTCTTCCTTGGGCCTCCCATACTATCATTTACTCACTACGCACTACTTTTATTCAATGTTGGAGCTGCCGACCCATCCACCTTTAAAGATTTGTATTGTGTCCTCTGGGCCCTGCTGTAATTAGGGCCTTTACTCCTACAGATGCTACATAACGGAAAGTTTCAAAATTCCTTAGCCCCCTTTGATTTTAGCCCCTCTTTCCTCTATTTTCTTCATATAACCAAGGGCTGAGACCAGGGGCTTAGCCTTCAGGCGCTGAGACCCTTAAAACCTTTGTGAGGAGAGCTTCTCCTTTGTTGCGTAGAATCTCGCATATCGGCGCTTTACCATGCTTTACCTTAAGCTTCTCCCCTAGACAACTGTGATCGTCGATTTGTAGGATTGGGCCCACCTAGGACATCGCCATCAAATTATAGGAGAGGGGGACCTTTTATGTTTTTACATAGCACGGGCCTATAGTCCGGACGTGAAATCCTCGTAAGGTAGAACCATTAAAACATATCACATCGGGGAGGGTTTCCTGCATATCGCAATCGCAAGCTGGGAAGGAACATCGACGTGGGTATGAAATTTACTTCGCACAATCGTCAATACCCTAGGGTGACGTCATCACTGCCATGTGTCACCCTGTGAGTGGTAACATGTGTCACCCGAAAATTACCCCATAGGACCCCTGAAAATGTTGAAACTAAGTGACATGTGTCATCTACCAAGTTAGCATCCATACTACGACATGGAAGAGAGAGAAAAGGGTCGCCCACTCCTATTTTTCATGCATTTCCTTTGTTAATCGATGATTCGCACCCCCGCAATTCCTTAAGGATGGCCCATCAAGTATTGCGGGGGCCATGTGGGATGCAGGATGTGGGAATGTTGTGACTGCAGCACTGCGAGGTTGCCTATATGCAGGACGCAGGACTTGCAGGATGTGGGATTACGGGATTGTGGGATTTCCCCTCACCAATATGCCATACCACCACGTGGAGGAGAGAGAAGGAGGCAACCCAGCCTTCATTTTTTCAAGCTTTTCCTTTGTAAATGATTTTTCACCAAACCCCCCCAGTGATGTACCGCCATATCACAAGATTGGTGGTTTACAGGAATTTTTAGTTCAGAACCCCACCGATCACTGATATCACGAGACTGTGGGATCACGAGACTACGGGATCGCGAGACTGCGAGATCACGAGACTGTGGGATCATGGGACTACGGGTTGCAATATCCGCGTTCAGCACTCCGAGTCGCTGATAACCTTAAGTGTATGCCTTGGGACTTTCAGGATGCGAAACTGTAGGATCGCGAGATTGCGAGGTCTGTGGGGTTGCCGATATGCGGGAAGCGGGACCTATAAGATGCGGGATCATAGTACTGCGAGACTGCAATTTTCCTTGCTCCTTTGGTATTTTTTCCTTTTCTTGTTGGGCTTTCCAAGGTTAATCTTCAAAAATGCTTTAACTTCTGCTCTAGGAGTCCATTTTTGTACTTCCATATACCGTTGGAAATCTCTTTTCGAGCACTAGGTAATGGAGAGGGTCTAATCATGCTCTAAGATCTTCTGTGGCTCAAAAATTAGCATCAAACCTCACTACTATTTGGCATTTGAAGCAATTGATGACTAACAAAGTAGTGAGTGACAACATTGGCTCCTACTGGGGACAGTGCTTTGCTAGGAAGGTGTTGAAAACCTGCAGACCAATATCCTTCACCATGGGGTATGGAGTCAGTAATAAATGAATCTTTGTAATCAGAAAAATCTCCATGGGACTTTCCTCCTCAATCTAAAATGCATAAATAAAAATTCTAACAACTGAAAAGTAAATGCTCAGTTGGTGAGCTTATTTATGTACATTCCTACTTATGAACAGAGCTTAATTCAGCTAAGTATGTTCAACCCTCCAATGGAGTCAGGCCAGCATTATAATATATGACCATATGTCTTCACACTGTTGAAAAATAGAATTTAAAGCAGGCATGCACCATAGAAATTCTGCAAATGAAAAGCTCGATGCATGATCTACACACAACCTCTCATGCTGATCAAAGAATATGCCCATGTACTCAGCTACAGGATCACGAAATGAAAAAGGAAAGTTTGCAGTTGCCTAAATTTCATAAGCAGTCTATTGACCAATATCCTCTTGGTCAGGGTAGCCACAAATACCTTTCAACTCCTCAACTTCATCTTTCTTTTTTAAACTAGCGGCTAGTCTTTTACTGCCCATTTTTCAATGGGACAGCTGTCTTGGAAATCTACGACAAACTCTTCACTGTTAGAAATCCTTCTGTAACAATTGAGCTTTGGGCTCTTCTTGGAAAACTTGTTGTTGGGATCTTTCTCCCCACTTGTTGGTAAACAACTCCTTCTAAACCTCCATGACCATTTCTACCTCCTTTGAATCATATGAATTATAAATAGGAAGAGATCCTTGATCTTGCTCTCCATGTGAAAGATATGCAGCATGGACTGGAGCCTCTTTGTTGACCTCCTGATGGGCCTCTTCTTTTTGTTCATCTTCGCATCATTGGGAGTATGGCAGCTCTTCCTCACTTGACTCTCCATCAGAGTCATATTCATCATAAGCAAGAGAAACAATGGATTCGACTAAATAAGCCCTCTGAGAGTTTATTTTTAGCTCAATGGTGTTTCCTTCTTCTCTTCCTTGCTCATCAGGTGATTCCTCTTGATGCGAGTAAATGTTTTCTTGGAGTGAGCTCTCACATACATCTTCAACAGGGTTATTTACCTCAGGAATATCTTCATCACTACAAAGTGTGCAACAATCTTCAAATAGAGCATTCAGTGTATAAAATCTTTTAAAATATTGATAGAATGTTGTATGAAAACATTTCAAAGAAGATATAATACCATGAGGTATCATTTTAGACCAAACTCTAGCATCATCTTCTAAATACCACTTGAACAACTTCACTTATACATCTTCCAGAAAAATACCTTGTTGCTCCATGTATTCATGAACGTCTTTGAGGTGTTGGTCAGGTCTTCTCTTTGTGTTCCCATTGAATTTAGGCAAATAGGTATTCCACTCATGACATGCAGGGACGTGATTGGGATAACCAAAATTAGGAGACAAATCCAGTGGGGCAAATTGGTTGGCCAGGAACGTGAGAATTTCCATCTTCAAAACCTCCCTATGTGATTGATTTCAGCTTCAAAAGTAAGGAGAGTTTTGGACTGCCGTAGCATCTGAGTGAGTATCGGGCTGCTTGAAAGCCAGGATGGTGAAATAGAGATAGAGACAATGGTTTCACCAGGATGTTTACCATAAATTTGATAGTGGAGTCGCCAAGGTGATAGATCTTCAACCCACACTTCCCTTGCTCACCTAACAGGGAAAATGTAAAACTTTTTCATACCCAGGGAAAAATATTCTAATTCACTCCCTGGCAACAGCACTAGAAAGATGTTGTGGCTATATCTTGCACCTGCAGCACAAGTGCAATAGGAGACAAAGAAATCTCACTAGATACAGCCTCTGGGTTGATCGTAGACCAGTGCCTAGGACATCTTAAATAGAGAAGAGCGTGAAATATTATATGTGAGGGGTTTGCAGCACTCCAATTGTCACGTAATGAAAGATAATAAGTGGGCTCGGTTTATTCCTCCAAAGGTATGAGTTATGTATTTCAGGTACTTCCTCACACACATAGTTCCCAGGAGTATCACATAAAATAGCGGAGGTCAATTACTCCAAAGGGTCCTACAGCTTAATAAGCTTGTAGATTAAATGAGAGAGAATTAGGAGAAAGAATAACTCATCATATAGAGACCAAAGCATCCAAAATTCTATATTGATCACATAGAGCTGCAAGCCATGGGAAATTCTACACTTGTTTGAGTTACAAGAAAAGATAATGGACTGAAGAGAGGACAGGTGCTATGATTCATATAGAGTAGTTTGAAGATATAACTTCAGGCCTTTGTACATGCATTATGCATTAATAAATCAACACCTGTAGATATATAAGGAAGCATGAAATAATTTCTAGCATCTATTATAGCATGAATGCATAGAAGAATATGAACATAATGGAATTAAATAGGAGGATAACATACTGTAATACTAAGAAGGGGGAATCACCACCATTTCTTTGATAGTCTAAAAGATCTGCCTGCATACAGTAATATAGTCTAAAATACAAGTCAATCTCTTATAGATTTATGAGCCAAATTGGTATCATAGAGTTCTGACACTTCGAGTGAGAAATTCCAGAACATTTGTACAATGTTGCTTTTCCCTATATATAAGAAGAGGGGGAGATGGAATTACTGTTACAAAATATCTCAGCCAAAAGCCAGCTGTCTGATGTACTAACTACCTTGGCCTATGATAGCTCCTGCTGCCTAAAAAGATTACAGTAGGGATCTGCTCCCTTTCTTGGAAATAAATGTTAACTGCAGAACTAACAAAGGAAGGAGAAAAATGAAAGATGAAGGAGGGGGTGTCCCCATGTTGTTCTAGTGGAGGCCCCTGACCAAGCCATGTCCCTACCGAGATGTGTTCCATTGTTGCTCGGTTGTCTTCTGTCATTTCTACCTTCACTGCGCGAATAACATGTTCTGTGGAGGATGGATGGAGTGTGTCTGGGTAGTCCTTCACTTTGCAATGGAGCGAGACTCCATGTCGATCCATCAAGTATTCCTTGGGCCTCTGATACTTTCATTTACTCGCTGCACACTACTTTTATTAAATGTCGAAACCCATCCACCTTTAAAGCTCTATACCATGCCTGCAGGGCCCCGCTGTAATCGGGGCCTTTACACTTGCAGACGCTACAGAATGGAAAGTTTCGAAATTCCTTAGCCCCCTCTAACTTTAGCCCTCTTTCCTCTATTGTCTTCATATAACTAGGGGTTAATACCAAGGGCTTAGCCTTCAAGCACTGAGACCCTTAAAACCTTTGCAGGGAGAGATTCTCCTTTGTTGCGTAGAATCTCGCATATTCACGCTTTATTGTTCTTTACCTTAAGCTTCTCCCCTATGTTGAAAATAGCAACAAGAAATGCTAAAAATAGAAATGCTAAAATTAGCATTGATATAGATAGAATTTCAGGATATATTCCAACTTTAATTTTTCCTTGAATTAAAATTGAGAATTAAAATTTGAATTTAGTCTCACCAGCGGTTTGACAAATAATTAATTAATTCACCTTGAGTTAATTAGTTGGTGAAATTCAAACATGAAGTCTTTATGAAGACATGCAATAGTTATCCCTTTGATTGAGGAAGTTATCCCTTAATTAAGGAGATAAGGATGAGTTGTATTTGAGTTGTAATTAGTTAGCTTAGTTAACTGAGTTAAGTCCAGTTAGATTAGTTCCAAACAGTTTGTAGAACTGATTATGTTGGGCCTTAGTTTTGGTCTTATTTTTGCTCAAAGAAACTTACTTATCCATCTATTTTCCATCCATTTTCCCTTCATTTATCCCATTTTGATGTATATTTGATATCCATTTAGGTATTTAATTTTAATTTTTCAATTTCTAAAGTTTTTATGAAAATTTGGTTTTTAGTGCAAAATTGGCAGATTCGGAAATTCCCGTAATAGCTCTATGGTTGATATGGTTGCAAGACACTTGGGCACAAATGGAATGCATGGATGAACAGCGTGGAAACTAGGACTAAGCTAGCAATGCTTAGTTCGAACAGAACAAACTTTATTAGGCCCATTTGGTGCTAGTCAACCATGACTAGTCATTTAGAAATCCCATAGAAATAGGGCAGTTTTGAGATTTTATAGGATTGGTCATCTTTCTTGGGATGGGAGTAATGAATTCGACTTAGATAGGTGGATGAGAGTAGATGGGTTTGTTTGAGTGAATATAGATCAGTTTGTTCATGAGACTTCTTATTTAAAGCCAAAACTTTGATGGCTTATGTATTGATTTATGATATACTTTTATGCTGTGACATCTTTGGATTGAGGAGTTAATTTGAAGACTTGTGTTATTATTATTTTACTGTTCAATGCTATGGATGTGTGACTGAATTTAAGCTTCTGATATCACCTCTCAAGTGTGCAAGGCAAGGGTGGAGGGCCCCCATTCCAAGCTAAGTACACTTCCTTGTTAACTAGTTTTATTTCCTTGTAATCTGGTTGTTGTAGCACTAGTCTTTCAAAGCTTTATTTCAGATTGCTTTATGGTTTATGCATAGTGATTGATTTCGTTAGTTAATAGCTTATTCATCACTTTATTGAGTTGGAAAAATAGGTGTTCAAGTTGGGCATCCCTTCTGCTAAAATGATGAATCAAAACTAGTTTCTTTTGTTTGCATGCAAGTAGTTTCTCATTGAGATTTTGATATTGAGATGAATGAATTATGATGGAATACCTTATGTGTCTCTTAAGTTAAGAGCTTCTTTCATTAATAATTTATCCATCTTAAGCTTTTGGTTTCAATCTCTGATTCATTAAGTGATAATTGAGGTGAAGGTGGACTTCTTGAGTCAAGAACCATTTCAATGTTTTTCCTCTTTTTAAGCTGATTGAATTAGAGTTATAGAATGTATTACTTTAAGCTTTTGAATAACTTATCTTTCAAGGTTTGATTACATCTGATCTTCACATATAGTGAACTTGCCTCAAAGCATAAACAACCCGGATTGATAAGAAATAATTGTGTTAATTTAGGTCCACAAATTAGCTCAAAGCAAAGTTCACAACACACTGGCTAGGCCCATATGAAATTGACGAAATCTTTGACAATGGAGCAGTCAAGATCAGGACAATTGACCAGGACTCCACCTCATTTATAGTGAATGGACATAGGCTCAAAGTTTACAATAGGTCTATCAGTAAAGAAGCATTTATGAAACAACTGATCGAAGATATAGAACTGGAACTCATGGCACAGGATCAGCCATCTTCCAGTCTAGTAGTTGAATAAAAAAAACAAAACAAAACAAAAACAACATAAAAAAAACAAAAACAAAAACAAAAACAAAACCAAATAATTTGTTTGCAAGTGAAAACCAGGCAACTGGCACTTCGCAAGCACGAATTCATAGGGGAAAACCAGGGCAACTTGGACTCTATGAATTCCTTATACTTGTTCTACTGTTCTCAGATACTTTTAATGCAGGCACTCTCCACCACCAAATGACTTGAGGACAAGTCATATCTTCAACAAGGGGGAGACTTGCATCAGCTCTTTAGCTGGAAAGCTGAAGTTGAAAGCTGACATTGCAAACATCAACTCTTTAGCTGGACAACTGAAGTATAGATGGAACTTGTATTGTCAATAGAGGGACCTGACATAACAAATCATTGCCGAGGGACCTGAAAGACCTGCCAATGTCAAAACAACATGTGCATATTTTGTAAGCAGTGCAAAGGGACCTGAAACAAAGAATCATTACAGAGGGACCTGACTAACAATTCAAGAACCAGAACATGAAGAACAAGGAGCAGCAATAAAGTCTACATTTTGATCCATCTACAACATCTGATCAATTGATTTCATCTCACTTGTACAGCCATCATCCAGGGGAGTATATGTATAGTCATTTTGTGCTTTAAAAATTCAAATTTTTCTTAGAAATTTTTAGTTTTTGTTAAGTTGAAATTAGTACCTGAGGATATTCATTATCATTCATATCCTATATTCCTATAACCCTTATACATCATAACCCTATTCCCTTTCATTTCCATACATATTCCCTATTTTCATTAACCCTATTACCCCTAAGTATTTTTCTTTAAGAGCTTAGAAAGACCAAACTGGGACAACTTTCAACCTGCACATACAACTCAAAGCATTAGTGGTGGTGATAATTTTAAATATGACCCAAATGGTCATTTTAAAATTATAAAGCTATGTTATACAAGTCAAACAAACCCCATGCGCTATATGGAAATCAAAGTTATTATATATCATACCAACATATACCATAGTTCAAAAAAATGTGAATGCGCTAAAGTCATCTATATCACCCAACGCGCATATGATATAAGGTATAAGGTATATAAAACAGTGGTGCACAACATATGGTATATGATATAGTTATAAGTGAAGGCTCATAAAACAACGCATACAATATGGTGTGATATATGATGGGTGAACGCATGCAAAGACTGTGTATATCAACATTGCGGCGGGGTGTGGTGTTGAAATATCATTGAATACAAATCATTGCAAAACAAGCAATGTTTGTATATCATTGCAAGCACACGACGATGGACATGATGGTAAAACAATAGCAATAAATAAAACGTTAACCCCAAACGACAATCGGCCAGCACACAGGTATGAGCTCAACACGGTGGCATGGCAACCCGTTGTCATTGGACATTATACTGCACAAGGGTCATGCGTATGAAACGATGATTTGGCCATCCTCATGACACAGTCGGGCGACTGGTCAAACAGGACGGCCATGTAAACCACGCATTGTAAACACCAATGAATAAGAAGCGCAGTACAGCCCTGAAACGGTCATGAACCGACTGAGCTCTTGCGTTGTTTAAACCATAATCCTCATCGCCGAATAGCTCAGAGAAATGGTGTTTGAAGCTGCAGCCTAGTGAAAAGAAGGGTGAAGTGAGTTTGGGTGAATTTAAAGAAGGAAATCGTCCCGGGTTTAACGTTCAGAGATAGCAGATTTTCGGGATTCAATCAGGTAAGGCACTAGTTGTTTAAGCTCGGCACACAGTGAAGTCAAGGTTATGAACTATCTGTTATTAATGGTTACGATTGCTCTGCCCTTGCCACCAGTCAATTGCACAGTTGAACAAGGATTTGGAGCGCCGGATATTCCTCAAAGCGCTCATTGATAACAGGTAAGCCGAAACCATAGCCTCAAATCCATTGATTCGCTGCGTGAATCTTGGTATGAACTGCTAGTGGATCACGCTTCACTTAAATGACAATGCATTGCATGGTTAACACATTAGGATTTGGCATTGTTATGAGGAGTTTTTATGGCGTGCCGTGTTAACAATGAAATCTACGAACAGAGGAGGCACGAAACTTAAACTGTTATGGCATGTTATGTTGTATGGCGGTGAGTGGGAATTAAATTGTGAGTGCTGTAGAATGCGCACTGCGCTTTGTTTGTTGCCACACCTTGTTCTGATTGCGCACCGTTTTAAACATCAAAACAAACAGTCAAACTGTTATACCATATGCATGAAACGACATGCGTCCATAACCCTTGCTGCGCACTGTTGCTTTCGTTTGCACCGAAACAGGGGATTGAAATGCTTGAGGATTGAATGAATAATGCCATGTGAATTTTTGGGTTACCAAAACTTCGTTTGCCGAGCCATTTAGAACTAAGTGCGCTGTGTTTTTTTGTTTTATAACTTGTGTTTTGGGGCCGAGAATGTGTGTATAATCCTCAACCTTTCATGCTGAGGCCGAGAGCCTTCTTGCAAATATTTATGAGATAACAAAGCGCATTTTTGTAATTGTTTTTTGATGAGGCCGAGAGCCATATGCATGCAAACCACTCAGTTTTCTTGGTTGAACATACACAGTAAAACAATGGTTTGAATTTTGGCAACGAAATAAGGCGATGAGCGTACATGGACATTGTTTGTATATGTATTTTTGTTTTCAAAAACAGAGAGCAGCATATTGACAGGGGTATACAGGTGTTTGTTTGCATTGAACAGGGAACTAAAACAGTGTTGTTGCAGAGAGCAGAGTCAAACAGAGGTTAAGAAAGTCAGAATTAAGTTGATTGAGAGGAGGAAGGTAAGCTTCTTTGCTTTCAAAATTTCATTTTGAAAACAAACAAATAGTTATATTTTTATTGTCAAGATGAAATTAGTAACAGCAGAGGAATTCATTCACTGGTTTACAGAAGCAATGTCAGTCAGAGTAGAGCCAAAATTTCAGATAGAAAGCTGGGGGAAGGAAACTATAGAAAAACTTTACCAAGCGGGGATGATAAGTTTCTTACAAAAATTTGATGGCCACTCTGAACAAATAACCAGGGACTTTATAAACAATTTCAGTCAAGACCAGACACGGGTAGGAGATGTCATTATTCCTGTAACCCAGGAATATCTTTCCCAAGCTTTAGATCTACCCATGATAGGTGAGAAGTATTACAAAGGCCTGCACTTCAAAGAGAAAGCTTGGACTTTCTTTCTTGAGAAGAACCAGAAAGGGACATTTGATAGAACAAAAGGGATACCCAGGGAATGGTTTAATGAACCATGGGGTGAGTTGGTTTTGGTTATCCAAAAGTTTTTGACTTGTGATAGAGGATATAGCGTTGCCCACTTGTATCATGTCAGACTTCTGCAGCATATAAAAGGGGAGGATAGGATTAACTTGCCTTATTTCCTATATAGGAGCCTTTTGAGAATGATTGAAACAGTCAAACATGAACACAGGCCTAAAGCAGGACAGATTTACCACCAAGGATTAATCAAAATCCTAGTTGAGTATCAGGTGAGATCACAGGGCATAGTGTGGCGAGAGTTCATGTCTAAAAATCAATTCATTGAACAGGTTAATGAGGTACAGGATAAAACAGAGCAGGAAAACAGAGGATTGATGAACTCACCCTTGTATCCCAGAACAAGAGCCAAACAACAGAATAACATGGCCATGCAAGAAAATGAAACATCTGTTATGTCTATTCCTAGAAGATTTAGGAATAAAAGTCCCATTGATTTAGACAAGGAAGTAGAAACATATTCCCCAAGACAACAAGAAGAAAATGATATTGCACAAGAGGTATTTGAGAAGGATTCTTCATATGATGATGCAGCAGCAGCATCACTAATGAAAACAACACAAGATTTTGAGAGAGAAATCAATTTGGGAAGAATCAGGGACTTAACTGACCAATTGGAAATTAGCAAAATCTTGGAGAAACAATTAAAAGAGGAAAACAAGGCAAATAAGAAAGATAATGCTAAATTGGTTAAGGCAAATGAAAAATTAAATGAAGAATTGGGGAGACTGAAAAGGAAAAATGATCTACTTTCTAAGCAAGCATTTAAATGGCTAAAGGAAAAGAACATGTGGCAGGCAAAGTATGAAAAACAAAAGGTCAAAGCAGCTTTGTTTAGGGAGAGACATGACACAGGTCTGGATTTTTTGGTCAGGGAAGCACAACAAGAAGCATCTACAGGTACAGCATCTACTACAGAAAGAAGAAGGTCAAAGAAGAGCAAGCAAGCATGGGGACATGCTTGATGATAAGCAAGGGAGAGATGTTGGGCCTTAGTTTTGGTCTTATTTTTGCTCAAAGAAACTTACTTATCCATCTATTTTCCATCCATTTTCCCTTCATTTATCCCATTTTCATGTATATTTGATATCCATTCAGGTATTTAATTTTAATTTTTCAATTTCTAAAGTTTTTATGAAAATTTGGTTTTTAGTGCAAAATTGGCAGATTCAGAAATTCCCGTAATAGCTCTATGGTTGATATGGTTGCAGGACACTTGGGCACGAATGGAATGCATGGATGAACAGCTTGGGAACTAGAATTAAGCCAGCAATGCTTAGTTCGAACAGAACAAGCTTTATTAGGCCCATTTAGTGCTAGTCAACCATGACTAGTCATTTAGAAATCCCATAGAAATAGGGCAACTTTGAGATTTTATAGGATTGGTCATCTTTCTTGGGATGGGAGTAATGAATTCGACTTAGATAGGTGGATGAGAGTAGATGGGTTTGTTTGAGTGAATATAGATCAGTTTGTTCATGAGACTTCTTATTTAAAGCCAAAACTTTGATGGCTTATGTATTGATTTATGATATACTTTTATGTTGTGACATCTTTGGATTGAGGAGTTAATTTGAAGACTTGTGTTATTATTATTTTGTTGTTCAATGCTATGGATGTGTGACTGAATATAAGCTTCTGATATCACCTCTCAAGTGTGCAAGGCAAGGGTGGAGGGCCCCCATTCCAAGCTAAGTACACTTCCTTGTTAACTAGTTTTATTTCCTTGTAATCTGGTTGTTGTAGCACTAGTCTTTCAAAGCTTTATTTCAGATTGCTTTATGGTTTATGCATAGTGATTGATTTCGTTAGTTAATAGCTTATTCATCACTTTATTGAGTTGTAAAAACAGGTGTTCAAGTTGGGCATCCCTTCTGCTAAAATGATGAATCAAAACTAGTTTCTTTTGTTTGCATGCAAGTAGTTTCTCATTGAGATTTTGATATTGAGATGAATGAATTATGATGGAATACCTTATGTGTCTCTTAAGTTAAGAGCTTCTTTCATTAATAATTTATCCATGTTAAGCTTTTGGTTTCAATCTCTGATTCATTAAGTGATAATTGAGGTGAAGGTGGACTTCTTGAGTCAAGAACCATATCAATGTTTTTCCTCTTTTTAAGCTGATTGAATTAGAGTTATAGAATGTATTACTTTTAGCTTTTGAATAACTTATCTTCCAAGGTTTGATTACATCTTATCTTCACATATAGTGAACTTGCCTCAAAGCATAAACAACCCGGATTGATAAGAAATAATTGTGTTAATTTAGGTCCACAAATTAGCTCAACAGATTATGAGTTCAATTAGTTAATGCATGCATGCATGAAACTAGTGTACTCCATATAACTGAATATTCTCTCATAAATAACTCATGCATGTCAGTTCAAACAGAGACCCAGTTGAGATTAAAGGTAGGGACAGTGTACTATCAGTTGCAAGAATTTTCCTATAAGAAAATCTCTTGCATGTAGAAGGAATTCATTCCTTGAGATTTGCGTAGTTTTAGAGTGTGTTGGAGCAGTGTGTGAGATCAGTGTCACACAAGGTTACAGCAGGAGCACCCAGAGAAAACAACGCAAGGAAATAGGAGGCTTGGAGGATAGAGGGAAAGGCATATGACTTGTCTAGTCTATCTATGAGCATCAGTGAGGGATTGTACTAAGAACTGGATAGCTTGAGAGCTAAAGCTTTGTGTAATCCTAAGATATTTCCACTTGTATGATAATACAGATAGCGGATTTTTAGCTGAGGCTTTCCCCAGAGTATTCTTTTGTGTTTCATGTGTGATTAATTCTTCTTCTCTATTATATGTGTTCTATTTGATCTTGCTCAAAATCGATTAAGCTTCCGCAAGTTTGATAGTAGAAGTAGATCAAGTATTTTGCTTTAGTTACATTGCATTATTAGGTGATCTACAGTGAGAATTTCTACATGGTATCAGAGCAAAGGTGATCAAAGTGGAGAACAATATACAAAGAAGGGAGAAGTTCAAAGTTTGAAGTTCTTGATTGTAGGTACAAAATCAATTTCTTATCACATCTCAAAGTTCACCAATGGCGTTCAATGGCTTGAGACTCGAGTATGCCCTGGATGGAAGCTCGAATTACATAGCATGGAAGGATCACATGGAAGCAGTATTAGAAGATAATAGTTTGAAGGACTTCATTGATTAAGAAGTCCCCATGCCAACAGCAGCTAATGCCCAAGAATTGGCGAAATGGAAGAAATGTGTGGCGAGAGCGAGGAGGATTCTTCTGGAGGGAGTTCGAGACCATATTGTCTCGAGTCTCCATGGGAAGGAGACTCTATTTTCAATGTGGAAGACATTTAAGGACATATATTAGAACAACAGCAACCAGAGGAAGCTGGCACTAAAGGACAAGCCTCAGAAAATCAAGTGTCAAAAGGGCGACACAATCTCTACATATCTGAACAAGCTCACCACCTGCAGAGATGAGCTTGGAAGTGTAGAAATCACGACAGCCGATGATGACATGGTGAGTCTTGCTCTCCTCGGTCTTCCTAAGAGCTAGCATACCTACCAGGACTCAGTGAATGGAAGAGAAACTACCAGATTGGGAACGACTATGGTCAGATCTGATGCAGGAGGAGGTCAGGAGAAGCACCAGAGATGGTTCTTCATCTAAGCATGATGATGAAGAAAATCTAGCCTTAGCAAGTAAGGTGTGGAAAGGGAAAGGGAAGGCTTCCCATTCCAAATTGAGTTCTTTCCATGGTGGGAAGAAGATTGACAAATCTAAAGTGTGATGCTTTAATTGTCATGACGTGGGCCATTATGCAACTAATTGTCCATTGAAGAAACCCAAGAAGGGATCCTCGAAAGGATCAGATGGTGAGGCACTAGCCTTACAGTTTGAATTGGATTTTACCCTCATTGCATGCATGGTTTCATCGATGGTGGGTTGTGTTTGGTACTGAGATAGTGGAGCCTCATTCCACATGACCGGCGATAAGAGTTTATTCAGTACCTTGGAGGAGAAAGACCTCCAGATGCGCATAGAGATGGGTGATGATAGGAAGTATTGTGTTTTAGATGAAGATACGGTTGTGTTTCAGAGGGAGCATGGAGCTCCTCTCTCCCTGACTGATGTAATGTATGTGCCTGGACTGAAGAAAAACTTGGTATCAGTCGCGATGTTGGAAGACAAAGGTTATGATGTAGTCTTCAGTAAAGGAAAGGCGTTCCTGAGACACATAGCCATAGGTCAAACCAAGAGGATTGGGATTCAAGTGAAGAATCTCTACAAGCTAGAGGTAGATGATTGTTCTACATTAAGTTCCAAAGAAGAATTGGTGCAAAGCCAAGATATTGGTGAGTTATGGCATAGAAGGTTGGGCCACTTGCATCATGGGGCCTTAAAGATAATGCAACAGATTTCTACCAAACTTCCCAAAGGTAAACTTGAGCAAGTGGACACATGCAAAGGTTGTATTTTGGGTAAGTATGCAAAATATTCCTTTCAGGATTGAGACAGTCGAGCTGAAGCAATCTTGGAGTGAGTTCATACAGATGTGTGTGGACCATTCTCGACAACCTCCACCACTAAACAAAGGTACTATGTTATTTTCATTGATAATTTTTCTCATAGATGCTAGATCTATTTCATGCAGAAGAAGGATCAAACCTTCTCAAGGTTTTGTGAGTTCAAAGCCTTGGTTGAGAAAGAATTAGGAAAGAAGATCAGGGCCTTATGAAGCAATAATGGTGGAGAGTATGTCTCTCAAGAGTTTAAGAACTTCTATGCAGCAAAAGGAATTAAACAGGAGTTGACAGCACCTCATAACCCACAACAGAATGGGGTGGCCAAGAGGAAGAACAGAACTATTGTGGGAGTAGCTCGAGCGATGCTGCATGACCAAGGCCTACCACTTCATTTATGGGCTGAGGCATGCAACACAGTGGTTTACTTGCAAAATAGAAGCCCACATCGCATACTTGGGATGAAGACACTAGAGGAAGCTTTCTCCGGGAAGAGACTAGATATGGGTCACTTCAAGATATTTGGCTCATTGGTTTATTGCCATCTGACCAAGGATGCTCAGAAGAAGCTAGATCCAATAGCAGAGTTGGGGATACTTGTGGGGTACACTGATACTCCCCACAACTTTCGGGTGTATTTGCCTACCAGTCAGAGGACAGTGGTTCACAGAGATCTTAAGTTTGTTGAGCTGAAGGCCATGCAAGTTTCCCTTGAGAGGGAGCTGAAGATGTAGGTAGAGGAGGAACTTTTGGTTCCTAAGGAGGAGGAGCCTTAGACTGATGCAGAGCAGCCATATTCTCAGTGTAGAAAGAGGAGGTCACCTGAGCAGTACACTGGTTACATGGCCCTTGTTGGGGAATGTGTAGAGACGAACCATCTTCCTTTGAGGAAGCAGTGCAGCAGCGAGTTTGGGTTGATGCTATGGTGGAGGAGTATGACTCCATAGTTCAGAATAGTGTTTGGGATGTGGTTCCAAGACCAGAGAACAAGTCAGTTGTGAGTTCCCATTGGCTTTACAAGGTAAAGCATGTTGCTGATGGTAGTGTGGAGAAACATAAGGCAAGGTTTGTTGTCCATGGTTTCTCATAGGTCGAGGGGATCGACTATGATGAGACTTTTTCTCCTGTAGAAAGGTACTCATCTATCAAATCGATGTTGGCACTATCAGAACAGATGGGTTGGAAGATCCATCAGATGGACGTGAAGACTACATTCCTCAATGGCAAGATTGAGGAAGAGGTGTACATAGAGTAGGCGAAAGGATTTGAGACCTTCGATCGTGAGTCGCATCTGTTACGACTCAAGAGAGATTTGTACAGGCTAAAGCAAACACCTCATGCTTGGTACACTAAGATCGGAAACTACTTCATCGGGTTGGGCTTCACAAAGAGTGAAGCAGATGCGAACTTGTACCACATCATGGTGGAAGGTAAGCAGTTGATCATTGTTCTTTATGTTGATGATCTGATATTGACAGGTGATGATCAGTTTATCATGTCTTGCAAGGAGGACCTTTCAAGAGAGTTCGAGATGAAAGACATGGGTCTCATGCACTACTTTCTAGGCATGGAAGTGTCGCAGAAGGATGGGGAAGTGTTTGTGTCTCAAGGCAAGTATGCCAATGAGATACTCAGGAGATTCCACATGAATAAGTGCAAGCCCATGCAGACTCCTCTAGTAGGTAACTGGAGGAAGGAGGATTCTACTTTAGGTGAGGTAGTAGAGGCTACTGTGTATCGGCAACTTGTGGGTTCACTGATGTACCTAGTGAACACACGACCAGATTTTTGCTTTGCGGTGAACCAGCTGAGTCAAGCTATAGTTCAGCCTACCAAGCTTTTTTGGAAGGCATCTAAGCATGTTTTGAGATACCTCAGAGGCACATCTCAGTATGGATTATGGTACAGACGGTCAGAGGGAGTGAAGCTATAGGGCTTCACAGATGTAGATTGGGCAGGGAGTCCATCAAATCAGAAGAGCACATCAGGAGGAATTTTCAACCTTGGTTCAGCTGCAGTTTCTTGGTACAAAAGGAAACATAGGTCAGTTGCACTTAGCTGTACAAAGGCTGAATACATGGCTGCAAGTCAAGCAACATGTGAGGCCATTTGGATGTGGAAAATTTGTTGGGTTGTGTTATATTCTTTCCACGACTAGCCCATGTAGTTAACCGTGGGTTCGAAGGGGGGCGGAGTCCCCTGTTTGTTGCATAGCGGAGGGTCACAGGTGGTTTGAGGGGTGCAGCTAACCCCACTCTATGAGGTCCGGGGCAGTACCCCGGAAAATTTTGGTTTTGGACCCTACGTTAGGTTGGGCGAACCCACCTATGGCTTTGTGCATGATTTTTGCACATGTTTTTTAGACGCGATGGTTTTCAGTCCATGGTATTGGATGCTTCAGCATGTATAAATATATATTATAACATTGAAAGGAACATAATGAAAAATCAAGTTGGTAGTCCCAGTTTTGGGATCCAGGGGAAAATCTCTGTGTATATGTGTTTTATGTGTTATGCTCTCGCATTGTTTATTTTTTGTGTTTTAGAATTCATATGCAGGTAATTTCTGTACGGGGTTAAAACCTACAAAATTCTAGTTGGTTTGTTTGATCAGAGGATGGATCTAACTGTGATCTATTTTGATAATCAGAGTTGTATCAAACTCTCTAAGAATCCATTATTTCATGATAGGTCCAACCATATAGACATTTGGTATCATCATCTCAGAGACTGTGTGGCGAGGAGGATCATGTTGTCATAGTATATTTCAACTGAGGAGCAAGATGCTAACATTTTGACTAAGGCATTGTCAAAATGTAAATTCGAGTTCCACAGAGACAGGATCAGGGTGACAGATAATCCCTTTCTTGTTGAGAGGGAGTGTTGAAAATAGCAACAATAAATGCTAAAATTAGCATTTCTATAGATAGCATTTCAAGATATATTCCAAGTTTAATTTGTCCTTGAATTGAAATTGAGAATTAAAATTCGAATTTAGTCTCACCAGCTATTTGAAAAATAATTAATTAATTCATCTTGAGTTAATTAGTTGGTGAAAATCAAACATGAAGTCTTTGTCAAGACATGCAACAGTTATCCCTTTGATTGAGGAATTTATCCCTTAATTAAGGAGATAAGGATGAGTTGTATTTGAGTTGTAATTAGTTAGCTTAGTTAACTGAGTTAAGTCCGGTTAGATTAGTTCCAAACAGTTTGTGGAAATGATTGTGAGTTCAGTCAGTTAATGCATGCATGCATAAAACTAGTGTACTCTAGATAACTAAATATTCTCTCATAAATAACTCATGCATGTCAGTTCAGATAGAGACCCAGTTGAGATTAAAGGCAGGGACAATGTACTATCATTTGCAAGAATTTTCCTATAAGAAAATCTCTTGCATGCAGAAGGAATTCATTCCTTGATATTTGCGCAATTTTACAGTGTGTTGGAGCAGTGTGTGAGATCAGTGTCACACAAGGTTACAGTAGGAGCACCAAGGGAAAATAGCGCAAGGAAATAGGAGGCTTGGAGGACAAAGGGAAATGCATATGAGTTGTCTAGTCTATCTATGAGCAATAGTGGGGGATTGTACTGAGAGCTAGATAGCTTGAGAGCTAAAGCTTTGTGTAATCCTGAGATATTTCCACTTGTATGATAATACAGAAAGCGGGGTTTTAGCTGAGGATTTCCCCAAATTATTCTTATGTTTCATGTGTGATTGATTCTTATTCTCTGTTATATGTGTTCTGTTTGATCTTGCTCAAAATTTATTAAGCTTCTGCAAGTTTGATAGTAGAACTAGATCAAGTATTTTTCTTTAGTTACATTGCATTATCAAGTGATCTACAGTGAGAATTTCTACACCCTAGAGAATTGTGATTGTTGATCTACGAGATTGAGCCCACCTAGGACATCACCATCGCACTAGAGGAGAGGGAGACCTTTTACCTATTTCCATAACATGGGCCGAGAGTTTGGACGCGAAACCCTCCTGAGGTAAGCCATTAAAACATATCATATCCGGGAGGGTTTCGCGCATATCGCAATTGTAGGATGGGAAGGAACATTGGCATGGAATGAATTTTACTTCGCGCAATCGTCAATCGTCGATACCTTGGGGTGATGTCATCACTGCCATGTGTCACTATGTGAGTGGTGATATGTGTCACTCGAAAATGACCCCATAGGACCCCTGAAAATGTTGAAACTGAGTGACATGTGTCATCTGCCACGTCAGCATCCATACTGCCACGTGGAAGAGAGAGAAAGGGGGCAGCCCGCTCCTATTTTTTGTGCATTTACTTTGTTAATCAGTGATTCTCCACCCCACAATTCCTTAAGGATGGCCCATCAGGTATTACGGGGGCCATGCAGGATGCAGCATGTGGGAATGTTATGATTGCGGGGTCATTAATATGTGGGATACAAGACTTGTGGGATGCGGGATTACGGGGTTGTGGTATTTCCCCTCACCGATGTGTCGTACCGCCATGTGGAAGAGAGAGAAGGAGGCGACCCGGCCTTAATTTTTTCATGGTTTTCCTTTGTAAATGATTTTTCATCCCCCCCCCCAAGCGATGTACCACCATATTGCAAGATCGAAGGTTTATAGGTCTTTTTAGTTTAGAATCTTGTCGATCGCTGATATTGTGGGACTGCGGGCTATGATATTGGCGTTCATCACTGTGAACCATTGATAACCTTAAGTGTACGCCCTGGGACCTACTGGATGTGGGACTGCGGGATTGCAAAATTGCAGGGTCTGTGGAGTCATCGATATGCAAGATGAGGGATCTATGGGATACAGGATTGCGGTACTACGGGACTACAATTTTCCTTGCTCTTTTCGTGTTTTTTCCTTTGCTTGCTCGACTTTCCAAGGGTAATATTCAAAATTCTTTAACTTCTACTCCAGGGGTCCATTTTTGGACTTCCATGGACCATTGGAAAGATCTTTCTGAGCAGTAGACAATGGAGAGGGTATGATTAAGATCTGATATCTTTTATTGCTCAAAAATCAACATCAAACCTCACTACTATTTGGCATTTGAATCAATTGATGACTGATAAAGTAGTGAGTGACAAAATTGGCTCCTATTGGGGACAGTGCCTTAGCGGAAAGGTGCTGAGAACCTGCAAATGAGTATCCTTCACCATTGGGTATGGAGTCATTAATAAATGAATCTTTGTAATTAGAAAAATCTCCATGGGACTTTCCTCTTCAATCTAAAATGCAGAAATAAAAATTATAACAATTGAAAAGTAAATGCTCAGCTCATGAGCTTATTTATGTACATTCCTACTTATGCACAGAGCTTAATTCAGCTAAGTATGTTCATCCCTTCAATGGATCTAGACTGGAATTAGAGTACTAGAACACATGCCCTCACACTGCTAAAAAATAGAAATTAAAGCAAGCATGCACCATAATATTCTGCAAATGAAAAACTTGATGCGTGCTCTAGTCACAACCTCTGCTGCTGAGCAAACAATATGCCCATGTACTCAGCTACAATGTCACGGAATGAACAAGGAAATTTTGCAGCTGCCTTAATTTCATAAGAAGTATGTTGACCAATATCCTCTTAGCTAGGGCAACCACAAACACCTTTCAGCTCCTCAACTTTAGCATTTTCAAAAAAAAAACTGGCTGCTCATCTTTTACTGCCCATTTTTCAACAGGAAAGTTGTCTTGGAAATCTGCAATAAACTCTTCACTATCAGAACTATAAGAGTCATAGATTGGAGGGTCTGTTGAGAATTCTTGGTAGAAATATTTCTACAAGAATTCAGCTTTGGGCTCTTCTTGGGAAACTTATCGCTGGGATATTTCTCCTCACTTGCTGGTAAAAAACTCCTTCGAAACCTCCATGACCATTTCTACCTCCTCTTAATCATATGAATCATAAATAGGAGGAGATCCTTGATCCTTCTCTCCATGTGAAAGATATGCATCATGGACTCGAGCCTCTTTGTTGACCTCCTAATAGGCCTCTTCTTTTTTTTCGGCTTCCCATAACTGGGAGTATGGAATCTCTGCCTCACTTGACTCTCCATCAGAGTCATATTCATCATAAGCAAGAGAAACAATAGATTCAACTGAATAATCCCAATGAGATTTTATTTGTATTTCACTGGTGTTTCATTATTCTCTTCCTTTCTCATTAGGTGATGCCTCTTGATGCGAGTAGATGTTTTCTTGGAGTGAGCTCTCACATACATCTTCAACAAGGTTATTTACCTCAGTAATTTCATCATCATTACAAAGTCTACAACAATCTTCAAATAGAGCATTCGGTGGATAAAATATTTTGAAATATTGATAGAACATTGTATGAAACATTTCAAAGAAGATATGTTGCCACGAGGTATCATTTTAAACCAAAATATAGCATCCTAATCAAAAGACCACTTGAACAACTTCATTTGTACATCTTCCAGAAAAATACCTTGTTGCTCCATGCATTCATGAAACTCTTTGAGGTGTTGGTTAGGTCTTCTCTCTATGTTCCCACTGAATTTAGGCAAATAGGTATTCCACTCATGACATGTAGGGACATGATTGGGAGAACCAGTTATCGGAGAGAAATCCAGTGGGGTAAATTGGTTGGCTAGGAATGCAGGAAGGGCCATCTTGAGAACCTCCCTATGTGATTGATTTCAACTTCAAAAGTAGGGAGAGTTTTGGGCTTCTTTAGCATCTGAGTGATTATGGGGTTGCTCAAAAGCCAAGATGATCAAATAGAGATAGGGACAGTGGATTCGCCAGGATGTTTATCATAAATTTGATAGTCGAGTCGCCAAGGCGAGAGATATTCAACCTACACTTCCCTTGCTCACCTAACAGGGAAAATGTAAAACTTTGTCATACCTAGGAAAAAATATTCCAATCTGTTCCCCGGCAATGGTGCCAGAAAGATGTTGTAGCTAAATCTTGCACCTGCAGCACACGTGCAACAGGAGACAAAGAAATCTCCCTAGAGACAGTCTCCGGGTTAATTGTAGACCAGTGCCTAGGACATATTACATAGAGGAGTGCATGAAAGGTTATATGTGAGGAGTTTAGAGCACTCCGATAGTCACGTAATGAAATATAATAAGGGGGCTCAATTCATTCCTCCAAATGTATGAGTTATGTATTTTAGGTACTTCCTCACACACACAATTCCCAGAAGTATCACATAAAATAGCGAAGGTCAATTACTCCAAGGGGTCTTACAGCTTATTAATCTTGTAGAGTAAATGAGAGAGGATTAGGAGAAAGCATAACTCATCATATAGAGCCCAAAGCATCCAGAATTCTATATTTATCACATAGAGATGTAAGCCATGGGAAATTCTACACTTGTTTGAGTTACAAGCAAAGATCATGGACTAAAGAGAGGATGGGTGCTATGATTCATACATAGCAGTTTGAAGATATAACTTCAACCCTTCACACAAGAATTATGCATTAATAAATCAACACAATTTATGGATCTGTAAGGAAGCATGAAATAATTTCTAGTAGTTGTTATAGCGTGAATGCAAAGAAGAATATGAACATAATGGAATTAAACAAGAGGATAACATATTGTAATACTAAGAAGGGGGAATCACCACCATTTCTTTGATAGTTTGAAAGATCTTCCTGCGTAAAGTAATACAGTCTAAAATACAAGTCATTCTCTTGCAGATTTATGAGCCAAATTGGTATCAGAAATTTCTAACCCCTTAGGAGAGAAATTATGGAACCCATCTATAATTTTACTTTCCCATATTTATAAGAAAAGGGGGAGCTGGAATTACTGTTACAAAATATCTCAGCCAAAGGCCAGCTGTCTAATGTACTAGATGCCTCGGCCTGTGATAGCTCTTGCTGCCTAAAAAGATTACAATATGGATTTTCTCCCTTTCTTGGAAATAAATGCTAACTACAGAACTAATAAAATAAGGAGAAAAAGGAAAGATGAAGGAGGACGTGTCCCCTTGTCCTTACAATGGAGGCCCGTGATCAAGCCATGTCCTTGCTGAGATGCAATCCACTGTTGATCAGGCGGCTTCTGTCATTTCTGCCTTCACTGCGTGAATAACCTATTTTGTGGAGGAGGGTGGAGTGTGTCTGGGCAGTCCTTCACTGTGCAAAGGAGCAAGACTCCAAACAGAGCCATCAAGTCTTCCTTAGGCCTCCCATACTGTCATTTACTCAGTGTGCACTACTTGTATTCAATGCCAAAGCCGCCGACCCATCCACCTTTAAAGCTCTGTACCATGCCCTCGGGACCGTGTTGTAATCATGGCCTTTACTCCTGCAGACGCTATAGAATGGCAAGTTTCAAAATTCCTTAGCCCCCTCTGAGTTTAGCCCCTCTTTCCTCTTTTTTTTCATATAACCAAGGGCTGAGACCCTTAAAATCTTTGTGGGGAGAGCTTCTCCTTTGTTGCATAGAAACTCGCATATCAACGCTTTATCGTGCTTTACCTTAAGCTTCTCCCCTAGAAAACTATGATTTCCAATTTGTGGGATTGGGCCCACCTAGGACATTGCCATTGCATTGTAGGAGAGAGGGGCCTTTTACCTTTTTCCATAGCTCGGGATAACAGTCTAGACTTGAAATCCTCCTGAGGTGCTTGGCTAAGTGACTAGCTCATGGATTTCATATCTGTGTAGCTCAGGAGGTTAGGGGCCAAGACTAAGCCTTAATAATACATTGTGCGCAGTTCAAGCAGGCCATGGCAAGGCAACTTGGCAGTTGAGGGTCTCAAGGAGGAAAGTTGGAGGCTTAATTCCTTAGGTTTCCCACTACACATTTCTATAGGTGTAGAGGCCTAGGGATTACGCAGTTGCACAGTTCAAGGAGTCAAGTTAGAGGCTTGATGATTAATATTGCATAGTGCACAGAAGAAGGTTACTGGGAGGAAAGGTTTCGTAGTTATAGAACTCAAGAGTCAGGGTTGAGCATTGAGAATGCAAAATGTTCAGTTCTAGGATGCAATATCTGGGCATTACATAGTTCCAAGAGGCAAGGTCTTATCTTGAGGGTTAAGACTACATAGTGCGTAGTTCAAGAAGGTTGGATGAGGTCAACTTGCTCAGAAGGGATTTTTTATGGATTTGTCTAATAGTGGGATCAGTAAGGCCAAAGAGAACAAGGAAAAAAAACTAAACATGATCACACACTCAGAAAAGTTGATGACACAACATTGATCACTCATAACACATGAACAACATAATTCCCCCAATGTGACAACAATGTGATAGCTTTCCCCAAGCGTGACACTAAAGGTACACTTTGTGAAGACCATGATGACACTTGTGCGACAGTGATTGAAACTTTCGGAATGAGTATAATATATGTCTAGATGCTAAATATAACTCATTAACAGCAAAGTTACCCTTTTAAACAAACCATAAATACGTTTATGTGATATGTGACGCTTTCCATGCCTAAAGATGACACTTTGGTTTTCTTCCAAATGGGACTGGAACACTTAGAGAAAACACATGGGTTGACTCTTAATACTAGAGATGACATCATGTAGAGTCAAAGTAGGCTCTAAAATTGGATATAGGCCAAAATTGTGGAGATCTTTGTAGCAACGACAACACTTGGTGACACACTTGTTGAATTCCAGCTTCTCTCCATTGATATAATATTTCATGCAAGGTCTACTTTCTCAGGAAGTATTGATTCATCACACAGATTACTTTGGCTTCCCCACTTAACCCAGTTATAGATATATTCCCCTTCATCTCTTTCTCGATTGAAAAAAATCATAAGGCCATCCATATCGAAATGTTTCTATTCAAGAGAAGGGTAATGTAATTTGCGAGCTTAAGATATTCAAAGTACGAGTTTTCATCTTTGGTGTTGCTCTACTGCCAGCAGGACTGGACAGTGCCTCGATGGAGTCACTTTAGGAACACAAGCATTGTTTTGCTGCCAACGATCCTAGCCAATACCCTGATGAAGTTACTTTCTTCAGTTCCCTATGCAAGAAGTCTATCTCTTCTTTCACCCTTTATTTATCTATTTTATATAGGACTATGCTTCTACACTTATTTATTTCATGGGGTGGAAGAGGGATCCCAAATTAGATCAGAAGAGGTTGTTCCTTCAAAGAAGCATATATAAAACCTCTAATATGAGTTTTCTTATTATTGTTTTTCCCTTTTCCTTCTCTACTTGATTGGATTAACATGCAAAATAATGAAACCTAAAGAACTGAGCATAGAAACGAGGATCCTAAAATAGGTACAAGTGTCATGGTTCCACACAAAACTCTCTTTACATGGGGATTGTATTTTCTATTGAAATATCATTAACCAAAAGATATAAACCCAAGATAGAGAAGAGGATAACAGATAAGCCAAGCATCATTCATTGCCACAATTTCCCTTTTCAAATTTCGCCACATTGTCTTTCGAGCCGAAGGGAACATCCTTCATGAAAATTCTTATTAAACAAAATACAAAAGAAGAGACAATACACAACAAGAAAACAAAATCAAAAATACAAATCAAATGCAGGATAAAATGAAAACAAGATGCTGGAAAAAAGTAATAAAAAACAACAAAAAATACAGAGAGCAAGTGCGAGATGAGTGTGGAAGGGAAGAATAGTATGCAACTAGAACTACTACTAACTTAACCGGCTAGAAGGTCAGGGTCAAGTATAATGAATTTCTAATGTTGCCATCATAACTTCTCTAGACCTGCATACACAAAGATAAAAGAAATTGAAACATATATAAAACAATGTGCAAAATAAAAGATAAGAGCTTGAATAACTTGCATAACCAGTTGAAAGTATTACTTGTCAACAGGAAGATATGCCATAGCCACTACTTCTAACTAGCTTACACTTTTACCTTTTCAATGAACACCATAATTAAACAAACCTTTAAAGCTTCTTGTTAATGTATCTCCATATGTATCTACCTCCTTAGCAAGCATAAGAAAATATCGAAACTTGTTATTTGTGACAAAGATTGCCATGTAAGATTTCTTAAACCATACTGTTACACAGTAATTTGTCACCATTGGTCACCGTCCCTGTTACCCCTTTCCCGCACTTTGGAGGACTCATTCCGGGACTTGTGAGCAGTGACATAACTTGAAAACACTTGCATTATGTTCTCCTAAGTATGGACTTCATGTGCCTTGAAGACATCTCCTGCAAAATATCCCTGAAAAGTGCCCTTTTTCCATTAGCGCGGGTCCACAATGTACTACTCCCGCCAATGGGGGAAATCCTCAAAAGAGGGCGCACCAGTTGGCGCTCTGTCTTAGAGTTACACCCGCGCCAACCGAGTTTGGAAAAGATTTTTAACAAACGCGCGCCCAGATGTTTTTTCCCTTCAAATCATGAAGTTTTTGAGGATAATGCTAATCTCTTGGATGTTGAGATTCATCATCTATCCCTTACATCTATCCACAATGGCTTTTTGGGGATAATGCCAATCCATAATGGGTGTCTTGATTCATTGTATCTTCTTCCCCTCCTCCATCTATAAAGGCCTGTCCTCATGCATTTGACAGGCTAGGGATAGTGCTAGTTTTTGAGTGATAGTAAGAGTTTTGGAGCATAGGGAGATTATACTGTCAGAAGTCTGAGCTTTGCATTCATAATCAAAGAGAGAGAAAGACTTGTTGCAAGACATATGTAGCTGTTCGCCCAGCCAAAGGAAGGATTCAACGTCAGAACCTTGGTTGTACTTTTCTCTGTTGATTACCATTAATAAACGACTATCATTATGGTTCTTATCTTATTGTTCATTATGATAATGTTTGATCTATATCTTTTCTGACCGATATATGGTTGTATTTAGTGGATTTTATGCTTGTATTCGCTTCGTTCTTTGCATGTGCAGGTATCCATTCGTGGAGATCGTGAGGATCGTGACCTGCTGAAGCAAGGGAATGGGAGTATCAACTCTTCCGCGACACTAGCGTTGGACTTCAGGTTGGTTCTCATAATCCACTTTCAATTTGCAACTAGGAACTTGCATGGTAGCGTTGATTGATTGTTGCTAGACCCATTTTGGGCTAGTGGGATCGCCTCTGTCCGCAGAGGAGATTTACCTCTCCAACAATTTGGTGACTCCACTGGGGAAGCTATTTGTTGTTTGATTCGTAAACTTTGGACGGAGCCTGAAGTACAGCCAGGTAGCCTTCGAAACGCTATTGCTCTGCATTAGCGAAGTAGATCAACACCACTTCAGTCAATCTCCGGTTTGGTTTACGAACCGAACAGCTTGGAGTTTGTCTTGCACTTTGATTTTCTCTTGTTTGCTTGCTTAGATAAGCTTTCTGGGTTGGATTTTTAAGTTGTTTCTTGCTGCTTGGTCGGTCTGGATACTGTTGATCAGACCCTAGACTGCTTGTTTTTTCTTTTTAAGCCAGCAAACTTTATCAGCACGTTTTTTTACCTGACAGTCGCGCCAGTGGGCGCAGGTTGCACAAAAGCAACTCGCGCTAATTCCTTAATAGCGCGAGTTACAGACTGACAGTCGTGCCAAGCCTGTGAACTTTTCCAGTTTGCTTGTTTGGAAGCCTTCTGAACTCAGATTTCTGTCTTTTCACATCTTTTTCAGCTACTGGAGTGTGTCAGAACTCTGTTTGACTGGTTTTTTGACCTTCATCCTTTGGGTGTTTGCCTCTTTCCATCGATCTCATATCCCAGCCCTAGAGCATCTAGTGGCTTTGTACATCGAGCCTTCCGTGGGAGTTTTGGTTCTCTGACTGTCCAGTCGACTTCTTGGCTGTTTTTTGCACTTGTCTAGTGGTTGTCAAAACTGTTTATTGTGTGCTTCGAGCAATCTACCTCTTGTTCGTTTGGATTTCGCTTGGCTTCGTTGGAGCTTAGATCACATAGCTCATTGAGGTCTTTGTGATTCTTCTTAGCTTGATAGATTGTCTTGGTGTTTCAGCCCCACTATTTTCTTCCGACATGGAGGACGTATCCCCTACTTCGACTGAAGAATCCGTTGCGACGAGCGGTGAAATTCCCACCGCAACAGAACCTATACTTGTTAGTAGTACCCCTACTACTGGGAGACCACCTCCAGGCTATAAAGCAATAAAGGATGTTATGTCCTCTGGAACTCCCTTCACGAGTTCTATTTGGTCACAACTCGCTTTTCCCACCACGGAGCCTTTTACTCCACAAAGTCGCAGTACGTCTGTTACCTCAATGCCAGCCATTCCAACGGTATGTGTAGCTTCTTCGACTCCTATTTTCAGTCGTCCTTCGGCCTCTATATTCGGAGTCTTTGATCCTACGTCAAACATCCCAGCAGAGGGGCCATACGATCAGTATTTACCACATCTTGGTAGGCCTTTGTCGTCTCAACCGACTGTTGAGATTTCAGTCCCACTGTCAATTGATTGGGGCCCCGCCTCTTATCATGGTGGCCAAGTATCGTCTTCGCAATCCCAAAGACCACCTCATCAAGACCAACAAGGACAACCCTTCCAGGGACAACCTTTCGCCTCTGGTGGTCCGTCTTTCACCTCTTATGCTCAACCTTCTGGTAACTCAGGTCAATCTTTTGTTCAACAAGGACAACCTGGTATCCAGCAAGGTTATTCTACTGGACAAATTGGTCAATCGTATGTTCACCCAAACCAACCTAATGTTCAGTATGGTCCAACATCTGGACAAGCTGGTCAACCATATGGTCAGTCCACCGTCCAGTATAGTCAACCTTTTGGGCAAGTCGGCCAGCCTCAAATCCAATCAGGCCAACCAACTACCCAGCCCACTCGGCCATCTGGTCCATTAGGACAACCCTCAGTTGTGCAACAACAACTCCACCCCCAGCAAGTACAACCTTCTGGGCAGGTGGGCCAACCTCAATATCAACTAGGTCATCCTTCTGGCCAGATAGCCCAACCTACAGGACATCCTTCTGGCGTTGCTCAACCCGGTTTTTTGCCCCAGGCTAGACCCCAGGCCCCATCCAGTCTTCAAATGCAAGTTGGAATTCAATCCCAACCAGTCTATCAAACTCAACCTGTTTCTCAAACTCAGTTTGGAGTCCAGCCACCGTATGGTTACTAGCAACCTCAAGGGCAACCTTCGTTTGCCCCATAGCAAAATTATCAACAACTGCAGGAAAATCCTTATCAGAATTATCCGCAACCGTATGGTGCTCCTGCAGGACAGTTTGGTAATCCATGGAATGCTGGGGGGCAGAACCAAAATCCCTACGGACAAAACCCTATGGGGCCAAATCCGTCCGGACCAAGCCCATGGGGGCAACCGCCAGTTGGTTGGAACCCTGGTGCTCCATCCTACCAGCAGCCCCAGATGTCCTTCAATCCTCAGTTACCTTTCTTAGCGACCATGGAATTACCGGATGTGTCCAAACTGACCAATGATCTCATTCTCCATAATCCGTATTAGCCTCCGGTTCCAACGAAAATTCCCGGTGACTGTCCAAAATTCGATGGTAAAGCTAATGAAGATCCTCAAGCTCATGTCATGACCTATCACCTGTGGTGTTCATCCAATTCGTGGCTTGATGATTCGATTCGGCTTCGCCTTTTTCAAAGGACTCTCACTGGCTCTGCAGCTAAGTGGTATATTGAGCTCACTCGCGGATCCTTTCAGGATTTCAACTCGTTGGCTATGGCATTCCTCACTCATTTTCAGTTGTCCATTCGATATGAAACAGGTACACACCTCTTGACATCCTTAAGACAGACAACGGCTACGCATATCTCTGATCATATCCATGAATGGAGATGGCGTAGACGTATGATCAAATTTTGGATTCCCGACCAACTTCTTACCGATTGGTTTACGACTTCGTTCGTTCCTCCAATAGCTCGGGACATTGCCATGGGGGCGTGTGTCACTGAAGAGCAAGCTATCGCGCGCGCTCAGTACCTTGACTTGGTTTATTCTCAGTCTGGTACATTGTATGATTATTTGCCTGATGCCCCGAGACCAGGAACATCCAAAGCCCCGCCAACACCAACTGTTGATGGTATTATTGGTTCTGTAAACTCATCCTCGAAGAAAAATTCCGCGAACCTTGGAAAGCAAAAATCAAATGCTTCGAATGAACACACTTCTCAGGTAACACCCACTTCGAATATTACTTATGTGGTCAATGTCGTCCAGTCCACCACGGCAGACAAAGCCTCGAAAGGAAAGAAGAAAGGAAAAGGGAAGAATAAGCCAGATCAACCTAAACAAGACTCCCCTAAACCTCCGCCCGAGGAAGGTTCCAAGCGCAAACCCAAGTATCCTTGTCTTATCTGTGATGAAGATCACTATACCAAAGACTGCCCTAGGTGGTCCGAAGTTAGTCGCTTGTTGAAAGGCGCTCCCGGGACTCCTGCGGTGCTCAAAGAACCCTTTCCCTCGCAACAAACTCAAATGGTGGCTGACCCCTCTCAACCTCCATCTTCCTTCGGTTCCCAAGTATTTATGGCTGGAACAATACCTGTCCACATCAGTACTCGAACAAAAGAATATCCGTCATCTGCCGAGAAAGAGCCTGAGGTCCCCTCTAGTGCTCCTCCGTTCAGTTCAGGCCCGCTCCACATCGAGAGACCTAGTACTAAGACGCCTATTCGACCCCCTCCAAAAGGAGTACTCTGGAAATATTCTTACAACCCAAATTCTCGTGTTGCACAGCACTACAATATCATTGAAGACTTAGCCCAGACTCCATCGGCTATGTCCGCTTTAGAAGTTCTCCAGAGCTGCCCTTCTCAGAGGAAGTCCTTGCTATCGGCTATCGGTGGCATAGACCCGGCCGACTCGGATTTGATTACTTTTGACTTGGAACGCCATACGCAGAGACTGCCTCCCCAAATTGCATTCCTCATACAGGTTATTATTAATTCCAAAACGATTCATCGTACAGTCATTGATGAAGGTGCTTCAACTTGCATCATGTCTGTTGCCTGTTGGAAAGCTATTGGATCCCCGACGTTGAGCCAGTCTCCCACAACCTTGGAAGCTTTTGATGGAAGAGCATCCCGTCCTTATGGTATACTCCAACGTTTGCGCATCTCTTTGGAAGGAAAAACGGTCGAGATGGAAGTTGAAGTTGTTGATGCTAATCTTACCTACAACCTCCTTCTCGGGCGTAGCTGGATATACGCGATGCAAGCTGTAGCTTCATCTTTGTTTCGTCTCATCCATTTCCCTCATCAAGGGAAGATTGTTACCGTAGACCAGCTGTCATTCTTCGCTTCCTCTTCTGAAGGCAACATCCCTTTTGTGGAGCATACCTCCAAATCATCTGAGAGTCTGGGAGCCGGGCTTTTCAAAGATCCCGCCCTCATGGGTGTTTTTCCGCTCCCACCTCCTAACTTCGCTTCCGTCAATATGATTACTACTTGTTCTGATCTGTGGATCCTTCCTCCCACTGATCAAGTAGATTCTTGGGGCGATCAGGTGCCGTTGAGACCTGCCGAGCTCAACTATGTCGAAATCATTGCTGCATCGGCTCCCTCTTCTGAACTTGCTCCTTTGAGCAAGGTTCTCGACTCGTTCGCTCCATCCTCATGGCTTGTAGATGAGACTTCTTCAGACCCTTTAAAAGAAACATTCCCTTCCGACGAAGCCATTATTGAGACTATGTCTCCCGAGGAACCTACTTGGCATGATTCTCACCATCGTTCCTCGTTTCTTCCTGCCCATCAGGATATGCTTACTTGTCTCGAGCGGTTTGCTCCTTATTTCCCATTTCAAACCCTTCAAACACCTATCCAAGTTTATCAAGTGTCCTCTAAAGGAAATATGGCGAACATCACGCAAACCCAGCCCATCGACATCTCTGTGAAACCAGGGATTGTCGAACATTTGCACATTGGACTCACTTGTACTCCGGAGGAGATTCGACTCTATACCAATCTTTTTCACGAATTTCGTGACGTCTTTGCATGGTCCTACGAAGAAATGCCTGACATTGATCCTAGCATAGTGGTGCATGAGATAATCACGTACCCGGGTGCTAAGCCTGTCCGTCAACGTTTACGCCCTGTACACCCCCGCAAGGCTGCAGCTATTAAGGCGGAAGTAGAGAAGCTTCTTAAAGCTGGTTTTATTTATCCTATTCCAATCACAGATTGGGTCTCCAATATCGTACCTGTGAATAAAAAACAGGGTACCATCCGTGTTTGTGTTGATTATCATGATATTAATCGGGCCTGTCCTAAAGATAATTTCCCCACACCATTCATTGATCAAATTATTGACGAGTGTGCCGGAAGCGAAATGTACTCTTTTATGGACGGTTTTTCTAGATATAACCAGATCAATATTGCTCCCGCTGATCAACACAAGACCGCTTTTATCTGTCCATGGGGCACTTTTGCCTATAAGAAGCTCCCTTTTGGTCTCAAAAATGCCGGTGCTACCTTCCAACGTGCAATGTCCTATGCTTTTCATGACATTCGACACATTGTACAGCCATACCTGGATGATCTCCCAGCTCATTCAGCTAAACGTCAGGACCACCCTACTCACCTTTGCGATATCTTTCTTCGTTGTCGACACTACCGAATCAGACTCAATCCTCACAAATGTGTCTTCTGCATTGAATCTAGCCGACTTCTCGGGTTTGTCGTCTCCCAAGAGGGCATCCGTTTGGATCCCCTTAAAGTCGAGGCTATAGTGAATCTTCCTCCCCCTGCTTCTTTACAGCAATTGCAAAGCTTGCAGGGTAAAGCAAATTTTCTAAGACGATTCGTTCCAAACTATGCCGAGGTGGCTAAAGGTTTCACACAGTTGCTAAAACGCGATGTCCCTTTTCATTGGGATACCATCGCTCAGGAATCTTTTGAGCGTCTCAAGGGTCTCCTTGTTTCCGCTCCGTTGCTCCGTCCTCCGAACTATCATCACGACTACACTCTGTATTTGGCTGCCGCCGACACCACTATCGGCATGGTTCTCGTTCAAACTGACGATGATGACACTGAGCATGTTGTATATTATCTCAGCCGCAATCTTTTAGACACGGAAACTCGATATGCTTATGTCGAGAAGTTGGCTTTGGCCGTCGTTTGTGCTGTCCAACGCTTCCGTCACTATATTCTGCTGCGCACTACCACTGTGGTTTCTGATTGCAACCCCATGACGTATATTTTGTCACGCCAGTTACTTGGGGGCAAGTACTCAAAGTGGATCGTCATCCTCCAAGAGTTCGACTTGGAATTTACCACTGCCAAGTCCAAGAAATCCCTTGTATTCGCTGAGTTACTTTGCTCTTTGCCATCTTCTTCTCTGCCCTCTCACTCAGAGGATCATATTCCAGATGAGACTTTATTTCTCATTAGCACCCTCGATCCCTGGTACGGGGATATCCTTATATATCTGCAAACGTCCTCCTTTCGCCCCGGCATTTCCAAATACGCTCGGCGAAGGATTCGTCATCAGTCTCAACCATACCGTATCATTGGGGACACACTTTATCGCCTCGGCTCCGACTCTGTTCTCCACCGATGTCTAACTCTCGAGGAAGCTGAGCATGTCTTGAATGACTGCCACTCTAGTGCCGTGGTGGTCACATGTCTGGATATGCTACTGCCCAAAAAATTCTCCGTGCTAGCTACTTTTGGCCCTCTATCTTTAAGGATTGCATTCTTGCCGTCCGCTCTTGTCATGAGTGCCAGATATACCAGTGGAAGATGCGAGCGCCTCCCGCTCCATTGCACCCTGTTGTCACCGTCGGCCCTTTTGCAAAATGGGGCATTGATTATACGACCTGTAACCCTCGCTTGGCCAGGGGGCATGGGTTTATTATCGTTGCCATCGATTACTTCACTAAATGGGCCAAGGCGATGCCTACATTAACTGAAGACGGTCACACAGCAGCGCAATTCTTATTCAACCATGTTATCTCACAATTCGACGTCCCTCAAGCCATCGTCACTGATCACGGGAAGCATTTCCGTAATCATATGATGACAGAACTAACAACCCAGCTAGGCTTACAGCACGACAGTTCGACTCCATACTACCCTCAGTCCAATGGCCAAGTTGAAGCTATCAACAAGATTTTGGTTACAATGCTTCAGCGTACCGTTGGCATGCATAAGTCTAACTGGCATTTGATGTTGTTCCCTGCCTTGTGGGCCTACCGAACCTCCGTGAAGGATGTTATCGGTTTCACTCCATTTCAACTAGTTTATGGACTAGAGGCTACCCTTCCAATCGAGTGTGAAATCCCTTCATTAAAATTGGTTGTCGAGCTACTTCCCAACACTACTCCATTAGAAGAACACCTTATTTACCTGGAACGGCTGGATGAGACCCGTCGCCTAGCCTCTTTGGCTATCGAAACGCAAAAGAAGTGAGTCAAGACTCATTTCGATCAGACTGTCCATCCACGTTCTTTTGTTGAGGGAGATTTAGTCCTGCTATACGATCAGGCAAACGATAAGCTGGGAGCAGGAAAACTTGAGCCTATGTGGCTAGGCCCTTACATTGTCAAGAAAGTTTTGCAAAAAGGGGCCTACGAGCTAATTGATTATGAAGGGAACCCTCTCGGGAAGCCCCGAAACGGGCTGTACTTGAAAAAGTACTATGCATGATGCTTGTACACTTTATTTTGTACATACATGTACTTTAGCAGGTGTGTTGTGTGTATGTGTGTCAGTTTTAAAGGCGTGACTGCCGCTTATTGTGTCTTTCGCTTCTTGTGCAGATGTCTGATGCACCTTATGTTGGTTTCGCTGATGGTGCCTGCCGCAGTACTCGCAACTTGTCCTCTGCGGCGTGGGTGATCTATGATCCTCATGGCGAGTTGATAGATTTTCAAGGTGTGTGTTTGGGTCATACCACTAACAATGTCGCCGAATATTGTGCTGTAATTGAGCTACTTGCTGAAGCAATTAATCTCGGCATTCGTGCATTGGTAGTGAACCTAGACTCTCAACTTGTCGTCCACCAGCTCAACGGGCGATATTCCGTCAAAGACCATCGCATTCTAAGGTTGTATTTACGTGTGAGATTGTTAGAAAGGAACTTTGATTTTATCACATATCAACATATTCCACGACGATTAAACACATTATCTGATGCATTGGCTAATCATGTATTAGATAGGCATTTGCGTAATTTATAATCAAAACATTATACAAGCAAGCACATAAAAGCACAGTAATAAACCATAGGCATATGTATATATATATGTGTGTCATAATGTTTGCACCATGTGCATTACATAGTCCAAAAAAATAATACATGTTCATCCTGATATATCCTGGGACGACATGTGCCTCAAAAAATATGCATGAAAGAAGCCTAGAAGTCTAGTCGTCGTGGTGCTCATGATAGCACGTCACTGCGCGCACCAATCGTCTCAACAGACGATGGATGTGAGTCGGCACTCCCACTGTGTGCCTCTGGTATGCAAAGGGCACGTCTGCTAGTCTAGCGTAACCCGGAATCCCTTGGGTGAGTCCCTCGAGATTCTGCACTAGCTCTTCCCCCACGGCACCCCTTGCCTGAGGGTCGGCTGCGGGTTGGCCCCTCCGCGCTATAGGAGACAAGCCGGCTGGTCGCTCTGGGCCTACATCTGCATGTACATACGACTGTTATCAGAACATGCATGTATTAACAAAAAAAAAAAATGATGAAAATACATAAAACATCAAAAAATGAAGAAATCATACCCAGCTCCTCGTCCCATTCCTCTTCCTCTGGCAGTGGGAGGTCTGGATCCCCCATGAAATTAGTCCTCGCGTATGTCCAATCCTCCACTACGATCAGCTGACGACGGAGCCATATAAAGAACTCGGGCCGCCAAGACATCTGTTGGCCCCCTCCTCCTCTGGGCATCAATGCTGCCCAGTGAGTCATCCTAGGCTATCGTGGCAATGGATCAGCCACTACAGCTCCCTGAATCTGAAATAGGGATAATCGTTCCAAGAAGAACGACACCACAATTGAGCCATACCCGAATTGTTTCACTTCTCCACGCTTACACTTTGTAAGTTGCCTTTTGATGTTGGTAGTCACCGCTGTAGCCCAGTCAAAGATGGTGGGGCTGAGGCATTCTGTCGCTAATAACAGATGATTCCTGCTCGCCTCATGGGGCGCCTGTACCCCAGCTGCACGCGTGATGGTGAACAATATCACCTTAAGAACCAAATCCTTGATGGTGGCGATATCCACCTTGGCACTATTTCTCCCAAATTGTGCCTCTGGACACACTCGGGCCTTCACTTCACCTATCTTCTCTCCGGAAGGTCTGCTTCTGGTCAAAATAGGGCTCGACCCTCTCCTTGATAGCCCAGTAATGAAATACACATCAGACACGTCCAGCTCTAAGGTTTGGTCCCGTAAGCGAAATACTTGGTCATCAACATCCCAAGCATCCACTATGAACTGCAATAACTCAGGCTGAGCTCGCAGATAAGATGTGAGGAAGAACTTCTTGAGACCACAGTCCCTCAAAGCTTTCATACATCCCTCATCCTCAATGGCCAAGGCATCCACGGCATCATGTTCCCGTTCTTTCCATTCCACCACCATTTTTGCTTATTTCCTGCACCCACAAGGATGAATAAATCATTAATAGAACATTGGTAAAATTACAAACCGGATAAATTTCAAAAATAATGATGAAATTCAAGGTAAAAATTAGGTCGCGCGGTTGGCGCGGCTGTTTCTAAAACAGTCGCGCCAATGGCGCGGCACCTTTGGGTAAATCACCCCATTGGCGCGGACCCGTGCCGGATACCCGCGCCAATGGGGCACGGCCCTAAATTTCAAACTCTTCCTTGCAGAGGCTCAATCAGGGGACAAAATGCATAAAAAAGGAATGGAAATGAAGCTAAGGGAAGCGCCTCTTACCTGGAACCGACAAAATCTCGAATGGTTGCATGGATTGGCTGTAATCACTGCCTGAAGTTTGCCGCCCAAACAGACCACTACTACTATTCAAGAGGTAAAAAGTAAAAAGTAATTCTATTTTTTACATTTTCACCATATTTATAGACTTTTTGACTCATTTTTAGGTTTAAAAAGTTATTTTTTGAATATTTTAATATATTTGTGGTCGAAAATGGATTTTACGATTGCTTCTTGTGCAGCAACAGGTCTTTTATGCAACTTCGATGGTGAAACGAGTTGTATTTTATATTTTTTTGGACTCGGTAAATACACAAAAAAGTCACTGTGGAGTCATCTTTCAGCTCTTTTCTGACTCGCTAAACATGAAAAGATCACCGAGTTATCCCTCTTGACTTGTTAAACGTAAATAAGAGGCAATCGTCTTTAAACTCTTTTCCGACTGTGTAAAAACGAAAAGGTCGTCGGACCTTTGTCGTTCCAGGTTTGTTAACGGTTTCGAAACGACGTGGTTTCGATCACTTTTTTACTTTTTCAGGTCAAAATCACTACTTATGAAAAGTACTCCTCGATCATAATGGTCGGGCGGTTCTTTCAAGCATTGTTTTATACTTTTTCAGGCTCGAGAGACACAACTTTACGAAAAAGGACACCCTTGGAGTTTTCTTTTCCACAGTCTTTTCAAACTCTCTAAACATGAAAAGACGCCGAGTTTTTCCTTTGTCAGACTTGTTAAAACTTAATGACACTGGAGTCCGTCGAGATGACGTTACAAGCATATGCTATCCCCGTCAAGCTTGTTAATAAAAAATAACTGGGGTACTCGCCAGAAATGGTGGGGGAAAATGGAACCATAATTATTGTCATGTCGGCAGTATGTCGCTCTTGAACATGGCACTTGTCTGCTTTCGTGTCTGGGTGGGGATATCTCATCTCATTTTTCACTTGCCTCCGTGGATTTGGGTAATCCTGTTTGACCTCTCATCTGCTCATTGCCTTGTCACCATGACCTCTGATCCATTGATGTCAAATACTGCCAATTCCACTGTCGTGCCGCCGATATGTTCAAGAGAAGTTGACCTCTGCAGAATAACAACCTCCTTCTGATAGCTCACATAATTTTGATCCACCACAATATTCTTTCTCTGTCTCATGTTGATGATGTGGGAAACACTATGGCCCACCTTCGATCAAGGTCACTTCCTGTCGACTTCAGCTCATTATCCAGGAAGCTGATCTAGAGACTCCCTTCCGGTGCCTTGGAGCCTGCATGCCTCAATGGCAGGTTCTTCGTGTTCGACGTGAGGTTTTCATCATTAGCCTCCGATCGAATGATTCTACGGGTGTTCGACGCCAGCTCACTGATTCACACGCCGTAGATTGTACCTATAGTACCTTGAGGGCCATTGTCATTATTGGTGGTACCGCTCGCGTCTGTTAACAGTTTTCATTATTGACTGGTAATCAGACGATGTTCATGCATGTTCGACTTCAACTCATGTATTCGCATGCTTGAACTTGTACTTTTGTTCGGGTCGAGATGGAGCGCAAGACCCTGGATTTTGTCTGTTAAAAGTCCAGGCTGCGATTTTTGTGGATTATTATGATTATTACATGACTCATTCACTGGATGGCTGCGACCATACCTGAGTCTATTCATCAATCCTCACCAGATGGCTACGCCCATACCATGGATCTAGATTATTATGTACTCTGTTATGGATGGCTGCGACCATACCACATATATCATGTACTTGAGCTATCAGTTATATCTCTCTATGTAGATTCTCTGGCGGCAGCTGCATGTGTTCTTGTAAAGCATTTCACCCCTCTCTCTCTCTCTCGGGCCTCATGCTTTAGGGGGCATCTGTTACACAGTAATTTGTCACCATTGGTCACCGTCCCTATTACCCCTTTCCCGCACTTTGGAGGACTCATTCCGGGACTTGTGAGTAGTGACATAACTTGAAAACACTTGCATTATGTTCTCCTAAGTATGGACTTCATGTGCCTTGAAGACATCTCCTACAAAATATCCCTAAAAAGTGCCCTTTTTCCATTAGCGCGGGTCCACAATGTACTACTCGCGCCAATGGGGGAAATCCTCAAAAGAGGGCACGCCAGTTGGCGCTCTGTCTTAGAGTTACACCCGCGCCAACCGAGTTTGGAAAAGATTTGTAACAAACGTGCACCCGGATGTTTTTTCCCTTCAAATCATGAAGTTTTTGAGGATAATGCTAATCTCTTGGATGTCGAGATTCATCATCTATCCCTTACATCTATCCACAATGGCTTTTTGGGGATAATGCCAATCCATAATGGGTGTCTTGATTCATTGTATCTTCTTCCCCTCCTCCATCTATAAAAGCCTGTCCTCATGCATTTGACAGGTTAGGGATAGTGCTAGTTTTTGAGTGATAGTAAGAGTTTTGGAGCATAGGGAGATTATACTGTCAGAAGTCTGAGCTTTGCATTCATAATCAAAGAGAGAGAAAGGCTTGTTGCAAGACATATGTAGCTATTCGCCCAGCCAGAGGAAGGATTCAACGTCAGAACCTTGGTTGTACTTTTCTCTATTGATTACCATTAATAAACGACTATCATTATGGTTCCGATCTTATTGTTCATTATGATAATGTTTGATCTATATCTTTTCTGACCGATATATGGTTGTATTTAGTGGATTTTATGCTTGTATTCGCTTCGTTCTTTGCATGTGCAGGTATCCATTTGCGGAGATCGTGAGGATCGTGACCTGCTGAAGCAAGGGAATGGGAGTATCAACTCTTCCGCGACACTAGCGTTGGACTTCAGGTTGGTTCTCATAATCCACTTTCAATTTGCAACTAGGAACTTGCATGGTAGCGTTGATTGACTAGACCCATTTTGGGCTAGTGGGATCACCTCTGTCCGCAGAGGAGATTTACCTCTCCAACACATACAATGATTGGATCATGAAATTAGAAACAATCCTCTTGAAAACAATAAGATACTTAAAAAGGTGAATTTTCCATTAAAGGTATGGGATCAGGATGATAATCTTACGAGGGAAAATGAATTTGATTGTGTCCAAATGGCTTTCCAAGATAATGAGCAGCTGAAATAATGATCAGTAAGAGTTGAAGTGCCTCAACTGCTTGATAAGTATCTAACTAGTGAGATGATAAACCATAGAGATCAAAGGATATATGACAACTATCATCAGATAGGCTGGTGAGAAAATGATAAGTTGAATGATAGTCATCAGGATCATAATTATGATCAGAAGGACCAATCAAAGCATAAGATTCTCGATTATAAGACAATAAGGATAGGTCAGTTTGAACAATTTTGCAAATTCTCTAAATAATATAATCATATTCCTCGCATGATGAATGTAACAAACCATTTTCTTGTAACTGGTTACACATTGCACTAGCATTGTAATCATTGAAATAAGTGAAAAGGAATGTCAATATAGAAAACACATGAAACCAATCAGGATACAATGATTGAAGAAGAATTTGATTCGCCAAATAACTCATGCATTCATTAGCACTCAAGATGATTTTAGGTGTGATGAAGAAAAATATTAGCAGTATAACATTCACAAGAAAAAATAGGAGCTAATTATTCTGAAATCCAGCTGATAGTCATAATTCCTTCAACTAATTATAGTCATTGAAATTATTAACTTTGCAGTCCCATGCTTCTATGAGAGATACACACTCCAAACCTGAGGTAAGTACAAGAGCCTTGCACAGAGATGAATCAATTGAAATATAATCTTGAATCTAATCAGAAATTGAATCTTGAAAGTTCAAAAGACTATATCCAAAATATTGAACATCTTTCAAGAAGGAATTTACATCCAGTTAAACAATGGAAAGAAAAGACTTTTGTGAGAAAGACTAGATTTGAGTTAGTTCGGGAATCTTACCAAAGTCGCAATATCTTGACATAACCATCAATAGAATTTGAAGTGTCTCGAATTCTTGATAAGTCCCATAACTTTCAAGGATCGTAAAATCAAATTTTGAATATTGAATCAAATCATGCATGGTGTTTGGATAGTTGTTACAATTAATTTCAATAGGGCCGCTACTAATAGGATGGCAGGCATCTTTATCACTAATTTGGCCAGATTTTACAATGTCAACAACCAGATTAGTTAAGTCTAAATATTCTCCTTCATGCACATGTAAGGATGAATATATTGGACAAATTTCATGAGTAGCCTTAACAAGATAATTTTCTTCATGAAAAAGCGAACATGATGAGGACTAGAGTGGATGCTCAATGATTTGATTGTTTCCTTTTTCATCATGGATAACCTCATTACCTTGTGTCAATTGACAAGTTAACTCATCATATGAATAACTTGAAGAGCATAGAGTATCTTCATTTTAGGTTGATGCATTACAAATGGTAGAACACAAGGTATAGTGAGATGAAGAGGAATTTTCCATAACATATTCTTTGACCAAATAAGATTCTAGATCTAAATCTTTCAATTCAAAATATTCTCGAGAAACCGAAAGATCAACTGGTGCACTTGGTAATTCATCATTGCATACATGAAGAGATTCATCATCATCAGAATGATTGTTTCCTAAGACTATAGATTGCTTAACCAAACAGGTTTCATTTGATTCACTACCAATATTAGTAGATTCAAAATAAGCCAACAAAAGCATCATCTTGACAAGGGGGATTTGAAAAAGAGAAGAAAGATCAAAAGAATCCTCACTTTTCTTCTCCTATACTTATGTAATATGACCACCTCGTACATAATCATGATTTGAACCAGCAACTTGAAAATTAAGAGAGTGTGAAGAACTAGTTGGTGGATCAGATTCATTAAGTGAATCATGGTACAAAGAGTCACGGCATGTAGATGATAGAGGGTGACAGATACCCCTTAAAGAAGTAATACTTTCAGTGGAACCAGTTTCAATATTGAGGTTAAGAATACTAGTATCATCTTAACGAATGGAAGGATTAGTCTTCACCCTAGGCTCCATGAACCATTTCAAGTTTTCCTCTACTAGATCTGAATCATGAGAGGTGGATGAAGGTTGAAAAGATGAATTGACAATCTGATTTACAAATTTCCCAACTTCGTCATTAATGCATAGAGGCACTCCAACTGGTACTGGAAAAGGAGGAGTACAAGGAACAAAAGTAATAGTAGGTTCCTCCTCTAAAATTAGAGGTGTCTCGTGATTTATAACAGCTGGGGAAGCAGAAACATCAGGGGGTTCAAATTCAACATGAAAAAACATATGAACCAAACGCTTAAACTTTTGTTTAAATAAATCCCAATATGTGTCTTCTTCAAGATATTCATAACAAAGGTGAAGGAATTGATTAGAAAAATCCTCAATTGATTCATTATATTTCATTCGTAGTTGATTAATTCTTTTAAGCACATCCATAATCATTCCTATAAAATTCTAAATGCAGCTCCTTGATGAGGTGTTCAAAAGAATGAATGGAAGTGACTAGTTGGGTATGACACCATCGGTTAACTTGACCTTTAAGCATGAGGGAAAAAGTACAAAAGCCACATATTCACAATCAATTTGATAGTGTTCACAGAACTTGATAAAAAGAGATGCATGTTTGGTAATGGATGTATCAACCTCACCATAAAACTTAAATTGAGACAAGTCATCAAGTTTTTCCGCAGAGGTGAAAAGTTTACCAGGGGATAGGTTAGATAAATATTCAAGGATTATGATTTGGGGAGGATCCATTTAAGAGAAGAGATTCAAAACAGACTCAACGGGCACAGCTTGTCATCTGCCCTCCTTCTAGCACCATATGTTGACGGTGCTAAAAATACATTAACCAAGGGGTCTCCCTGATGAAAAGTCTCAATCATACTTCAAATTGTTTAGTGTGGGTGACCTTCTCGAAATAATGCCCAAATACCATATGCTCTTAGATATTTGTCTTGGCTACAATGTTCAAACAAGGGAGTAATTTACATGTGCTTTTGGATGAACAAATGAGTATGCCTTATGGAATGTTTAGCTGTAGAATGTATCAAGGTTCTTCTACCAGAGGGGAAATAAAAGTGAGCCTTTAAAAGAAGAGTAATAGTAATAATCTAGTAAAGAAACACGATAATATACATATGAATGAATCATTGATCAAATAGCGAAGTAGTTCACATAGAAGGAATGATTGTTAAAATAGATACAAGACACCTTCAACAAGATAAGTAGCAAACCCACTGAAAAAATTTAATTTCCTTAGTACAGATGAAAAAAAACATGCATTGCAAACATTCAAAGAGTAGTCTTACAATATTTATATCATACACACAAAAGCGTGTTAGCTTAGCGAGCTTCAAGTATTAAGAAAAAGTTCTAAGATACATCAGTACAATGAACACCACTAACTCCAATAGTGGAGCATTAGAGCAACCACTTGCTCCTCCAAAAGAATTATCTTCCTCTCTAATGCCTGGTAGGAGGAGCCAAGGTGAAAAGTCCTTTGCATGAGCTATGAGGGTGTATATATAAAAAATGGGGTGACTCTTCACCTCCCTTGTGACTCTTGGACTACCCTCATGACTCTTTGACTTCCATATGACCTTTTGACTCCTTCATGACTTTTCACATTCTATAGATGACTCTTGGACTTCCACTTTACATTACATTTCTCATATATGAAAATTACATAATCATTTCCCAAAATGATGTGGAAAAAGATGACTCATATAACATATTGACATGACACCTTGAAAAGACATGACATGACATTGATGACATGGACTACATGATGATATGGAAATGTCAAGCCATTCTTTTTGCTGCTATCTTTGTGTCTTTTTGAAAGATGGTACATGTTCTTCTTCTTCCTCCTCCATAAGGCTTGAAGGTAGGGAGTCTTCAATATGATATTGATCTCCAACTATTATCGCAATCTGGTGTCCCTTTGTATTTTCTTGATTGATCAACTTGTCTTTGCAGCTACGAAGGTGTCTTCTAGCAGGGTCTCCTCCTTCATCATCATCCTATTATAACATGATATAATACCTGCAACTGATATCCACTCATGAAAAGATGAATCAAGCTGATATACTCCTAGTCTAACATGCTCCAAGACAACCACTAACTAAGATGGAACTAGGTGTTGGGCTGAGAGGTTGGCTCAAGGATTGCGCATTTTTGCATTCAAGAAGGTCAGGGGCCAGGAAAAAGCCTTGAGATTGTGTAGTGTGCAGTTCGGGTAGGCCAAGTCAAGGAAATTGCATAGTTGAGGGGCTTAAGGAGGCCAACTTGAGGCTTGATGCTTGACTTTTTCCACTACGTATTTCTAGAGGAATAGAGACCTAGGGCTTACGTAGTTCAAGGATTCAGGCTGGAGGCTTGATTCTTAAGACTACACAATGTACAGAAGAAGGTGACTGGGAGGCTAGGTCATGCAGTTCTGGAGCTCAAGGGTCGAGGCTAAGCACTGAGACTGCATAGTGTGTAGTTCTAGGAGGAAATATCTATGCATTGTGCAGTTCCAAGAGGCAAGGTCTAAGCTTGAGGGTTGAGACTACGTAGTGTACAGTTCAGGAAGGCTGAGTGAGGTCAAGTTGCTTGGGAAGGAGTTTATCCAAATTTGGCTAAGTGTGGGATCAATAAGGATAATGTGAACAAGGAAAAAATGTAAGCATGATCAAACATGCATAATAGTTGATGACACAACATTAATCACCCAGAACACATGAACAACATAATACCCCCAATGTGACAACAATGCAACAAATTTCCCCAAGTACGACACTAAAGGTACACTTTGTGACGACCGTGATGACACTTGTGCGATAGTGATTGAAACTTTAGGAATGAGTATAATACATGTCTAGATGATAAATAGGACTCATTAACACCAAATTTACCCCTTGAAACAAACCATAACTACATTTATGCGATATGTGACGCTTTCCATGCCAAAAGATGACACTTTGATTTTCTTCCAAATAGAACTGGAACACTTAAAGAAAACACATGGGATGACTCTTAATACTAGAGACGACAACATGTAGAGTCAAATTAGGCTTCGAAATTTGATGTAGGCCAAAATTTTCGAGGGAATTGTAGCAACAAAAACATATTCCTATATTTGAAGATCAGATAGATGCAAATGTTGTAGATAAATGGTTAAGTCAGCTGGAAGGTTATTTTTTGGTCCATAGTTTCTCCGATATGGAAAATATTACCTTTTCACTACTTAAGGTCTCCCCTCATGTCAAGGAATGGTTGGAAATTTAATATGATAAAATGGTCAAGGAACCCTTTCTATTTACAGTTGCACCCTCTTGGAACTCTTTTCGAGACACTCTCAAGGAACAATATTACCTTGTTGGGAGATATGAAGACAAGTACATATAATGGAGCACACTACAACAACAAAGGGACCAAGATGTGCATGAGATCAAAAACATTTTTCATACTCTATGCACAAAGCTAGGTATCAAAGACTCTGAGCGACATCTGTTGGTCAAGTGTCGCACTTGGTTACACAAATACATTTAGGAAGAAATGGAGTTCCTAGAAATCTCCTCACTTGGTGAAGAAAACCGATATGCTGCCAAGATTGAACAAAAAATTAACTAAATAAGTGATACTTTGGATCTATGAATCCGAAGTAGGGAAAGAGTGCCTCCAAACCACAATAACAAATGATAGATCTAAGTTGGAACGACCCAGGACAACCCATCAAAGCCACAAGAAAATAATTGCACAACGAAGACGAACAAGGATAGAGGAAAGTGATGTGAGTTCCATAAGAGCTCCACCCAAAAGACAAATGAGTGTCACGTTAAGAAGTCATTGGTTGCGGAGCTAAAAGCTTCAAAGTCTGATCCATGTTTTGATTTTGAGCTAGAACCCAACAAGGGGAATGACAAGGGGAACAATATTATTGACGCAAAATCTAGTGCCACCATTTCCACCATCAAGGTCTAGAATACTAAGCCCAAATATCCAGAGGAGGGGGAGCGTCTCTTCCACTCACAGGTGTGGGTGAAGGGTTCTCTGTTGCAATTCATTATTGACAGTGGGAGCCAAAAGAACCTCATCTCAGCAGAGGTCATTAAGTGGTTGGTTCTTCTGACTACACCACACCCACAACCATATACCACCGAGTGGCTCCACCAAGGAAGAGATCTTTGTGTCAGCCAGTAGTGTCACCTTCCCTACAACATCAAGCTCTTCACATACAAGGTACTATATGATGTTTCTCCTCTTGAAGTTTGTGATGTTTTATTAGGACAACCGTATTTGTGGAAGCTTCATGCTATGTATGAGACTAGGCTTTGCACTATTATTATAACTTTGGGCAGGAAACTTTATAGGATACTAGAGGTAGCCCTGCCTACCATCATCTCTTTGACCTCTGCTAAGCAATGTGGTAAGATTGTCTTGAAGACTAGGAAAAAAAAATTCCTTTTGATTTGTTCTCAAACTTAGGGGAATATTTTTTCCACATCCATGGACCGTAGATCTAGTCCCTCCATGCAATAGAATTTTGTTAAGGTTTTGGAAGAATACATGGACGTCTTCTCCTCACCCACAAGATTACCCTTACACTGTCAGGTCAAGCAATCGATCGATTTGAATTCCAGAGCTCCTCTACCAAATGGGCCAATACATCATTTCTCTCTTTAGAAAAATTAGGAAATCAAGTGGTAGATCTAGGAACTACTACAAAGTGGGAGCCTAATTGTACTTGTACAAAAGAAGGATGGGACCTTGAGACTCTGCATTAATTATCGAGTACTGAATAAAATCATTGTCGGGAACAAGTATCGATCCCATCGATTGATTACCTTCTCGACCAACTCAAGGGGGCCAAGTACTTCAACAAGATTGATTTGAAGTTTGGATATCACCAAGTTCCAATATAGACCACAGATGTATGGAATACAACCTTCAAATCCAATGAGTTCCTTTTTGAGTGGTTGGTCATGCCCTTTAGGTTGACTAATGCTCCTGCAACTTTTATTAGGTTGATGGATGACATCTTGTGGCCTTTCACCAACTCATTCATGGTTGTATATTTGGAACACATCCTCATCTTTAGCAAGAGTTGGGAAGAGCACTTGCAACATATGCGGAAGCTCCTTCAAACCCAATGGAAGCACAAGCTTTATACCAACCTGAAGAAGTGCTCCTTTGACATGGACCAGGTCCAATATTTGGGATACATAATTGACGAGAAAAACGTGCATGTGGATTTGGCTAAGATCTAACTCATTAAGGATTGATCAGCCCTGATGACTATGACAGAGGTTTTGACCTTCTTAGGCCTTGCCAATTTCTACTAGAGATTCATGTTTGGGTTCTCTCATATTACTTGGCCCCTCAAAAAAGTTAACAAGGGAAGAGAAAAAGTGAAGTTTTTTTGGTCTAGGACATGACAGAAGGAATTCATTGAACTGAAACACCACCAATTCTCTACAATAGTCCTCACCTTTCTAGACCTACAACAACCACTTAGGATTGAGACAGAGCCTCAGATTATGTTATTGGTGCATTCCTCACTTAGCAAGGGTACCTGATGGCCTATCATAGTGAGACACTCTTTGATTATGTTCGTAGATACCCCACCTATAATAAGGAGATGTACTCTATCGTGCGTTCATGTCGAAAATAGAAGAATTATATACTAGGGAAGGAGAATATCATCAACACAGATGATAGGCCTCTTCATTTTATGCAGACAAAAGGAAAGTTTTAAAACGATCACAAGTAGAAACGGTCAACATACCTACAAAAACTACTTCTGAACTTAAATTACAAGAAGGGAAGCATAAATCATGTTGCAGACTGCCTCATTCGACCCCTGATTGTGGCACTGAGTACAGTTCTCAACTCTTACATGCACGAGACCTATGGATGGCCACAACTATATCATAGTAACGCAGAGTTTGCTGCCACCTACAAGATGTTGATGGATGGAAATCCAATACCAAATTTCCACCTTTAGGATGGACAATTGTGTTATCTGGGATATCTTCAAGTGTTGTTGATAATGCTTGAAAGCCATCCACCAAGGGCATCTCCCCAATGAAAATTTCCAATTAGACTTCACATTTTTTGGTCTACGAGCCCTTCCAGAAATAAGGCCTGACTTCCATATATTCTTAGAGATATGGCTTGGATACAAAGTTAAATACAAGAGAGTAATGCAGAGGTACTTTCAGATTAGCAAGTGAGTATGCCTTATGGAATTTTTAGCTGCAGAATGTATCAATGTTCTTCTACCAAAAGGGGAGAGAAAATGCATAGAAGCAACAATTGTTAAAAAACATACAACACACATTCCACAAGATAAGTATCAAATCCACCAAAATAGTTCAATTTCCTTAGTACAAATGAAAACAACATACATCGAAAATATTCAAAGTGTAACAGCTTTAGTGAAAATTCTATGTAATAACAGAGAAAAAGACAATAACCACGGTTGATGGGACACTTATTACAAGATGAATTTTGGGAAATACATCGTAGGGGGTGTTCATTTGGTTGTTTGTGGCTAAGGAAATTGTCAAAGGAAATGGTTAAGGCTTTGGAAAGGTAGAATGGAATTTTTGGCACATTTATTTATGAAAATAATGGAAATTAGGAGAAAGGGAGGTTAAAGGTTACATGTTGCATGTGAGGAGGAAAATGAAGGAAAATAATAGAAAATGAAAAAAATAGAGGCCTCATTCATAAAAAGGCTTCTGAGGATCACTTGGTAACCTTTTGTCAGTTCAGTTTGGAGCTCTCTCATTATTCTCTCTCTCACATACTCTTGAAGACTTAGAGTTTTCTTGGAACATTCTTGGAGGGTGTGGCATACTTGGATTTTTTTAGCAAGAAGACAAAGGAAGAGAAGGAAAGCACAAGAGGGCATCGGGATCTACAGCTACATCATATTTTCTTGCAGGTACCGAGTTGCATGTATGTTTCCTTCACTAGTTTTGGCATGCATGGCACATGCATGTGGTTTATTGGTTGTGATCTATCATTGGCATGGAATATGGTCGGGATTGATAGTGGATCGCATAGCCTTTCCATTTCCTTGGTAGCCATGGTGATTGTGGGTTTACTTTCATTGTTTTCTTTTGGTTGCTTCTCATGTTTCCTTAGCTTGGGTTGAGTTATTAGTCCTCGAAGCCCTGGTTGGACAAACGCTCTCGAAGACCTATAACAGCTTGGGTTTAGTTACTTGTCCTAGAAACCTTGGTTGGAAACACACTCTGGAAGCCCTTGGTGGGTTGAGTTACTATTCCTAGTAGCCCTGGTTGGACAAACACTCTAGAAGCCCTGAATAACCTATGGTTTGAGTTACTAGTCCTGGAAGGCTTGGATGGAGACCAATCTGATGATGGTTTTGTGATGTTTGACCATGAGGTGGAATCACTATTTGATGGGTTGAGGTGGATGGCCTTTGGAAGCCCTGGATAAGTTTTGATTGATGTTTTTTATGATATCCCACATTCATGCTTAGAATATGGCATGGGGTTGAATGCTGGAAGAGAGATTTGGCTCAGCCATTCTACGTCGAGTGGAACATGGAAGTCCCATCCTAGGTTTGAATTTTACATCATTAATGAAAGTTTATTTCTCCTTGTATTTATATGAGCATTTTGATGGATTGTATGTGGTCTATATGGCTTTACTTTCATGAGTCCTTTTGTTGCTACTACGCTGGTTATGTATTTGTTTTATGATAGCATCCATGTATGGATTTCCTCATGTTTGTACTTGTAATTGAATGATCAATGTATCTATGACATAATGGATGGAATGGAAGTTGTTGTGTTGAGGCATCAACGGTTCTTTGCAATTCTCAGCTAAGTATGAGACCCTTATGCTGAGAACTGTTAATTACACCTGTAGATTACACATTTTCAATATGTTTGACTAAATTCTTGTCATGGCTAGTGATGCAGGAGCATGAGGCTTGAAGACAAAAGGCTTCGAACTTTATTCCAAAAATAAAATAAAAAAGTTTACAAGCAAAGGAGTGGGATCCTTCAGCTGTCACTTTACAAAGCTTTCTAGATAGGATTTGAGCTAGAATTAAGGGATTTGGATTATCTTGTAATAAATTCAATTAGTTAGGCTTAGTTGAGATTATCGAGGAGAATATCATTCATATTATATAGGATTAGGCAGTTTCGATCCATTGATTAAGGATCTAGTTGTTCTATGTAATGGTATTTATGTAAGTATTGAATTAATGTAAAGGGATTTGGTTGTGGAGGATTAGACTGTAAAATTTGAAGTCTTTCTATATTTCTGTGTATTCTACGCATGAATGGTCAATCCTGAAGGTTTGAAGTTCCTTCAAAATATTGTTGAATGTTGTTGATTTCCAATTTGGGCCCTTTAAAACTAGATTTTATATAATCTTGTGTTATCGTGTTTAAATCTTCACTCACTGTGCTTTGAGTTAATCAGGATGTATTTTGAACCCATAGAGTTTAGTTAGCAATATCCTAAATATAAGTTAGACATAGTTTAAACTTGGCAGAAGCAATAAAACCTTGGCGAAATGAGGAAAACCTGATAAATTCGCAAGAAACCCGGGAAAGGTTTGAACCGTCCAATCGACAGATCCAATAGATCTAACGGTTATTGCATGCTAACAAGCGCAAAAGTTAAATAGAATAGAAAGGCGATCTTCGTAGGCGAAAGTTGTTTCTCGCGTAGTCTCAAGGTGGTAAGTTGTATTTTGAAAATTCACGCGATTCCACTTAGCGGTCGACACGTAGCATAGGAAAACTACTTTTCTCGCATGCTCTCGGCTCGTTAAACATCGCACAAGAACCCACGTGAGATTACGCATCAACCATTGGATCAAGCGGGATTGATCAATGGTGGAGATCATCTAGATAGTTTGTGAGCTGGGAAAGTGATAACCGTCGGATTGAGTGTTGAGATTGACGGCGGAGAATTAACGCGATAAAGGTTTGTGCAATGACAGACGCAACAAGGTTATAAACCAAAGTTTTAATTCTTTTTGATTCCGTGGGAAAAGTGAAGGTTTTCCTTATTTTGGGTAAATTCAATAGTTATGTTGTTTTAGAAAAATATCTAAAATTAGAGGTTGATGACTGATATTCTAAAGGAAACCCGAGAAGAAGTCCCGCCTGAACTAGAAGAGATCATTTCTGGTTTTGAATGATTATCCTTAACACCTGCAACCAACCCACCATTAGTGGTATCAGAGCAGCTTATTGACATTGATTAGGATCTCAAAGATCAGAAAAAGAAATCCAACATGGATTTCAGAGTTGGAGGAAGACGTGGTCAAAGAAGAGGAAGACCAGTTGCAAATGTTGAAGTGTTGGAAGCTATGCAACAGATGCAAGCTAGATTGGAAGCAGTGGAAATGGGAAATCAAGGAGATGAAGATGTTGGAGATGTCAGTGAGCCTAAAGTTGACATTGTAGAAGCAGAGGAACCTGCAGAAATTACTCCTAAAATGAGATTGTTTAAATCAGTGTTAGGATCCACATCTAAACCCAAACTTGAGGGTACAGTTTACACAGGAGGATTAAACCCTGAGGATTTGATAGACTGGATTAATGACATCAATAAATTCTTTGATTATGAAGAAATGGAAGAAGGAAAGAGAGTAAAATTTGTTGTCACAAAATTGAAAGGACATGCAGCACCTTGGTAGGATGGAGTGTCGGCAGAAAGAAAAGACTTGGTAAGCAACCAATTAGAAATTGGAACAGGATGGTGGCAAAGTTGAGAGGTAAGTTTTTGCCAAGTGATTATCAACAGACATTATTTAGGCAGATGCAAAATCTTAGACAGAGGTCTTTGACAGTGAAAGAATACACAAAGGAATTTTACAAAGTAAGCATAAGAGATGGATAAATTCAAGGTACATATGAGAAGGTTGCAAGATATATAAATGGTCTCAGAATGGAGATCCAAGATGAGATAAGTGTGTTGTCTCCTAAAACATTTGAAGAGGCTTATCAGATGGTATTGAAGGCTGAAGAAAAACTCATGAGGAAGCAATCTGCCAGAAGTAGAGGTACTTTCCGAGGAAGGGGAAGTCAAGGTGGTAGAGGAAGATTTGCAGCACCTAGAGGCTGAGCTAGCACCAGCTCGAATCAGCATACACCACAGAAGGTGATGTAAGTGGCAAAAGGAGTTTTTTCAGAGGAAGAGGAGGTAGAGGTAGAGGAAGAGAAATTAGATGTTACAGATGTAACAAGCTGGGACACAGAGCCTATGAGTGCCCAGAGAATGTAGGAACAAATCAAAGAAATGTAATTGTTGCTAAGACTGAAGAGGAAGTAGCAAAGGTGCCAGAAGAAGAAAATGTACCAGAGAAAGGGGAATATTTGGTAATTAACAAAGTTTTGTTAAAGACAGCAAAGGAAGTTGTTGAGACAGCACAGAGAAAGACTTTGTTCAGGATTGTGTGCAAGGTTCAAAGAAAATGTTGTAAAATGATAATTGATAGTGGCAGTACTGATAATTTGGTCTCTACAGAAGTGGTAGAGAAGTTGAAATTAAAGACAAAGAAACATCCAACACCTTATAAGGTGTCATGGCTTCGAAAAGGACATCAGTTGTTAGTGAATGAAAAGTGTGAAGTGGAGTTGCAGTTGGGTAAATACAAAGATGAAATTTTGTGTGATGTGATGCCTATGGATGTGTGTCACATATTGTTGGGAAGACCTTGGCAGTATGATAGAGGAGCTATGCATGATGGGAAAAAGAACACATACAAATTTGGTAAATATGGTGTTAATCATACATTGCTGCCTATGGAAGAATAGGATGCATCAAGAAAATCTAATCCAAAGACTCTATTGCTGAGTGGAAAAGAATACTTGCAGCAAATTGAAGAGGATGAGGTAAATTTTGCATTGATTTGCAAACTAAAGGTAATAATGACTTCCACTAAAATTTCTAATTTTCCAATTGGAATTCAAGAGATACTGGAGAATTATTGTGATATCATTGTAGATGATTTTCCTAATGAGTTACAACCCATTAGAAAAATCAGTCATCATATACATTTGATTCCAAGGGCAAATCTACCAAAAAAAGAAGCTTACAGGATGACTCCCACAGAAAATGAAGAAATCAAGAAACAGGTTCAAGAATTGTTAGATAAAGGACTGGTTAGAAAGAGTTTGAGTCCTTGTGCAGTGCCAACTGTGTTGAGTCCAAAGAAAGATAGAGGTTGGAGAATGTGCACTAATTCAAGAGCCACCAACAAAATAACAATCAAGTACAAATTTCCTTTACCTAGAATTGAAGATTTGATGGATTGATTAAGTGGAGCAAGATAGTTTACAAAGCTGGATTTAAAAAGTGCTTATCATCAAATAAGGATTAGAGAAGGTGATGAATGGAAAACTGCTTTTAAAACAAATGAAGTATTGTATGAATGGATGGTAATGCCTTTTGGGTTATCAAATGCTCCTAGTACATATATGAGGCTTATGAATGAAGTGTTGAAAGAATTTATTGGTAAATTTGTTAGAGTATATCTGGATGATATATTAGTTTACAGCAGATCTAAAGAGGAACATACAAGACATCTGAATTATGCCTTACAGAAGTTGCAACAAGAAAAGCTGCTGCTAAATCTAAGGAAATGTTCATTCATGAAGGAAGAGTTGGTATATTTGGGCTTTGTTGTTTCTGTTGATGGATTAAAGATGGATCCAGAGAAGATAAAAGCAATCATAGAGTGGCCTTCACGAAAAAGTGTTTTTGAGGTAAGAAGTTTTCATAGTCTGGCTAGTTTTTATAGGAAGTTCATAAGGAATTTTAGTAAGATCAATTCTTCTATTATTGACACTATAAAAAAGGATAAACAGCCATTTAAATGGATTGTTGAAGCAGAAAATAACTTCCATCTGTTGAAAAGAAAGATCACTGAAAAACCTATTTTAATTTTCCCTGACTTTAAAAAACCTTTTCAAGTGAAATGTGATGCTAGTGGAGAAGCTATTGGAGGTGTTTTAAGTCAAGAGGATAGACCTGTAGCTTATTTCAGTGAAAAATTGAATGAATCAAAGAAGAAATATTCTTCTTATGATAAGGAATTTTATGCAGTTGTACAGTCATTGAAGAAGTGGAGACATTACTTGATGTCTAAGGAGTTTATACTTTATTCAGACAATCATGCATTGCAGTACATTATGAAACAGCCAAAGCTTAGTCAGAAACATGCAAAATGGGTAGAATATCTTCAAATTTTTAATTTTGTATTGAAGCATATAACTGGCCAATCAAACAAGGTAGTAGATGCCTTAAGCAGAAAAAGTATTTTAGTTCAGGAAAGTCAAATTCAAGTGTTGGGTTTTGATTTTCTTAAAGAATTGTATGAGAAAGATTTAGATTTTAAAGAGGCATTTGAAGCTTGTAAAAATCTTGTTTTGTTAGACAGAAGTAAGTGGCTGGATTTTTTCTTGCAAGAAGGATTGTTGTTTAAAAGAAATCAGTTGTGCATACCAAATTTTTCTATGAGAGAAAATTTAATCAAGGAGAAACATAGTGGTGGACTTGGAGGACATTTTGGTGCAGACAAGACTTATGAGCAGTTGAACTGATTTTATTTTTGGCCGAAGATGAGATCTGAAGTGGAGAAGTATGTGAAAAATTGTAAAGTCTGTCAGTATGCAAAGGGAAGGAGCCAAAACACAGGTTTGTATGTTCCATTACCTATTCTAGATAGACCTTGGGATATGGTAAGTATGGATTTTTTTTGGGTTTACCAAAAACTCAAAGAGGAAATGATTCAATTTATGTTGTGGTTGACAGATTTTCTAAAATGGCACATTTTATTCCATGTTATAAAACCAGTGATGCTACTCACATTGCTAATTTGTTTTTTAAGGAGATTGTAAGGTTGCATGGGTTACCTAAGAGCATTGTTTCAGACAGGGACACCAGATTTGTTGGTCATTTCTGGAGGACATTGTGGAAGAAACTTTGGACTAAACTAACTTTCATTTCAGCTTATCATCCTCAGACTGAAGTTGTAAACAGAAGCTTGGGTAATCTTTTGAGAAGTCCTGCAGGTGAACATCCAAAATAGTGAGATCAAATTTTGGCACAGGCTGAATATGCTTATAATGATTCTCCTAACAGGAGTACAAGGCAAAGTCCATTCCATATAGTTTATGGAATGCACCCAAGAGGAGTGTCTGAATTAAGAGACTTGGGAAAAGCTAAAATGAGAAGTTTTAAAGGAGAAGATTCTGCTTCAGAGGTTCAAGCAATACATGAACATGTAAAATGGTAGTTACAAGACAGAAACATAAAGTAAAAGAGTAGAACAGATTTGAAGAAGAGAGAAGGTAATTTTGAGGTTGGAGATTTGGTTTTAGCACACCTGAGGAAGGAAAGGTTTCCAAAAAGGGAGTATAACAAGTTAAAATTTAAGAAAATTGGACCATGCAGAGTCTTGAGTAAATTTTCTGCAAATGCATATGAAATTGAATTACCCCTTGACATTGGAATATCTCCAATTTTCAATGTAGCTTATTTGTACAGGTATGAAAGTGTAAATTCAAAGGATACAAAAGAAGATAAGGAAGAACAAGAGGTTGATTGGGTAAAATAGTTACCTACAACAAAGGAATTGCGCCAACAAGGATTTTAGACAAGATGTTGTTTAAGAAGACAAGGGGACAGGAGTATTTTCAGTACTTGGTCAAATGGAAGGATCAACCAATTGCTGATGCTACTTGGATGATAGATACCATGCTACAGAAGTTGGGCAGTTCTGTAGAAGAGCTCATGGACAGGAGCCCGTGAAGAATTTTTTCCTTAGGAGTCTAATGCAGGAGCATGAGGCTTGAAGACAAAAGGCTTCGAATTTTATTCCAAAAATACAAAAAAAAATTACAAGCAAAGGAGTGGGATCCTTTTGCTGTCACTTTACAAAGATTTCTAGATAGGATTTGAGCTAGAATTCAAGGATTTGGATTATCTTGTAATAGATTCAAGTATTTAGGCTTAGTTGAGTTTCTCGAGGAGAATTTCATGCATATTAGATAGGATTAGGCAATTTTGATCCATTGACTGAGGATCTGGTTGTTGTATGTAATGGTATTTATGTAAGTTTTGAATTAATGTAAAGGGATTTGGCTGTGGAGGATTAGACTATAAAATTTGAAGTCTCTCTATATTTCTATGTATTATGCACATGAACGGCCAATCCCAGAGGTTTAAAGTTCCTTCGAAATATTGCTGAATGTTGTTGATTTTCACTCTGTATTGAGTTAATCGGGATGTATTTCGAACCCATAGAGTTTAGTTAGCGATATCCTGAATATAACTTAGACATAGTTTAAACTTGGCGGAAGCGCTAAAACCTTGGCGGAATGAGGAAAACCTGATAAATTCGTAAGAAACCCAGGAAAAGGTCTGAACCATCCGATCGACAGATCCAATAGATCTAACGGTTATCGCGTGCTAACAAGCACAAAAGTTAAATAGAATAGAAATGCGTTCTTCATAGGCGAAATCTATTTCTCACGCGGTCTCAAGGTGGTAAGTTGTATTTTTAAAATTCACGCGATTCCACTTAGCGGCCGATACGTAGCACGGGAAAATTGCTTTTCTCACGTGGTCTTGTGTTGTGGGGAAAAATGCCTATGCAGGACGATCCTATCCACCTAAGGTGTGACAGTGCCTTAGCAACAAACAGAGACAGCTATTCTAGTATTCTTCCTTTATGAATTAGAATGAAGAGAGATGGATGGACTAACCGGTGTCTTTCGTTTGTCCCTCGATCCAGTTTCTCTTCTCTTTGAGAGTTCTCAGCTACTTGCCTTCTCGCTCGCCCAGCTTCAACAGGTTTCTGCAAGATCACAAGAGAAGAACACTACACAAGACATAGATTCATATTCATAACTAGTTCAGGATTAGAAGTAAACTAAACATACTAATGTAATCATACATCAAATATACACCAGTATATAGGAGAAACCAAGATAGCTTTATTGATGAATAACAAGGTTCAGGAAGAGATACAACCCAGAGGGTTCCAATCCAGCATCTCCTTCCCAGCAAAATGGAATTCCTATCTTCACCTCCCTTCAAAGCATTAAGCACCCAATGATTCTGATCTCAAACCAACAGCAATTCTTTGCAATAACAAAATTCCAGCCTCCAGATCTCATGGAGGAGAGATCCATATATAGATGTTTGGAGAGAGGATGAGTCAGCTTGAGATCTGACTAGTGTCCTCTCCCTCTGTCAGTTCTTGATTCCACTTGGAGGTTCTTGCTTCCACTTGGAGATTTGGAACCTCTTACTCATCACCAGTCGAATTCACTGAGGCAAGTGTCATTGAGGAAGATTTTGGAAGCTTCCTGGGTTTTGACACCTTGTGGAATGAACTTGCCACATGTCAACTCTCGCTCAGCGCAGGTAGCCAGTGTTGGCTTTGACATTCAGCGCAGGTAGCCAGTGTTGGCTTTGACATTCAGCGCAGACAGCTAGTGGAGCCATTGAATTGATCCTGAATTGACTTGTTTTTTAGCAGATTCTGGTGGAGAACTTCTGTGAATTGTTGTGGTTTGTTAGCCTTGTTCCTCTAGGGGTAGGAACAACATGTTTAGGGACTTTGGATCCCTTAGATTATGGACATTTCATGCTCAATGTTGTAAGGCACAAAAATGTCTATAACATCTTGGCTCATTAAAAATCGTGCAAGAACCCACGTGAGATTATGAGTCAATTGTTGGATCAAGCTGGATTGATCAATGATGGAGATCATTCAGCTAGTTTGTGAGTGGGGAAAGTGATAATCGTCGGATTGAGTGTTGAGATCGACGACGGAGAATTAACACAATAAAGATTTGTGGAATGACGGATGCAACAAGGTTATAAACCAAAGTTTTAATTCTTTTTTATTCCATGGGAAAAGTGAAGGTTTGCCTTATTTCGGGTAAATTCAACAGTTCTGTTGTTTTAGTAGAATATCTAAAATTAGAGGTTGATGATTGATATTCCAAAGGAAACCTGAGAAGAAGTCTCGCCTGAACTAGAAGAGATTGTTTCTAGTTTTGAACGATTATCCTTAACACCTGCAACCAGCCCACCAGCTAGTAGGGGTCCATTCAAGGTCTTGAACAAGTATTTGCTTTAGTACTATCATTTCCATGTTATTTTATTGATCTGAAGAGGTGGCTCAATTTTGGGCAATGACCTGGGCTCTGGGCCTGAAAAAGTGGCTCAAATATTGGAGTCGTTGGCATAGCACTAACAGTTTTGATCTCTGGTCGCTTGCAGGCAAGCCTATGAGAGCAACTTTGGGTTTTTGGTCGCACTCATGCCTATAGCATGGGATTGACTGAGCCTTAAATTGTCCAAAAGCTCAGTGGGACCTCAAGGCAAGTTGTCTAAAGTATTAGATTGGTTCTTAAGGGTCCTGTAGTTGATGATTAATATATGTATGGTGTGTTTCCATCGGTTCCACTTCCTTAACGTGACTTAGGAGGTCGAATCATATCATAGTGGCCTCTCATCGCATGTTTACCTCGGTTGATCGATTGCTTAGGTAGATGTGGGAGGACAGCGTTACACAAAGAACAGTATTACAATATTTACGACATACACATGAAAGTGTGTTGGCTCAATGAGCCTTTGAATTAAGAAAAAGTTCTAAGATACATCAATAAAGTGAACACCATTAGCCCCAATAGTGGAGTGTTAGAGCAACCAATTTCTCCTCTAAAAGAACTATTTTCCTCTCTAATTCCTGGTAGGAGGAGCCAAGGTGAAAAGTCCTTTGTATGAGATATGAGGGTGCATATATAACAAATTGGATTATCATTCACCTCCCTTGTGACTCTTGGACTACACTCATGATTTTTTGACTTCTCTGTGACCTTTTGACTCCTTCATGACTTTTCACGATCTATAGATGACTCTTGGACTTGTACTTTACATTACATTTCCGAAATATTGAAAATACATATTCTACAAATGATGTGGCAAATGATGACTCATGAAAATACATGACATGACATGGATGACATGGACTACATAATGATATGGAAATGTCAAGTGATTATTTGATGTTTCTATCTTCGTGGAACGTGTTCTTCTCCCTCATCCTCCATAAGGCTTGAAGATAGGGAGTCTTCAATGTGATCTTGATTTGTAGTTGTTAACACAATCTAGTGTCCCTTTGTCTTTCTTGCTTGATCAACTTGTCTTTGTCACTTCAAAGGTGTCTTCTAGTAGGGTCTCCTTCTTCATCTCCTTCATCATCATCCTATCATAACATTATGTAATACCTGCAACCGAAATCCACTCATGACAAGATGACATAAGCTTGATAAACCACTAATATAACATGCTTCATGATAGCTACTAAATGAGCTGGAACCCGGAGCTAGGCTAGCAGACAGGCTCAAGGATTTCTCAATTGCGCATCTCAAGAGTTCAGTGGCCAGGACTGAGCCTTGAGACTATGCAATGTGCAGTTCAAGCAAGTCAAGGCTAGACAACTGCATAGTTGAGGGGCTCAAGGGGTTAGGCTGAAGGCCTAAGGCTTGAGGTTTCCCACTACATAGTTCTGGAGGGAAAGAGGCCAAGGGATTTCATAGTTTCATAGTTCAAGAGGTCAAACTTGAGATTGTGCAATGTGCAGAAGAGGATGGTTGGAGGTAGGGGCTGCGCAGTTCCAGAGCTCAGGGTTTGAGTATGAGCACTAATACTACACAATATGCAGTTCTATAAGATAGGTAATATTCATTGCACAGTTCCAATAGGTGATTTTGAAGCTTTAGAACTTAGACTGTGAAGTTCATAGTTCAAGAACGGTGAGTGAGGTCAAGTTGCTCACAAATTAACTTCTCCATATTTAGCTAAGTGTGGGATCAGTGAGGCCAAAGAGAAAAATGATAAAACTTGAGCATGACAACACACTTATAATAGTTTATGACACAACAATGATCACTTAGAACACATGAACATAATATCCCCAATGCGACGATATTGCGATAACTTTCCCCAAGTGTGACACCAAAGGTACACTTTGCGACGACAGTGACGACACTTGTGTGATAGTGCTTGAAAATTTGGGAATGAGTGTGATACATGTCTAGATGATAAGCATGACTCATTATAACCAATATTACCCCTTGAATCAAACCAAAACTACTTTTTTGTGATGTGTGACGCTTGTCATGACAAAAGATGACATTCAAGACAGTAAGAGGAAAGTGCAAATGACATTTGCAAAATGCGAACGACATTGAAAGCGAAACATGATAGAATAAAGATAACATGAAAATGACACTTATTAAAGTGAAAACAAGTAAAATAAATAGATTTAAACATGAAAGTGACACTTGCAAAAGCAAAGGTGCACAAAAGTGACAGTTGGAAAAACTAACCGAAATAGAAGAACAAACAAAACCAATAGTGAGAGATTGTCGATGAAAGTGTGCACTAAGTGTCGACACATGTTGAAAATTGCACAAGAACTATTTTGATAGACTTATGCTATGCATGTTCAAGCTTGCATAAAAGAGTGTGCTCATGAACTTGTTGTGGAATAAGCATGTGTGAGAAGGTGACTTTGACACTTATCAATCGACCATAAAGTGACTATGGAACAAACTATTGCAAGATCCACAGTAAGCTCCAACATTCAAGAGTATACTAAATTTTGTAGGGTGTTTTTCACAACAACAACACTTGGCGATACACTGGTAGGACTCCATCTTCATTACCTTGGTCAAATATTTCATGCAGGGTCTAGTTTCTCAGGAAGTATTGATTTTTTGTGCAGATTACTTTGGTTTCCCCACTTAACCTAGTTATAGATATAGTCCCCTTCATCTTTTTCACAGTTGAACAAAATCATAAAGCCAACCATATTGCAATGTTTCGACTTTAGGAGAAGGGTATTGTAATTCACAAGCTTAATATGTTCAAAGTGTGAGTTTTTCATCTCTGGTGTTGCTCCATTTCTAGCAGGCCTAGATAGTACCTCAACGGAGTCACTTCAAGAACACAAGCATTGCTTCACTACCAGTGACCCTGGACAGTACCCCGACGAAGTTACTTGCTTCACCTCCCTGCATAGGAATCCTTTCTCTTCTTTCACCCTTTATTTATTTATTTTATATAGTAATATGCATTGACACTTATTTATTTCATGGGGTGGAAGAGGGATGACTTATTAAGATAAAAAGAGGTTGTTCCTTTAGAGAATAATACAAAACCTTTGATATTGGTTTTCTCATTTAGATTTTCCCCTTGTCCTTCTATACTTAATTGGATTAGCATGGAAAACAACAAAACATAAATAATTGAGTATATGCACGAGGTTTCTAGAATAGACATGGATATCATGGTTTGACACAAATCTTTCCTTACACAAGGATTTATTTTTCATCGGAACATCATCAACCAAAAGTGTAACCAAGACAAAGGAGGACTAAACGTTAGCTAAATTTTGTAGTGTCACAAGGCCCTTTTCTATTTTTTCACACTGTCTTTTGAGCTGAAGGGAACATCCTTCATGCAAATTCTTATTAAGTGAAATACAAAAGAAGAGACAAGACACAAAAAAGGAAAAAAAAAAAATCAAAAGGACAAAGAAAATGGAGGCTAAACTGAAAATAGGATGTAAGACAAAAGCAAGAAAACACAAGAAAGAGTATAGAGAATGAGGGAAGGATGAGTGTGCAAGGGAGACTGGTATGCTACTAGACCTACTCTTAACCTAGCTATCTAGAAGGTCAAGATCAGGTGTAATGAAATTTCCAATGTAGTCATCGTAAATGCTCCCAACCTGTAAACACAAAGATACAAGCAATTAAAATGGATATAAAACAATGTGCAATAAAAAAGATAAGAACTTGAATAAATTGCACAAAAAATTGAAGGTCTAGCCTATCAATAGAAAGATATTACATAGCCACTACTTCTAACCATCTTTCACTCTTACCTTTTTGATGAAAAACCATAATTAAACAAACATCGGAAGCTTCTTGGGAATGTATCTTCAACTGTACCATCCTCCTTAGCAAACATGAGAAATGGTCAAAAAAATTATTTGCGTTGGAGCTTTCCAGGTAAGATTGCTCCAACCATTTAGCGATTAGATCATGAAATTTGATAAAATCCTCTTGATAACCATGAAATCCTTGAAAAAAATAATTTTCAATTAAAAATGCAGGATCAGGATGAGAATATTGTAAGGGAAATGAATTTGATCATGTTTAGAACGCTTATCATAGGGCCTAAAATAACCATCAGAGAAGGTTGAAGTGCCTCGAATGCTTGACAAGTATCTGAATAGTGAGGTAAACCATAAATATTAATACATGTGAAACAAATATCATTAGATTACCGATGGGAAAATGATAAAACAAATGACAGTTAATATTATGATCAAATGTATTGTTTGTGGCATGAGATTATCGATTATAAGACAATAAGGATAGGTCGGTCTAAGAAGTTTCGCAAATGCCTTGAATAATAGAATCATCTTCCTCGCATGGTGAATGTAACAAACAAAATTTTGGGAACCAGTTACACAATGCACTAGAATTGTAATCGTCGAAAGAAGTGAAAAGGAATGTTAGTATAGAAAACACATGAAACCAGTCAGGATACAATAAGTGAAGAATAATTTTATTTTCAAAATAACTCATGCATTCATTAGTACTAAAGAGGATTTCAAGTGTGATGAATAACAATATTAGTGGTACATCATTCACAAGGAAAACCAGGAGCTCACTATTCTAAAATGCATGTGATAAACATGATTCCTTCAACCAAAGATAACCTTTGAAATGATCAACTTCATAGTTTCATGCTTCTATGAGAGGTATACATTCCAAACCCAAGTTAAGTACAAGAGCCTTGCATGGTGATGAATCAACTAAAATAGAATCTCGAACCCAATCAAAAATTGAATCTTGAAACTTCGAAAGACTATATCCAAAATACCAAACATATTTCAACAAGGAATTTACATCCAATGAAACCATGAAAAGACAAGGATTTTTTGAGAAAAACCGGATCTGAATTAGTTCAGGGATCTTATCAGAGTCATGAGATCCTGACATAACCATCAACAGAAGTTGAAGTGCCTCGACTTCTTGACAAGTCCCGAAACTTTCAAGGATTGTAAAATCACATTTTGAAGATTGAATTATATCGTGCATGTAGGTGTGTGGATAGGTACAACCCTTAATTTCAATAGGACCACTACTAACCAAATGGTAGCCATCTCTGTCATTGATTTGATAGGATCTTACAACTTCAACAACCAAATTACTCAAGTCAAAAAAAAAATTATGATCACAAATCTAGAGATGTATGAATTGGAGAAATTTCATGAGAAAACTTATTTGAAGATTTGTCGTCATGAAAAATAGAAGATGATAAGGAATGGAAATAATACAGAATGATTTAATTTTTTCCCTTTTAATCATGGATAACCTCACTACCTTGTGTCAATTGAGAAGTTAACTCATTGGATGAAGAACTTGAAGAGCATGGAGTACCTTCATCGTAGGTAGATGCATCGCAAACAATAGAACACAAGGGATAGTGAGATGTGAGATGAAAAATAAGTTTCCATAAGAACATATTCTTTGACTGAATCAGATTCTAGATCTAAATATTTCAAATCAAAATCTTTTCAAGGAATTGAAAAATTAATTGATGAACTCAGGAATTCATCATCACATGCATCGACGGAGTCATCATCATCAAAATGATTGTTTCCTAGGACTATGGATCCAAATAAATTGATTCCATTTGATTCAATATTGATATTAGAATATTGAAAATCGTTGAAGAATGAGGGAAAAACATCTTTACATGGAAAGTTTTGAAAGAGGGAAGAGATATCAAAAGTATCTTCACTTTTTTTCTTCTCTATCTATGTAACATGAACATCTTGTACTTGATCACAATTTGAACCAGCAACTTGAAAATTGAGAGAGTGTGAAGAGCTAGTTGGTGGAGAAGATTGATCAAGCGAATCATGGTACAAAGAGTCCTGGAATGTAGATTATAGAGGATGACAGATGCCCCTTGAAAAGGTAACAATTTCAGTGGAACCAGATTCAATATTGAGGTTAAGATCTCTAATGTCATATTGAGGAATTAAAGGGTTACTTTTCACCCTAGGCTCCATGAACCATTCCAAGGTTTCCTCTACTGGATATGAATCATGATAGGTGGATGAAGGTTGAAGAGATGGATTGGTAATATGATTTGTGGATTTCTGAAATTCATCATTAATGCATAGAGGCACCCCGATCAGTACTGGAAAAGGAGGAGGATAAGGATCAAAAGGAATTATAGGTTCCTCCTCTAAAATTAGAGGTTTCTCATGATTTACAAGAGTTGGTGGAGGAGAAACGTCAGGAGGTTCAGATTCACCATGAAAAGAGATATGAACCAAATGCTCAAACTTTTGTTTCAAGAAATCCCAATCTATATCTTCTTCGGGAAATTCATAACAAAGGTGAAGGAATTGATCACAGAAATCCTAAATTAATTCATTAGCCTTCATTCTTAATTTATTAATTATTTTAATAACAGCTCGGTAATCATACCTATCAAATGCTAAATGAAGCTCCTTGATGAGGTGATCAAAAGAATGAATGGAAGTGAGTGGTAGGGTATGTTATCATTGGTTAACTCAACCTTCAAGTGTGAGACAGAAAAGAATACTAGCCACATCTTCACAGTCAATTTCATAGTACTCACAAAACTTAAGAAAAATGGATACATGCTTGGTAATGGATGTATCACCATCACTATCAAACCTAAATTGAGACAAGTCATCAAGTTGTTCCGCGGAGATGAAAAGTTTACCAGGAGATAGGTTAGAGAAACATTTTGGGATTATGATTTGGGAATGAGCCATTTCAGATAAGAGATTCAAAACAAACTCATTAGGCACATTGTGTCATCTGGCCCTCCTTCTAGTTCCATTTGTTGACAGTGCTTGAAGTTTGTCAACCAAGAGGATCTCCCCGATGAAAAGTCTCAATTCTAATTCACACCATTTGGTGTAGGATCCCTTATGGAAATAAGGTTTGACTACTATACATTCTTAGATATATACCTTGGCTACAAAGTTTAGCACAAGAGAGTAATGCACAAGTACTTTCAAATTAGCAATTGAGTATGCCTTGTGTAATGTTCAAATGCAGAATGTATCAAGGTTCTTCTACCAAAAGGGGAGATAAAAGTGAGTCTTTAAAAGAAAATTAATAGTACTAATATAGTAAAGACACACACACATGTACATATGAATGAATTTTCAAACAACTAATGAAATAGTTCACATAGAAGTAATGTTTGTTTAGACACATACAACACACCTTCAACAAGATAAGTACCAAAGCCACTAAAATAATTCAATTTCCTTAGTAAATTTGAAAACAACATACATTGCAAACATTCAAAGAATAGTCTTACAATATTTACGACGTACGCATGAAAGTGTTTTAGCTCAATGAGATTCTAAATTAAGCAAAATTTCCAAGATACATCTAGATAGTGAACATCACTAGCCCCAAGAGTGGAGCATTAGAGCAACCACTTGCTCCTCCAAAAGAATTATTTTTCTCTATAATGCCTGGTTAGAGGAGCCAAGGTGAAAAGTAATTTTCATGAGCTATGAGGGTGATTATATAACAAATGGGGTGACCATTCACCTCCCTTATGACTCCTAGACTACCCTCATGACTATTCGACTTCTTTGTGACCTTTCGACTTCTTCATGACTTTTCACATTATATAGATGCCTCTTGTACTTCTACTATACAATACATTTCCTAAATATTGAAATTAGATAATCTACAAATGATGTGGAAAATGATGACTCATGACAAGACATGACTTGACACTGATGGCATGGACTACATGATGATATGGAAATTTCAAGCCATTCTTTGTTTTTGTTATATTCGTGTAATATGTTCTTCTCCCTCATCCTCCATAAGGCTTGAAGATAGGGAGTCTTCAATGTGATATTGATTTCCATCTGTTGTCGCAATCTGGTGTCCCTTTTTCTTTCTTTCTTGATCAATTTATCTTTGTAGCTTCAAAGGTGTCTGATAGCAGCGTCTCCTTCTTTGTCTCCTTCATCATCATCCTATCATAACATGATGTAATACCTACAACTGAAATCCACTCATGAAAAGACGAAATCAACTTGATAAACCCCTAGTCTAACATGATTCATGATAGTTACTAACTGAGTTAGAACCGAGTGATAGGCTAGGAGATAAGCTCAATGATTGCGCAATTGTGCAACTTGGGAGGTGAGCGGCTAGGACTGAACCTTGAGACTGTGCAATGTGTAGTTTAAGCATGCCAGGGTTAGAAAACTACATAGTTGAGGGGCTTAAGGAGTCAGGTTGAAGGCTTGAGTCTTCAGGTTGTGTACTGCGTAGTTCTACAGGGATAGAGGCTAAGGGATCATGCAATGGCATAGTTCAATAGGTCAAGGCTGAGGCTTGTTGCTTGAGATTATGCAGTGCGCAAAAAACAATGGTTGGAAGCAAGGGATGCACATTTTTTGAGCTCAAGGGTTGAGGCTGAGCACTGAGATTGTACAATGTGTAGGTTTAGAAGGTAGGGGTGACATGTTACGTTGTGCTAAGAGGAAAGGTTGAAGCTTTAAGACTGATACTGCATAGTGCATAGTTCAGAAAGGCTAAGTGAGGTGAAGTTGCTTGGGAATGAACTTTTCTAGATTTAGCTAAGTGTGGGATCAGTGAGGCCAAGGTGAAAATTGATCAAACTTGTGCATGATCACACTTAGAATAGTTGACAACACAACATTGATCACTCATAACACATGAACATAATACCCCCAATGTGATGACATTGCGACATATTTAGCCAAGTGGGACACTAATGGTACACTTTGTGATGACAATGACAAAACTTGTGCAATAGTGCTTGAAATTTTGAGAATGACCGTGATACATATCTAGATGATAAGAATGACTCATTGGCACCAGGACTACCCCTTGAATCAAACCAAAAATACATTTGTGTGATGTGCGACACTTGCCATGCCAAAATACAAAATTTGTTATAGTAAGAGAAAAGTACAAGCGACACTTGCAAAATGCAAACGAAATTGAAAGTGATATATGCCATAATAAAGATAACATGAAAACAACACTTACTAAAGTGAAAACAAGTAAAAGCGACAATTGTAAACTTGAAAGTGGAACTTTTGAAAGCGAAGGTGCACAAAAGTGACAGTTGGAAAAACTAACCAAAATAGAAGAACAATTGAAACTAAAAGTGAGAGATTGTCGATGAAAGTGCACACTGACTGTCGACACGGGTTAAACATTGCACAGGCATTTTATTGATGGACTTTTGTTATGCCTGTTCAAGTTTGCATAAAATAGTGCCCTCGTGAACTTGTTGCGGACTGAGCATGTGTGAGGAGGTGACTTTGACACTTATTGATCGACCATAAAATGACCATGGAATGAACAATCACAAGCTCCACAGTAGGGTCCAAAATTCAAGTGTAGACCAAATTTTAGAGGGTATTTTCAATGCGACAACAAGTTCCTTCAAGTGAGCATGACAAGTTGATTTGGGAGTCACATTACAACAAGGTTGTAGGACACTTTGGTGTTGAGAAGATAGTGGCAGTGATAAACAAATATTTTTATTGGCCAAAACTGCAACAAGGTGTGTTGGAAACCTTTGAGTACTAATAATAGGGGGGGTGAATCAATAGTGTATCTTATTACCAATTTTTACCAATTTAAACTTTAACTGAATCACACACACTAACTAGTAGCAACTCATTAAACATTTGCAGATATATGCATAAATCATATGTAGCAAGTTAATCATATGAGAAACATAGCCATGAAAGGAAATACAAGAAAGTATCAACAAATGAGACACAAGTATTTCTGGTGGAAAACCCTTCTCCGAGAAAAAAACCACCCTTATTGTTGTTGCACTGCTCTAAAACTCTATTAAGAAAATAATGTCTTCTACATGTATTATTGACTCCCATCAATTAGGAGACTTGACCTCATATACAATCAGCTGACCCCCATCACCCAGGAGACTCAATTCTACTAATTAGCTTAGAAGATTATGTTCTTACATAGATCTACGGACTACCATATGCTAAAGGCCACCATGATCAACGATCCTTTCCCAACTCCAATTGGACTATACAACTTTGATTGGATGGAGAAATTGTTATTTTTGTTGAAGCTTCAAAATCACTACTCCACAACTATGAAGTCACTGCTCCTCTACTCTATGCGGACCTTGTTTCATATATTTTCACACTAGATCCAAGACTTCTCTGCTCAACTTTATTTAGCTCAGCAATATGATCTCCAGCAACAAGACATCATCAACAAATAAAAATACCAAAACAAGTATGCTATGTACTCAAGCAAATAGTGGCCACAATGCATCCAACAAAAACTGAAAAATACTATCACTAGTAGCAAAAATAAATCTCACACAAACCCTCACTCGAAAATATGGATTATGCATAATATAATCATTAGCATAAGACACAATGGTTATGTGCCAAATGCACTAGCAACACCTACATAACAAAAGTGAGAGTCACAAACATGGAGCTATACCAAGCTATCCATATCTACCAACACATTTTGGTTCAACTCTCTACATCTCTAATCTGCAATCTGAAACTCTGCATCAATCCCATGCTTCAACAAATAGATATGCTCATTATGCTGACATTAACACTCATGCATAATCTAGCGTTTCTCTCTACTAGGTCTGAAGCATTACTCTAATTCTTTGTAGCCTTCTCACTCACATACTAACTTCATCAACCTCACCCAACTCCAAAAATGAAGTATATAAAACATGTTGGGAAAAATCACCTTTGGCCTAGGATCAAGAGTGCATAAATTTGAGGAAATAAATCCTCAAGCATCACTACTTGTGTACTATATGCATTCACACCCATTGGAAGAATTTTCAAACCAATTTTGACCTTTTTTCAATTAATTTGGAAGCCTCTTGATATTTCAGAGTTGAATTAATCTGTATGTGCACCAGGGAATGTAGAGAAATTCGATCTAAAGATAACCAAATGCACAAAATTGGTCGATCCTAGCTGCAGCCACGTTCATGGGCTTGTCTCCATGGGGTTGGCACCTTTCAACCACATGCACAAGCATGCATGGGTGCGGTTGGGGCAGAGGATGCTCAGAACCTAAAAAATCCAGATCAAAAATGCCTCCAACTTCTTGCTTACCGTCTCCAATTCCTGTACATGCCTCCAAACCTCATTTACATCCTTTGACACCTCTACAAATGGATCAAACTTGTATCCTAAGTTCCATTGTCAAATTTAACCTAAGGGCCAACAAACAAGGGTTGGAATAACTACCATCAAGTCCTCTACTCTCCACAAACATATGCACAATCTACAACACATGTGTACGCCATTGTAGCATCTCAACACCATTATCATCATCACCGTGAGGCCAAACCATCACTACAACAAGTCATATCCATGAGCATAAGCATGAAGACCTAGATGAATACCTTGTACTCATCAAGTGTCCCAACTTGACAACAACATAGATCACTTGAGAAACCATCCCCAACACTTGTGCAGAAACATTTATCTATAGTAGAATCAACAAACCATCATAACATATCCTGCAACCATGTCTACTCAACCTCCAGTTCCTACACTAGGTCAATCTCGCACTAGGTCATAACATGAACATAAACACCAATATTACATGAATAGCCATCAACTACACCAATTCCATCATTTGACCATCATGAGTGTGGCATTATACGGTTGACATCAATACCAACTCAACAAGCTCAATGCCAACTCAACTAGTTGTAACCAGGCTACAAGGAAGGCATCCAAACATCAGCTAGACTACATAGGGTTGACATCAATACCAACATGAGCTAGCTTCCATCATGAACCAATGCTAACATCAAATAGTTGGAACCATGCACACCATTATTCAAAAAATCTCCCCCTTTCATATTGATGGAAACCACACACATACTCCAAACAAATCTCCTCCATTACTCCCCCTTTGACATCAATGGAAAAGTGTCAATTGCCTGATAAGGAAACAAAACTGAATCATAAAAACTGGAGTAATTGATCTCTACATGTATGAAAAATGATGCATATTATCCAATGACCATGCCCTCCACATCAGTAGCAAGCAACACATATAACCAATCAACATCCAAAGCAGCATGTAACCAAACATCAATGCTTTGACATAAGTAGCAACAAGAATCATACAATCCAACCAACCTCTAGCAGCAACAACAATATTCCAACATGAGGAAACCATAAGAAACATCAATCACAATATGAAAAATTATGCACATGAGGCACCAACCCAACTCTCCATAGTAGCAAGCATTGAACCATCTCTCTGCTAATAAAATGAGGTCAAAATCCCCACAAGTCACAAAATAGGATGAGGGACACCATGAACACCTCCAACTGGATCATAATGCCAACAATGTATGGTTGAAGAAAATACGAACATATAATTCCCACCCCGCCCCCTAAACATGTGTCATCTCCAAAATCATCTCCAACCTACAATGAATCACTTTCGTCGCAAACATTGCTTCCTTGCCAAGAAAGAAGCATAAGGCAGACCAAAAATTCCACATGACCATGACTTAATGACATATACATTAATACATACATGGATATAGCAGTGACATAATACCTCATACATGACTCTCATATGACCTCAAGACTCACTTTAACACGAATGCCCAACTCTAATACCAAACCACTAGAAGGCCCAATGATAAAACAATACAAGTACAGGGCATTATGAGCATTTTACATAATTTATCAATGAAATACATTTCTGCTATAAAATATCCTATGGACCAATGACCAAAAACATGACATAACATGGCTATTACAACATCATTATCCCATACACATGACTTCCAAATGACTCCATAAACTTTCTTATCACCTTGACAACTCAAACCACTAATTACTGGACCTAATATCAATGTGAAATGATGAAACAATGGTAAATACATGGTAGTAATAATTTGCATATAGTATCCTACATAAGGTTGGTCCCTATCTCATGTCATCTCTATACATCTTTTTCCAATGAACTCCTTTTGTGCATGGTTGTACCATCTTTTCTACCAACTTGTTTGTGAAACCAAAAACATATATGTGGCCGAAAATGCACCTTTTTCTACTCATGAAAAGACATATGAAGTTGTTACAAACACATGAACGAAAATAATGAAAAAGAAAAAAAATCATGAATCTCCATACCATGTGTAGCTCCCCCTGATCTCAATATAACTCCAATAGACAGCTTGATCTTTTGGACCTGAATGTACATGAGGCTCAAATGAACTCATCATATGTTGCTACAACAACTTCTAATCATCAAAATATCACACTGCTACCATACACTCCCCCTAAGGTTATTCACCTCTCATGAACTTTGCAGTCCTCTATAAATATGCAAGAAATAATCATGGACTGCAGGAGGGGATGCTCTTCACTACTTGAAGAGTTGTTTCTCCTTCTTTCTCCACATAGTCTTTAACTACTTCTTTTCTTCCTTCACTGGCTTTTTTTTAGGTCCTCTTTTTTCTTGTTGCTCTTGTCAGTTTTTCCTTGAATAACAGGGCAACATATAATCTCTTGAGATATGGACAAAGTTATGACATGTGTATCACTCCACATGGCCAAGATATGAAGCAATAGGATCAAATATCTTGTTGCTCATGCCAGATCTATACCTTGTATGCAATGTGCTTCTCCTCCATTGGTTAGATCTGCAATCAAATGCCTTATGGCCAAATAGGTTACATGAATAGAAATAACCATAAAAAGCATGATTATACCTATTGGCCAACCTTCTTGGTTGTTGATACTATTCCAAGATCTTCTAATTAGATCTATACATTATGCTCCTGCAATTAGCTGCAACATGTCCAAACTTGTGACAATTGTAACATTATACCTTATGCATGAAAGGAACAAAAGGACTTTGGTTCCTTTGAAATTTTATAGATATGCCACAATCCTCTCTTGGAGCAAAGGATCTTCTAAAAGTAGGTGCTCCTTGAGTTTCTCTTCTCGATTGTTGTCGGTTCTTCTGGTTGATCTATTTTTGGTTTCTTTCTTTGTTGCTCTTGTTGTTGGCATTCCTTTCTACAGGTTCTTTCGGTTCTACTTTGATGTTTTAACCTGCATGCAAACTAGACTCACCCTTTTGAAATCCAAGACCAAATTTACCCAATGGTTATCTTTGGATCTGAAGTAAACTATCCCAGGCCACGGTGCTCTTCTCCATCTTCTGCTACTTTCTCAAAGGAATCACTTCAGCTTCTAATCTCTCAAACTCATCTTCCTTTTCTTTATACTACTTCTTCATGTCTTCTTCAATTCCTTCTGCTTCTACCAATTTAACTTTTAAGTGACAATCTCCTCGTTGACCATGGCCTCCTTATAATCATAGATCTGCAATAATTTTTCTTTGATCCTTGCATGTCATAGTTAATCTAGAAATCTCAACTCTATGACCCTTAACACCATTCTCATCTTCACTAGACATTTCATCATGATTAAAATATGAATCCTCAAAATTGTAACTCAAAAGAAAATCATTAACATTTATACCTTTGGATTAATTTTGCTACAATACCTTTGGTTCTTTCTACACATTATTGGTTGAACCACTTGCATGAGGAAGATGAGACTCTTTTGGGTGAGCTCCTTGATTTTTAAGGTCCTTCTTCTTGTTCTTGTTCTTATCTTTGTTGCTCTTTTTCTCATTCTCCATATTGTTGTTGTCACCATCTCCAAATATGGATTCTAGCTCGTCCCACATTTCTTTGGCATATTTCAAACCTATTAGCTTCTTCAAATCATAATCATGAATATTCTTGTAGATTATGCATCTAGCTTGTGCATCCTGCTGCAAAAATTTAGGTGCAATTGGACCTTTGCCACAACCTTCCCATACAAATCTCCAAATATTAGATCAAATAGACAATAATTGAGATTTAAGATTTCACTGTGCCATACCTTAAAATTTGCAGCAGTAAGGAAAAACACTCCTTGAGAATTCATTATGAAAAAAATGAAAATTTCTTCCAAGAAACACTAGATCTACTCTCCAGCAATCATGTTGCAACCAAGAGCCCTACTCTGATACCAATTGTTGGAAACCTTTTAACACTATTGAGAGGGAGGGGTGAATCAATAGTATGTCTTATTACCAATTTTTACCAATTTAAACTTTAATTGAATCACACACACTAATTAGCAACAACTCATTAAACATGTGTAGATCTATGCATAGTTCATAAGTAGCAAGTAAACCATATGAGCAACATAACCATGAATAGAAACACAAGTAAGTATCAACAAATGAGACACAAGTTTTTCTGGTGGAAAACCCTTCTCTGATTAAAAAACCACCCTTGTTGTTGCTATGTTGCTTTGAATATCTATTGAGAAAATAATTTATTTTATATGGATGGCTAACTCCCATCAGTAAGGAGGCTCGACCTCATATACAATCAGTTGACCCCCATTAACTAGGAGACTCAATTCTACTTATAAGCTAGGAAGACTATGTTCTCACACGGATCTATGGAATACCATCTGCTGAAGGCTGCCATAATCAATGATCCTCGCCCAAATTTGATTGGACTATCCAACAATGGTTGGATGGAAAAATTGTTCCTTTCGCTAAAGCTTCAAAATCGTTGCTCCACCACAATGAAGTCATTACTCCTCTACTCTATGCAGATCTTGTTTCATATATTTTAACACTACATTCAAGACTTCTCTACTCAACTTGATTCAACTCTGCAATACGATCTCTAGCAACAAGACACCATCAACAAATAAAAATACCACAACAAGTTTTCTCCCTACTCAAGCAAATAGTGGCCACAATCCATCCAACAAAAACTGAAAAATACTATCACTAGAAGCAAAAATAAATCTCACACAAACCCTCACTCGAAAATATGAACTATGCATAATACAATCAGCAACATAAGACATAATAACTATGTGCCAAATGCACTAACAACACTTTCAAAACAAAAGTGAGAGTCACAAACATGGAGCTATACCAAGCTCTCCATCTCTACCAACATATTCTACTACAACTCTCTACCTCCTAATCTGCAATCTGAAACTTTGCATCAATATTATGCTTCAATAAACATATTTTCTCATTATGTTGTTATTAACACTCATGCACAAGCTATCATTGCTCTCCACTAGGTTTAAAGCATTCCTCTACTTCTTTGCAGCCTTCTCACTCACATACTAACTTCATCAACCTCACCTAGCTCCAAAATGAAGTATATAAAACATGTTGGGTGAAATTCACCTTTGGCCTAGGATCAAGAGTGCACAAATTTGACGAAATCAATCCTCAACCATCACTACTTGTGCACTAAATGCATTCACACCCATTAGAAGATTTTTCAAACCAATTCCAACATTTTTCAATTAATCTAGAAGCCTCCCAATATTTCCAAGTTGAATTAATCTGGATGTGCATTGGGAATGCAGAGAAATTCTAGCTAAAGACATAGTCGCATGCACAAAACTGGTTGATATTGACTACAATCATATGCATAGGCTTATCTCTAGGTGGTTGGAGTCTTTCAATCACGTGCACAAGCCTACATGGGTGTGTTTGGGGCAAAGGATGGTCAGAACCCAAAAAATCCAGCTCAAAACTACCTCCAACTCCTTGCTTACCTTTTCCAACTCATGTACATGCCTCCAAATTCTATATTCCAACCTTTGACACCTCTTCAAATGGATCAAACTTGTCTCCTAAGTGCCACTATCAATGTTGGCCTAAGGGTCAATAAACAACAGTTGGCGTGACTGCCAACAAGTCCTCTACTCTCCACAAAAATCTGCACAAGCTACAACACATGCGTACACCATTGTAACATCTCAGCACCATCATCATCATCACCATTAGGAAAAACCATCACTGCAACTGGTCATCTCCATGTGCATGAGCATGAAGACCTAGATAAAGACCTAGTACTCATCAAGTGTGCCAACTCAACAACATAGATCACCTGAGCAACCATCTCCAACACTTATGTAGCAACATCTATCTATAGTAACATCAATAATTAAACCATCATAACATATCCTCCAACCATGTATACTCAGCTTCCAGTTCCTACACTAGGTAAATCCTGCACTAGGTCATAACATGAACATAAACATCACTAGTACATGAACAACCATCAACCACACCAATTCCATCATCTAACCGTCATGAGTGTGAAATTATATGGTTGACATCAATGCCAACTCAACTAGCTGCAACCATACTACAAGGAAGGCATCCAAACATCAACTAAACTACATAGGGTTGATGTCAATGCCAACATCAGCTAGTTTCCATCATGAACCATTGCCAACATCAGCTAGCTGGAACCATGCACACCATAATTCTAGTGGGATTTTGGAAAATATATTAGATATTGCACTTTTTGTGTCATCACCAATCCAACCATTTAGAATAAAGGCTTGTGTGGTCCTCTACCTACTCCTAACCGACCTCGGGAATCCATCTCCATGGACTATATGTCTAGCCTCCCTTTGACCAAGCATGATAATGACCATGTATTTGTGGTCATCGATAGATTTTCTAAGATGGTTATATTGATGGCATGTAAGAAGAGCATCACAGTAAAAATCAATGTCAAAATATTCTTCAAACCAGTGTGCATTCATTTTGAGATCCCACAAACCATTATATCATATCATGATAGTAGTTTCCTGAGCACATTTTGGTCGATTCTTTGATCATTATTGGACACTAAGCTCACCAAGTCGGCTACATTCCATCCACAGACTGATGGCCAGACAGAGGTGGTCAACAGGATGATAGTGCACATAATATGCATGTACAACTCCAAGCATCCCCAAACATTGGATGAGAGTCTTCCCTGTGTGCAACACAACTATAAAAGAGCTCTCCATATCTCGACTGGCCACATCCCCTTTCAAGTGGGTAGGGTATTTCAACCATTGTGTCCCACTGATGTCGCAATGCCTCTTGTGACTACACAGGCATAATTTGCACATGTTCAATCCGAAGTTGATAAAACAACCAGATTTATTGAATGCATCCAACACATTTGCCACTAGGTCTATGATATCCTAGATAAAGACAATTATAAGTACAAACAATGTCATGATCAGCATTTTGTGCCACATAAGTTTAAAGTGAGCAAGAAATTTTGGTTACATTTTCAGAAGGAATTCCTTAATGGAGCCGATAGAAATATTTTACCACTTTGATATGGGCCTTACACAATCACCAAGGCTATCGGTGACAATGCTTTCAAGCTCAACATTTGGCCATTCCTTGGCATGCACCCAGTGTTCAATGTGGACCGCCTTTGGCCATACTTTCCACCATTACTAGACACATCAAACATTTCTGAGCATTTGACATAAACAGAGCTCAACCCATATTATGTTGAACAGGCCACAACTGATTGGATCATGGACACACTAATTAAGCACACTTGCCAATAGAGGATCCAGTTGTATTGGGTTGTCAAAATCAATCATCTCCTACACCAAGGAAAGTGGCTCACCAAGGACCAAGTTCAACACAAGTTTCATGGGTACCATTGCTTCCTAAGGGGAGAGAGGGTTCCCCTTAGGAAGCAATGTGGACCGCCTTTGGCAATACTTTCCACCATTACTAGACACATCAAACATTTCTGAGCATTTGACATAAACATAGCTCAACCCATATTATGTTGAACAGGCCACAACTGATTGGATCATGGACACACTAATTAAGCACACTTGCCAATAGAGGATCTAGTTGTATTGGGTTGTCAAAATCAGTGATCTCCTACACCAAGGCAAGTGGCTCACCAAGTACCAAGTTCAACACAAGTTTCATGGGGACCATTGCTTCCTAAGGGGAGAGAGGGTTCCTTGTTGGTTCCCCTTAGGAAAGTGTTCCCTCTACAGACAGAGCCAACCCCTCTAGCCCTAGAGTGGGTCTAGTCACAAACAAGGACAGATCAATAATAGCTTTCCTTAAACAATCATAATTAGAGGCCTACCTCAACCGGTGGTCGATGAAGTTCCGTTGTGTTGCTCTAGCTTCTACTTCCTTCTCCTAATGAGTGATCAACCTGAAACAATGCAAAGGAAATACAACAAAGCACGTAACCGGAACAACAATGATCTATTTACTCACAAAGTCAAGAAGTCATGAGCTATCAAGTACATTGCATACAAGATATAGGAAAACATCATTGATTGCATTAATTATGAAATAAGAGTAAGATTACAACCAAAGTCTTGACGTCACAAGCCTTCTCAGAAGGGATCCAGCCAGCATGTTCCTCAAGCATTCACTCTTGAAGATGGATCACCCAATACACAAGTCTCTCTCACTCACAAGTTTTACACAAGTTTAAAGGCACTTCATAACCTTCCTCAAGCTATCAACAATCCCACACTTGCCACACTCACACCAGCTATCTAACAAGCTCACAAGTACTAACAGCACTATCAGCAACCACTCCAAAGACTAAGAACTCCAAAACTAGCAGCACATGGCAATGGTGAGAGTTTAAATAGGAGAAGGAGTCTCCATGAAAGGTGGAAGAGTGAGCTTATCTCCAAGGAAGGTAGCACAAATGACGAAATAGCCATGCCAGAGAAAGGAGGGCGACATAAACTAGGCCAACAACCAGGTCTGGAGTCATCTGGAAGGCTGACTGTTGGAACAAATTCGCCCAATCTGGATCATCGCGGGCACATAACTAGCCTTTCGCGCTGACATCGCTATTGAATAACGTAGCTAGTTAGGTCAGTGCGGAAGATTACAAGAAACAGTTGTGCTGGCACATAAAATTGAACCATCGCGGGAATCAGGTGTAATTCCGCGATGGCAGCGCATATGGGCTGTTTTGGAGTGCCCTTCAGCGTGTTTATTTAGCCAACAGACGCGATGAAGCAGAAACCTTTGGAAAAGTGGGTCATTTGGCAACATTAGAGAGCATTTTTCTAACATGAGCATGTATGACTTGGACACATGACACAGTAGGAAGACTGGAGTGAAGACAGTGACAAATTACTATGTAACAGATGCCCCCTAAAGTATGAAGCCCGAGAGAGAGGCAGGGGTGAAATGCTTTACGAAATTGACTGAGCTGGAACACCGTCTAGAAGAACCTGCACGTAATTACAACTGATATCTCTGATAATGAAGTACATGTAGTCTAGGCATGGGCGCAACCATCCAAAAGACATACGAAATAGGTTTGTGGTATGGTCGTAGCCATCTGGCTAATGAGACCAAGATGATGATAAAGGTATGGTCGCAGCCATCCATGAAGACTCAGGTATGGTCGCATCCATCCATCAATGAGTCATGTAATCATAAAACCAATCCACGCAGCCCGAACATGTGTAATCTGAGTTCGGGGTCTTGAACCCATCCGATCATAGTACAAATTCTAACATGTGAATAGATGTGCTAAGGTCGAGCATGATAGAAAATCGCTTGATTACCGGTCAATGATGGAAACCGTTAACAAGTGTGAGAGAAACCACCAATAATGCCAATGGTTCTCAAGGTACTAGCTAGCACAATCCACGAAGTGTGAAGAAGGAGCTAAAGTCGAACACTCATGGAATCACCCAATCGATGACCAATGATGAAAGTCGACCATCAGGTGTGAAGAACTTGCCATTGAGGCATGCAAGCTCTAAGGTACCAAAGGGGATCTCTAGATCAATCTCCTGGATAATGAGCTGATGTCGACAGGAGATGACCCGTCGCGGGAGGGCCATAATGTTTCCCCCATCAATGACACGAGATAAGGAACAAGAGGCAGATGGCGAAACATCGTATCAGAGGAGAAGGTGAGGGTGTAAACTGCAGAAGGATTATACTCTTGAACATATCGGCAACACGACTACGGAGGGTGGCAGCATTCAGGCACCAAGGGATCAGAGGCTCGATGGAGACGGCATGAATCAAATGGAATGAGGCTAGAATGATAACCCAAACCCGTGGAAGGCTAAATGACGATGTATGGATGTCCCAACCCGACAAGAAGCAAAAGTGTCGATGTTCAAGAGTGACTAGCTGCCATAGACAATCAATGATAAACCTGCTATTAAATCCAACCTAGTAATAGTTTAACAAGCCTTAGGAAGGAGAAGCTCGAGTCTCGTCATGGTGACGAGTCCAATGTCGTCAAGGTTTAACGAGTCCGACATAGGTAAAACTCAGAGTCTTTTTCATGTTTAGAGAGTTTGAAAAAGACACGGAAAAGAAAACTCCAGGGGGGTCCTTTTTCATAGAGTTGTGTCTCTCGAGCCCGAAAAAGTATAAAACGATACTCAAAAGAACCGCCCAACCATTACGATCGAGGAGTACTTTTCGTAACTAGTGACTTCGACCCAAAAAAGTAGAAAAGCAGTCGAAAGCACGTCGTTTCGAAACCAATAACGAGCTTGAAACGACAAAGGCCTAGCAATCTTTTTCGTTTTTACACGGTCAAAAAAGAGCTTAAAGGCGACCACCTCTTATTTCTTTTAACGAGTCAAGAGGGAAAACTCGGCGATCTTTTCGTCTTTAAACAGTCGAAAAGAGCTGAAAGTAGACCTCCATTTTTATTTTCTTTAACGAGTCAAAAAGGGAAAAATACTCAGCAATCTTTTCATCTTTTACGAGTCAGAAAAGAGCTTAAAGGAGACTTGTCCTAGAGGAACGAGTGGTATAAGCTCAAAACATGTAATGGTCAAGAGGCTGGCTAATAAAACCACTCATCGCTGCGGTTCCTCAGGAAAGGAAAAACAACCAAATGAAAGCATATGATTGGCCAAAGAGATGGTGGCGATGGAATAAAACAACCAAGGCTCATCTAGAAAAATTTAGCGGATAAAAACGGCAATCACGAGATGTAAATTGGGTATGGGTTCATTTTTACACAAGCTTGAACCATGGAGAACTCTGCTTGGATTCGGTTTCATGTTTACACAAGCTTGAAATGAAAAACTATGCTTGTTATAAGTTCGCATGCCCCTAGCATAATGACGCAAATTGAGGTACATGCCCCCCAAGCTTCATTGCATTCAACGAGGTGGATGGAATGAAGGTTCACTTTTGAGATCTTGGAAAGACCCGACTTGGATTTTACAAGATCTTAATCAAAGACTCGATTTGGAAAGGGAGTTGTTTCATTTTTTTTAATGATGTTGACACAGTAAAAGAACTATCCTCATAACTCTTGCTTCATTTTTTAACGAGGTTGACACAGGAACAAACTATCCTTGGGACACCTGCTCATGGGCCATACGAGAACATGGCTCCCAAGAGGTCTGTGCGAGATGGAAGAAACATACTCTAGGAGGAATACATGTCATGATGCACCAATGACAAATCGGGTTCCAATGCCCCCAGTACATGATGTACGAGACCATCTGCATGATCATCAGCAGAGGCGGAGACAGAACGGGTAGCCACATAATTGACCTGTGGCAAGGAAGGTATTGCTTGTGAGCAAGAACCGAGAGGGGATGACAGTTGCGCAGGAGGCACCGGGGGACTAAAGAACAATAATTGATCTATGGTCACCACTCTTCCGTCGTGTGGAAAACAAACCACACGGAAAAGTGAAGAGACAAGGGCCCCCATGGCATAAACATAGTCATGGCTAAGGAGAATACTGAAATCTAAAGCACCTTGGACAACCATAATGTCTATATAGATGGTTTTGCCCCCCAAAGTAACAGGAAACTTTGGGAGGATCCCTAACGGTTGACTGGTTCCTCCGTCAAATGCTAACAGATTTTGTGCAACCGACACAAGCTGTGGGGAACCCAAAGCTTGCCAAGTAGTGGAAGGCATAAGACTGACAGATGCACCCTCATCCAAGACAGTGCCAAGTACTGCCTTATCATAGGCATGTACTGTAATCTGGAAAGGCACATGGGATGGAAGGCGGAAAGTAGTCAAGTGACTCCAGTCGAAGGAAATGACTGAACTACTTGGTGGGGGAATCGTATGATTTCCCCCCTGCTCTACAGGAACCAAAGAAGGACTCTCTGAATCAGCTGGGATAGGAGTGTCGTTCTCAAACTTAGGAGAATCTGATGAGACGAGAAGAACATGAGCATGATGCTCTTCCGAAACAGAGTGATCAACAGGTGGTGAACCCAAGTCGACACTCTCTCCGACCAATGGTTGGTCTGGAACAGGCTTAGCATAGCCAGGCTCGGAAGGAGGAGGACAGACAAGAGAAGAATCTAAGTCAATCTCTTTGTCAATCGGGAGAGGGTCTGAAGAGATCCTCTAATAACCAACGAGAAGTTGGGGTGAAGAATCTGTAAGACTTTCCAAAATGGCGGAAGCTGTATCCATGAGTGGACAAAGGTGAAGGGGATGGTTGCCTTCACATAGCCTATAGGGGAATCGAATCTTCCCTTTCTTCTTACCATTTCCAGTTGATTAGGTGGCATCGTCATGAGCTTCAGAGGATGATGAGGGATGGGCCAAATCATGATACCATACTTCTAAGATCCTAGGAATGCCAGGACAATCACGAAGAAGATGGTCACCCTTGCACAATTTACAAGGAAACTTAACCTTCCGCGGAGGAGTAGAAGGTGGTTCGACCTGAGATGTACTTGGAGCAGTAGCTACACAGGTAGCCTCACATTTATCGGACTTCTTCTTCTTCTTCATCTTCTTCTTCTTCTTAGTCACCTAGTTACTAGATATGAAGCTTTCACTAGGCGAAGGAGGAGAGGAGGAGGAAGAAATAGGAGAAGAAGGCGTAGGCTCAACTGTGGAATCAACCTGTCGAGGTTCGGACGAAGGAGATGGTGGAACAGGAGTCATAATGCTCAGGACCACCGAGGTTGAAAACAACCATACGGGCAAACTGATGGTTAACCCAGACAAAGACAATGTTGCCATATACGGAGCACCGGCATTTCCAAATGAAGGAAATGGACTAGGATTTCCATCTAGGGGAAAACCTTGGCTGGTAAACTCGGGGAATGTTGCCATCGGGAACAAGCCTAAAAAACACTCTGCTCACAACCAAGAACTCGAACTATTACCAGGAATATTTCATGGGCAAATAAATTTTATGACACAAGAACAAAACTTGACCTTTTCATGTTTCAAGAGTCGAGAAAAGGACGAAAAGGTGACTCTATCTCTTTCAAGGTTTAATGAGCCTGAAAGGACAAGTGCTCAGATGGACCTTTTCTTTTAGGGAGTCCGAAAAGGAACGAAAGTGACTACTCTGGAGAACTAGGCAAAAGGTTTACCAAACAACCTGTAAAACTACATATACACCTTGGCAATCATATGAAAACCAAGGACTTTCCGTACGGCAATCAATCTTCCCGAATGTTGTGTTCGGTGCGTTACGGCTTGTAAGGCAGCAGACATGACTTCCTAAGGATAAAGGATGATAACCTAGTGGGGTCTCCCAGCATATACTCGATGGTACATGGGAGCACAATTCCGTGCTAGACCACTATTGAGTCACAAAAGGAGGAATCACCCAACCTTGAGTGCAAACAATAGTGACTAGGTTTAACGACGCCGGAGCACGTCTCTAGCCTAGACCTCTAAATAGTGTGCGTTATGTTCTAATGCGTTGTTATGTTTATTGAGTTCATTTTAAGGTTGATCTTGAATTATGTTTCAGTTTTCAAGCCCTACCGTATGTATATGACAAAACCTAGGATGCAGCTAGAATGAATGAAATATCCTTTTCTTCAATGAACACCTACCTACGGGAGGGTAGAGAGCTCATTCCCAAACCAAGACAAGCGAATGCAAATGCTAAGAAACACAATGCACCAATACACTAATCTCACGATGCATCGATACTACTAATGAAAGATTTAAAATTTGCTTTCCAATTTCTCAAACATGAAAATTCGTAATGCAAATGTACTTTCACTTTCGTATGCTAAATGAATGCAAACTTTTGATTTTCTTTTTGTAAACAAGCAAGTGTGAACTGATCGATCCAAACAATTTTGATCTATGCTTGGTAGTGAATAAATCGAATCAACATAAAAAATTGGTTCAATAATCGACACTAAAAATCAACCAGCAAAAAAACAACCAATGAAAAAGCCTCAAGCAAATCAATAAGACGGTTGTGGATGAACCTTGCATAGACAAGTAACCCAAGCAAACAGTTTCTTGACGAAACTTCTAAAGGGCTAGGTCACATGGTCTAAAAACACAAGACTCACTCAATGAAATCAAAGAGATAGTGCCCCTAACCAAAATCAATTAAAACAAGCTAATGAGAGACAAGAAACAACAGGGGATAAGAAAGATTGATGAACTCAGGAGGTAAATCTATAAAAACAACTTTTCAAGAATCATCGCAAGTTGTACACTGACAACTAGAGATGTCATCGCTAGTTTAGATACCATCGCTAGTGATGGACAGACAACTAGAGATGTCAGTGCAAATTTTACACAAACAACCGAAGATGATCGCGGAAAAACACCTATTTTCCGCGATGATGCGATTTCAAGAGTCATCACGAGAATCAAACTAGAAACCTGAGATCATCGCGGGTTCAAAGCTATAAAGTGGCGATGACGTCGCAACTGTTAGGCTTTTTTCCGCGATGATGTTCAAAAACAATGACAAATGAACAAAAACTCCCGAACCAAAACCAGTCAACCCTTCAATAAAAAAGGGTTATTTCCCAGATCAACCCAGGAAACTCAAAAGACTGATAACTAATCCCCAAACTTCAAAAGAGACCACAGCAAAAAATCAAGACAAGAGTAAACAAGAGAAGAACAAAGGCCAAAGCTCCCCAGCGGAGTCGCCAATTTGTGATGTAGGAAAGTGTTCCCTCTGCGAACAGAGGCAACCCCTCTAGCCCTAGAGTGGGTCTAGTCACAAGCAAGGACAGATCAATAATAGCTTTCCTTAAACAGTCATAGTTAGAGGCTTACCTCAACCAGTGATCGATGAAGTTCTGTTGCACTGCTCCAGCTTCCGCTTCCTTCTCCTAATGAGTGATCAACCTGAAACAATGCAAAGGAATACAACAAAGCACGTAACCGGAACAACAATGATCTATTTACTCACAAAGTCAAGAAGTCATGAGCTATCAAGTACATTGCATACAAGATATAGGAAAACATCATTGATTGCATTAATTATGAAATATGAGTAAGCTTACAACCAAAGTCTTGACGTCACAAGCCTTCTCAGAAGGGATCCAGCCAGCATGTTCCTCAAGTATTCACTCTTGAAGATGGATCTCCCAATACACAAGTCTCTCTCACTCACAAGTTTTACACAAGTTTAAAGGTACTTCACAACCTTCCTCAAGCTATCAACAATCCCACACTTGCCACACTCACACCAACGATCTAACAAGCTCACAAGTACTAACAGCACTATCAGCAACCACTCCAAAGACTAAGAACTCCAAAACTAGCAGCACATAGCAATGGTGAGAGTTTAAATAGGAGAAGGAGTCTCCATGAAAGGTGGAAGAGTGAGCTTATCTCCAAGGAAGGTAGCACAAATGACGGAACAGCCACACTAGAGAAAGGAGGGCGACATAAACTAGGCCAACAACCAGGTCTAGAGTCATCTGGAAGGTCGACTGTTGGAACAAATTCGCCCAATCTGGATCATCGCGGGCACATAACTGGCCTTTCGCGCTGACATCGCTATTGAATAACGTAGCTAGTCAGGTCATCGTGGAAGATTACAAGCAACAGTTGTGCTGGCACATAAAATCGAACCATCGCGGGAATCAGGTGTAATTCCGCGATGGCAGCGCATATGGGCTTTTTTGGAGTGCCCTTCAGCACATTTATTTAGCCAACAGACACGATGAAGCAGAAACCTTTGGAAACGTGGGTCATTTGGCAACATCAGAGAGCATTTGTCTAACATGAGCATGTATGACTTGGACACATGACACAGTAGGAAGACTGGACTGAAGACAGTGACAAATTACTATGTAACAGGCCATACTTTCCACCATTACTAGACACATCAAACATTTCTGAGCATTTGACATAAACAGAGCTCAACCCATATTATGTTAAACATGCCACAACTGATTGGATCATGGACACACTAATTAAGCACACTTGCCAATAGAGGATCCAGCTTTATTGGGTTGTCAAAATCAGTCATCTCCTACACCAAGGCAAGTGGCTCACCAAGGACCAAGTTCAACACAAGTTTCATGGGGACCATTGCTTCCTAAGGGGAGAGAACTGATCCAGGTAGATATTGGTGGCCACCCACCTATTCCACTTAAACCCGCAACATTGTTTCCTTTCATTTTCCTTAATTATAGCGCCACTTTCTATTTTTACCAGTTTTTCAAGTCCTAAACTTCTGGAATCATTTTGAGGTCCTAAAAGATATTTTCTGGGAAAATGGAGAGACTAGAAAATTGCTAGAATATATTTCACAAATTATATTTTCACCTTCTCATGGAGATATTCGAAACGAGGTATTATGATATCCAAACGGAGATCGTATGCCAAAGTTACGACCACGGGAAGTTTGTGGTCCAACTTACCCCAACAAGGCCTAAAATGGTTGGTGCTTCATCTCCTAGGGTTAGGGTTTAACACTTCTTTATGATAAAAATTCCTTTGAGTCTCATTGTAACATAGTTCAGAAATCGTGTAGTCGGCACATCTCTTCTCAGAGATAAGCTACCATTGTCAGGCTAGTTTGTTCCATTTTGCATGTAAATAGTTTTCAGTACTTGCTATTAATTAATTGAAGTTATGTTATTTCATTATAATTATGTTTTATGTTTAAATATGTATTTCATTTCATTACTTCATAAATATGGATCAATGGTATCATAGCAGTCTTCTCTTTCTTTCTTTTTTGTGCATGTCCCCAATGAGGTTTTTCTTTGTTGTTTTGTGCATGTCCCCTCTTGGGACTCTTTCTAAGATATTGTCTAGGAACAATATTATCATGTTGGGAAATATGAATACAAGTACATACAATGGACCGCACTACAACAACAAATGGACCAAGATGTGCATGAGATCACAAATATTTTTCATACTCTATGCACAAAGTTGGGTATCAAAGACTATGAGCAACATCTGGTGCTCAAGTGCCGCAATTTTCTACAAAAATACATTCATGAAGGAATGGAGTTCCTATACATCTCCTTACTTGGTGCAAAATACTGATATGTTTCCATGATTGAACAAAAATTTAAACAAAAGAAGTGAGACTTTAAATATGTGAATCCGAAGCAGGGTAAGAGCACCCCAAAACCATAGAACAAAGGACATAACCAAGGTGGAATGACCCAATAGAATCCATCGAAGCCACAAGAAAAAAATGGCACCACGAAGACAAAGAAGGACACAAGAATGTGGTGTGAGTTCCACAAAATCCCCACCCATAATATAAATGAGTGTTGTGCCAAGCAGTGATTGGTGGCCAAGCTAAAAGCTTTAGAGTTCAATGCATGTTCTAATTCTGAACTAGAAACCGACAAAGGGAATGACAAGGAAAAGAAGATTATTGGTGTAGAACCCAGTGCCACCATTTCCACCACCAAGGTCCATAAGATTGAGCCTAAAGATCCATAGGAGAGGGTCATCTCTTCCACTCACAGATGTGGATGAAGGGTTCTCCACTGCAAATTATTTTCAATAGTGGGAGTTAAAAGAACCACATCTCAACAGAGGTCATTAAGTGGTTGGATCTACTCTCCACACCACACCCACAATCATATACCATCTAGTGGCTCCACCAATGATGAGACCTCTATGTCAGCTAGTGATTCCACCATCCCTACAACATCAACCCTTCATAGACGAGGTACTATGTGATGCTTCTCTGTTAATTTTTATTAGGGATATATTGTTCTTTTCTTAAGATAATTGCATTTCATCTTTTACATATAGAATTCACCCCACAACATCATAACAATATTCAGTTTTACAACATTATTCAACAACATATGCAATTATATATAAAGAACAATATCATCATTAATATAATAGGACATAAAGGAAAAATAGAAGAAAAGCATTCACACATAGAGACACCAGGATTGGTTGGAGACCAAGGAAAAACCCACTATGGGGAAAACCTTTTCAAATTATTCTTCTTATTAGATTATCATAAAATGTTCAGCAAAGAGAGAATATAATGATCCATATCTTGAACTAGTAAAATTAACTAAACAACATCCAGGAGATTAACCCATGAATACTAATAATCAAAACCCTGATTTAGAAGCTTGTGTTAACTATCATCAATTGTCGGAATATGTGGTCAACTATGGTCAACTGTCAAAATCCAACCCTAGGTTCCAACCACACATAGAGAGAGATGTGTGTGTGGCTAAAACTCTCCAACCACACGCATGACCCTATGTGCATGTGTTGTGACTGAAAATATCATGTAGCATGCCTGCAGCTGACAACCAAAAACCCTAATCACATGTGCGAGCTTCGTACCCTGCAATTTTGGATCTATACAAACCAATCTCTGTGAACTTCCTCGGGCCTGTGCAAGCCAAATCAATGAAAGAAGAATGGTTGATGATCTCCAAATGAGGATTATTTGACTTGTGTTTATAGGCATCCAAGGGTGTCTAGATTCTTCTTTGAGTCAGCTTGTGCTTTTGTGCACATGAGAGTTTTCATAATAAAATTATATTTTCCTCAACCAAATTAAATTCTTCTAAGGTCTAGGAAGGGTATTTCTTGATGAGGAAGACTATCCAAAGGAGGGAATTTGTCCATAAGCTACCAAAGTTAGCATGCTCCTCTTGAAGTTTGTGATGTTTTATTAGGAAACCCATATTTGTGGAAGCATCATGTTGTGTATGAGTCCAGGACTCACACTATTTTATCACTTTGGGAAGGAAAATATATAGGATACTAGAGCTAGCTACTGTCATGTCTTTGATCACTTCTAAGCAATGCAGTAAAATCACCTCCCAAACTAGGAAATTTGTTTACTTTCTTATTCATTCTCAAAGCATGGGCAAGATTGTGGCCACATCCATGGCCCCTGGAAGGGTCCCTCCACACAGTAGAAGAAAGTTGATAAATTCGTAGAAAAATACAAGCACATATTCTCCTCACCCACAAGATTACCCTTGCATTATCAGGTCAAGCACTCGATCAATCTGACCCCCCATATCTCCTCTACCCAATGGGCCAATATATCATTCCTCTCTTATGGAAAATGAAGAAATCAAGTGGTATATCTAGGATATTATACAAAAAGGGCACATCTGACCAAGTTCCTCACCTCGTGGTAGCCCAATTGTACTCGTACAGAAGAATTCTGGGACCTAGAGACTCTGCATTGATTATCAGGAACTTAGTAAAATATCTGTGAGGAATAGGTACTCGATCCCACAAATTGATGACCTTCTTGACCAACTCAAGGGGGCCAAGTACTTCAACAAGATTGATTTCAAGTCTGAATATCACCAAGTTCCAATAAAGCCCACAGATGTATGGAAGACCGCCTTCAAATCTAAGGAGGACCTTTTTCGGTGGTTGGTCATGCCCTTCGGGTTGACAAATGCCCCTGCAAATTTTATGAGGCTGATGGATGATATCTTGTGGCCTTTAACCAACTTGTTCATGGTTGTATATTTGGATGACATCCTCATCTTCAGTAAGAGTTGGGAAGAGAACTTATAAGATATTCGACGGGACCTTCAAACCCTGTAGAAGCATAAGCAATGTGCCAACCTGGAGAAGTGCTCCTTTGGCATGGACTAGGTCCAATATTTGGGCTACATAATCGACAAGCAAGGCATGCATGTGGATTCGGTTAAGATCCAAGTCATTCAAGATTGGCTAGTCCTAATGACTATGACAAAGTTTCGTGGCTTCTTGGGCCTTGCTAATTTATACTAGAGATTCGTATTGAGGTTTTCTCATATTACTTGGCCCTTGAGTCAAGTTACCAAGGGCGGAGAAAAAACAATTTTTTTTAGCCCAAGGCATAGCAAAAGGCATTCGTTGAAACGAAACACCACCTTTTCTCTACACTAGTCCTCACCTTTCCAAAACTACAACAACCATTTAATATTGAGACAGGTGCCTCAGATTATGCTATTGGTACAATCCTCACTCAGTTAGGGCACCTGGCAGCCTATCACAGTGAGACACTCTCTAATACTAATCGTAGTTACCCCACCTATGATAAGTAGATGTACTCTATCATGTAGGTCTTCCAACAATATAAGCATTATATTATGGGGAAGGAGACAATCATCCACAAAGATCACTGGTCTCTTCAATTTATGCAAACAAAGGGGAAGTTGCAGAATGATTTCCATCAGAAATGGTCCACATACTAGCAACAATTCCATCTGAACATAAAGTGCAAGAAGGGAAGCACCAATCATGGTGCATACTACCTCAGTTGACCCCTAATTGTGGCACTAAGTATAGTTCTCAACTCTTGTAGGAACAAGACCTTTGGATGGCCACAAATATATGAAAGTGACTCTGAGTTCATTGCCACATACAAGATGTTGATGGATGGAAATCCAATTCCATACTTCCACCTTCAGGATGGACTATTGTGCTATTTGGGACATATTTTTGTTCCTTCAAGTGAGTGTGCCAAGGTGATTTGGGAGGCACATTTCAGCAGAGTCGCGGGACATTTTGGTGTCGAGAAGATAGTGGCAGTACTACAAAAATATTTTTATTGGCCAAAACTCTGACAAAATGTTGGAAAATATATCAAATCTTGCACTGCCTGTGCCATCGCCAAGCCAACCATTAAGAAGAAAGACTTGTACACTCCTCTACCTACTCCTAGCCAACCTTGGGAATCCATATCCATAGACTATGTGTCTGGCCTCCCTTCTACCAAGCATGGTAATGACTATGTATTTGTTTTTGTCGATAGATTTTCTAAGATGGCTATATTGATGGTTTGCAAGAAGAAAATCAGAGTAGAAGACACTGCCAAATTCTTCTTTGGACGAGTGTGGGTTCATTTTGGGATCCCACATACCATTATATTATACCAAGATAGTAGGTTCTTGAGCACATTCTGGTTAAGCCTCTGGTCATTATTGGACATTAAGCTCACCAATTCGACTGCAATCCATTCGCATACTAATGGCTAGACAAAGGTTGGCAACAATATGATAGTGCACATACTACGCATGTGCAACTCCAATCATCCATAAAATGGGGAAAGACTCTTCCCTATGTGTAAAACAGCTATAATGGAGCTATCCATAGCTTGATGGGCCACAACCCATTTCAAGTGGGAATGGGATTTCAACCATTGCGTCTCATTGATGTCTCAATGCCTCTTATGACTACACAAGCATAATTTGCACATGTTCAGACTGAAGTTGATAAAGCCACCAAATTTATTGAACGCATCCAATACATCTTCCAGTAGGTCCATGATATCCTAGATAAAGCCAATGTCAAGTACAAACAACATCAAGTGCCACATAAGTTTCAAGTGGGCGACAAAGTTTGGTTACATTTGAATAAGGAACACCTTATTGGAGCCCATCAGAAGCTTCGACCACTCTAATATGGGACTTACACCATCACCAAGGTTGTGGGTGACAATGCTTTGAAGCTCAACATTCCCCCATTCCTTTGCATGCACCTAGTGTTCAATGTGGACTTCCTTCAGCCATATTTTCCACCATTGTTGGACCAACATAGCTCAACCCAGATTTCATTGAGAAACCCACTATTGATTGAATCATGGACACACAAATTAAGCACACTCGTCAACAAAGGATCCAACTGTATCGAGTTGTCAAAGACAGCCAGTTCATGCACTAAGACAATTGATTCACCAGGGACCTATTGAAAAAGCCAGCAAGAAATTCTCATTCTGATTTTTCCTTCATTAAATTGAGAAAATTCGAATTTCCACATCAGCAGACAACTTGGATAATGTTAACTTGTGTGACATGGCTTGTGTCACCCAGTTTACTCAGTAAATTCGAGTTGGAATATTTAGACTTCAGTTAAGCATGCATGATTGCTAATTTGTAACAATCAAGGTTAGTTATCTAAGGTTGTTTTTAGTTAAACTAGTTCCAGCTATTAGAGGAACTAGTGGAGGGTCAAGTTGTGCAGTGGGACTTCAGTCAAACTCGGTGATCATCCAGTTAACTGATCAATCAACCCAAAATAACTAATGCATGCAAAGAATACAAGTTCCCCTGGCTTGGTGGAGATTTCAAGGTAGTTTAACATCAGTGGTAGACTAGCCTTGAGTGTATAGGTATTGCATGCAATCAGATGATTAGCCTAAGGAATTGTGCAATTCAATTCGAGGAATTTCTTAAATAATAGGGGTTTAATTCCTCAAGGAACAACGCAAGGAAATATGAGCTCAAGCAGAGGAAAAATTTGACTAAGTCTAGGTTAAAGGCCTTTAGTGAGCAGAGAGATAGGTTATGCACTTGCAAGGTGTGCTCAGTTGAGCAGAGAAATTGTAATACATCTCTATTCATTTGATTAATGCAAGCAAGGCATTGTTGTTTTCAGCATATTGCTTTCCCCAGATAAAAAATACTTGTTGCATATGTGTTATTTCTTCTTGTATGTCTAAGATTTTTGTTCTAGATTGTGAATTAATTTCCACAAAGCAGCAGAGTAGGTTTGTGTCTTGTGATTTTGATTAAAACTTCATGAGCACTTACAAATATACAACCTAATTTCTATAGGACCAAGTTCAGTAGAAGTTTCCACATCTCATGGAGGCACTCAACTCAATGGGGATCATTTCTTCCTAAGGTGGGAGGACTGATCCAGGTAGATATTATTGGCCACCCACCTATTCCACTTGGACCCCCAATACTATTTTCTTTCAATTTCCTTAATTCTAGCACACCTTTCTATTTTTTTCAATTTTTCGGGTCATAAACTTCCAGAGCCATTTTGAGGTCCTAAAATACGTTTTTTGGGAAAATGGGGAGATTGGAAATGTGCCAAAAGTTGTTTCACAAATCATTTTTTTCTTTGTCATGGAGATCTTCAAAACTAGGTATTATGATAACCAAACGAAGATCATATGCCAAAGTTATGACCCCAGGAAGTTGGCAGTCCAACTTACTTGAATGGGGCCCAAAACCGTCAGCGTTTCATCTCCTAGGGTTAGGGTTTCACACTTCTTCTTTATGATAAAAAGGCCTCCAAGCCTCATTGTAACATAGTTCAGAAGGCATGTAGTTCTCACATCTCTTCTCCGAGATAAGCTACCATCATCCAACTTGTTTGTTCCATTCTGCATGTAAAAACTTTTCAGTACTTGTTATTAATTAACTGAAGTTTTGTTATTTTGTTGTATCTTTGTGTTCTATTTAAATTTGTATTTCATTTCGTTCCTTCATAAATCCAAATCAACTACACACTATTTCTTTCAGCATCACTTGCATTGTAGTTGAAGCCTCACCCAAGGCACCTATGGTGATTGTAGGAACCAATTTCTACAATAGCGAAGGGAAGTGGAATCGAATGTGCACAAACATATTATAATATTCAATTCAGAATCCGTATACTAAATCCATTCAGAAATACTCAAAACAAATATCAAAACCTTAACAAAACATTTAAAAGGGTTGCCTCAAATATTTAATGTGTTGTAACATACTCAGAAATATACTACAAATCACTAAAAATAGACTTAACTAACACATCATACTATCAACACATCACAAGTAAATGGGGCCAACGCTATCCTTTAGCTATCTTCCATTACTATAAATGGTATTGAGTGCAATATTACAACGTTTCTATACCAACTCCATTTCGTCTTACCAACCTAATTTAAACAACATTATAACATTACATCAATCTCGAACCAGAAGACTAAACAACCTAGCCAAAATCAACAAGAAACCAACTCATTTCCTCCTAGATTCTGCCTATTTATAAACAAATTTTTTATCCCAAGCCGACCTCATTTACCATGGAAAATATTAACCATAGGTAAGTAAATTAGAGATAGTCTTCTTGACCCGATCAAAACTGGTTCGAAAGATATAGTCAAACTTAACCCATTTTACATCATCTTCATTACACGTCAATCCATTTAGTGTGTTCTTTCCTTTTGCACCAATTATGTGCATTGATTCCTCTATGACACTTTTGTGTGCTAATTCTTCTATGCCACTTATGTGTTTCACTTCTACACAGTTTCTCCAAAACTTCCTAAACTTCTATAAAACTTCAAACCCAAAACTAACCCCAACAAGCATGATGTGGTGCTCCAAATGATGTAACAAAGGCTGCCACATACCCATGACATGTAACTATACTTGATGACATGTGGAAAAAGTATGTCATGTTTCATCCATGTGGATGTGGTATGAAGACCACGTGACATTACAAGGTAAATCTTTAAGTGGCTATAAATTTGTCCCTAGAGCTGATATTTAGGAAAAAATTATATCGTCGAAAATCTCTCAATGAGAAAAAGATGATGCCAATGTCAGAAATAGGTTTGAGGAGGAAAAATTGTATAGCCCCATCTCCATAATTTAACATTGGAGATCATATCTAGATACCCTACATTAACCCTAATCAGGGATTAGGGTGCCTTGCAGTCACTCCTTTGGAAATTTTGTCTTAAGTGAGTTGGTTGAGTACACTAATCCTAGGTTGTATTCATCCCCTATATCGATGATAAACTTAGGATTAGTTAAGGGAATTACCCCTTGGCTATGGAATTTTCCAAGCCTAAATAGAAGTGAATCACATAGATGAGAATTAGTGATTCACTTCATAGTATCCTTAGGCTTCCCCATAAGTAAGGTTAGTGATTTTCCTCTAGAGAGTGCTTGAGAAATAATAGGAGGCATACTCATCTTTGTTATAATTTTAAGAAGCACCAAGGCTAGTGTTATTCTTTGGGGAAGGGGGGTGGGGGGTGGTGTTAGTTGTGTGAAGGGAATGTAATACCCCAATTTTGACCCTTAGAATGTATTGGACCATATAATTATTAGAATGTACATCCCAAGTGGGCCTAATGGTTAAGAACATGTTCTTCCTCATAAGAGGTCACATATTATAATCTAGAGGGGGGAAAGTATATATACCTTCATAGACTATAGAAATCAAATCATTGCATGGAGGTGGGTCCTTTGTTTTTTAAATTGGAAACTAGGGCCAAATTCCACCTTATGACAACTCATATGATAGAGATGGTTATTGCATTGGATTCCTCTTTTTGAGAGGTCCAATTTTGATATGAATATCATCTCATTCTGACAAGAAGAAATGGAATTTTGAATTTATTCTCTCTCATGCATAAATTGTCAAGGTCAACCTCAGTCAAATGTAGGCTCATGAAGCGCAATAGATGTGTCTCCTATATAGGTTTTAACCCCGTACAGAAATTACCTGCATATGAATTCTAAAACACAGAAAATAAACAATGTGAGAGGATAACACATGAAACACGTATACACAGAGATTTTCCCCTGAATCCCAAAACCGAGACTACCATCTTGATTTTTCATTATTTTCCTTTGACTGTTATAATAAATATTTATACGTGCCGAAGCATCCAATACCATGGACCGAAAAACCATCGTGTCCAAAACCATGGACCGAAAACCATCACATCTAAAAAAACATGTGCAAAAATCATGCACAAAACCATAGGTGGGTCCGCCCGACCTAACATAGGTTCCAAAACCAAAATTTTCCAGGGTGCTGCCCCGAACCCCATAGAGTGGGGTTACCTATACCACTCAAACCCCTTGTGACCCCCCCCGCTACGCAATCGGTGCAACAAAGGGGGGGGCGGAAACCCCTTGGTTAACTACGTGACCTAGTCGTGGAAAGAATATAACACAACCCAACATTCTCCCACTTGTTGTTTTCTTTCCACAGGGGACCACAAGAGAGCTTAGTCATTTATCTGGCCCTGCAATGCCCATTGTTTCTCTACACCAAGAGAACTTCTCAGAGCTCACAGATTTTGTCAATGCATCTGCAGTATTCTTCAAAGTGTCCACCTTTACCAGCAACACCTTTTTGTCTTCTATCATATCCCTCACAAAGTGATACTGAACATCAATGTGCTTTGTCTTTGAATGATATGCAGGGTTCTTTGCCAAGAAAATTGCACTTTGGTTGTCACAGTCTATATTTATAGCTCCCTATACTAACCCCATACTTGAACACAATCTCTGCAACCAAATTGCTTCCTTGCTTGCATGAGTGGCTGCCATGTATTTTTCCTCTGTAGTTGATAGTGCCACTACAGATTATTTCTTACTCATCCAACTGACTGCACCTCCAAATAGGTTAAACACATACCCACTTGTAGATCTTCTCTGATCTAGATCTCCAGCCCAGTTTGCATCAACAAAGCCACGAATATCCAACACTCTGTCCAATCTTGGTCTTCCTTGGTAGCACAACCCATAATTACTAGTGCCACGCAAATACCTAAAAACCCGCTTCACTATTGTCCAATGCTCCTTTCCTTGTTTTGACATAAACCTGCTCAATACTCCTACTGCATGTGCAATGTCTAGTCTAGTACAAACCATTGCATACATCAGGCTACCGACTGCACTTGCATATGGAACACGGGACATGTCCTCTTCCTCTTCTTGTGTCTTAGGACATTGTTCAGTAGATAACTTTACACCTACAGGAATAGGAACCTTCACTAGTTTACTATCCTGCATATTAAATCTCTTCAATATTGTCTCAACATACTTCCTCTGGTTTAACCAGAGCTTCCTCTTTGCCTGATCTCTTTTAATTTCCATGCCCAAAATATAGTTTGCAGCACCAAGAACTTTCATGTCAAATTTGGAGGACAATTGGGTCTTCAAATCCTGGATAATTTCTTTGTCATTTCCAACCAGCAACATATCATCCACATACAAGACCAAATAAATAACACGGTCACCAATTAATTTAAAATACACACAGTGATCTGCTTTGCTTCTGGTGAGGCCAAGTCCCTGTATAAATGTATCAAATTTTTGATACCACATCCTTGGTGACTATTTTAACCCATACATAGACTTCTTTAACTTGCATACCAGTTCTTTCTTACCCTTCACTGCAAAGCCTTCAACTTGCTTCATGTAGATTTCCTCTTCTAGATCCCCATGAAGAAATGTTGTCTTCACATCTATCTGTTCTACCTCAAAATAAAAAGCAACAGCAATAGATAAAAGTAATCTAATAGAAGTTACCTTGGCAACAGGAGAAAAAATATCACCAAAATCAATTCCCGACACCTGGGAATAACCTTTTGCTACCAATCGAGCTTTGTATTTCTCCACCTTTCCTTCTGCATTTTTCTTCTTCTTGAATACCCATTTGCTACCAATGGGTTTCCTTCCAACCAGCAACTTCACTAGATCCCAAGCCTCATTTTTGTGCAAAGATGCCATTTCATCAACCATGGCCTCTTTCTAGAGTTTTCCATCCTCTGAATCTATTGCTTCCTTCACAGTTCTGGGATCATCATCAGTAATAGATAAAGCAAAATTTGAATAGAAAGCAGATGGACTATACCTTTCTGGCTGCCTTCTTTCTCGAACTGATCTTCTCACACCCGGAGTTTGTGGCTCTTCATCTTCTGATTCCTCCTCTACTATAGAGTCTGATTCTTCCTCCTTTAGCTCAAACTCTATCTTCTCAAGTTCCTTTGGTTGGACTTCATGTTTAATAACATTTTTTACCTCTCTGAACACCACATCTCGGTTGTACACAACCTTCCTTGTTACTGGATTCCAAAGCTTATAACCCTTTAAACCATCCTTATACCCAATAAAGATGCACTTTTCAGATTTACTATCCAACTTGGTTCGTTTCTCCTTTGGAACATGTACATATGCATCACATCCAAATACCCTTAGATGTGAAAGAGAGGGTTTCTTACCAGTCCATACCTCTTGTGGAGTCTTATCCTCCAACGTTGATGAAGGTGACCTATTGACCAGGTAACATGCAGTATCCACTGCCTCTGCCCAGAATTCTTGTCCTAACCTGGCACCACTGAGCATGCTTCTTGCCCTCTCCATAAACATCTTGTTCATTCTTTCTGCAAATCCATTTTGCTGAGGTGTATATGGAGTAGTCTTTTTCCATGCTATACCACACTTCTTACAGAATTCTTCAAATTCCTTACTGTAAAACTCTCCACCGTTATCTATCCTCAGCACCTTTATCTTCTTCTCTGTCTAGTTTTCCACCAAAGCCTTGAATTCTTTAAACCTGTCAAAAACTTCATATTTCTTCTTAAGGAAATATATCCATGTATTCCTTGAGAATTCATCTATAAATGATACATAGTACATAGAATTACCCAGTGATGGAACCTTCACAGGTCCAAACACATCACTATGCACAAGCTCTAATATATGTTTCGCCCTATTACACCAGAGGGGAAACTCACCTGATTCTGCTTCCCATATACACAATTTTCACAGAAATCAAAATCCAAAGAGATATTACTCATACCTTCTACCATACCATTACCATGAAGTATTCGAAGACCCTTCTCTCCAATATGTCCAAGCCTTTGATGCCACAGCATGGTCTTCTCTCCAGAGACCACTAGATTTTTTGCTCCACTTTCAAGAACCACAGAAATGTTGCACCCATCAATAACAGTGCTACCTTGCAGCTTGTACAGAGTTCCAATCCGAACTCCCCGCATCAATACCAGTGCTCCCTGAACCATTTTGCAGGTATCCTTCTCGAACACTGTTTTTACACCTGCATCATCTAGCTTGCTTACAGAAATTAGATTTTTGGCTAATGCAGGAATATGCAGAACACCCAGAAGTGTTCTAATCCTTCCACCTTGCAACTTCAACTTTACTTTTCCGTGACCAATGATTCTAGCCTTCCTATCATCCCCCAAGAAGACTTCACCACCATCATATTTCTCATACTCGCAAACCACTCTCTATGGGGTGTGAAGTGAAAGGATGCACCTGAGTCAATCAACCATGCCTCATGATGTACATGTGTACTTGAAGAAGCCAAGTACACATCCCCACCTTCATCTGAGGTGGTTTTCACCTCTGCAGAAGGAGCATCATCAGATCCCTTTCCTTTATCAGGAGCTTTAGATTTATAGTCCCTTTTGTAGTGTCATTCCTTTCCGCATTTCCAGCACACCACCTTTACAGGTTTTCCTGGAGATTTAGATCTCCCACTCGATGACTTATTTTTGTTTCTGTTCTGGGACTGTCCTTGTACAGACAAGGCATCACCATTCCGGCTCTCTGTATTTTTCCGTCTCATCTCCTCCATTAGCAAGGATGAGACTATTTCATCAAACTTCAAGGCAGTTGGATTACTACCTATTGCAATAACTAGACTATCCCACAAATCTGGTAGAGAACACAACAAACTGATACACTTATCTTCATCTGAAATTTTAATATCAATAGATAATAACTAACTTACCACAGTGTTAAATGCGTTCAGATGCTCTGTCACCGAGTCTCCATATTTCATCCTTAGGTTATACATCTTTTTCCGCAGGAACAGTTGATTCACCAGAGACTTAGATTGGTACAAAGTCCCTAACTTGTCCCACAAATCCTTCGTCGTTGCTTCCCCTGATACATTCAGCAATACTAAATCTAAGACACAAAATCGTATTGTGCTCTTTGTCTTTCGATCCAACTTCTTCCATTCTTCATCGGACACTCCCATTGGTTTAGTACTCGGATCTGTCATGATCCACTGATCTTTATCCACCAACAGATCCTCCATCTTGAGTTTCCACAACTCAAAACTCTGACCATTAAATTTCTCGATCTCTATCTTTCCACTACTCGCCATCTTCTTTCACCAACAGAATCGATCTCGCGGATCTTCCACTGAACAGGATCTACCACAGGCCCAAGCGAAACCCCTCAACAACAAAGGTGTCCCCTTGAATCCAAAACATCTTCAATACCAAATGTAGGTTTTAACCTCGTACAGAAATTACCTGCATACAAATTCTAAAACATAGAAAATAAACAATGTGAGAGGATAACACATATACACAGAGATTTTCTCCTGGATCCCAAAACTAGGACTACTAGCTTGATTTTTCATTAGTTTCCTTTGAATGTTATAATACATATTTATACATTCCGAAGCATCCAATACCATGGACTGAAAAACCATCGCGTCCAAAGCCATGGACCGAAAACCATCGCGTCCAAAGCCATGGACCGAAAACCATCGCGTCCAAAAAACATGTGTGAAAATCATGCACAAAACCATAGGTGGGTCCGCCCAACCTAACATAGGTTTCAAAACCAAAATTTTCTGGGGCACTGCCCTGGACCCCATAGAGTGGGGTTACTTGTACCACTCAAACCCCCTGTGACCCCCTTGCTACTCAATCAGTGCAATGAAGGCCCCCCCCCCCCCCCTCCTCCTCTAACCCCCAATTAACTACGTGGGCTAGTCGTGGAAAGAATATAACACAACCCAACATCCTCACCCTCAACGAAGTGTATAAATAGGAGTTACCTCTCTCTCATTTGGACATCGATCATCTCATCACATACCTCTCTCTCTCCTCTCTTGATTGGTTCGTACAGCTTGGAAGTAACCTTCTCTTCTTTGCACGTGTGAAAGGAGGACGAATTTCAGGATTGTTTTGGAGGCCAAAACTTTAGGAAACAAGACAGCGTTGACTTCTTTCTAGTGAGAAAAAAATTGATTTTTGAAGGCTGCATTGATTGGCATAGTTTTTGAGGTGATTGGGACATTTTGACTGGTTTGACTTCGGCGTTGACTTCAGCCTTTGACCACAGAAATTACATCATTGTTTGACTAGGTTGACCAAAATGTATTTAGGTTGACTTTGACCCTCTTGGAAGGCCTAATTTATTTGTTGTTGACTGAGCTACTTGGAGGAAATTTTGGGGCTGCTTTGACCACTGCTGACTTTCTGGTTAGGGCTGCAATAGACTTCTGTTGAATGTTGATTTGACAGGACTCTTTTGGGCATGTAAATTTGATATTTGTACTCTCTCTCTCTCTATACTAAACTATTGAAGAACAATAAGAAGATTTGATCAAAGGGTTCCCCACATTGGGGTTTGTCCCTAGCATCCTCCACATCTTGTGTCCTCTTGTCTTGGCTTGTCTTGGCTTGTCTTCTGCACATGTTTTTATGTTCTATCTTCATTTACTGTCAATGTGTTTAAGTTAATGTGATTGCTACTGAATATAATTGGAAATTTTCATTGGGCTGATAAGGAACATTGAAGTAAATTGTGCTAAATCATAGAACATACCATTGTTATCTAAAATTAACATGGTATCAGAGCTTAGGTGGAGACAAAGCCCAACCAAGAGTGAAGCAAAGCAATCACTAAAGGAAGCTATTGGACAAGGACTTGGAACTAGTCCCAATGACGACTACATCTTACTTCAAATCCGAGGACGAGCTTAAGGACAAATCTGACTATCATGCATAGAAGATGTCTCTAGATTTGACATTGGAAGAAAATGATGCTATGGACTGTGTCAAAGGAAGAGTAGTGGAGCCGCCTTCAAATGCATCTGCAGATGCACAAACAAAGTACAAGAAATATTAGGTTAAAGATAAGAAAATTATTGTTGATTATATTCACAAGCCTTTGGTTGCCTATATTTCTGATTTGGAAACATCTATGGAGATGTATGACAAGTTGGTTGGGATGTTTAAAGTAAATAATGTGAATCAAGTTCTCTTTCTCAAGAACAAGTTGAAAGACATTAAGATGGATAGAGGAGAATCCATACAATCCTACTTCATGAGGATTACCAAGATCAAGAATGATCTCCTATCAATTGGAGAAGTCGTTGGTGATAGGGAGCTTACTCTTGTTTCTCTTGGATTCCTTACAAGAGAATGGGATGTGTTCAACACTACCATCCTCAACAATGACAAGATTCCAGGATTTGATGAATTGTTGTCTATATGCACTCAAGAACAAATAAGGATGATGGAAAGAGGCAAGCTCTCAAATGGAAACAATCCTACCTCCTTCTCCGCTCATTCTAAGAGGAAGAACAATGTTGGTCCAAGAAATCAAGTTCAAGGGTTCAAGTTGGGATTCAAAGAAGGAAGAAAAGGGAGATGCTTCAATTATAACAGGTTTGGCCACTTTGCTAGAGAGTGTCCTCACAAGAAGGATACTCTAAGAGATGGTGACAACAATAACAACAACTTCAAGGGAAATGGCAATCAAACGAACAATGGGTTCAATAACAAAGGAAAGAGGATTTCTTCGACTGCTCAAAATGGAAATGGTTGTCCTTCCAAGAAGTCGAGAAACTCCAGGTATGAAGAAGTTAATGTTGTAAAGAAAAAAAGTTATCTTATTTCTTCCCTCACCACCGCCTCTCCTTCAGATACATTGGATCATTGGTTGATTGATAGTGGTGCCTCAAGGCACTTCACTGGGTACAAAGAGGCTCTCTCAAACTTAGTTGAAAAGAAGACAAATATGGAGATTATACTTGGGGATAATGCCACTTATCCCGTGAAAGGAATTGGGATTGTTACTCTTCACTTAAATCAAGGTCAAACTCTTCATTTACAAGAAGTGTTATATGTACCTGATCTGAAAAATAACTTGGTCTCTATTTCTGCAATGGAAGACAAAGGTTTCAAGATGACATTCATTAATGGGAAGGTTCGTATTTGGAAAAGGAACCCAAGAGATGCATTCACTCTTGGATTCAGGGTTGAAGGTCTCTATCAGGTTGGAGGAAGTCCATTGGGAGAAATGACTTGTGATACTTCTCTTCAATCCGAATTATGGCACCAGAGATTTTCTCACCTTCATTTCAAAGCCTTACCTAATGTAAGGAAGATGGTCACAGGTATGCCTGAATTCAACTTAGATCATGAAGGTGTTTGTCAAGGTTGTGAAGCTGGAAAACATACAAGGGGACCATTCCCCTCAAGTGAAACTCAAACCACTGATATTCTTCAATTGGTCCATTATGATCTATCAAGTATGTTTCCCGTGACATCTTTGGGTGGATATTTATACTATGTTATTTTTGTGGATGACTTCTCTTGCAAAACATGGATCTATTTCTTAAAGAAGAAGGATGAAGTGTTCAAATGGTTCCGCTCTTTTAAAGCCTTGGTCAAGAATCAAACAGGGAAGAAGATAAAAATATTAAGGACCGAATATGATTCAAATTAATTCAAATACTATTGTAGAGAAGATGGTATTAAGAGGGAGACCACTACTGCATGTACTCCTGAAAAAAATGGTGTTGCTAAAAGGAAAAATCGAACTATCATAGAAGCCACCCATGCCATGCTTCATGATCAAGGTCTACCAAACTTCTTATGGGGAGAAGCTTCCAACACCACTCTGTATGTTCAAAATAGATGTCCACATCAAGCTTTGGACTTCAAGGGACCCGAAGAAATTTTCACTGGTAAGAAACTTGATGTTTCTCATTTTAGAATTTTTGGTTCCTGTATATTTTCATGCGCCGAAAGAGAAAGAAACAAACTTGATACATCTAGGAAGAAAGGAACATTTGTGGGCTACAGTGAAACTTAGAAGGCATATAGAATCTATGTGCCTGGTCAAAGGGAAGTGGAATTAATTCATGATGTCACTTTCGATGAATATTGTTCTCTTAGGAAAGTCTAAGCAATTCCTATCCCTGAGAAGGAAAATGATGGTGATGATGCTAAAAGGCAAGATGAACCTCTGACTGATGAACTGATGCCCGATGTTGAAGGTACGATGGATCCCATTAATCCACCTCCTCGTGAGCCCACTACTTCAAGAAAAATACCTTTGTGGCTCAAAGATACTCTTCAAGATGCTAAGAAGAATATTCCACCGAGGGGGGCATTCCATGAAAGCAAGAAGCCGAATAGGTACCAAGGGTACTTAGCTACCATGAGTACCATTGTACAATATAAGCCTTGCATATTCAAAGAAGTTGTGAAGCACCAAGTTTGGAAGGATTCGATGAACGAGGAGTATAATTCGATCATGAATATGATGTATGGGATGTGGTTCCTAGACCCAAGGACAAGTCAGTGGTCACTTCAAAATGGCTCTACAAGATCAAACATGGAGTGTTGAAAAGTTCAAGGCCAGATTTGTTGCTCAAGGCTTCTCTCATAATGAAGGAGTGGGCTATGATGAGATATTTGCACCGGTTTCCCAATATGCCACCATATGTTTGATCATAGCCCTTGCTACCTCGCAAGTATGGAGCCTACATCAAATGGATGTCAAAATTGCATTCATGCATGGTTCGTTTAAGGAGGAAGTCCATGTGTAACAACCCAAGGGGTTCGAGGTTCAATATTGTGAGACACATGTATGCAGGTTAAAGAAAGCCCTCTATGGGTTGAAGCAAGCCCGTAGGGCTCCGTATGAGAGGATCGATAGCTATCTTATGAAGTTGGGATTTACAAGGAGCGATGTTGACCCAAACCTATACTTCAAGTTTGAAAAGGATAGACCTCTCATTCCAGTCCTTTATGTGGATGATCTCTTTCTGACAGGTGATGACCCTCTCATTCATTAATGCAAGAGGGAGTTGGCTTTTGAGTTTGAGATGAAGGACCTAGGTATGATGCACTATTTCCTAGGGTTGGAGGTCTGGAAAAATCCAGGTGATATTTTCCTTTCTCAAGGAAAATACATTGTGAAGCTACTTGAGAGATGTGGGATGGTGGACTGCAAGTCTATGACTACTCTAATGGAGCTCAAATTTAAGAAGCTATGTGGAAGTGTTATTGGTCTCAGATTAGCGAACCCTTTCGAGTATCACCAATTTGTGGGGGGGTTGATGTTTTTGATAAACTCATGTCTTGACATATGCTTTGCTATGAACACATTGAGTCAGTTTATGATCGAGCCTCCTCACATTCATTAGAGTGTTGCTAAGAATCCCTTGAGATATCTCCAAGGCACAATCCATTATGGACTAAGATACACTGTTGGGAATCTGAGGCTACATGGATAATTAGATGTTGACTGGGCTAGCAGTGTGGTGGATCATAAGAGCACGTTTGGGTGTTGCTTCTCTTTGGGGTCTACTTCAATATCTTAGATGAGCAAGAAGCATAAATTGGTTGCTTTAAGCACCACCGAGGCCAAATACATTGTTGCAAGTATGGCCTATTATGAAGCAGTTTGGTTGAGGAAGCTCTTTAATGAGCTATTTGAGCACATGCTAGATACCATAATGATCTTCTGTGACAACCAGAGTGGGATTCTCTTATCATAGAATATCGTGTTCCACAACTGCTCCAAGCACATTGATATCAGGTACCACTTTATTCGGGATATGGTACAATGGGGAGAAATAAGGCTCCAACACATTAGAACAGACGAGCAAGTCGCAAACATTCTCATGAAGCCTTTGGGGAAGGTCAAATAATTAACCTTCTGAGAGATACTTGGAGTCATGGAATGACCCTCCTATGAGGTTCCCGTATGAGTTGGACACATAGCTCTGGGAGCTCCGAGGGGCTTGGGGTACTTCTTGGAGCTATGAGCGACCATAGAGTGAGTGGTTCACCTTCCCCTAGTGGTGCGCTACATACAAGGTGAGTGGTTCACCTTCCCCTGTGATTCCCCATTATGGTTGACATGTGTGTAGGGTGAGTGGTTCACCATCCCCTACCTATACACATGCATTTAGGGTAAGTGGTTCACCTTCCCCTATGATTGACATATTGTTATAGACATTTTTGGGCACTGCAACCCCAATCATACATGTCCATAAACCAAGGGCTCCTAAGTCCCTAAAAGTGTTGCTTCACACCTTAAAGGAACAAGGTCAGTTGATTACATCATCTCCCAGAAGTTCTCCACAGAAAACTGCTCAGAACTAGTCAAAGCTGGGCCATACAGACTGCCTAGTGCAGAGGGTGCGATGCATCTCACCTTCTCAGTGTAAAGGGTGCGATGCATACTGGAAAGCCCTTCTGTAGGGTGCGATGGGCGAGAGTAGACAAATGGCAGAGACAGTTTGTAAGGTGGATCATCATGGAATCTTCCAGAAACTTCTCCTGTGACACTTGCCTCTCTGAATTCGCCCAGGGATGAGTAAGAGATCATCAATCTCCAAGTGGAATCAAGAACTATCAGAGAAAGGACACTAATCAAAATCCCAGAAGCTGACTCACCCCCCTGCAATCATCTATATATGGATCCCTCATCCCAAAGATCCAGAGGCTGGAATTTTGTATCTTGTAAGGAAGTGTTGTTGGTTTCTTGGTGGAATATCATAGTGTTGGGTGATCTAAGCTTTTCATGAGGTGAAGAAGGGCTTCATGTTGGGAGGATGACGCTGGGTCAGATCAATGGGTTGTAATCCTCTCTTCTAATCTTTATATCAATAAAGCTATTCAAGTTTTCCTCCATATTCTTGTATGTCTGATAGTATATGCATTTGTGTGGTCAATATATATCTGGTCCTATATTGTTTATGATTGTAGATCTCTGCACTTTGAAGGTATTATGTTGCTTTGACTTTACAGGTACTCTTTGAAGCGGAGTGGTCAAGGGAGAAGCGGCAAAGACTAGTGGGTGAGGAGAAGGAACAAGCAAAGAACCGAGCGAAAGATTGAGGTTGGTATTCTTTGATCTTCTCCTATCTACTTCTCATAAAGGAAAACGAGAGTTGTCATGCGGAAAGAGTCAATTTTTCGGACAAAACCGACCTCCCTAGAAGCTAAGGCTTTCTAGTGACAAACAAAACAATCAAGCACTATCTTTCCCTAAATATGCATTTAAAATACAAGCAACCAGGTGTTCAAGTCTTACCTTTAGTCCAACGCTGTTTGTAGCAGCCAAGCCTCTCCGATCCAGATGAGCTCCTTCTCCTTGAAGCCTGCATTCACTAACAAGCAAGCGATTACATAGCACCTGAATAACTCATATAATAAAACATATTCATCATAAAGATCAAGGAGTTTATGAAACAAATTATATATAACAACTTGTTGAGAAAAATGAACTTAATTGTATTAATTGGAAACAAAAGAAACCTTACAACCAGTGCCTTGGTGTTGTGCAGGTCCCTCCCAGGATCTAGCAAGAGTTCTCCTCTACTTTGATCAGCTCACCCACTTCCAAATGAAGCTAAGAAAGGATTGGAATCTCTCCTCTCAAGCTCTATAAGGGAGTCCTAATTTCAGCAGCATCTACCCTTAGGAATGTTCAGCTTTCAACCTCTCTTGCCTCTGGCCCAATGCCTGTATTTATAATGCTTTGGAGGAAGTTAAACAGGTCCACCATCAATGGGATAAGCCCCTCTTTCAAAGGGATAGCTCCCCTCTTCATGGGATAAGTTCCTCTTTCATTGGGATGCATGAACCATCTGGAGGCGCTCAATCCACGTCAAACCATCTTCTAGAATGCTCTAGAATCGACCACAAGTAAGTTTTTTGAAGTAAAACTTGCGCCTTTTGACTTTTACAGGGGTACGCACCCACCCCTTTACAGACAGAGCGTACAAGTACGCAGGTATTATGTACTTGAGGTGCGTGCCCGCAGGTAAGAGTAAGAGAAAGTGCGGAACCAGAGTTATATTGATTTTTTAAAGGCTTTCTCTCTTTCTTGGAGTTTGACATGAGGAGCAGAGGTATAAGACTTGCCAAGGAGGACAGTATGGTTATTGATGGAGCCATACTGACTGCAAATAGTCATGGTGACAAATTTTAGTGTAACAAATTGCCCCCTAAAGTGCGAGGTCTGTAGTAGATTAGGGTTTCATATCATCTAGGAAGGGTGAAGTACTTTATCATTTCAAGGATTATCTTGTGGAGAGCCCAGTCGAAACCTGCAAATATTCAACACAAAATACATATATGAGATCATATCATCGCTGAGGTAGGCATTCCCATACTCAGATTGAAAACTTTAACTAACAAACTAACTATTGCTCTGATATAGGAATGATTTCGCATTACATCATAATCATAGACTCATGTAGACACAGTATGGACGCAGCCATCTGTTTATGATTAGTCTACTGTATAATGAATACAAAACCCCTCGCAGCCTAGATGGTGGAAACTAGATCTAGGGTCTTCATTTCTACTTCCCGAAATAGTACTATTCTATCCATGCGAATAAATGAGTTGATGTCGAACATAGTAGAAACCACTTGATTACCAGTCGATGATGTAAACTGTTAACAAGTGTGAGAGAGACCACCAGTGATGTCAATGGTTCTCAAAGTACCCAGTACAATCCATGAGATGTGAATGAATTTGTTGATGTCGAACATATCACGGAATCCTTCGATCGAAAGTCAATGATGTAAACCATCGTCAAAGGTGAGAAACCTGCCATTGATGCATGCAGATTTCAAGGTACTGACGATTTCTAGGTCATCTTTCTAGATAATGTGCTGATGTCGATAGAAAGCGACCCGTTGCAGGCAAGCCCACAACACGAAATCATAGATCAAGTTGAAGAAATGTAGCTGTAAGGACTGACTCAGGGATGGTCAACATGGATGACAAGTATTTTGCAGATGAATGGTTTATTTGCAGTGACCTATTGAACACATAACGACACGACAGATGACTTGGTGACAATTGACCCAAAGTTAATACCCGAAACCGGCTGAAGATTTTCAATGTGGTTTGATCAACTGTTAGGCAAAGGATTTCCCAACCCAGGTGAATGAAAAAGTGTCGTGTTCAAGAGTGGTGATAAGGCTTTTCTGAGACAAAGGATAACAAATAGGCTCATTTTTCTCTCTTTTCCCCCACCATTTCTGGCAAGTACCTCTTTATTTTTTACAAGCTTGAGGAGGATAACATATGCTTGATTATAAGCTCATCCTTTGGATGAGTCCAACTTAGTTTAGATTCGAACCCTAAGAAGGAGTGGTTCGTTCCTGTTTGTAATCGAACAGGTCCTTTACTGTGAAATTTTAACGAGTCCAGTATAGGAGAAACTCGGCGTTTTTCAATTTTAGAGAGTCTGAAAAACTTAAGAAGACTCCAGGGTTGACCTTTTTCGTAAATTTGTGTCTCCCAAGCCTGAAAAAGTATAAAATAATACTTGAGAGAACCGCTTGATCTTTTACGATCAAGGATTACTTTTCGTTATTTGTGTCACTGACCCGAAAAAGTAAAAAAGTGATCAATGACACGTCGTTTTATAACCAATATCGAATTTGAAACGACAAAAATCAGGCAATCTTTTCATGTTTTTACGGTCGGAAAAGAGTTGTAAGTGGACCATCTTTTAGTTCCGTTTTAACGAGTTTAAAAGAAAAACTCGGCGATATTTTCATATTTTGAGAGTCTGAAAAGGGCTTAAAAGAGAATTCCAAGGATTCACTTTTTCGTAAGTTTTAACGAGTCCGAAAAAATGATAAAAATGTACTCATGGTTTTCACTTTTTCGTAAGTTTTAATGAGTTTGAAAAAATGATAAAAATGTACTCATATGGCCGACTTTCAATTTAATTTACGAGCAGGAAAAGACGGAAAGAACTCGGCATTTTCATTTGTTTTACGAGAATGAAAGATAGCAAAATAATCTCTGGATTTTCATGAGTTTAACGAGTCTTGAAAATAACTGAAATTGACTCGAGATAGGTTTCATTTTTACAAAAGCTTGAAACAGAGAAAAACTATGCTTCAAAGTAGTTTCATTTTTACACAAGCTTGAAACAGAGAAAAAACTGTGCTTGATGCCCCCTAAGCGTATCTGCTAGAGCGCATGCCCCCCCAGCTTCATTTCATTCAACTAAGTACAAGCTGGATGGAATGAAGGTTCATGTACGAGATCATTTGAAAGACCTGACATAAAACTGTAAGAAAATTATGCAAAAAACTGAAATAACTAACCTAAATATACAACTTAACATTTATGAGATCTAGTCAAACTCTCGACTCAATTAGAGGAGGATCTGTTTCATTTTTTAACGAGCTTGACACAGGAAAAGAACTATGCTCGGATTCGGTTTCATGTTTATGCAAGCTTGAAACGAAAAACTATGCTTGTTAGAAGTTCGCATGCCCCCAGCATAATGATGCAGATCAAGGTACATGCCCCCCAAGCTTCATTGCATTCAAACAGGTGGATGAAATGAAGGTTTACTTTCGAAATCTTGGAAAGACTCGTGGGAGTTGTTTCATTTTTTAGTGAGGTTGACACAGGAAAAGAACTATCCTCAAAACCCTTGTTTCATTTTTTAAACGAGCTTGACACAAGATAAGGAACTATGCTCATAACTACTCTCTACAATCTACCTATATAACCTATCCTTGTTTCATCTTTTAACGAGGTTGACACAAGACAAGGAACTATCCTCGAACCTGATTCATTTTTTAACGAGGTTGACTCAGTAACAGGAACTTTCCTCGAAACATCCAATTTCATTTTTTAACGAGGTTGAGAGAGGAACAAACTATCCTCGCTTCTACTCTCTACAATCTACCTAACAAAAACTCTACTCTAAAAACCTTGATTCATTTTTTAACGAGCTTGACACAAGACAAGGAACTATGCTCATGACGCCTTGTTTCTTTTTTTAACGAGCTTGACACAAGACAAGGAACTATGCTCTAAAATCCTTGTTTCATTTTTTAATGAGCTTGACACAAGACAAGGAACTATGCTCATGACTCCTTGTTTCATTTTTTAACGAGCTTGACACAAGACAAGGAACTATGCTCAAGACTCCTTGTTTCATTTTTTAACGAGCTTGACACAAGACAAGGAACTATGCTCAAGACTCCTGGTTTCATTTTTTAACGAGGTTGAGACAGGAACAAACTATCCTCGTGGACACCTGTTTCATTTTTTAACGAGGTTGACACAGGAAAAGGAACTATCCTCGCGACAACCTATTTCATTTTTTAACGAGGTTGATACAGGAAAAAACTATCCTCGCACCTGATTCATTTTTTAACGAGGTTGACTCAGTAACAGGAACTTTCCTCGAAACACCCTATTTCATTTTTTAACGAGGTTGACACAGGAAAAAACTATCCTCGCTACACCCTGTTTCATTTTTTAATGAGGTTGAGACAAGAACAAAACTATCCTCGCAACATCCAGTTTCATTTGTTAAAGAGGTTGAGACGGGAACAAACTATCCTCGCTAGCCTGTTTCATTTTTTAACGAGGTTGATACAGGAAAAAAACTATCCTCGCGCTTACTGATTCATTTTTTAACGAGGTTGACACAGGAAAAGAACTGTCCTCATACTCACTGATTCATTTTTTAACGAGGTCGACACAGTAAAAGGAACTTTCCTCGAACTCACTGATTCATTTTTTAACGAGGTCGACACAGTAAAAGGAACTTTCCTCGAACTCACTGATTCATTTTTTAATGAGGTCGACACAGTAAAAGGAACTTTCCTCGAAACTCCTTGTTTCATTTTTTAATGAGCTTGACACAAGACAAGGAACTATGCTCATGACATCCAGCTTCATTTTTTAACGAGGTTGAGACTGGAAGAAACTATCCTCACAACATTGATCATGGCTTCCAACTGGAAGAAAGACATGTCAATGGACACACCTTGATCATGGCTTCCAAGAGGTCTTCATCAGAAGGAAGAATACTTCTCTGGAAGGAACACATGTCAAGGGACTCAAAAGGGATAAGAACATCGTGTTCAAGTAATCCCATAGAGTTTTCCATGTCAATTACCGGATCTAAATCAAAGGAAGATGATCAAACAGTGAGAGGCTCACTTACATCGGTAACTGAAAACATGGGACCAGTTGCCACATAATTAACCTGTGGCAGGGTAGATACCACTTTAGAATCAGGAACATTTAGGGGTGTCATATTATTGGTAGTTGAAACAAGACTAGGGAACGAAAGCTGGTCTACAGTCACAATACTGCCATTGTGAGGGAAAGACATCACGCGAAAGAGTGTCGATACGACAGCTTTCATTGCATAAACATAGTCTCGCTCAAGGAGTAAATTGAAATCCAAGGGACCTCGAACTACCATAAGATCAATACAGACAGTTTTACCTTCCAAGGTAATAGAAAACTTAGGAAGGATCCCTAAAGGTTCACTAATGGTTATGTTAAAAGCGTTCAGATTCTGCGTAATAGGCGCAAGCTGAGGGGAACCCAAAGCTTTCCAAACAGTTGAGGATAAAATACTAACAGAAGCACCTTCATCTACCTGAGTACGATGTATGTCCCTACCACCAGCCTTGACAATGATTTGGAAAGGGATGGAGGAAGGAAGACGAGGTTCTGTCAGTCTATTCCAATCAAAGGAAAAGACCTCAGTACTTGGAGGGGGTTCCATAGAAACAGGTGAAATGCCCCCCGGCATAGAAGAATCTGATGTAACAAGAAGAACCTGAGCGATATGAAGTTCACTCTCTAAAGGGAAAGTGGGATCGATCGAATGTGAAATTGAATCGACCACTTGATCAACTAATGGATCATCAACCTGAGTGACATGAGTTTCACTCTCCAATGGAAGAGTGTGATTGACTGTACTTGAAATTAGATCAATCACTCTGTCAGTTGACGGTAGGTTGGGAGAAAGTTTACGGTAACCAGTTGGAAATTCTTGCTGTGGAATAGCAAGGTTTTCCAACAATTTTGAGGCTTCATCCATGTGAGGGCAAATGTGAGTTTGATGACTCCCTTTGCATAACTTACAAGGAAACCTAACTTTACCCTTTTTCCCAGGAACCTGACTATCACTAGTTGATAGTTCAATGGAAAGTTGATGAGATTTTTCTGACCATACTTCCAAGACCTTTGGAATACTAGGATAATTGACAAGGAAGTGGTCACCCTTACAAAGCCTGCAAGGGTATTTGGGTTTACGATGCATGTCGGAGTTTTCCTCAACACAACTAACACTTACAGTCGTGGTTGGTTGGTTGACTTCTTTCTTATCTTGCTTCTTCTTCTTCTTCTTCTTCTTCCCTTTCTTCTTCTTCTTAGCCACCTGGTTACTAGCATCGAGGCTTTTACCAAGCGAAGAGGAAGAAATGGAGGAAGAAAAATTAGGCGAAGAAGGTAAAGGGCCAACAGAAGGTTGGTGATGTTGAGATGGTGAACTCTGTTGAGGTGAAGCATTCGGTTGAGGTGGAACAATTGGAGTATTTGGGGCCAACGAAGTTGAAAATAACCATATCGGTAAACCTATTGTAAATCCAGGTAATGACAAAGTAGCCATGTAAGGCAGACCAACATTTCCAAAGTAAGGAAAAGTACTAGGATTCTCGTCAAGAGGAATTCCTTGGTTGGTAAATTCTGGAACATTTGCCATTATATCCAACTCCAGTGAATTTTATTAACAATTTAAAACTAAAATTAACAATTCACAATTCACACCTAACAATTAAAATTCACAATTCACACCTATGGTCTCTAAAAGTAAAAACAACCAAATTAACACGCGCTATCAAATCTAGGAGTCAAACCACACACAAACAGTAACTTTCCGTACCGAAAACACTAGTTGGTGATGAAATCCAACGTCGCAGAATTCAATACAGAAATAGCGGTTGGAACAGTTACCCCGGCAACCTGCTTAATGAATAGACTGGCACAAGTTCCTCCACTTAACCGTCTCGAGTGAAGAGAACCCCCCAGAAAATCCAAGTGAGTCTAGCCGACGTCTGCTCCAGGTACAGTGGGATCTTCCCACCACTGTCACCTTAGGAAGAATCCTAAAGAATATGGCCACTAAGGTTACCAACTGAAACAAATATACCTGGGGGAACAGTCTACGATCCGATACGCACGCAAGGGCAGAGTAGCAAGCTCAATCCCCTTGAAGGCTCCTTGACATAATTCAAGGTTTACCAACAAGTGACCCCAGGCTCCTCGACAATGGTTAATCCGAGGTTTACCGTTTTTAATACATGAATATCTGGCGTCGTTCCCAATGAGGAAGGATTGATTCCCACACTGGTTTGGACACGATCTCGTGCTTCTCCTTTAAGAGGAGCTTTCCCAGAGCATAAATGCAACAATTGGATTTCTTCCTAACCACAAGATACAGCTACTTGTTTGTTTTTACTGTCTTGGAGAATTAATTACTCTCCTACTCCAAGACACTAGCCTAAGCTATGTTGGTGTATCAGAGCCCTAGAAATGTAAAAATTACTAGATGAATTTTAATTAAGCGTTGTGTTATTTAGGATGTTATTACTCAAAAGGGTAAATGGATACGAAACCAATGGTGTTATGACCCGACTCAACTGAATGCAATCGAATATGATAATGTAATCTTTTCAATTCGATGAATCCTAACTAAAGTAAGGAGAGAGTTTCCATTCACTTCCAACAATGCAAAAAATTGATCACTAAGAGAAAATATAACAAATTCTCTAATGCACTAATTTCATCAAGAAAAACTAATGCAAATCAATTCCAAAATAGTTTTTTATTTTTATTTTTGTTTAAATTCAAATCAAAGAAAACTGATCTAAATCTACGATTGATTTTTCAGAATGTAAACTATGCAATTGTAATATATGCACAATTCACTTGAAAAGTATGCAAATGTAATCTATGCACATTTTTCACTCATATTCTGAAAATGAGAATTCTAATTATGCAAATGTGATCCATGCAAGAGAATTCTCAAACACAAGATGATTCTAATGTAATCTAAGAACCAATCAAGTGCAAGTCGAGAAAATTGGGTGAGAGTTCCAAAGATCAAAAATAAAAACACTCAAAGGCAATTAACATTCATACACAATTTAGCCCCCCCCCCCCCCCCCCGGCGAATGAGGGGGAAATTTTTTTGCAAAAACAAAAGAAAAAAGATGCAAAATTGTGAAAGGACTGAGAGAAACCTCCAAGTAATGACCAAAGGAAAACAAATCAAGAATTTCTCAAAAAGAGACTCAAAACACCCAATTGATAAAAGCTTAGAGCAGGAATGCCAATGAAATTAACCAAGGAAAGTTTTTGACAGGGAACAAGCAGGTCTGGGCAATGGCTAAAACCTATAAACAAATTCTAAACTGATAAAAAAGAGAAAAATTTAAAATTTTTCAAATTTTTGACAGGGTACGCAGGCAACCTGTTTACACAGGTGCGTCCACGCTCTGTGCACAAAGCAAAAGTGCGTACAGGTACGCACTGTGCTTAACTCAGAGGGTGCGTACCTCTCCCAAAACTATGAAAAATGAAAACTAACTCAAAATTAATTAAATTCACCCAATCCCACAATCATCAAGTCAAAAACTAGAACGAAATCAACGTTTCTCAAATCAAAGTATCAATCAAAAGAGAAATCAATCAAATCCATGGATTCCCCAGTATGGTCGCCATTTTGTCATGTGGAAAGAGTCAATTTTGCGGACAAAACCGACCTCCCTAGAAGCTAAGGCTTTCTAGTGACAAAAAAAACAATCAAGCACTATCTTTCCCTAAATATGCATTTAAAATACAAGCAACCAGGTGTTCAAGTCTTACCTTTAGTCCAACGCTGTTTGTAGCAGCCAAGCCTCTCCGATCCAGATGAGCTCCTTCTCCTTGAAGCCTGCATTCACTAACAAGCAAACGATTACATAGCACCTGAATAACTCATATAATAAAACATATTCATCATAAAGACCAAGGAGTTTATGAAACAAATTATATATAACAACTTGTTGAGAAAAATGAACTTAATTGTATTAATTGGAAACAAAAGAAACCTTACAACCAGTGCCTTGGTGTTGTGCAGGTCCCTCCCAGGGTCCAGCAAGAGTTCTCCTCTACTTTGATCAGCTCACCCACTTCCAAATGAAGCTAAGAAAGGATTGGAATCTCTCCTCTCAAGCTCTATAAGGGAGTCCTAATTTCAGCAGCATCTACCCTTAGGAATGTTCAGCTTTCAACCTCTCTTGCCTCTGGCCCAATGCCTATATTTATAATGCTTTGGAGGAAGTTAAACAGGTCCACCATCAATGGGATAAGCCCCTCTTTCAAAGGGATAGCTCCCCTCTTCATGGGATAAGTTCCTCTTTCATTGGGATGCATGAACCATCTGGAGGCGCTCAATCCACGTCAAACCATCTTCTAGAATGCTCTAGAATCGACCGCAAGTAAGTTTTTTGAAGTAAAACTTGTGCCTTTTGACTTTTACAGGGGTACGCACCCACCCCTTTACAGACAAAGCATACAAGTACGCAGGTATTATGTACTTGAGGTGCGTGCCCGCAGGTAAGAGTAAGAGAAAGTGCGGAACCAGAGTTATATTGATTTTTTAAAGGCTTTCTCTCTTTCTTGGAGTTTGACATGAGGAGCAGAGGTATAAGACTTGCCAAGGAGGACAGTATGGTTATTGATGGAGCCATACTGACTGCAAATAGTCATGGTGACAAATTTTAGTGTAACAAGAGTAACTTTAATCTGTTTGTTTCTAAGATAGCTACCCGTCTTAGTGGGACTAGCAGCTCTGCATAGACACTAGATTTCCCGATAACAAAATGGCGACTCCACTAGGGAACGAATAGCTTGTTTTCTTGTCTATACTTGTTTGCTTTATAAACTTATAGACGGAGCCTGAAGTTAAGCTAGCTAGCCTTCGAACTGCATTTTCTATGCAAGTGCAAAGTAGATCAATTCTACTTCAGTCTATCTCCGGGTTTTGTTTATAAACTGAACGACCGATTTGCAAACATCCTAATTTCCCTAGTGGTGGCTCTAGTAACCTCATTAGATCAGCCCCTGTGATTTCTATTTACTGACTACCATTAGCTCGGCCTAAATCCCTGAACTAAGCTGCAAACTGTGACCCAGAACCAAGTTGAAGTCTTGTCCCTAGACCATCGCACTTTCTCCTCTTGTGAATATGGATGCATCGCACCTCCCGTGTGCAGTAGGTGCGTTGCATCGCACTTTCCCTGTGTCACAGGTGCGCTGATCAGACAAGGCCTCTTCTGCTCTCAAATTTTGGTTTTGTGTTCACTCTCTTCAGCTTTATTTAGGAGTTTTGTTGTCTGTGATCAGTATACCACTGTGGAAACTCCCTTCCTTTTCATGATTCCGCCTCCATAGTACAAATAATTGTGAATGTTTTTATGTATTGTGCGCCATTTACAGTTCTCTTTTACAAAAAGTAGCATAATCAAACTGTCGTCTTTTGATTTGGAAGTGTCGCAAGTGTCATTTTCAGTCAAAGAAAAGAATTCTATTGTTCTGGATGGTCGATTATACAGTTACTCTTGTATTTGATTTGAATTAGTAGTTTTTCAAGTGTCGAAAGCAGTTTTCAATTCAAAATAGTAAAGTGTCGTCATTATCTTCCTTTCGTTTTTGAAGAGAAATTTTTTAGTACTGTCGCTTTGAAAAGATAATTCAGATTTTTACTTAGCATTCTTCTTGTCATTCACACATTAAGAAGGCTGAAAACAAATACATGCATGTGCATTTGCATTTAGACTACTTGTTGGTTTGATTTAGGACAATGCATCTAGTGTGTGCTCTCTGCTCTATGTTGAAAGAATATCATCTCTCTTTCTTTAGTAGCTAGGATTTTCATTGCAAAAAGAAGATTAAATGATTGTTTATCATCTTAGATTGCATTTTAGGAATTGTATATCTACATCACGCGGTGAACCTAAAAGGAAAATTTATTAAGAAAGATCAACTGTAAAATCAATTCAATGAACATAAAAACGCTTTGGAACCTAACGCACAACATCTAGAAGTCTAGGCTAGAGACGTATTCCGGCGTCGTAAAGCCTGGTAACTATTGCTTTCATTGTTGGTTGGGTGATTCCTCCTCTTTGAGACGACAAGTGCCAGTACGGACTTGTGCTCCCACGTACCGTTGAGTATATATTGGGAGACCACAATAGGCTATATCCTTTATCCATTGGAAGTTGTGTCTGCCGCCCTGTCGATCACAATGCACTGAACACAGCATTCAGGAAGATTAACTGTCGTACGGTAAAAAGTATTCTGTAGTTTTGCGATTGGTTTAGTAATCCCTCTGTCTAGATTTCCATAGTAGTCTCTTTCGTTCCTTTCCAGACTCCTTAAAGGAAAAGGTCCATCTGAGCACTTGTCACTTCAAGCTCATTAAAAATCGAAGGCAACTAGAGTCATCTTTTGTTTTTTCTCGACTCTTAAAAATTGAAAAAACAAGTTGTGTCAAAGCGTCTAAAATTTATTTTAATCGGAATAATACCACCATTCCCACGTTGGGCTTAGGTTGAGGAAAATGGAGTCCACCAACCAAGGATTTCCCCTTGGAGGAAATCCTAGTCCTTTCTCCTCTTGGGGAGATGTTGGTGCACCTCATATGGCCACATTGTCACTTCCAGGATTGACGATTGGCTTGCCAGTATGGCTCTTCTCGACCTCCGTCGTTCAAAACACCGTGATTCCTGAATAATCGAGTCAGCAACTAGATGATACTAAAGTTACCCCCAACCTTCTACTTCGTCCGACTCTCCCTCTCCTCCTTCCTCTTCACTTGATGAAGCTGGTAAAGCCAAAAATCAAGTAACTAAGAAGGAGAAGAAGGGGAAGGAGAAGAAAGAGAAGAAGAAGAAGGATCCAAAGGCGAAAAGGGGTAACCGGGCATTGTCTAGTGAAAATCCACACACTGCACCATCCAAGCCTAAATCTCCATGTGTCATTTGCAAAGGAGACCACTATCATCGATATTGTCCTTACATCCCTCAGATCTTAAGGGACTGGTCTCCTCGATTGCACAATCCGATGTCATCAACCTCTGAAGATCATGTTGAAAGTACACCATCAACTAGTGAAAGCGAAGCATTTGGAAAAAAAAGGAAATGTAAATTTCCTTGTAAACCGTGTGAAGGTGATCACGTCGTCCACCATCGTCCCTTCTTAGACGAAGCTAAAAGAGTCTTGGATAATCGTCCTGCTTCACCGCTACGGCTTCCTCCTGGATACAAGAAACTCTTGCCGAGTCCATCACTAGTTGAAAATCCGACCGACACGCCATTGTGGTCAGTCGAAGCATCTGTCATTGAAGATAAACCCGTTGAATCCATACCAGACGAAAGTCAAAAGGTTGAGGCGGCAATCAACCCGGTCTTGTCTTCGGAAGGTCCATCTTCAGATGATACAATCACCGAAGAGAATGAGAACGACACCGTTCAAATTATTTTCGTAAACATAGACTCCAATGAACATGGGGGCAATCTACCCGTTCCTTTACCGCAGGAAGGAAGTTCGTCAGAGTCATATCCGGCCGTCTATTCGGTCCCACCTCCAAGCAACCTAGTTGTTTCCTTCGATTGGAATCTACTAGGCAGACCCCGTTTACCGGCTAGTGTACCATTTCGAATCATTGTACAAGCTTACAAAATGGTCATGGTCGGTACCATCATAGATGAAGGGGCTTCTGTGAGTATCCTTTCCTCAACTGCTTGGAAAGCACTTGGTTCACCATCGCTTCTGCTTGAGATGAGAAATCTGACAGGCTTCGACAAAGGAACCAGTTGACCGTTAGGGATCCTTCCCAATGTACCCATAACATTGAGAAGGAAAATCGTTTATATGAACGTAATGGTAGTCCAAGGACCTCTAGATTATAATCTACTTCTTGGGCGCAACTATATTTATAGCATGGGAGCCATTGTCTCCTCACTCTTTAGAGTAATGTGTTTTCCTCATGAAGGCCGAGTGGTCCAGCTTGTAGACCAGCTTTCATTCCCCGGCTCACACATAGCTAATAGTCAAATGCCATCCCTAACTGGTCTTTTCACACAAGGAATGTCTCATCAATCTCCAGTCCATCCACCTGAAGAGCGCGAGTAATTCGATGGCCACGACTGAAACCTAGGGGGGCATGCACCCTAGTCTGTTTCGGCAGGAAAACCTTGGGTATAGGGTAGGTTTCCGCGGAGGATATATGACTAGTCTGACACACCCGTCCGTTTAGGAAAATGGGATTAGACTGGAATAAGATTCCCTCGTCAAAGTTATGTGAGTGGAGGCGACCGCGCCACTCACCTTTGTCTATTTCAGTAGACATCGCCAAGGAAGTGTTTTGTCTGCAACGCGGATGGAGCAATCTTGCAAATGCGAGAGCTTTCATATGGTAACCTGGAAACTCTACTTTGCTATGCCTAGGGGCATGCAAACCTTTTTGACTGAAAGTAAAGAGCGACCATTTATTTTCTTAGTTTGTAGTTTCTCAACCCTTTAAACTCGTAGGATTGGTTGTTCCTAGCTTGCATAATGAAAGGATCCGGAGCAAAGTTTCGAATGGTGCAAGCTCCCTAAAAATTGAACCTATCAATGAGACATCCTTATTATACGACTGGCACGAGCAGTTTTTATGCGAAGTTCAAGCTCGTTAAAAATTAAACCTTAGCAATGAACAAACGTTCCCCCAGAGTTTAAGCTCATTAAAAAATGAACCAATCCCCGGTAAATAACCATTGTGAATGCATTATCATCAGCTTTTGAGCCCTGGTCGTGTTCTTACCATCGCCTCCACTCTGTTTTAGCCGATGATTCACCTCCATTCGATTGTTTAACCCTTTTGAGGAACAGCTGCAAAGAGTGATCCTATTAGCCATCCTTGTGACACTGTCGTGATTGGAAAATTCCAAACCTTACTTGGAATCAGCTGCTACCTGAAATTATCACTCGTTCCTCAAAAAACGAGTCTCCTTTAAGCTCTTTTCGTCTGACTCGTAAAATATGAAAAGATTGCCGAGCAGTTGGCCTCTCCAGCTCGTTAAAGCTATCAGGAGTGCTATCCCTCCTCTAGATTTTAATCTTTTTGGACCTGACGGATTATTACACAAAAAGATCGAGCGCTTGTTTTAAAATTCATCCCTTTCGTATTATTTTATACTTTTTCAGACTTAAGGGATTATATGATGAAAAAGGATTATTGGAGTTTCCTTTGCATCCCTTTCAGACTCTCTAAAATTGAAAAGCACTGAGTTATCTTTGTCGTTAAACTCGTTAAAACCAATAGCGACAAACTTGTCCATATAGACAAGAACGAGTTTCACTGTCACTAGGCTCGTTAAAACGTAGCGACGGGTTTGCCCGAAAGGCATATTATAGAACAAGCATATGTTATACTCCTCAAGCTTGATAAAAATAAAGAGGTACTGGTCAGCAATGACTGGGGAAAAATTGGGAAGAAAACTTGAAGAAACTTTATTGGTAGCAAGTCGCTCTTGAACATGACACTTTCACTCCACGTCCGAGTCGGGTTGGGTTATTCTGTTCACCAGTCATATCACCATTGGTCCATCGCACCATCCATATTTGGGGTTAACGCTACCAATCCATGTCAGTGTCACCGGTATGTTCAAGAGAAGTCACTCAGAGAATTCACCTATGTCTCATCCACTGCAATACATTCACGCTCCATTCTTTCATGACCGCCACCCTGAACCCTGTATCATCAGATCGTTTTCACCTCCAAAATCATTTACTTCGTTCCGTGTTGTAGATGTGGGATTCATTAAGGCCCTCCTACGACGGGTCGCTTCTTGTCGACATCAGCTCATTATCCAAGAAGTCGACTTAGGAACAACCCTTTCAGTACTTTGAAGCTTGCATGCCTCAATGGCAAGTTTCTCACTTCCGGCGACAGGTTTACATCAATGGCCTTCGACCGAAAGATTTTGCGTGGTGTTCGACGCCAAGTCCCTTTTCACACCATGCGAATTGTACTGTAGTACCTTGAGGGTCATCATCATTATCGGTGATTCCTCTCACGCCTGTTAACAGCTTACATCATTGGCTGGTAATCAGGCGATGTCTTTCCATGTTCGACTCCAGAACATCTTTCACATGGATCGACTTGTACTCCGAGTGAAGATTGGACGAGTTTGAAGACCCCAGATCTAGTTTCATCCATCCGGGCTGCGATATATTCAGGAAAATAAAGACATCAAATGTACATCATTGCTGCACAGATGATCATCCGAATCAAAGGATGATGGCTCTATCAAAATCATCAGTCTACCACACAGACGGTTGTCTGTCTTATGTACATGAAAATGAATTTATAAAGCTGAGCATGGGAATGCCCGCCTCAACTAGATCATGAAAAATATTATGAAGATAATGTATTGTATTGTATCTTATTATAGGTCACCTTCCAGCTCGAAAAAACTTTGGATCCTCATGATAAATCATTTCATCCGACATCAAAAGATTAACGACCTCATGCTTTAGGGGGCAACTGTTATAGACATTTTTGGGCACTGCAACCCCAATCATACATGTCCATAAACTAAGGGCTCCTAAGTCCCTAAAAGTGTTGCTTCACACCCTAAAGGAACAAGGTCAGCTGATTACATCATCTCCCAGAAGTTCTCCACAGAAAACTGCTCAGAACTGGTCAAAGCTGGACCATACAGACTGCCCAGTGCAGAGGGTGCGATGCATACTAGAAAGCCCTTCTGTAGGGTGCGATGGGCGAGAGTAGACAAATGGCAGAGACAGTTTGTAAGGTGGATCGTCATGGAATCTTCCAGAAACTTCTCCTGTGACACTTGCCTCTCTGAATTCACCCAGGGATGAGTAAGAGATCATCAATCTCCAAGTGGAATCAAGAACTATCAGAGAGAGGACACTAATCAAAATCTCAGAAGCTGACTCACCCCCTGCAATCATCTATATATGGATCCCTCATCCCAAAGATCCAGAGGCTGGAATTTTGTATCTTGTAAGGAAGTGTTGTTGGTTTCTTGGTGGAATATCATAGTGTTGGGTGATCTAAGCTTTTCATGAGGTGAAGAAGGGCTTTCATGCTGGGAGGATGACGCTGGGTCAGATCAATGGGTTGTAATCCTCTCTTCTAATCTTTATATCAATAAAGCTATTCAAGTTTTCCTCCATATTCTTGTATGTCTGATAGTATATGCATTTGTGTGGTCAATATATATCTGGTCCTATATTGTTTATGATTGTAGATCTCTGCACTTTGAAGGTATTATGTTGCTTTGACTTTACAGGTACTCTTTGAAGTGGAGTGGTCAAGGGAGAAGCGGCAAAGACCGGTCGGTGAGGAGAAGGAACAAGCAAAGAACCGAGCGAAGGATTGAGGTTGGTATTCTTTGATCTTCTCCTATCTACTTCTCATAAAGGAAAACGAGAGTAACTTTAATCTGTTTGTTTCTAAGATAGCTACCCGTCTTAGTGGGACTAGCAGCTCTGCATAGACACTAGATTTCCCGATAACACATATGCATAAGATGAATGGTTCACCTTCTCCTATTGATGGCCCGACACAAATCCTACCCATAGAGTCTGGGACTCATGGGAAATACCTCTCATCTAGCCAACGATTTAGGAAAAGATGGTTAGGGACCATAGCACTATTGATGGACCCATCGTGTATTGTCGTACTCCCTATGACTGGGATCTATGGTGTTCAACAACATGATATGGGATCAAGGACTTATTTGTGTCAATGGAGAGTGGTATGATCTTATGACTCACTCTCAATCACTTATTCTTTGTTATTACTTCATGGTTCAGTGGAGCAGAGAAGAGCAGGGCAGTGATGACAGGGATGGTACAGGATGACAAGATGGCATGATGACAAATGGATTGGCAGGTGGAATTCTCCCTAGTTGAGAGGGAGTGTTAAAATTGGAAACTAGGGCCAAATTCCACCTTAGGATAGCTCATATGATGGAGATGATTATTGCATTGGATTCCTCTTTTCGAGAGGTCCAATTTTGATATAAAGATCATCTCATTCTGACAAGCAGAAATGGAATTTTGAATTTATTCTCTCTCATGCACAAATTGTCAAGGTCGGCCTCAGTCAAATGTAGGCTCATGAAGCCCAATAGATGTGTCTCCTCACCCTCAACGAAGTGTATAAATAGGAGTGACCTCTCTCTCATTTGGACATCACTCATCTCATCACATATCTCTCTCTCTCTCCTCTCTTGATTGGTTTGTACAGCTTGGAGGCAGCGTTCTCTTTTTTCGCATGTGTGAAAGGAGGATGAATTTCATGACTGTTTTGGAGGCCAAAAACTTCAAGAAACAAGACAACATTGACCAGTGTTGACTTGGGAGATTTTGACCAGTGTTGACTTCGTTCCACTAAGTAGAATTTTAATTTTTGAATGCCACATTGATTGGCATAGTTTTTGAGGTGATTGGGACAGTTTGAATAGTTTGACTTCAGCATTGACTTCAACCTTTGACTGCAGAAATTACAATAGTGTTTGATTGGGTTGACCAAACTATTTTTGGGTTGAATTTGACCCTCTTGGAAGGCCAAATTTATATGTTGTTGACTAAGCTACTTGGAGGATATTTTAGAGTTGCTTTGACCACTGTTGAATTTTTGGTTAGGGTTGCAATTGACTATTGTTGAGTGCTGATTTGACAAGAATTTTTTGGGCATGTAAATTTGATATGTGTACTCTCTCTCTCTCTCTCTCTCTCTCTCTGAACTATTGAATGATAATAAGAAGATTTGATCAAAAGGTTTCCCCACATGGGGATTTGTCCTTGGCATCCGCCACATCTTGTGTCCTCTTGTCTTCTGCACATGCTTTTATGTTCTATCTTCATTTACTATCAATGTGTTTAATTTAATGTGATTACTACTGAATATAATTGGAAATTGTCATTGGGCTGATAAGGAACATTGAAGTAAATTGTGCTAAAGCATAGAACATACCGCGTCATATGAAATAAACACTTTTCCTACAAACAAGGGGGTCTCATATACCAATTGTGTTTGGCTTTTCCATGACCTTAAAATTATATTATTATTATTATGTAAATGATGTAAGTATAATAATATGGATTCTTAATGAAAAGCTCAAGTCCAAGGCCCAACTGGTAAATGGCTAGGCATGTATGATATAAATATACATATATAGACTATCTATTAATCTTGTCATAGTGAACTAAAGCTATGTAAATTAACACTCAAATATGATATAAAATGGTCCATGATGGTTGTAGAGAGTATGAGAAAAGCTATGATTCTAGAGGGGGAGAGAAAAGGAGCATCTTGGAAAGTAAATCCTCTATTTCCATGCATCAACTTTAGATCTCATATATTTTCTACTGTATGTCTTAAATGAAGTCATCCACCACAATGGACTTAGCAAATCCAATCATTGACTACATGTAAGAGGTTAGTGGAGAAGTTTTCATGCCAGAGAAAGATTTCGGCGAAAATCACATGGAACATCATTTGTCGACGCGTTTCGAACCAACTTGTCCTGACGATGAACCACACTAGTTGGTTCGAAACGCGTCGACAAATGATGTTCCATGTGATTTTCGCCGAAATCTTTCTCTAACATAATATGGATCACAGAAGCCTAAACTCCATTAAGTTTTCATGCCGTTATTGAAGCATCCATTGAGGACAATCATCATGGGAAATTACTATGAGAATCCATTCTTGTCATAAATAATATCGGTGATCATTTCCCTCAATTCTCTCATTCCCATTCATTCTATCATTCTCACATTCATGCTATATCTATTCATGTTGTACTCCCTTGCTAACCATGGACCAATTTTGAAAAGGGATTAAAATCAACACTATGAATGGGAGATCACAAACTTTAAGTGAAATATAGATGGTTATAAGTGAGCATAGAGGCTAGACAAATTACGAATCCATATCCCACTATGCACTTGTTGCTCTTTCGATGTTGGCAAACTATGTATTATTCTTGCAAGCAATTTCCAAAAAGCACACAATGGATTGAGTTATTTCTATCCAGACTAAACAGCATTGGAGAGAAAAATATCCCTACGAGATTATTAAGCAAAGATATGGAAGATCTTGCTTATGTTGTGGGGCGGTTGAATAGAGTGCCATGGCTATTTAATCACTGGATGATATGCCTAGGGTGCTTTGTAATGAACAAAATAGTTGAACTAGAGACCAAATAATACAATTTGAAAGATATGAAAGCAAGTAGCTTATTTCCTACACTCTGGTGGCCGCATATCCTAGTTTGGGCATAGTATCTGCTTTGGATACCTACAGTTGGGTAGAAAATTGCTCATATATAGCCAATTTTTGTAGTAACTTATGCTACAAGATAAGTGTCTTATCATTGTTATGAGTATGCAAAGTTAATGATATTTTGTTTATCAAAATCTCAACGCCTTACATATTTTGTATAATTATGCTTGATTTTGCTCATGAACATTTTGATGCCATGAGTTAATGTGATTCCAAGTTCGTTTGCTTTTTTTCTATGTGATCCATTAACCTTGGAGATTGGTGACTACTACGTCTACCGAATATTTGTACTAGGAAAATCCACCTAAAGGGATCACTTCCTACTAGCTTAACCACAGAACCTAACCAATTGAGCTAACCCTTGGGGCTATTCCGGATTTGTTTTAATTTTACTACATTTTAAATAATGCGCGTATGCATGCATTTTGTTTAATCATAATCCTTCCTTGAAAACTTACTTGGTATTATGGTGATACCACCTATAAATACCATAATTTGATATCCTTGTATGGTGGTTACACATCTCATTGCTAAGATTGTTAGATAAATATGCAATAATTTATACTCTTACTAAATTAAAAGTTAACAATTTTTTTTAATTAAAATTAGCACATTTTTCTTAAAAACAAAATATAAGTAAATTTCAAATTTCAAATTTCACATCTTCATATAATAATACATATAATTTCAATACAAACATCTTCATATAATAATACATATAATTTCAATACAAAAATCACAAGTATAAATTTTGTATAAAGGAATAAAATATAACTATTTATATAAATTATATGATTTTTAAAAATATATATAATTATTCTATTATATTTTTTAACACAAATTTAATATTAAAATATAATTTATATTTATACTTTTGCGTTCTCTCTCACTTATATAATATAAATTCTTTGACCAATTTTATTTATTCAAATATTAAAGAATTCAAATTTAACAAATATATCCATCTAATATAATAATACATTTACACTTTTTAATTTATTATAAAATAATTTGTTTACTTATTATAAATATATAAAACTAGTTTTATCTTTTTTTTGCTTTACAAAAGAAATCACATGTTATTTCATTGAAATCAAAGTATACATATTATTGTTCAATTACATCTTCATAGACATATCTTCTGAATCAAAACAAAAATAGTGAAACATAAAACAAACAAGATCCCAACGATTACAATAGCTTCAATTAGAAAATGTTGTTGGCATTCACCCTGAGGACATCGGCATCTTTTTTTCATCACTAAATGTCCAACAAACTAGAGTAATGCTTCCTTTGATCTTTTGTCTGCATCAACGTTGTGTTCCCTATGGATATGTGATACCTCCAGCTCCTCAAAAAATTCCTGAAGTTGGTGAATTCTTTGTTGCCAAGGATTTAGGGCCAAACTATGTAATGTGTTGATCCCCAAGAACCAATCAATAACCACTCAAGAATCACCAAATATTTGTAGGCACTTCACATGCCTAGATATTGCAAAGTTGAAAACAAGCCAAAGCCCAATTAATTCAACATTATTATTAGATTGAGGACCTAGCCCCGAGCTAAGAAGGAAAGAATGGTGGTTATTTAGGTGAAATACCACTCTCGCTCTGCAAAAATACCTGACATGACTCCTGGCTCCATAAAAAAAAGCCCAAGCTTTTGAAGAATCAATCCTAGGCCCCATAATTCTATTCTTCTTCTTTACACCTTCTGTGTTGAGTTCCTTCATTGCTAATTTTGATTTTTGCACCACATCATATATTTGGGCCCTGATTATCAAAGATGGTTCTATTCTTGTGTAACCAAATATGCCAAATGACCAAACCTAAAAGGATGGAAAATGCGTCAAAGCTAAGGTTTTTGTCCACTCTATGAGACATTCCCCTAACGATCTACATGACCACAACCCTACACATGCCTCTCAAGTGTCTTATCATTATTTATGAGTATGCAAAGTTAATGTTATTTTGTTTATCAAAATCTCAACGCCTTATATATTGTGTGTAATTATGCTTGATTTTGCTCATGAACATTTTGTTGCCATTAGTTAAAGGTGATTCCAAGTTTGTTTTTTTTCATATGTGATCCATGGACCTTGGAGATTGGTGACTACTACGTCCACCGAATACTTGTACTAGGCAGATCCACCTAAGGGGATCACTTCCTACCAGCTCAACCACATAACTTGGCCAATTGAGCTAACCCTTGGGGCTATTCTGAGTTTGTTTTAATTTTATTATATTTTAAATAATGCACATATGCATGTTTTGTTTAATCATAATCCTTCCTTGAAGACTTACTTGATATTATGGTGATACCACCTATAAATTCTAAAATTTGACATCCTTGCATTGTGGTTACCCATCTCATTGCTAAAATTGTTAGGTAAAGTTGCAATAATTTATATTCTTACTAAATTAAAAATTAATAATTATTTTTAATTAAAATTAGCACATTTTTCCTAAAGACAAAATATAAATAAATATCAAATTCCAATTTTCACATCATCATATAATAATACATATAATTTCAATGCAAAAATCATAATATAATAATACATATAATTTCAATACAAAAAATCATAGATATAAAATATGTATAAAAAAATAAAGTATACATATTTATATAAATTATATGATTTTTAAAAATATATATAATTTTTTTATTATATTCTCACACATTTAATATTTAAATATAATTTATATTCATACTTTTCCGGTCTCTCTCACTTATATGAATAAATTCTTTGACCAATTTTATTTATTTGAATACCAAAGAATTCAAATTTAATAAATATATCCATCTAATATAATAATGCATTTACACTTTTTAATTTATTATAAAATAATTTTTTTACTTATTATAAATATATAAAACCAGTTTTATTTTTATTTTGTTTCACACAAAAAATCACATGTTATTTCATTAAAACCAAGTTATACATATTATTGTTTAATTACATCCTCCTAGACATGTCTTCCAAATCAGAACAAAAACAATGAAACATAAAACAAACAAGATCTCAATGACTACAGTAGCTTCAATTAGAAAAATGTTGTTGGCATGCACCTTGAGGACATCAGCATATTTTTTTGTTATTACTAAATGTCTAACAAACTAGAGTAATGATTCCTTTGATCTTTGGTCCGCAACAACATTGTATTCCCTATGGATATGTGATACCTCCAGCTCCTCAAAAAATTCCTGAAGTCGGTGAATTCTTTGTTCCCAAGGATTTAGGACCAAACTATGTAATGTGTTGATCCCAAGAACCAGTTAGTAACCACTCGAGAATCACCAAAGATTTGTAGGCACTTCACGTGCCTAGATATTGCCCAAGCCCAATTAATTCAACATTATTATTAGATTGATGCCCTAGCCCCAAGCTAAGAAGGAAAGAATGATGGTTATTTAGGTGAAATGCTACTCTCGCTCCACAAAAATCCCTGACATGACTCTTGGCTCGATAAAAAAGGAGCCCAAGCTTTTGAAGAATCAATCCTAGGCCCAATCAGAACTCTATTCTTCTTCTTACACCTTCTATGTTGAGTTCCTTCATTGCTATTTTTTATTTTTGCACCACATGTCATATATTTGGGCCTTGATTATCAAAGATGGTTCAATTCTTGTGCAACCCAATATGCCACATCAGCAAACCTAGAAGGATGGAAAAATGCTTCCAAGCTAAGGATTTTTTGTCCATTTTGTAAGACATTCTCAATCTACTTAACCAGACCCTACACAAGAATTCTCGAATAAAATCATTCTCCACACAGCCTAACCAGACCCTACACAAGACTTCTCGAATAAAATCATTCTCCACACAGCCTACGAAAAATCACAATCCATGAGCAAATGTGTCATTAACTCTTGATTATCACCACAAAGTAGACATTTTGTAAACCCTTCTCAACTACGTCTCTAAAAAAAATCAAAATTATTAAATATAACTATCCTAATATAATGATACATTTACAATTTATTTACCCAAAAAACTAAATAATACATTTACACTTTAATTTATTAGATAAAATCAATTCTTTACTTATTACAAATAATAAAATCAGTCTTATCTATTTAAACTTCAAAGAATTTGAAATTATTAAATATAACTATTATACATTTACAATTTATTGACATAAAGGAGCTAAAAGTACAAATTATTAAACTATTGAATATTTGAAGCTTGCATTTAAATCAGATGACAAGTGCGCTTTGAAAACTGAAAAGAATGCTCTTTAATAATTGAAAAGGGAAGTGCCTTTAATTAGTGAAAAGGAGATCTGAATTGGATTTCTGTAATTAGGGAAAAGCATTTTAGGTCCGTTGTTTTTAAAGAGATGTAAGCTGATTTTCAGAGGAACCAACCAAATATTTCATGATGATTTCATTATTTTCAACTGATGCACAGAAATAATTTAAAAACAGCATTCAGTTCCATTATGACGAAATAATTCATGGTAGATAGAAAAGCAATAATCAATGTCATGGTGACCTATTTTTTAGTAGTAAAATTTGAAAGTTGGTATAGTTTAGTTAATTTTTGGTATTGTTGTTTAAATTTAATGAGATAACAATGTTTTATTATTTATATTACATTTTTCGATATAAAAATAAATAGAATGTTTACACTATTCAAAATGTACAAATTCAATCATTTTAAGATTTTTTCAATTTTAGATTAAATTTTAGAGTAAAATCCCCATAAAGTAGTCAAGCTAAACTATTGCATAGCAAAACATTCAGATAGAGGCATCAATAATTCATTATTAACATTATAATGTACAAATTATCTTTATTTTTTCTCAAAAAAAAAAATCAACTTTCCTCTTAAGGGCTACATAAGGGCTAAAGTGAGATTGTCAGTACCAAACCAGCGCATAGGTTTACTCAGGATTTCACAATGCTCGAAGCCAATACAACAATATTTATAGACACTAAGTCATTACAACTATATCTTTCAAGGCATTATAGCTCACCCTGTTATTGGTAAAGATTTGAACCTAGGTGAGAAAGATAACAACCATTCCAACCATCCACCAGATAAAACCAATTGACACAAACTCCTCCCAATATTCATTTAAAAAATAATATATAAGTTTTCATTCCATAAAAGCCATTGATGAATCCATGGTTATATGCTATGCATGATGAAAAACGTATAATTTAAGCAATTTTATTTATATATCACTTATAAATGCATTTTTTTTGGTTGTACAGGACGTAATGGGCATGCTTTTCAAGCAAGCACTCTAGTGGATAAGAGATGCAAATATACATCATGCCAGGTCAAAAAAAGGTCTCAAGCCGCCAACCACCTTTCCATTCCAAATGTTTTTTTCAATCTCGTGTCCATTGAAACCATCCGAAGTGGGTGCCCACTGAGCCGTGAGGTAGTCTTCAACCATCAACCTTCGGTTCTCTCTTGTGTGAATAACAAGTTGGTGCCCACTGAGCCGTGAGGTAGTCTTCAACCATCAACCTTCGGTTCTCTCTTGACGTGAATAACAAGTTGGGCAGCATGGAGGCATTTTCCATTTGTTTGGAACTGTTTGGAATCTTGTGAACCAGATGCAATGGTCAAAAGCAGAGAAGAGATTGCAGATACAAGAATCTTATGTTATTTGGTGCAACACTCGTTGTGACAAAAGTGGTTATCATGTAATTTATGAGGTGCACATCAATTGATTTGTGTGAGGTTTTAGTTTTTCTTCATTATATCTAAGGTTCAAATTTCAAATTTCGGGGAAGGGGTTGACAGTGGATCCCCGGTGAGGAAAATAAATTATCTCTTCAACACCCATAAGGTCTCATACAAACCTGCTGACAACATCTCACTGATACGCAATTCATTTTTTCATTCAACATTAAAACTAACACTAACCTAAACTACACCTAACTGTAAGTAATATCTTTTAAAAAAGTAACTTTAACGACTTTATGAATCAATGAATCAAGACTAATGGGCAGCCAACTACCTATGTGTTATGCAACTAACCGTCTAAGAGAGAACAAAAGGAATTTCTCTCAACCCTTTCAATAGGTTTAAAATGTAACCTTTTCACTAGGTTCGATATGCATGGTGATAATTGGATAATTTCCTTTTTACTCATTTTCAACATTCTTGACAGGGTTCCTAGAGTTTTTCAGTATTGAAAGATTTTAACCTGTGAGTTTTTCAGTATTGAAAGATTTAACCATGTTAACGTGTCTATATTACACTGCTTGATCTTTCATATCAAATTAATAGAAATAAGGTAGGTAAAATTGAATTTCTCATTATGATGATATTAGAACTTTGAAAAGAAATTGAGAAATCTTAGCTTCCTCTCAGTATCTCATTTGGATATGACATGTACAGAGAAAATATTAATAACCGTTGCTCACTTTACATAAAACCACATGCATATTTAAAACATTGTAGAATTTTGTGTGAGAGAGTGAATCATGGGAAATGCCACAAACGAAGTTTCAAGAATTGATTGAATCAAACGGAAAAATCATTGCAGTCCTGATGTCAGGCACCCAACAATCTGGGTCACTAGCAGCTCATAAGGATGAGCTGCAGCATAATGTTCCATTAGAATAATAGAATGCCTGCCCCTCCACAGAAATAGAAATATGCGAAAAAATATTACAAAATATACCAAGTCCCTCTCATATATTCTTGGACTTGGATAATAAAACAGCCTTTTCTTGTCACTTCTCGTGCCACTCAGTACTTATTAACCAGGGGAGGAGCTGTGGCACTGTGCCTATTAAGCAAGGCAGAAGCTCCCCAGGCACCTTCTGCATGCTATTCTGCACTTTCCCCATCAGCACTTTCTTCAACAGCTAATGGCACTGTTTTAACCTGCCAACAAAAACAAACATTCAGACTAAAGTACAAACAGGCCAAGATGACCAAAATGCCCACATATCCACAAAGCAAGTGTTTCAAATTTCAATAGTACTAACCAGATTTCTGTACTTTAATGTGTAAAACATCTCTAGATAGCGGCGTGTCTCGCGCCTTTCAAGTTTTGAGACATACTTCCAAAAGCCATAAACCCCAGACAGAGTCATTAATCTCTCAGCATAAATCTTCCACGTATACCTGTAAACGATCAATTCCCGACACCAATCTCAGTCACCTGTACTAACAATATACTAATAATAGTACTACTATCCTAAAGACCCAACTGTCACCACTATCTCCTCGGCATGGTAACTTAAAAAATGTAATGGATCACATTGAAGAAGTGGACTGATAATTACCAAATAATACAAAAACCTCGGTTGTGACAAGGAGAGGAAGAAAGAAGTGCCATGAAATCAGGCCCCGAACTTACCTCTCATAAATACGCTGCAGGCCACCATTAGAGATCTTGACCCAATAACTGGGATCTGTCTTGCATCTCTCAAAAAAGTCAGCAATGCGGTCACTTGCAGAATCCCCATGGTAAGGATCAATATGAAATCCGGACACCCCATCCACAATAATTTCGGCCGGACCACCATTACATGTTGCAAATGTAGGAAGACCACAAGTCATTGCCTCAACAACGGTAAGCCCAAATGCTTCATAAATTGCAGGCTGAAACGTAACCAAGACAGCAAATGCTGATGTCAGAGATAGATTCAATCCATTCTATATGAACGATAAATAATAGAACCTCCACCAAGCATAACTAAATTTTGACAAGGGTATACTTGTAGATAAGAAAATGAAAAGCCTGATACTGAAACTCGCATTGTAAATTCCTAACTTGTTTCAAGACCGAGGAGGAAAAGACAAACCTGTACAAAGGCACCCTTTGTGTCACAGATGTAGCGGTACAGCTCACCATTCCGCACCCTATTCTTTTGGGCACATATCCATCGGAACTGACCATTCAGGTTATATTTTTTGATGAGTTCATGCATTTTTTCAATTTCAGCCACTTCTTCTCTGTCCATGGACTTTGATGGGTCAATATCACCAGCAACCACAACAAGGTTAACCAGCTCCCTCAAGCGTTTGTTCTTTGCAAACCATTCAACCAGTCCTGTCATATTTTTCACCCGGTCCAGTCTTGCCATAGAAAAGATAATAGGTTTTTTAGGGTCATTCAGGACACACCTGAAAACATGGCAAAAACAGTTATTTTAGGACATGAAATTTTTTGAATTAATCAGTTGCTTCTACTGAATCATATGAAAGTGTGCTCTCTGCTTCTTCTTTTTTCCCAATATGAAGAAACAATGCAAGCATGAAATAAATAATTACTTCAGAAAAAACTCTACCCTCCACTTTGAAGTGATATACTCAGGACTGCATGGAAGCCCCTTGGACATCAAATATAGTCTTAGAGACTAGGTACGTACTATAGACTTGTCACAAATAGTGAAAGAGAGGAAATGGGAAAAGTAAGAATATATTAAGACATTCTTGCTTAATAGCCACATATTTTGATTTCAATACACTGAAAAAGCAATAAAATGTGGTCAACTTAAAACTAATGAAAGGGATATAGTCTTAGAGACTAGGTACGTACTATGGAAATGTCACATATAGTATGAAAGATAGGAAATGGGAAAAGTAAGAATATCTTAAGACATTCTTAATTAATACCTACATATTTTGATTTCAATACACTGAAAGAGCAATAAAATGTGGTCAACTTAAAACTAATGAAAGGGATATGGACTATAAACAATCACTTTCAGCTTTCCCAAGACAAATAATTCACCAAGATTAGCATGAATCCAAAAATACTAAATCAACATTCAGGAATATGTATCAAAGTAGCGTGTCTCAAAACTAGGTGAAGACTTGCACACTCTGACGTTACTAATAGGAGATGTCAGGCGAAAAAGGTATGAATGCAAAAGAACAATGATGGAGAGTATTACTTACATATGTTCAGCTGTCTGTTCAGGATTGAATAAGAGTTCCTCAATTGTACTATGTAAAGCAGTAAGGCGGTGCTGTTTTTCTGTATAAGGGAAATAAATCTGCATGTCTGCTCCAGGGGAAACAATGTTGAATTTGGGATCAAAAACATCAATTCCATGAACCACGCGGTAGAGACCAGGAAGGGTGAAAGCAGTGTGGCTTTCATACTGTCCAACGGTATCCTTACTGCAGCAACAAAGTCATATATTAATATGTACATACTAAAATACGGGGTACTTCTAATTCATTCAAAATAAGAGAATGAAAACACCCTGTTAGTCTTTTGGTTTCACATATTCAGAATAATTGTTTAGCAAATTCAGAACAAATAAATAAACAGGAGTTTTGAAACACTCTCTAAACGAGGAAAACATCAGACCTTCCTGCAATCTCTTGATATGTGCTAGTGATAATGAAATCTGCATGATTCATTGCAATTAGATCTGCAGTAAACTGGCAAGAGAAGTGGTATTTTTCTTCAAAATTTTTCCAATATATGTCTGAATCTGGGTATTTGGTCTTCTCCAAGGCATGGGCTATGTTGCACTGAGACGACAAAGAAGATATAATTTTAGATTGAAATTTTTTAGAAAAACTTCATTTTCCATCTGCAGCTATATAAATGCACAATGACAAGTGAAAAAAACCTGAGTGATTCCTTGTTTATGCGCAATCAAAGATGCGACTAAATTTCCATCACTGTAATTTCCAATAATCAGATCAGGTTGTCCTTTTAGCTCCGCAGTTACTTCATTTGTTACATCCTACAAAAACATGCCGAAATTCACTAGTTAAAGGGGACTGCAGAGTAGGACACCTAGCCCTTATGTTATACCAAAAAATTGGCAGTTATACTGATAAAATGTACAAAAGCAGAAGAGATGATGGAATAAAAATAGTCCAGCCACAAGGTTGCTGATGCTAATTTTTCCAACTCAGCAACTCACTGCCTAATACTAATCTTTCTTTTTCAGAAGCATTAGCCCTAACACTAGCATTTAATTTTCAACAGATGGTTATTTCTTTATGCATCATCTGTGCATAAAATACACAAATTGAAACCCACCTAAGATCTCAGAAATATAGAAGTTTTTATTGCTATCCACCATTTAGATAGGTTGTTCAGTTAGAATTCTGTAGCAGTTTCCTCAGGATGCCTCGTGTGGGGAAGATAAATACAAGATGTCATTTGAAATCAGCAATTTCCCAGCTAGTATAGGCTATTTAGTATTGATCCTGTTTTGCCAGCAGTTGCACAGGCATTCACAACAAACAAGATGCCATTTAAAATCAGCAATTTCGCAGCTGCAATAGGCTATTGAGTAATAATCCTGTTTTGCCAGCAGTTGCACAGGTAGTCACATCAAGGAGGGATATGTAACATTCTTAGAAGAAGCAGACTTACAAATGAGAATGGTTCATACTTTCAGTATACGACCCATGAGAAATTAACAAAACATACCTCCAGACATAGAAATTTAGGTCTACAAAAATCACCTAGACAACCATGGAAGCATTTACTACTGCAGTAGCGCTTGAAGAGGATTTTGTCTCAGTGTGACAATTGTATGCTGCATACAAGAGGCAAGAGGAATAGGCTAAGGCTGTGGCTTATAACCAAGGAGTCATGGGGTATCCACTTCTTGCAGCGGCCAGTATAAATCTTAGTGTAAGCTACCTCAGTTGTGATCTCTGTCAAAATAAGTTGCGTATGACTAAGAGCAGAAAGCCAACAAATATATGTGCATTACAGCATTCAAGCCTTGAGTTGCACTATTGCTAAATGGATATGTGCATACACAATGGAGGTATATAAAAAAGAATTATCAATTCCAATCTTAACAAGTCGTCAGCTTTTACCTCTGAAAATCTTTCCAAGTAAGGCCACACATCAAATCGAGAAACCCAGTTACGCAAAACTCCTTTTTCTGTTCTGAAGGGCACCCGGAGTATTAGCGAATGTTGTGTTCCGCTAATTTTTTCAATTCGTTGATTGCATGTTGTACCGTGGGCCTCAGGAATCAACCGAGTCACCTTGTAACCAAAGAAAACAAATAAAAGATATAAAAATATAGATTTTACCAGATTGCATTCTATGGACCTAGAAATGAAAAATAAATGACAGCATTTAAACACAGACACACATACAGAGGGAGAAGTGCCTCATCTGTGTGTACGAGAAATAGACAGTGGGCAAGTAATTTACACATTATGGTCTTACATAATTCAATAGCAATTCATTCAACAAAAGCTAGAGTTGACATTTTGTCACGGTAAATACATTGATCAAATCAGGTCGCTGCTAATTTAAATACAGTAGACATAGAGTAGGTAACAGAGCAGCACTTTACCACAATAATCTGAGGTGTAATGTCCAATCCTTGTTGTTTTATTCTCAACAGCATTTCATTCTCCAATGCACGAACTTGATCAAGTATATACACAACCTGTGCTCTCATATAAGAACATGGAAGTTAACCTTTCTTTAATAAATCCTGATAGTCTTTTAGCACAAAACAGCTAAAAGGATTCCAATCAATACTGTGTAATACTATTTTTATCCTGAAGTCTTGGATATTGTTGGATAAAATGCTATGTAATTTCAATTTCATTGCTAAAAGACCAGCAAAATCAAAGTTCAAGTTCAAAATATCATCAAACAATGGAGAATAGATCTTACAGAATGCATATTGCTATTATTAGAAATCTATGTACCTGTCCACCAGTGTCTGGCATTCCTAGCACTTTTGCTTGGCCAAAATAACCATGAGGTGAAAGAATCACAACATTGAAGACCATAGGAACCCTTCCTAGAAACGTTTCTAAATTCGATGGGTCGGGTGCCTGAAGGATCTCCAAAAGCAAATGAATGGTACTCAAGACATGCTCTGCATTGTCTCCCCATCCTTTCTCCAATCCCATTTCTTGTAATCTGCCCAAACCAGAGCCACATAAGAACCAAACAAAGGTGTTAGCATTTTTTTTATCTCCTATATCTATAGACTTTGAATCTAATTCTCTTTCCAATATATTTTTTCATCTTGAAATCCATCCTGTCACAGGAGGCTATCAATCAAGTAGGAATCAAGAAATTTGCTTAAGGAGATATTAACAATTATAAAGGGAAGCACATGTTAACCTCAATTAAGTCCTCAAAAAATTCCTACAATATCAACGTTTTTCTTAATGTAATATTTTGAATAGAAAAAGAAACATATCTGTTACAGAGCAGGTCATTTAAATTACTTGTGTTCAAACTCTGCATATGGTGCATCCTGGGGGAACTTGTGAAGATGTTCCTCTGCCTTTACCAAGGCTGAGCGTAGCTTGGGCAAACTCTGTATCCTCTCATTCAGCATCAGCTTCTGCAAGTTAAAATGGCACACGTTATACTTGCCCAATTCTCAACATACTACGAAACAATTGAATTAAAAAGGGCACAAAACCAATGTTAAATCCTTTTCTAACCAAAGGAAAACAAACAGTTCCCCTCACAAAATTTGACATCTCAGAAGTCAATATACAATGTGCTTAGGCTAAATTCAGAAAAATCACCAATGTAGCAGGAGGAAGACAATCATCTTCATAATTAGGTTTACTGAGTACTCCATTTTAGTTTGATTTGAACTGCGTTTGAAATAGTTAAATTATTCTATATCTCTAGAATGGCTAGGCCAGCCTTCTTTGCTATTTGATCTAGATGCATTTTTCATAACATGCATTTAAATTAAACTATGAAAAACAATGACACAATATATGAAGTGTGAACCAAGAAGAGCAAATGACCTGGCCTCGGTAGTTGTGTGCTCTTAGGAAATCCAGCAAGGGCTGCATGCTTTCTTTATCATGGAATAGTCTTGAGGACAAATGTCGGTTCAAAAATTGAACTCCACTACCAATGGAAGATGGCCGTGTTGGGCGAGGAAAGGATGCATTGAAGGGCTCAAGGTCTAACTCCAATACATAGTTATCCTTGTCACTGCAAAATTGAAAATACAAAGCTGTCACGGTTTGCTTATCCAAGTAGAAAACAGGAATCTGTATTCGTGCACTTGTGACAATATACAGAGAATATGAAAGCACAATATAGTTCAATTTATAGTTTATATCCCCGACACATATGCACCTAAAATCGAGATGCATCTACAAGTATCCACTGACAAGGTTTATCACCTCCTTTTGTATTTTGTAATTCAGAAATAAAATCAAGATAATTAAAAATAAAAGAGATATATAAATAGACAACTTCTATGATCTTTGATAAGTAACTTTACAATTCATAGAAGTTGTCTAGTTATCAGACTTTCAATATATCTAGAAGTTATCTAGTGATATAAATAGAGAGAATCTAAGATCTTCAACAAGTAATTTCAAAATTCCTTGAAGTCATCTAGTTATGAGACTTTCATTATATCACTGGCAACATCTGCACTAGTAAAATTTTCCATTTTTATTTTAAAGCTCTATGGGTCCCCAATGCAAATCACCACCTTCCATTTACAAGGTGTTCCTTGAATTCCAAATACTCAGCTACAGAAAGCTGTTCGACAGCAAGTTCATCAACATTGACACGAACATAATCCCACACACCAGGCCTTGGACGTACTGCAAGAACAACCCATGGTGGAAGAATGATGGCTTCCTGCAGTATACATCATATAGCCATGAGGCACAAATAATAATGCACAATTTTTGTGACCACTGATTTTGAAGTCTACTACTTATGGAAATGCAATAATGTTACATGTCTTCTAAACAATGAAAAAGGTCTAACTATACCTGTGTGGACCTCAACACATCTCCAAACGGCCCATCTCGAAGCTTTTGGCCTTCGGCATTCTCTCCTGTTAATTCTGCTAGTCCATCCAATACATGATGAGGCTGCAAAATTTTTTTCCCTTTAGCCACATATCTGCAACATCAAACAAATAATGTCATCCTTCAGAAGATCCGATAGTATATAAACATGTCCTATGTTATATAAATGGTCCTTGTTGGTTACCTCAATCTATGATCATAATTTTCTTTATTCTTTAATTGTTCATAAGCTTTCTACTCAACTATCAAAAGAGCGTGAAATGCACAATTGAATTCCTCCAGTAAGATCAAGAAATCAATTTTTCTCTAACATGTTTGAGAAAGACTATATTGAAAAGTTTAACAGCATTCGCATGATCAACAGTTCTCTCAGAACATTGATTGTTCTGATTCTAATATTGGGCTGGGGACACCCGAGACTCAAACATTACTCCACACTTATTAGGCACCCACTGCTTTTGCTGTGGCTTCGTCATTTGCACCACCCATGTTGTGTAACATCTGCATGGGTATGCCCCTAAACACCCTCTCTTAAGCATAGATCTGTCCTCTTCAAGAAAGACCCATTAGTCCACCAATGCATGCCCTGCAGAGAGGACAAGGCCTACCATGCCCCACTGGTATATGCATAAGCTCATTCTTGAATAGATTCAGAAGTGGAGACATTTAAGGGAAAAATTTAGGTTTCCAATACATTTTAAAGCTTCAGATATTTTGTAATAAAAAGATTACAAAAAAGAGGTGATAACTAAAAGCTAAAAAATAAGCATTGTTCTTTGCATTTCTTTTCTCATGGGTAGAGAGTAGATGTTAAGAATGGGTAAATGCCTGTCCACTTTTTGAAATTATGAAGTCAACAATTGAATGCTAGTCAGTAATCCTATTGTAAAGGAACCAAAATCAGAAAGATGCTATTCTTTTTAATTCTGAAACAGCCCTTGAAAAATCACTCCCAACAGTTTTCAAACAATGCATTTATATGTTTACCTAGCCTCCATTACGACGTCACTAAAATTTTAGGTGAGTTCCTACTACTCTTTCATCATCATCTAATAATCAAACAGAATAAACATAATTGATGGCTGCAATTCATTCTATATTCATTATATTCCAAAAGTCTCGCTACCAAACATTATTACTAGTTAAAACTCCAACATTACCACCAAAAGAAAGAGATACATACTATTTATCTGAAAATGGTATCTGTGAGTGCCCTGAAAAATATTGTGTTCAGAGGCAGAACTGCCTAAAGTATGTCTACTTGGTACTACTGGCCTGTCAAAAACAATATTTTTTCTCACTAGCCTGCAAACTGCATCATATTCTTATGCTTGCTGAACATAGATATTGCCCTAGTTCAAAGTGATCCTCCCTAATTTTGACATTATACCTAAATGGCACAATGAAAAGTACCCTTGGGCCAAATATAAACAAGTGACGTGATTAATTCTGGAAGATTTCTATTATAAAGTCCTTAAAATGGATGGTAATGAAGATGTTTCAACTTCAGATTATGTGGCGTTAACCATGCCACTACCCACATCTTGCAAAGGTTGTCACTCAAACAAGAACTGTTTCAGTTATGGCAAGGATCTCAAGAATTTCTGGCAAGCCATAACAGAGAGGTTAAAGGAAGTACACTTTGAACTTGAAGATAAACTGTTAGAAAACATCTTTGGATGCAGTTTCAGTTAATCTTCCAAACTCATCTAAACAGAATCAGAAATATTAGTCCATCTTTTACCATGGATACAATATGGAAATGCAATTTTCCAACCACTACCAAACTTATCCCTTAGAAAATCCTTTAGACGGCTACAAATCTCATCACTGATGCCAAAACAGAGAACTTTGCAAGTAATGGGTGTCTTCCAGTCCCTCAAAAATTGAAGGAACGGGGGGCTTGTTCGGGAACAAAAACGAATATAACTGAATATAACTGGTCTGTATCAATACTGCGGAAACTCAAGCAGCCTTCATGAAAATCTCACAGTAGAAGACAAGAAGCCAATCTTACCTAGCAATAATATGAAGTCTTGATGGCTGGACAACAACTACATTTCACCTCAATAAGACAGTCTGAAAGGAAAGATTCAAGAACCCACCAAAAGAAAAAGAGTTGAAGCAATGATCCTGACAAGTTGAAGCCCATCCTGCTGATTTTGTCACTCATAAGAACCAATCTTACAAACTGGAAGCTAAATCCACCCATAAATGAACCTTACAGTCAAAGGCAGGGTGGTGATCACTTGCAGTGAAAAAATGTCTAGTAAAAAATCCATGTTGACGAAATGTTAGATGAGTTGTGGATAGAAAGCATTGGGATTTATGCACACTGAGCAGATATCAGGCCCGTTTCTGCATGGATCTAAGCTATTAGTATCTTCTATGAGACTTCTGCAAAGTAACAAATATGGAGATTCTCGAATCGTAGATAAGAACAGCACCGAACTAAAAAATTCACCACCCAAGAGATGATTCTGTAAAAAGTTCCATAAGTACAACAAAGAAACCATGGTAACCTGACCCCCCCACACCTCCCTTCGGCTCCTGTTACACCTAGTAATTGCAGAAAGCATATAATACACTATGGAGAAATTTGGGCATAGCCATCTTAACCAGATGCATCCAAGGTCATCAAGGTGAACTGATCATACCATTTTCCTGGGTAAGGGTCATATAAGACCAAAATTCTTAAACTACACCCACTAACGTTACACCATACACCCCCTGAACTTCTCTCTGCAACACACTCTCACAAGCCTACAATCTGAAATGCCCAACCAAAATCATAAAAGCTGTCAGGAATACTGAGCACCCACAAACTCACATCCAACACAGATCATATTTCCAAAAATCCAAAAAGCACATAAAATATCTGACACCTTACATCCCTGAAGCTCCCTTCCTCCCTTGGGACTCCAATACTTAATACTCAGGCTACACAGTTGCATTAATGCAGAAAAATGCAGGTACTAAACACTTATTAGTATTCCATGGGCATGGGCATTCTGATAAGATCAGGGAAGAAAAATGGGAATTACCTTGAAAGCAGAGAAACTATTTCATTGCGATGCTCAGAGAGCGTGTCCTGAACTCGCTCTCGAGAGCTCAGAGCACGGGTCAGCGTTGCAGCAACCATATTTGCCTTTGTCTCGGGACAAATGTCAATAACACCAAACAAGAAAACAGAGATTTAACTGCTATTTGCTCTTGGCTGATAGGCCTACCAGAATTCTGATTGATCCTCTGTTCAGAACTCAATTCTATGCACAATGGAATAACACTAAAGACTCCTGAAACTTATAAGAAATAAAAGCATAGAACTTCTAGATAGTTTGACGAATTAACCGTGACGGCTTGCATAAAAATAAGAGCCCAATATTGCAGGACAGGGCAGTAGGTCGAGGAAGAAGCGTGGAAGAACAGGGGAGCAGTGGGGTGATTTATATTGACCGAAAAAATTTAGACAGCTGGTAAATCAAACTTAAAACGTAAGAAAACGTAAACACAAATCAGAAGTCACCATCGGGGAAGGAACTCTACATGTTATCAAAGTGGGTTGGGTGCCCCTGCAAAGGGTGGTGCTCTTCTCAATTCAAATCATTTTGCTGGACCTTTTCTGCTCGGAAAAGCTGTGGAAGATTCTCATAGGTGGCTGTACACGTTGGATTTGCCCCAATTTCATTGGTGACAGCATTGAATAAACGCAATGTTGACGAGAGTGGGCACTGGCCTTCATTGTCCAAAACAGTGAGTCGCCTCGCCACTGGATTTGTGGGGGCAATTTACTGTCAGGACTGAAGGTGGTAATACGTTTATGTCCGTTCGAGACTTGAAATGATTTTGTCTGTGAAGAGTGGGCCCTTCACCAACTAATGGAGTAATTAATGGGTGTTCTCGTCAAATCTCTGTACCCACTTCTCGTACAAATAAACAATTCTACATGGCTTGCAATTGGCCCATTGGGTAAATTGGATTTTTCAGTGGGCAGTTATGTCGAACAAATCAGACAAGGATGCGGCACCGACTCCGGGTTTTAGGGGTTTAACTCTGGTAAAACATTATCCAATACAGACTTTCTTCGAGAACTTGGAATAGAAGCTACGGAAGAAAAAATAGGGTATGAAAAAACTCAAATTCAAATCCATTGGGGTTTAATTTACGTCAAACTTCAAATTTATTAGTGGTCAGGGCAAAATTCAAATTGGTTGGGCGTCTAAGTGAATTCAAAATCTAAGTAAAGTATGATTTCTTTTTGGTGGGGTTAGAATAAATTGTGATTAATTAAGATTAAATGTTTTTAGTTTTACATTATTTTTTAATGGGAAAGTGGTAATTCATTCTTCAAATTCAATTTGTTATAATTATAAATTTTAAATTAGTGTCAATAACTGACAAACTAATATTTAATAAGAAAAATTTTTGATTTAATAAGGGGTTGGACTTCTCAAGACACGTTCGCAAGGAGATCACACTCACAAACTAATATTTAATAACAAAAAATTCTGATTTAATAAGGGGCCAGACAAGACACATTCGCAAGGAGATCACACTTATGGAGGGCATCTAGTTATCTTGCCTTATCACATTATTCTAGAGTCTCATCTAGATTTTGAACCTAAGGGGGGAGAGTGTCAGACCTACCAAGACTGTCATGAGGTTGCACTTATGGGGAGCATCTACTCTTTAGGCCTTATCATAATGTCCTAGAGTCTCATCAAGGATTTGAACCCTAGTGTGGAGAGTGTAAAACCTACTTCCCAACATTCTCGTCAAGCTAACTCAACCAAGGTTATATGTGTTTTTATTTTAAACAAGAAAATTGTGTATGTGTATAAGTAGTACCTACAACCTAAAGTCAATAATACTAGTAGGAAATTGCAACTTGGCAAGGGTTGAGACATCTACAGATGTTGCCATATGGGGGACCCACTTAAGAGGGGACACCTACCCCACAAGCCTCATCACAACAAGCAATATTAATCATTCAATGTGTACATATTCTACCACCCTCGAGATTTGAACCTATGGCCTCCAAGGAGGAAACACGTGTTCTTAACCATTAAGCCCACTCAAGTCATACAACTCAAGCTTAAATGTTATTAAAAATGGATAATTTCAATGTGAGTGAACAACAATGATCATAAGAGACATTAACTTTCTTGTAAATACTATTTAGATTAAAATTTCCTTTTTATTATATAATAAGACCCTAAAATTCAGCCTTGAGAGTTAGCTCAGTTGGTCGAGTCCCTATCGTTAAAGCACCTCTGCTATTGAGAGCTCATGGGTTCAATTTACTCGACACTCTCGGAGTTAGGCTTGGTGGTTGAGCCAGTAGGAAGTGATCCTTTCATGTAGATCTCTCTGGTATAAATATTATGTGAACGTGTAGCAATCACTGATCTCTAAAGACCGTGAACCACATAGAAAAAATTAAGACCCAAAAATGCATCTCAACTATCAAGTCCTTGTCTCCCTTTCATATAAAATAAATAAATTAACAACTAACTCCAAAAATATATTTACAAATTACCATCAAATTATCTTAATTACATAATTTTCTTTGAATAATAACAATAAATCAATCCCAGTAGTATATATAAATATTTCTCTACTAATTAACCACTAATTTATAAATCAATCTCTATTCACAAATAACCATTAATAATAATAGTCTTCTCTACTAATTAAGCATTAATTTATAATAATGATTCATTCCAACCATAATAAAAAAAAACAAAGAAAGAATGTTTCATTTGTATTAAACAATTCAAAGGTTGCTCCTGATGTTTCGTGTGGTTTTGAAGAAACTTTTAGGTAAAGTTGAAATAGGAATGATCGTGGTAGAATCCCAATTGTCCACAGAGAGGTACATCTGATTCCCACCGGCCTATCACTAGCCTACTAGTAATAGACATTTGTTTTCCACTAACTTCAACGAGTACACGGTAATGTCCTTGAATCATTATTATATACGAAAATCCTCTATCTTTAGAGGTATTATGGCTATTCTAGAGCCAAGGTAATGGAAGAGCCAAGGTGGTGTTGGTTAAACCAAAATTTTATATATATTAAAATTTATATAATATTAAATTAATTAATTCATTTTATGGAAAAAAATAAAAAATAATTTATTATAAGTATATATAAAATATGTATAAGTTAATAATAATGAGTTAATTTGCATTTGTGGATAGCAATTAATAATAATTGTCTTCATTATTGTTTGACAAATGACTTATGATAGGTTTTCTTATTATTTAAAATTTAAATAAATAAATATGGACATTTGAATTTGAAAATTTTAATCTCAAGTTTTAAAAGCATTGATGGCTACCTCAATATGTAAGAGAGGCTAACACATATGGAATGTAGCTATCTTAGACAATAGGATAAGCAAGCACATATGGAAGTGGTCAATGGTTTTTATGTCAACAAAAATGTGAAAGTGCTTTTAAAATGAAATATTATGAACAATATCTAGTTCAAGGATAAAGTGAGGATGTGCTTGGCTTCAAAATGGTGTTGTTTAACTAAGAGATGTTTTGATCTTTTTCATCGGAATCCAACTATTTAATTTTGGGAAAGATTGTGATTTTTTGTTGTTTAAAATGCATTGTTTAATGCATAATTGGATTTAGCACATTGAAAACCCTAAGGCACTCAGATTCTGTAGATTACACAACTCAAACTTACAATTCTAAAAAATCTCTATTGGATTTCAATGAAAATTGATCCAAAAAATAGCTAAAAAAAGTCCTAACACATCAATTAATTAGACTACGCTTATAATAAATATGTGTGGATCATCACATCCCAATGCTATAAGTTTAAATTCTAGTTTTCAGTGCCCCCTTATTACTTCGAGGTATGATTAAAGCTTGTGATATTCAAACCTTGACAAAAGTTATTGAACACTTTGCTCCATGCGATTAATGATAAAGCCTAAATTTAATTCTTAATGCTCCCCCTTACATTATTGTGTTGAGTGATGCTCTCTAGACCATTATGGAAGAGATGTTGTAATATCCTTTCTTGTCTTATTATGTAAACATTTTGACTTGGTCAAATTACATAAAATTTAAATAAAATAAAATTAATAATTAAAATAAAATTGAGGTAGAATAATCAATTTACCATTGGTAGTTTTTGGGCTCTAGGATTTGACAACCTATGGTTTTTCTAATGGTATTCTTATGTAAGAAGTAATAAATAAATATGTGTGTGACTGTGTGTGCGTTGGAAACTAGGACAATACTGGCGGGGGTGAATCAGTATTGTAGGGGGGGATGAATCAATATTGTAGGAATCATTATCAATTGAAAACTTTCTTTTACTTTGTACAAGAATATGGGGACACCACTAAATACTTCAACAATTAATTTAAATAAGCATAACAGGAATCAATATCAGCAATCTCAATGGAACACATAAAGAACAAGTAAATTTTCAAAACTGCTGTTCAATTGATTCATAGAGCAAGCTAAAACTTGTTGTTACAATTCTCTGGCTACAACCAGTAGGAAACTACAATTCCCTGATTTATCAGCTACAACCCCAAATGTTTTCCAACACCCACTGGAAGGAGCACCAACCCCTGCTTTTGTAAGCTATAACTTGCTTAACACTCACTGGTTCATCTTTCATTGATTTTCATACTAATGCCATCTCTACTTTTATAATAAAACAATTTCTCTTTGATCACAAATAATTTCAACAATCCCTGATTACTGAGAAACGCCAGCAGTGTCACCCCAATTACCATTGCATTTTATGTATCTCTGAAACACCTTTCAGATACCGAGATTGGTCTTCCTTTGACCTTGATGCGTACTACCATCACGCATCATGCTGCACCAACAACTCTCGCAGACACTTTGCAACACTCTATTGCTCTTTCACAATTTGTTGCACTCGTCCTTACTCGTTCATCACTTTGTTGCTCGAATTTTTCTTTAAAGAATTATGAGCTTCTATTTTTTGGTATTGGACTTGAGTTATCTTGCTGCATAGTTTTCTTATTTTTGCCTTTGTCTTGTTCAAGTCAGTCTTCTAAATGTGTTCATTAAGTTCTCAATCTCTGATCTGCAATTTTGGGCTCAATCTCTTAGTTAAACTGTGGTTTTCCCGCTTATTTTATCATTTTGGTTGTTTAACAGAGTTTAACGAGGCTTTTCCAAATTTGGTGAACCTCCAGTCTTACTAGAATTGCCAAATTTGCCTCTTAACTGGTAGTTCCATTAAAATCAAGACTATATATCTGCCTCTTAGTTGTAAGTCTGCCAAAATTGTCACTAAACTGGTTGTCAACCCATCCATGTTGTTATCACGATTATCCCACCAAAAATAGTTATCATCTCATCTCCTCAAGGCTTTTTAACCTGTCGCTACTGCTAAAAATAGCCTTACTGCTAAATCGAGCTTCCCTGAGCCTTTTTCTTTTATTAAAGAAATCTACCAAATTCTGTCAAAGTTCGCCTTTAGCCCCCTTTGCTTTGCCTCCTAATAAGTTTCCACAATAGCACTGGGTCCTATGCTTGGCGGCTAAGTACTTAGGTGCTAAGCCCTTCAAGGTCTTATTGAGGGCCTATTTTCTTGTGTAAATGCATTGTGCCCTTGGTTCTCCAAACTACATAAGAAACAACCAAATTCTAAATCCAACGTTTGAAGCTTCCTATCCAAACACTTTTTCAAAATTCCATTATAAAAAAGTTACGGGATCCAGGATTTTCGGGGTATGGCCCCACCTCAAAACATCGCGCCCTTTTTTATGTGATCTCCCGAGTCCCACACAACACCATGGTGGTATCGACACTCACCTTCGAGACCACCCTCGGTGGTTTTTGAAATCGAGGAGAGTGCCCTCGAAATAACTGTGAGCCATATATCTCAATTTGTGAAACCACCTTATAGGACCTCCTTGTTTGTTAACGTTCGGAAACCTTCATGTCATTGCTCACCACTGGATACTTTGGAGCTGATCTGCGCCATCAATTGTGATTGATTGTCATGCATTCATTGGGTCCCGACCCTTGGGAGTATGCTGCTGGGGTGACGTCATGCTGATGTCATCCATGCAATGTGTCAACTTGTGATCAATCCACGTGTCACCCATAAATGGGCCTTTGGGGTACCCCAAAACACCAACATTTCTTACCATGTGTCCACCTCCCAATGGGTGGTTCCTAACGTTACATATGACCAATAATATGCTGCCACCTATGCTATCATAGGAGAGAGAAAGGGTCCCTCGATCCTTGGTTTTGCAAGTGATTTCCTTTGTGAATGGTTTTATGCCCGACTTGACCTACTACCAAACTAATGCTCAAAGGCATCAATCTCGGTTCTTTTACAAAATTCATCTAACAAAAGGTTACAGGGTTCCAACATTTTGGGCTTTCGGGCATCCAGGCTTCTAGGCTTCTGGGATTTTGACTTTTGTAGGCCAAACTTTAACTACCTCTATCTTTTGATCTAGGAGGCCATTTGCAAACTTCTTTATGTTGTTGGAAATATCTTACAGAGCACTTTCTACTTGAGTGGGTCCAATGTAGTCTTTTGAGCTCATTTACTACCTAAAAAAATGACTTCAAACTCTTTGTTATTCTTTGCACCTTGACCCCTCTTCTTGTGCTTGGAATCTATTCTTCTACGACACATGTGCCACCTACTGACACCATTTTAAACCATATGCTTAATGGAAACCTTGTTGACATCAAGGACTATCTTATTGACATCAATGAAAACATATTTCCAACATTCTCCCCCTTTGGCATTGATGGCAACACCAAGATCAAACAAAACATCCTTTAGGAGATATGATTGTCTCTTTTGAGTGTTGCTCCCCCTGAGATGTACTTCTCTTATTATTATTTTTTCTTCTGTTGTTGTTCATGTTGCTCCTTAACCCATGGATGGATCACTAACACCTCTCCTTGTACTCCTTTATATGAGCATTATTATCTCTCCCCTTATTTGTTTTTTTGATCACCATTATTACTTCCCTTGGACATCAATGGAAAAGACACCAACATCCTCCTCCAATTTCCATGCTCCTCTGAGCAACAATAATACTCTATCATATGGATCTTGTGGACCTAGCAGCTTCATCATGATATGCTAAAAATACAACAACTGTCTTTCTTCCTCTTGAAGGAAGAGTTAGTGTAGGGAGGCAAGAGGAACAACGCCCAATATTTTCCTCAAATACTCAAACTGTTCTCTAGGGAGTGGCTTGGTAAAAATATCAGCGACTTGTTATTTTGTAGGAACATACTCTAGCTTCACAACCTGATTTGCAACTTTCTCTCTCAAGAAGTGATACTTGATTGGAATATGCTTTGTCTTGGAGTGAAAAACTAGATTCTTGGACATGCTTATTGCACTTGTGTTGTCACAAATAATGGGAATAGGTTGATCATAGAACACTTGTACATCTTGCAAGGTCTGCTTCATCCAAAAAAATTGATTACAACAAGAAGCTCCTGTAATATATTCTACATCGCCTACCCAATCAACACCAGTATAAATGGTTAATGAAAAATATTTGCCTCTGGGCTACGACAATCCATAGTCCTCTATTGCTCTGAGATATCTAAGAATCCTCTTGGTTACTAATAGATGGCTTTGTCTCAGAGCTGCTTGAAATCTTCCAACTATAACAACGACTTACATCATGTATGGTCTTGTAGTTGTCAGATACAAGAGGTTGCCAATGATGGATCTTTATAACTTCTCGTCTACTTTTGGAGATTCATACATCTTTCTAAGCTTGCACCTTGTCACCATTGGAGTGCTCACTAAGGATCATTCTTCCATGTTAAATTTATTCAACACTTCTTTGATATACTTTCTTTGAGAGATAAAAATTCCTTTAGGTTTTTGCGCAATCTGCAATCCAAGGAAATAGGAAAGCTCTCCAAGCATTGACATCTCAAACTCGACCTTCATATTAGTTGCAAATTCATTAGTCAACAAATCTGAATCACTGGCAAAGATGATATCATCAACATATACAACCACCACAATGAGTTTTCTATATTTTGCTTTGACATATAAGTTGTTGTCAGTTGCACCTCTTTTGAATCCACACTTGAGCAGGTAGTTGTCTAGCTTGGAATACCAAGCTCTAGGGGCTTGCTTGAGACCATATAAAGCCTTCTTAATTCTACAAACATAATATGGTTTCTTTGTTAGCTGAAAACCTTATGGCTTCTCTATGTAGACTTCTCCTGTAGCTCTTCATTGAGAAAAGCATATTTGACATCCATTTGATAGATTTTGAATTTTTTAAAGCAAGCAAATGCAAAAAACATTCTTATTGCTTCTAATCTAGCAATAGGAGCAAAAGTTTCATCAAAATCCAAGCCTTCTATTTGAGCATATCCTTTGCATACCAACCTAGCCTTGTTTATTACAACTTCTCCATGGTCATTTAATTTATTCTTGAAAACCTACTCTGTGTCAATGACATTCTTGTTGGCAGGCCTTGGAAAAAGTTCCCAAGTATGATTTTTCTCTATTTGATCCAATTATTCTTTCATTTCCTTTATCCAATGTTGATCTTGACTGGCTTGAACAACATCTTCTGGTTCTTCCATGGACAACAGGGCAACATGTCCCTGTGTGAGGGAATCTAGCAGTTTCATTCCAACGATCTAATCAATTGGGTGGTGTTTTTGTACATATCTTGGAGGATATTTAGCTTGAGTACTAGAGGGTTCTTCATCACTTTATTCTTCAATTGTCTCATCATTCTCCTCACTAATGCTCACTAGTTCATCAACGTTGGCTTTTGCAGGTTGTCTCTCTTCTTAATGAGTGTGTTTATCCACCTTTACCTCAATATAGTCAATGATCCTCTTGGTGAATTTATTGTATAATTTTCATCCTTTGTTAGAGTGTGTGTAACAACATCTCCTACTCAAACCCATGACCAAGAGGAAGTCACTCTCAATACGTGACCCTAAAATAATTGTTATAACGATGGGGTATAAATTTTTTTACTTTCACGAAACTTCTCTAAACCCAAAAATATCATCACCATTGTGTTCATCTTGTTGAAACGAATCTAGTGACATATAACTTCACCGCAATCTGATCTACATATCAAGAGAAGTAGCCTCTAAATGTGGGCTCCACTCCACCTAGCCACATGATCCAACAGGATCCCAAAAGGCCAAATTTTTTAAGTCCTCAAAACATAGCGAAACTAGTTTCAAATGGGAGAGCTCATCATCTTGGTTCAACAGCGTGAATGACACCTCAAACAGACACAGTATGTGAAATTTATGGCCCGCTGAAGTTTTTCCAAACAACTAAAAATTTTGCAGGCATGACCCATAGAGCCACTTGGCAAGCTAATGTTAGCAATACGGATGCTGACGTCAGCAGGGTGACGTGGCCGAACAGTGAGAGGATATCCAATCATAGGGTTCCACGTGTCAGCTGACGTTAGCAGGCCAATCAGCCGCCCAGTCAATTGTATCGACCAATCAGCAAGCGTCACATGGTAGCTGAGTCAACATGCCAGATTTTTCTAATGAGGCGACAATTTTTACCAGTTTGGCGGCCAGCGGAGGCGAATTTGCCGCCTAATTAATTTGTCTAATAACCCTTAAAAACCAACAGGAGAAAAATGGTTGTTGAGCTAAATTAACTTAAAATTTTAAAAAAAATGCCACCGACCGATGGACGGTTAACATTAATGGCAGATATATATATAACAACAAATGATTGGTGAACAGACCAACGATGCCTTGTTTACATTGCAAAATACACAACCAATGAGCGAGTCTAGGGGTCGAACCTAGGACCTCCGACCCGACAATGACTTGGTAAGTGGCGGACCACCATTAGGCCAGGGTGGTTGTTAATAACGAGGTGGCCAATTTTTGATATATATGGCCTCCATTTGGTGCGACAAGGGAACAAAGGAACCACAGAGTCAAGCGCGAGGAGAACCCCACCACAAGGAACCTTGAGGCACATCGTCCGAAGGGGAATATTCGCTTGTATATTCTAGGAATATTCCTGGAATATTCATGTGGGGAATCTTGTAGGGAATCTAAAAGATTCCTTAGAGCCCCAAAAGTCACCTGCTCAAAACAGGGTCAAGTTTATAGTCGTTTGACACAATTTTGCGCCACGAATTCAATGGTGTTGTCCATTTTTAAAACAAAGCTTTTCATTTTCATACCATTCCAGAAAGTGGAGGTATAAGGGCCATTTTTATTATTGATTTTACTTTGATTTCGTTGCCAATTAATGAAAGAGGCTTCCCCACATTGAGTAGGGCCTGGAGACGTAGCCCACACTGGGTGAACTTCGTTATCAAGTTTTTTTGTGCCTATGATCTCATGGTTGTTTATTGAATTCCACTTCTTTTATGTGTTTATGTCATTTGGTTACATGCTCTTTTATATGCAATTATGTATGCATCCTTGAAGTAAAAGATTTGGATCAAGTTTGGTATCAAAGCAGGTCTTCTTGATGTGAGTTGCATGAATGAATTCTAACTAGTAACAAGCTCCAAAGAGGATAAGGAAAACTAAAATCCTTTGATCCCAAAGCAGGGCGTGCAACATGAAGACGAAACATGGCAAATGAGGAAGCTCGAATAGAGGAAGAGCGAAATTATCGCGAGATCTTCTTCACCATGGTAGAGAAATTTGACAAGTTGTTTGTAGAATATGAGAAGGCAATCAAGCATGAGAAAAAAGAACCAGATGATCATGCCTCGATAAATCATGAAGGTGGAAGAGGAGAGCCTCCTGAACTGCCCTCTCCATCCTCTAGTGACAATTCTTCTTCTTCCTCTTCTAATCATTCTAACGGGCATCATAGGAATGCATCTAAGAAGCCATTTTTTAAGATAGATGTAAAGTTTGATTTGCCCACATATAATGGAGAATGTAATGCAGAGAAATTAAACAATTTGAATAGACAGATCGAGGTATATTTTTAGATTCAGCAAATCAAGGAGGATGTGACCAAGATCCAATTAGCATCTCTTCGATTGAATGGCACCACTCTCGTTTGGTGGGAGAGAAAGTTGCAGAAAGGCAACAAAAACTTGGGTAATCTCCTTTCTTCTTGGTCCAATTTTATTTCTGCATTAAAAGATCAATTTTTTCCTTTGGGTTATCGAAAAAATACTTTGATGGAATGGCAATATTTGAGACAAGGAAAGGGTCAAACTATACAAAGATTCACAAAAGATTTTAGAAAACAAGATTTGAATTTGGGCATTTCACTTGATTCAACAAAAACTGTAACAAAGTATATTGGTGCTTTACATAGTTACATCAGGCATTCTTTGTTGTTATTTGAGCCTACTACTATTAATGTGGCCAGTGTGAAGGTCATTCACCTTGAAAGTGGGGGCAAGAATGACAAAGAAGATCAACCCAAGAAATCATCTGTCAAACCTCATAATGGCAAGTTTAAAGGAAAAGGCAAGGGAAAGGACAAGAAGACAACTACAACCAAGAAGGAAGAAGGAGAAAAACCATCTTGCACACATTGCAAGAAGGAAGGCCGTGATGATGAACATTGTTGGAAGTTGCATCCAGAGTTGAAGCCAAAGGGATTTGGTGGTAAGAGCAAGCAAAAAAAGGCGGAAACCATACAATAGGACCTTGGATCTGACCCTAGTAATGAGACATAAATAAAAGCAGTGGGAATACACGGTACCCTTTCTCTTCATGCTAATGAAAATTATGAATTTCATGCAAGTACAAGTTCTTCAAATGAGTCTCTTGTTAATGAACGAAAGAGGACTAAATTGTTCCACATTAGAGTTGTGATGAAACATACTAAAGTGGAAACCTTGTTTGATCCAAGCTCACAAGCAAATTTGATTTCAGAATCCTTGGTTAAGAAATTAGGGTTAGAGACCAAGCCTCATCTGAAAACCTGCCCTCTTGGTTGGGTGTGTGAAAAAACCAAATTACATGTAACCAAGTAGTGTAGAGCTATATTTGTGATTGCATCCAAACTTTTAGATGAGGTTGACCTTGATGTTGTACCTTTGGATATTTGTGGCATTGTATTGGGGAGCCCATATTTGTATGACAGGAAAGTATTTTTCTTTCCCCATGAAAACAAGTATCATCTCACAAAAGATGAGGTGGAATACATTGTTAGAGCTCATCATTCCAAAATAAGTGTCAGTCTTGTAAGTGCAGGTTAGATGAAGAGATTGGTCAATTCCAAAAAAGGGTGCATCCTCATGGTTGCGAGAGAAAAATATGCAAAGACATCTGAAGCTTTCCAAGGTTATGATCCCACTCATAAAAATGATTGTATGAAATTGTTTCTAACTATAATGGGATTTTTTAGGAACCAAGTTTCCTCCAAAGCGTGATATCTAACATGAGATTCACTAGCAGTAGGATGCTCCTTTACCCAACATTGGGATGTATAGGTTGGCATCCATTGAGATGGAGGAGATAAATAAGTAGGTGTATGAATTCTTGAACCAAGGGGTCATAAGGCCAAGTTTTTCTCCATGCGATTCAACTGTTGTGTTGGTGCCAAAGAAGGATGGCACATGGAGGATATGCGTAGACTATAGGGCACTCAACAAAATAACAGTGAAGAATCAGTACCCTCTCCCTTGCATATCAATTAAAAAAGGTTGTCTATTTTACAAAATTGGACTTGCGCAATGGCTATCATCAGGTCAGGATTGTAGAACATGATGTATGGAAGATTGCATTCAAGACAAAATAAGGGTTATTTGAATGGATGGTGATGTCATTTAGACTATGCAATGCTATGACCACATTCATGAGGGTAATGAATGATATTTTCAAGCCTTTTCTTGATGATTTTGTACTTGTGTGCCTTGATGGCATTCTTGTTTTTAGTAGGACATAGGAAGATCATGTGAGTCATGTTAAAAAGCTTCTTGATGTTTTACAAAATTAAAAATTGCATGTCAAAATGTCTAAGTGTGAATTTGGTATGACCTCTTTGGTTTACTTGGGTCACATTGTTGGATATGGACAATTGAAAATAAATCCTTCTAAATTTAATGTGATTGTAAAGTGGCCTAAACCCACCAATGTTACAGAGGTTCATAACTTTTTGGTTGCAGTACAATACTGGAGAAGGTTCATTGCCAAATTCTATGCCATTGCATCCCCCTCACATGCATTGACAAGTGTGAATCAAACCTTTCAGTGGGGAGGAAAGCAACAGAAAGCCTTTGATACACTAAAATAGAAGATCAATACCGCACCATTTTTAGCCTTACCTGACCTCCAACAGCCTTTTGAGATCGAGATAGATGCCAGTGGGTACACCATGGGAGTAGTGTTGATGCAGCAGAGGAAACATGTATGTTACCATTCAGAGACATTCTCCCAATTTGTTGTTAACTATCCAACATATGACAAGGAACTATATACCTTGGTTCAAAGCGTGAAGAAGTGGAAGCACTATTTTATTGGCAATGAGACCATTCACACAGATCACCAGCCCTTGTTGTACCTCCAGTCGCAAACCAAGCTTCAACAAGCACATAATTTCAGTTGGATGGGATTCCTCTAGCAGTTTCACTTGGTAATAAAATACAAGAAGGGCACCAACAACAAGGTGGCAAATATTCTTTCTCTCCCTCCTATTTCTGCATCTATAGTTTTGTAAAATGCTTCTCTATCTTTTGAAAGTTATGTTGAACAATATGGTGATGATGAAGATTTTAAGGAGAGTTATTTAAAGCTGACTCATGGATCACAGGTAGACAATTACCATTTACAGGGAAAATTGTTGTACCACCTTGGAAAACTTTGTATCCTAACCATTGAAATAATACATGTAATCAGAGAGGCACATAAGGCACATACCTCTCTTGTGTCGTGTCATTTTGGTGTAGAGAAAACTTTATGTCATTTGCATAGGTTCTATTATTGGCCTCACACGAAAAATATTATGACTCGATATGTAAAGGGGTGTGTGTTGTGTTCAGTTAGTAAGCCCACTAATATAAAATTGGGGCTCTACACACCACTCCCTGTTCTGATTCGTCCATGGGAAAGTGTGTCAATGGATTTTGTTGGCAGTTTTCCTTTGTCTAGGAGAGGTCATGACTATTTGTATGTCATTGTGGATCGATTTAGAAAAATGTGTGTCTTAATGACTTGTAAAAAGAAAATCACTATAGAGCAGACTACTCATCTCTTCTTCCAATTTATATGGGTCTAATTTGGGTTGCCCACATCCACTGTGTCTAATCGAGACTGTCATTTCCTTGGATAGTTTTGGACGAGTTTATGGAGAATGATGGACACCAATTTGAAGAGGATCACGTCATTTCATCCGTAGACTGATGGGAAAACAGAGGTTGTCAACCACACAATGATACATTTATTTGGGGGCTATTGTGGCAAGCATCCCAAGTTGTGGGCCAAGCATTTTCCTCATGTACAACATGCATACAATTGGGAAATTCATTCATCCACTCAAAGCTCACCGTTTGAGAAATTATTTGGATATTTTCCAAAGGATCCTTTAGAAATCGTCTTTGGGAAAGACTAAGATTCCAATGAGCAAGATGATAGGGACAAAGCATGGAAGTTCATTTAGTGAATTCAAATGATTGACCAAGAAGTACAAGAGCAGTTGGAGAAAAGTCAAGCCCAATACAAGGATCAACATGATAAACACCAGGTTGATCACCAATTTCAGGTTGGAGATAGGATGTGGCTCCACATCAACAAAGACAAAATGAAAGGGGAAGTAAAGAAGATGAGACCAATCCACTATGGTCCATTCACCATATTAGAGAAGATTGGAGACAATGTTTTTCGTCTCAATTTGCTAGCATACATGCAGATGTACTCAGTGGTGAATGTTGAAAACTTGAAGCTTATGAGCCTCCTTTGATCATGGACACCAAAGAGGTTGGACAAGTTCCTACAGTAGACGACTTTGCACTAGAATACTTGGACAAGCTACTTGAGATATCATTCTTGACAAGAGAACTAAGACTTCATGATGGGGAGACGTGGAGTATCTTCGTATTGGTTTCAAGGGAATGCATCCAAGTAAGGCTCGTTGGATTGAAAAGGAGAAAGTGAGGGAGAAATTCTCTCACTTGCAAATTGACTAAAAAGCTTTTGGTGACCCAAAAGCTCATTCATGGGGAGGAATGATCTAGGAGGATCCCAAAAGGCCAAATTTTTCAATTCCTCAAAATGCAGAAAAATCAATCTCAAATTGAATAGCTCGTCATCCTGAATCTAATGATGTGAATGACAGCTCAAACGGACACCGTATGTGAAAGTTATGGCCCGCTAAAGTTTTTCCAAAACAGCTAAAAATTTTGGAAGCAAGACCCACAATGCCACTTGGCATGCTAACGTCAACAGGGCGATGTGGCTGAATGGTTAGAGGACAAACAATCACAGGGTGCTAAGTGTCACCTGACATGAGCAACCCAATCAACCACCTAGTTAGCTATACAGACCAATCAGTAAGCGCCACATGACAGTCCAATCAACCTACCAGATTTTGCTAACAAGGTGACAATTTGGACCTATCTGGTGGTCAGCGGAGGCAAATTTGTTGCCTACTTAATTTATCTAATAACCATTAAAACCAGAAGGAGAAAAATGGGCATTAAGCTAAATTAAATTAAAATTAAAAAAATGCTACCAACCAACGAACGGTTAATATTAAAGGGAACAAACCAACGATGCCTTGTTTTACATTGTAAAATACAAAACTGACAAGCGGGTCCATGGGTCGAACTTGGGACCTCCGGCCCGACAACGACTTGGCAAGTGGTGGACCACCGTTAGGCCAAGGTGGCCATTAATAACGAGGTGTCTGCTTTTTTATATATATGCCCTCCATTTGGTGCGACAAGGGAACAAAGGACCCACGGAGCCAAGCACACGTGAAACCCCATCACACAGAACCTTGAGGCATGTCATCCAAGGGGAATATTCCCTGGTATATTCCAAGAATATTCTTGGAATATTCCTGTGGGGAATATTACAGGGAATCTAAAAGATTCCTTAGAGCCCCAGAAGTCACCTGCTCAGAACAAGGTCAAGTTATAGTCATTTGACATGATTTTACACCACAAATTCAATGGTGTTATCTGTTTCTGTAGCAAAGATTTGCATTTTCAAACCATTCCAGAAAGTGGAGGTATGAGGATCATTTTTGTAATTGATTGTAATTTTATTTCGCTGCAAATTAATGAAAGAAGCCTCCCCACATTAAGTAGGGCCTGGAGACGTATCCCACACTAGGTGAACTTCGTTATCAAGTTATTTTTGTGCCTGTGATCTCACGGTTATTTGTCTAATTCCGCTTCTTTTATGTGTTTATGTCACTTGGTTACATGCTCTTTTATATGCAATTTTGTATGCATCCATG